>JAPWDM010000003.1:9512173-10712173 GCA_035578155.1 Brachynemurus nebulosus
CAATATATTTACCACCGTGCACCCACATACAATTGTTTTCTTATGTTAGGTGACATTATAACTGACCACCCTTTAGAGCCTTGTTACAAGTAATTACAATTTTTTTAGTATTTTTTCCTAGCTCCATAGACTGATGTTAATTTAATTAAATTAAGTTTTCCTTAAAAATCAAAAATAAAATGTTATGTCCTATAAAGGGTTAAAACTGTAAATAAAATGATTAAAATTTAAATAATGGAACTGAAAATGAATTGTAAGTTTTTGTAGTCGTCCTATTAGTTTTTACCAAAATTACGGATACAGAAATTACTATATGGATCATGACCCCCTCCCAGCTGAACAAGAATAAAATTCTATTTTGTCAGTTTTTCAATTATTAGCAAAGTTTTACTATAAATGTAACTGTTCCTGGTACAGGCTTTCTATTAAAAAAAATTTTAAAACCCAATTTGTGTTCATTTTTTTTTTGCAATGCCTATGAAGCTGCTCCTAGAACCTTTAAGAATTTTCTGTTTTTCTACTCAAACTCTTTCATCATCGATTCAAAAATTTGAAAAAGTTACACAGTTGCACTTTGTTGGAACTATTAATAAAAATTAACTATCGATAATTTGAAAATGTACAGGGATGCCAAATTTTTACTGCATTTTCATTATATACTTACGATAAACACGTAAAATATAATATGACACCATCTTAATGTTACTTCTGTAACGTTACGGTAAAATACCTTCTCAAATTTTACAATTTCAGATTTACTAGTGTGATATCGACATAAATATGATGCCGCCACCAACGAGCGCGACTACCCACTGTGAGGCTGCTTACTGTGTCTCTTTCATTATTAGTATAATAATAATTTAACAAACAATAAACTCTAAAATTTTAATTAACATTTTTCATTATTAATCAAATAATGAATGAGTAGACGGACAGACAGACATACAGACGGACGGACAAACAGGCACACCGGTTTGATACCGGTACACGGTACGTACGAGCGTGAACCGTAATAGGCTCACCACTACCGCCAAATATGCCGCCTTTATATACGAGGATAATTATGCTTCTAAAAGATGCGTAGAATAGGTATGTATATTGTATTTATATCTATTAATTACATCAGAAAGTTTAGATAAATCCAAATAGTACTGTTTTCGATTCTGATGCGGCCAGTTATGAATACTGGTTGGCAATGGACATATATCCATTCGAGTTTTCCGGACAATTTTCTTTCATTTGCGCAATTTAGAGTCGATATTACTGTTATCAAGTTATATTTTACGTTCTTTTATAATTTCGCATAATATTCTGCATTGATGTCGAAGTATATAATATTTTAAAATAATATAATACATAAATAAACATATTTATTATATTAGAAAACTTAGTATCCCTGTCTCATAAATTAAAGTCATATTTTTTATTATTAAATTTTAGACAATAAATCACCTTATTGTGGATTGTGTGTCTTATTGTTATTTTACATTTCTTTTATTTTAAAAAAATCTTTTGTTAATAATATTGTCTTTTTATAAAAAAAAAAAAAAATTCTTACATAAAAATGAAGACATAGAATAACGAGCAATACTAATTCACGATTAAATTATACAGAAAATTATGGGAGGATTTAATTAAAAATGGATTTGTTTTATTAATTTTTTGAGTGGTGCTACTTGTAATTCCACTGAAAAAAAGATCAAAACTATTTTTGGTATGTGTCCATCGTTTTTACTTAGAGAAATTAAGATCAGATTATACGCAAAATTCTGAAAACACAATGGGATGTTATCTTGATATAGAGAGTCCAAACCAATACAATTTTTAGTTCTGAAATCCATTTCTACGCTTACTTTATTTGAACATAAAATTAAAGAGATTTTGTGCTTAAACTCCAATCTTAAATTTCGTGTCTTATCATATTATTAACGTCATGTTTGAAAGACGAATAATTTTAAGACAAGAACAGGGTCAATTACTTGTGAATATTTTCTGATCGGCTATATAACTATGGAAGTTACGAAAAGATTGACTGAAAGAAACCGATAGACATTATTTGAAGGAAATTTCAAACTGTCAAATGCAAGTATTAGTTTTTAGCAAGTGCGGGTACCTGTAACTTTTTTCAGATTTTATAAATCAACAATTTAAGAATTACAAAAGGGTCATTACATTTCAAATCATCCAATAAAAACGTAAAATGTCACCCATGACCTCAGATTTAGCTGAAAATTTTTTTATTTGTTTATTTAGCCATCCTAATCATCTCTACAAAGTTTAAAAAAATTATCTCTAATAGTTTTCAAGTTATGAATTTTTGAAATTTAGCAAAATAGGGTTAAAATGATGTTTCCGTGGTATCACTTTCGGTGACGTTGTTATATTAAAAAGTCCATAACTTCTGTAATATTTAACATAAAGCAATAATTTTTTCATCAAAATGTTCAGAAAAGTCAGGAGATTACAGGAAAAATAGATTTGGTTAATTATCACTTCATGTTTCTATGTAATGCTTTGTTAGACTTAAATTTTGAGACATTTTTTAATCGATAAACAAAAAATCTTTAAAAGTGATTATTGACCAAAGGCATAGCAGTAACCGTAGTAATTTTTTTTTAAATTTACCCTAAGGATGTAAACTAAAATAATCTGGAACAAAAATAATGGTTTTTTACCCGCTAATATTTTTTAGACACGTCCGACGTCTGGAAGCTCAAAAAACGAGCTTTTTAGAATAATTTCCCAAAATTCAAAATTTTTGTTTACACCATTGGAAAGAGGAGAAAAATTACACAAAAAGGTCTTTCAACTATTATTCAATGTCAACTAGTTTCCAAGAAAAACTAATTTTTATAAATGGAAATTCGCTATGTTATGCAGGATGCTGCGACAGTGGTATATATGGCGACCATTTATAAAAGTTAGTTTTTCTTGAAAACTAGTTGACATAGAATAATAGTTTAAAGACCTTTTCTATGTAACTTTTTTCTCCTCTTTCCAATGGTGTAAACAAAAATTTTGAATTTTGGGAAATTATTCCAAAAAGCTCGTTTATTGAGCCTCCAGACGTCGGACGTGTCTAAAAAATATTAGCGGGTAAGAAACCATTATTTTTGTTCCAGATTATTTTAGTTTACATCTTTAGGGTAAATTTTAAAAAAAATTACTACGGTTACTGCTATGCCTTTGGTCAATAATCACTTTTAAAGATTTTTTGTTTATCGATTAAAAAATGTCTCAAAATTTAAGTGTAACAAAGCATTACATAGAAACATGAAGTGATAATTAACCAAATTTATTTTTCCTGTAATCTCCTGACTTTTCTGAACATTTTGATGAAAAAATTATTGCTTTATGTTAAATATTACAGAAGTTATGAATTTTTTAATATAATAACGTCACCGAAAGTGATACCACAGAAACATTATTTTAACCCTATTTTGCTAAATTTCAAAAATTCATAACTTGAAAACTATTAGAGATAATTTTTTTAAATTTTGTACATATGATTAGGATCGCTAAATAAACAAATAAAAAAATTTTCAGCTAAATCTGAGGTCATGGCTGACATGACCTGGATGAAGTGGCGTGTAATGACCCAGAAGTAGTGGGGGGACTACTAACTTTTCGCTACTTGGAAGCTCAATATTTTGCCAAGGCGGCAAATGGGTTTCGAAAGTAAAAAATGGTCAAAGGTACTTCAACATGCTAAAAATTAAACAAAAAATTATACGTCTACTACACAGAGTTATCCATAAGGGGACGGCAATACATAGACGTCGTCCGCTTAGAGAAATCATATAAAAAGGTGAGTGTAAAGAGTGTAGTAGAAGGTGACTTCGTTGTTCCTTGTTGTTAATGTTATATTACGCTATTCTTCAAGCCTGAGTCAACTTCAGCGAGGAAACCTTGCGAGAATGTAGAGCCTGCTTTAAGTATGCAAAATTTATTTACATTAAATACATAGTTTATTTTAAAAATATTTTTGCGAAGACTGTGTGTGTGGTGTATATAACTATAATTATGAACATAAACACATAGACACCGTCCGGCTTAACGAATAAGTAAGTGTTGTGTACTTCTTAATTTTTCTTATATGGACCTTCCAACCAGCGAAAAAGGCAAATTCTATTTTCGTTAAAGTCGAAAGGTCTTCAAAAATTCTGGCCTAAATGTACATATTAACTCTTCATACTTCGTCGGATGGTACCAAAGTCAAATAATATAAATATAAGGCAATTAGCATTACAGTAGCTACGAAAGTAGTTTACATTACTAAAGAAAAATTAAAAACTGTTACCTTTTTGGTTAAATTCGAAACGTAATTTTATTAAACGCATTAGGGTATAGTTAATTCAGTTGGCATTAAAACGATTTTACTATGAAAGCAGCTAAAAAAATTCATTTTGTGTTTTATTTATTATATTAATGTTTGAAAAAGGAATAACTTTAAAACAAGAACAGGATAAACAATTTGTTAAATTTTTCTAACCAGGTTTATAATTGTGGAAATTACAAAAAGGCTAACTGCATAGTATTTTCTTAATGTCAAATCAATCCGTGGAAAAAATTAATTAAACCAGTACATATTACAGCTAAACTTTTTTTTATGTGGTCCTTTTCTGTGGGATATTTTGACGCGATTTTTTTATGCGGTTTTTAAAAAAATGGTCATTAAAATGCATAATGTAAATCAAAATCAAGAGAAAGTAAGAAACTTAAACGTTAACTATAATAACTTTATTTGTTAAAAATACTTTTTAATGGTTTTAATAAAAAAATACTTTTTAATTTAATCAATACATTGCATAAGAATTTAGTTATTGCGTCATTTAGTTTCTTTAGAGATGTATTTTTCATAATTTTCACAATATCATAAAAATGAAATAAAATGTTCCCACGTGTAAATTAATGCTTTATCTTGTTTAGAAAAGCAACTTCTAAGGAAATCGTGAGGTTCTGAGCGTTTTGAGTTATGTATTTTCGTGTATAAAGCTCTACGTGTGTGGGTATTTCATAGTCGCAGTTCAACGCAACTGTACAGTTAAACTGAGACGAATGAAATTTCAACTTTTTAAACTGAATAGTTCAACTGATTGTTACGTGCGTGGGGGTTCAACTGTACAATTTTCATTTCAATTTGTGTCCGGAGCAAGAATGTTTGGTTTTTTTAACAATATAATTTTCACGGAGTTAAAGACGTTGCTACTTGAAATTGTCCTGTTGTTTCGAATCCATGGTAAAAACTGAAGGGTTAAACTGTACGTGTGTGTGCTTCTACAGTGTACAGTTACAACTGACAATTTAAACTATTCAGTTCAAACTGTCAATTGAAACTGTACGTGTGTGATCGGCCTTATGGTTTTAAACTGTCAAATAATTTCAAAAAATTAAAGTTAAAAGATTTGTGTTTTCTTAGTAACAAAAAAAAAAACAAAGAGTCCATCCTTTCACATATTTCACGTCTGCGCATGCACAATAACTATCATTACTTTGTAACGAAATTTATTGGGGACCATATATTATAGCCTAATCCCGAAATACTCCCGAAATTTGAGCGAAGTAAGAAGATATCCATATTTAATGGGATTTCACTGAAGCTCCGATTACGATGAAATCCGTAGCGGACCATCTAGGAACCAATTCGCATAACTGTGGCATAACCAGGTTATAACCAAAATTATTCAGCAAGTCCTCAAACGTTAAATGTACGTGAGAATTTTAATTTTGGAGGGAAAAAATTTTCAATAGTGATTCCTACTACTTGAGTAGTCTCGAAAGCAATGAATGTAAAGTAGTTTTTTTTTCCAATAGAAAAATAAATTTTTTGCAATTTCCGGATTAAAAGACATGACTTAGTTCCTCAGAATAGGGCGTAAACTGCCACTTTTAGTCCCAAGGGACTAAAAAATTATTTTGCTCCCGCTTTTAAACCAATCATCAGGCACAATTTACAGAAATTTAACTTGAATTAAATAGGGTTGCTAGGTGATTGAAAATAATAAACAAATTCAAACTTGTAGATAAAGACAAATAGTTGTATATTGTATTGTACAATTTGATTGATTTATTCAAAGTATACTTGATACTAACTAAATACAATTTGAATGACATTTGAATTTTTTTTAAATTTTTATAATTTTAAATTAGTTAGAATTGCAAAAAATTGTATATACACCACAGGACTAAAGCGTTTTTTTATCCCTCGTGTGATTTGTTGTCGTCGGGTCTTTATAGGCCCTCTGGCAACAGACTTCATACTCGGGATTAAAACTCACACTTTAGTCTCTTGGTTTATAACATACTATTTAATAATATAATTAAAAAATTATTTAAAATAAAATACCTGACTTTTACTGAACAATCCAAACTAATTTATCACAAAATTTAGTCGTCTTTGACATTAAAATATTTTTTTTTTAAAATATAACCTTTTTAAAATTATCTTTTTAAAAACGGTGGGCCTATCATCATCAACAAATTTTCTCTCGATTTTTAATCTTTACAATATTCTCACCATTATTAAAATTTATTTTCCACACTAGTAGATTAAGGATTATTTGTAAAAACGAAATACAGCAATAATCATATTTTTACCCACTAATGGTTCTACAGCCGAATAAATTTCTTCAGTTATTTAAGTAATAATACCCAGAAGCCGTACCCAAAATTTTATATTTGTAATCAATAAAACCATTTTATTAGTGAAATGTAAATAATAATCCGTAATATCCATAATAATTCAGTATTTATAAAATAATTTCTGTTATATTTAAGTATTTTGAAGTGAATATGCTTCACTAAATTACAAGCATTACATTTTGTATGTATGTTTACCAATCCCTCCCGATAAATAAAATTTATTTCAGATAAATATTATTGTGAACAATTTACAATACAAAAACCAAAAGCCAGGCTAAAATTGAAATAAACAAAACAAATAATAAATGTACCTAGGTACGCCGACGAAGATAGAAACTAGTAAATTTTCAAGCCAAAAGATATTATGTTCCTCTGACTGGGATAATGTTACCTCAAAATAGGATACCCCGCGTCAACCGCATCAGTCGCACATTTTCGGTCTGAACGAGATTTTAAGTCACTCTATCTAAAATCCAAATAATGTCAGTGTAGATTAAAAAAATTAAAAACCTGACTACGGAACAAAACAGAAAAATAAATGAATAAAAAATATATTACCGTAGACTCACGACGTAACTTTACCATAATTTTCGATTCAAATTTGAATAAAATGAGGACGAAATTAATTTAGTTATATTTAATTGTTTCAGTGAAATCGACTGATAAAGATCTTTGATTTGATTCATAAAACAGTTTTCCAGAAACTTAAATTACTAGTCAAAAATAAACAGAAATCAGTAATAGGTTAAGATTTCGGAGAATCCCTATCTTTAGCAGCCCATATTTTTTAGTGAAATATAAAAGCTACTGTAAAGTTGTTAAATATTCCACTGTTATTGACACTTTGTTATTAATTGCAAGTCCAATATCTAACAATAAAATGTAAAATAGTTTTCAGTGTTATCACAGGTGCTCCAATTACTGCATGTTAATAATAATAATAATAATAATCTTTATTCCATATTTTTATACTCCATATACTGTTAGAATGATAATGTTTTTAACCATGGAAGAAGAAAAGGTATATAAAGGAAGGAGCATTTCCCAGAATACTGATCAACATAATATTATGAATATTAAACGTGCTTATAATGACGTCATTTTGTAAATAAACAGTAACGGTTTTAATGTAATTAAAACATTGCCATTGCTTTTAAAACAATATACTTAGTATATTTTTTTTATAATTGTGATTTCTATATAAAAGCATAAATAATTAATTAATTATTTTCAATATCTGTTCTATTTGATTCAATAATCCACTTATCCACTCCTAAAAAATGCTGTTCGATTATTTTGTCAGTCAATTTTTCAAATTCTTAATTGTCTACTAAATCATTGTATTTTTTAACGGTGCTGAAAGAATTTTATAAATTACTATAAACTGAAAACAAAAATTGCTCTAATTGATCGATTATTTACAATTTATAACTATTTTTGTAAAAAGATTACGTTTTGGTTTATAGTTTTGTATCACTAATAAGACAAATCTTCATGATAAGGGTAGATACAAACATAAATAAAACTATCCAGTCATTAAATTGTCATTTTATTCATAAATAAATAAATACAAATAAAATACATAATCTTGAAGTTCAATTTTTATATGCTCATTAATTTTACATAAAAAACGCCATTGAAATGATGAGTCAATATAACCTGTATTTTAATTTTTACATAATTTTATTTTTTACAATATTTTTGTCGTGATTATTACATATTTTAAATAAGAAACGAATTCCTTGTTCACGTAGAGTAATTCCTTTTTCGATATTTCCTTTACTTTGTGTAATGCCAAAATTGGTATTTTTCCGCGTATTATGAACCTGTTTTTTAAACGAAAAATTTAGAAAAATTAACAAATTTTCACTAGAAATGGTTGCATTTATTGATAAATACAATATTTACTTACCCAAATATTATATTTATGGAGTATTACGTTTACTAATATTTTTTTAAATTTAATTTTTTATAGGACCGATCTTATACACGATCTGGTCCCGTGTTTTAGTGTCTATTTACTCTTTTGTTTTTTATTTTTTGTGGCACATTCAAAGAAACCTACGTATTCATTCTAACATATCATATTATATTATATCTTGTCTCTCTCTTAAGAAATAGTCTCCATCCATATTCTTCTATATCAATGTTCTTACCATTTATGCTAGGCGTCCATTGGTAATGTAAGCAATTATTAAAGGATCCTAACTTTACGAAACGTATATATAATGGTAACCCTTACTTAAAAGAATTATTCGATAATATGCGAATAAATAAATGTGAAAAAAGAAACATTTCTTTGCGCAGTTTTTTTAGCCACTTGTAAAATTATTCTTGTGAAAATATTCTTGTGAACGGCTTTTCGTATGGAGTTTACTTGAGTGTAAAGTTAGCTTGCAGATATGTATTTTATAAACCATTTTATCTAAATAAACCACAATTTAATACATAACTTTTCTTCAAACGATAGTAAACTCATAATGTAATATATACACAGCATACACAGAATAAATCATTATTCATATACATACAATACGTAGTACAGTAAAACCGCATTATATTTGTGGCTTTTTAAATGCACATTTATGCATAAGATTTATTGTTTGTTAATGTAATAAACTTATTACTTATGTATGTACTTAATGAATTATTATTAAAATTCTAGCTTTCTAGCACAGCTTCAGTATGTAAATAATTCGATAAAATTAAGTATTGGAATCTAACGTGAGGGCGTGACTTAATTCAATAGAGTGTTGTGATCTGGGGTACACAAAATGAATTTCTCCCCCTAATTTACAAAACAAAATGGCAGTGTAAGAGCAGGTCGAACACGGACATTTTTTTTCGAAGAGGTTCGTGATGGCAACTACAATTTTCAAGCAGCAACCCGAAAATAAAAACAGTTTTTTTGTCATTTAGATTAGTTTTACTACAGCGGTACCAATATTATTAAAAAAATTTTAATTTATAGTTAAATAGTATATACCTACCAGTGAATTGAAAATTTCTGAAAAAACCTTAATTTGCTTACAAAAAATATATTTGTTAACCAATTGCAAAAATCCATGTGAACACATGTTTATTGTATACCAAATTTATACCGCCTTAGATAATCTATCTAAGAAGCCGTAGGTAAAATTTCATTTTAATCGGTGAAAATTGCTGGAGTTATCTTGCCCACCGTTTTGGAAATCATAATTTCGAGAAAAATCCATGTAAAATTTTAAAACGTGTTAATCATTTTTGAGTTGTTTATGGAAATATTGCAAAAGTAACGAAGTAATATAATGGAATAGGGCAATGAAAAAAGTTATTGATCATGCTGAAAGATTCCAAAATGTTACAAATATTTTCAACCTCTCGTTTCAGAAATCGAGTTCGAAACGATTTTTAAAATACTTCCATAGTCATAATTCCGTTTGAACATCATTCTAGAGATGTTAACTAACACATTACTTAAACCAATTAAAAAAAAATTCTTTTCCAAATTGTTTAAAGTTTTCAAATTTTAAATCTAATAATTCAGAGTCATAACTTTAACAGTTATATAATATTACCTGCTCTTAAAATAGGATAATAAATTTTCCATATAACGTCTACATTATTTTCATCAACTTAATTTTCATTTTCCATATGAAAACTTATGGAAACGTATGTTTATATTTGTGTGCGTCCATCGCAGTGAAAATCTATTTAGACAATTAAAAGTGAACTGTTGTGGAAATTCCCTCTAAAGGTACAAGATACTTATCTTTCACTCAAATATACGTATATATTTGTTACAAAGCTGTTTTAGAATCACTGGAGTGAAAAATCTAATAAATTTTATAACTACAAATGATACACCAAAAAAAAAAGAAAACTACGTACAAACGTTATGTTTTAGAAAAATCAACTACAGAATTGTTTTAAAGTATATCTAAAATGTCAAATTAGCAAACAAACAAGAAAACAGAACTGTATTCAACACTGTTTTTTGGGTTTATAGTAGAAAACACGGTTTTACTGTAGAAAGTGCATAGTGTTTTTATATTACTTCATACTTCATATAATAATGTATGATAATAAAAATATTAAAGTTGTGTTGGCAATAATCACACCAAACGGGCTTCTAAACTTTAAAGAGAGAAAATAAGAAAATGAAATATTCCCTCTGAATGTTCAATATATATATATGCGATGTGGCAACCAAGGCGCAAGGTATTTTCATGGAATCGCTTTGTATAAGGTGTTTTAGCGAATTTCCGAACGGAAATTGAGCTGTTACAGTAGGTGTCATGGTGAGTCTTGAACCAGCGACAATAATACAAAATTTGTTTTGAGATCACATACATATTTATCTATATGTGTCCGTATAATAACTCTCGAACGAAACATCCGATTTTTTACGAAATTTGATGAAAACATTGGGATTTGGACGAGTTCTTCAGCTAGACACGTCCGATGACCGAAACCTCAAAAAATGAGTTTTTTGCCATAATTTGCCAAAATTCAAAAGTTTTTTGAAATATTTTTTTTTCTGTAGTAAAGAACGGAAAAAATCACATAAGATAGGTTTTTTTGAACCATTATCCTATATAAGCGGGTTTTCGGGAAAAAAGTATCTTTTACAACCGGAAATCCATTATAATATACAGAGCATAAACTCTGCAAACAACATCGAGTTCATAATACTGTCGTTAGTAATATAGGTTCACAAGTTTCTCTACTTGCATATACCAACAAAACTACTTTAAAGTGTGTTGAACAAATGATAAACTTGCAGTTAAACGGGAGTATTGCTCCAAAGGTTTGAAGCGACAATTTAATCATGTTGTCTAACTCAAAGATACCATATACTCTTTCGCATCACACCATTGGTAATTATTTGGAATTGGGACTTAAGAAACGTTTTCGGACCTGGGTTTATATGAACTTTTTTACATAAAAGAACCTCAGCAATCACCTGTTAAAATCTTTCGCACTTATTCACTAACACCCTGTATATTATAACTCGATAACCAAACTGGAAAGCTTAGAAAACTTTTGTTAATTCTGAAATAATTCATATATTGATATAAAAAAGATAAGTAGGCAAGGAAGTACTATCGAAATCTCATTCTCGGGATTTACAATTGAAGTTCATTATTAAGTTACCCTTCGCCCAAAAATGAGTCCCAATGGTACCTTTCCTTCCCATTATTTCTATCAATATATAAATTTTTTCAGATTTAACTAAAGCTTTCAAGCCCTTCCAGTGCTGTTATCAAGTTAACCCCACATATTGTCGAAGATTTCAAAAACAAAAACATTAAAATCGGCCTATTAATTTTGTTTTTATAGACAAAAATAGGTGGAGCCCCAATTCGAAATAATTACCGCATCATTTTTTAAACTTCGAATTTCAATCCCGTCCAAATTTTGACCTTACCGAGCATCAGAATCTTAGTTATTGCCCATTAAGTAGCAATTACATACACTGATACTAGCTGATTTTAGGCATAAAACATGTCTTGCAGAGTTGCATAATCTCATTAACAAAATTCAATGCGAAAAACATAACAATGTTTTTTGAATTGTTTCTTATTCCTGAAGGTAAAACTTACAATTTTAATAACGACTCTAGTTTTCTTAACTTTTCTTCTTTGTTGTTCCCGGATAAATAATAGATACACGTTTCTTTACAACAACTCTAAAAATATGCATTTCAGAATAAATAAATAAATAGTACTCACTGTGTATTTAGATTTAAAACTAACCAACAAAATCCATTTGCATAGCTTTGTTTTCTTTTATGAATATACAGGATGGATCTTACACATTGATCGAAACTTAAACCAACAGTAAAACGTCATAAAATAACTTTTGACATGATTTCTTTAGTACACCCTGTACATACAAACGATCAAACTTTATGCTCAAAAGTTTCTCTAGGTGAGAAATAAAATATTTGAAACTGATGGCAGCACTCTCTCTCGCTCTATGTTGTCGACCAAAATAAAATAAATCAAAGGAAATTTATTTTGTAAACAGGAATAAACTAATGGATTAAAGAAAGACAACAAACATATAAATAAACACATCTACATCTGTCGCATTTGCACAGTAAGTGGTACCAAAGTAATATTATTTATGTCTCTATATTATGTGAACCGTTGTTTATTATTCCTCAGTTCATTTCACCTTACATCAATAGGTAAAGACATTGAATTTCACGGAAGGAAGTGGAGGGTAAAAGGGAGGATTATCGTGAAATCCACTGACAACTTTATTTCCATTATTGGGTCATTTTTGATTCATTGGTTTTGATATAAAATAAATATATATTGTCACTTCCACTTGTATATCAAAATAACAAAATTTTATCTGTAACACTCCCCTTACCTCGTCAAGGATGATTAAAACCATATCATATAGTTTACAGGTTGTTTTAGGATGCTTTAATAAAATAATATTCCTAAACTGACTCACACTATTAAATCATTCAGCTTTTTGCACGTCAGAGCTCAAGCCTCTTAAAATCGATCTCAGTTTTACAGCGTTGATCATTAGGACAGTCTCAGAGTATACCTTTCCAATATGAAATAGACAATGGTTAAACAGACTGTCAATAGATGATGACTTCTGCATCCTTTAAACAATATAAGCAACTCCAACTTACAACTATCGTGCATGTTAATTAAACAGATTATCAACAGGCGGCGCCTCCTATTTTCTTTATGCAAATACTGTTTTTAAAATAAAGTGTAGGGGAGAAGTGTGTCAGTAGTACAAGTGGGTCAATTGTAACTTTGAAATTTGCGAGACATCTATCAATCCTATTGATAGATAGTATATTGATAGATAAGTATTGCGTATCATAAGGTGGCTCCTGAAGTTGTGCTTTACTGACAAAACTTTTAGTTAATACCATGGGGCGGTTTTCTCTCAGCAATGCCAAATGTGTTTATATAAGCTAATTGTAAATTTTGAGTTGGTTGACAATTTTTTGATTTTTGCAGTAAATCCCTCATCACTTGAAAGTAAAATGATTTTACTGGAAACACAAGCAAACAAATATTATCAAATAGGTAATTTCGCTTTTTTACTCATAGTTAAAATTTTACGAATTTTTTTATAAAATTGAACAGCATTGCAACAATTGTAACAAATTCAGTAGTGTCAGTTGTAACATGTTAAAACTGACATTACAGTAATTTTATACATCCGCAATTTTTAGTATTTTAAATTTAAGGAACTAAGCACATAGAGGCGAGAGTGAGTATAAGGTTTTAAATAAAGTTTAAAAACTCTTACTGTTTTTCAGAATTTTAATTTTTGACGATTAGTTTTAAATTTTATGGCTAATAAAATCTTTTTTAGTTTACATTATTATTTTTCTAAATAATGCTTTGTATTGTGTAAAAAATTTGTGTTAAACAAAACTAAACGTTATATTTCACGTATGAATCGAATGATAAAGGTAAACAGTTTCGATTAATAGTTTAAAAAAAATACCTTCCATTAGTTGTTACACTTTGGCAAAATTCGTCTGTTTTTTATATCGATTTTCAATTACGGTTATCGTTAGATTCAAAGCCATCACGATTAGTTTTGCCTGTTGGATCAGTCCTTAATCTAATTCACGCTGTTTTACATATAAAAAAATTTTATATAAAACAAAACGAAAACTAGGATAGGAACCGTATTCGATAATGTATACCCGAGTGTCGTTAGAAGAGTAAGAGAAGGAAAAAAAATCAGACCTGTTGCCAGAGACTGTGGTATTTGTAACCTTACTCACTCAATATGTATGGAAGAATTTTGGAAACCAAATTAATTATAATAACTAACATGTAAATTCCACTAAATAATGAGTGTTACAATTGAACCTAAGCCCTGTAATAATTGATCCTCTGACGGTGACGATTATAACATTACACTTGGGTCCACATAAATTAAGTTATTTCAGTTATGGACCAACATAGAATATTTTTGTGTAGCTCATTCAAAACCTGGAAGATGTCCGTATCTGGTGCCAAAAATTTAATTTCCTGTGACTAATAAATACAGAGTTACTAGCCTGTATATTTTTTTTGTTACTACTAACACACCTCTCCCCTAAACTATTTGTTTATTTTTTGTCATTAACGGAGAACGTAATCTTCAAAATGATATTTTCAACTATTAATTTTGATGAAGTATTCAGGAAAATATGGCGTACCGACAAAAAAAGCACCTTTAAGAAATATATATATATATATATATATATATATATATATATATATATATATATATATATATATATATATATATATATATATATATATTATGATGAAAGGGACAAAATGCACTTTTTTAAAAACTGAAAAAAATTACAACTAATAACAAAGAAATGTTTATTATTGGATTTTATTTCAAGAGTAAGATAACTGAAGTTTCTAATCCCGTTCGTAACTATTTAATTTGTTATCTCGTTTATTTACTAGAATGCTTAAAATAGACATCCCTTTCATCCCACTTCTCCCCTATTATTAGTTTTTTTATATAACTAGTGAAAGGCCGCCCTTAGTTCGGAAGTCCCGGTAAACAGGATTTTCTTACAGGTTGTAGGTTTTCTACGCCTATGCGATGTTATGCCTTTACTTATTTGTCCCCAAGGTCGAACAGATTCTTTGGTTTGGTGTTACAAAATGCTAGACCACGTGTAATGGTGAATCGTAAATAAAACACTCGCGATTTTGATTAAATAAAATATAATTAACTTATTAAATACTTAATTGAATTAACAAAAATAACAACGATATTACAAAATTGAGTTACAACAATGGCGAATTATTATAAAGATAACTGTAAAGCGTGTTGAGGGAAAGCGTACCCATAAAATAATGTTGTTGTTGTTGTAAGAAAAGACAAAATTAGAATGAATGCAAAATTTACAAAGTTCGTTATAAAATTTCTTATTTTTTCCGTATCGAATGTTCCATAACGTTCGATTAGAGTTGCGACATATATTTTTTTATATAAAAGCTGAGATACACAATACACTTAAGTATATATCCTTTTTTCTTGGAAACCACCCCTAACTCGTTCTCCCCTGACCAACCACATTTGTCGTCAGGGTACTCCTACGTCATCATGTTCTGTCTCTTATTATTTAAGAGATGACACTATAATTTCATGTACTATAATTTTTATGCGATTCACATAACGTATGTGTTTAAACTATTGTCGACTTTTTTAGAAAGGAAACTTTAAATGGAAATTCACTTGAAATTACCCAGCGCCTGTTCCATGCGTCATTACACTAGGTATATATTATATATATTTTGAGTAAGATTAGTTTGCACATTGGCCGAAATGAAAAATAAACTAAACATATTACTTTTTACTCCCTGTTGAATATTTTGCAGGAAATCGAAAAAATTGTAACTGTAAAATATTTTCTCGCGAAATTGTAGCATTATGATGGCCAAACACAATATTTTACAAAAAAAAGTCTAAAGATCAATTTTCTAAAACAAGACTTAAAGGGACGATAAAATCCAGAGTAGTTTAATAAATGCTCTAGCAAAATATTAAAGCAAATTAATGTCAGCTTTTCAAAAAAAAAAAAAAAAAAATTGGGAGCTGGTCAACCCACACTGTCAACTTCCCATTGGGTGTCCTTAAAGACTATAGAGACTACTGTACATAAATAATACTGTATATAAATAATTCTTTTTTCATTTCAGGCGGCTCCTCCCCTGGGCCCCCGTAAGTGGCTTAGCATCTTGCACCATAACGGGGGTTTCGCCTTCTGTACCTACTGGTGTTCGCCCTATTCCATACCTGTGGGGGCTCCACCCTTATCAAACAAATGATAACATTATTTGTTCTCAAGATATGCGAGACAAAATATATTTTGGCAAGAAACTAATTTTTTCAATTTTTCTTATTTCGTTTTTTTCTTTTTTTTTTTAATTTTATAATTCAATTTTGGCGTTTTTAACATCAAGGAAGGTTCTTAGGCCATTATATAATAATGTTATGGTAAAAAATCCATATAATCTATGTTATCTTAATAAAGTTAATTATGTTTTTTTACCACAAAAAACAAACCGCTAATCCGAATTCGCTGAAAACTTTATCCGGTCTTCATTTTTTGATTACGCATCTACTGAAATTAGTCCGGAGTTGATATCGTCATTTATTCTCGAGATATGCGAGACGAAAAAAAATTCACGAACTAACGAACGCAAGCACAGACATCACGCTAAAAACGATGGATTCGGATTCTAGTGACCTTGAAACGTGGATGTATGTCAAAATTAGCGATTCGTAAAATCGGACCCATTACAATAACTTCCTATGGGAAGTTAAAAATGAAAGCTTGTATCCATAAAGCATGTTACTGAAACATTACAGTTTTGATAAATGTGAATATAATAATTATCACTTTATTTTGCGTCTTACCAGAGGCGTAACAATAATAGAGAAGTGGAGCAGTCGCTCCAGAGTGCATGATAAAAAGGAATACAAGAAGAAGAAATAAATCGCAGAAAAAAAAGTATAATCCTGCTTCTTTTTTGTTTGCCTGACACCCCGCTGGGTTACATTTTTGGGAAAATGGGAGAAACCGCGACGTAAACTAACGTTCTGTTTTTTGCTCGTCACTTTTATTTTTTGGAGAAAAGTGAACCTTACCCAGGGTGGCGCTCAACTAAAAGTCGCTCCAGGCAGCAAAACTTGTAGTTATATCTCTGCGTGTAATGAATAGTAACTCTGCGTGTAATAAACCTACAATTTTCTGCGTGTAATAAACCTAGAATTTTAATCTAGTTAATGTCAAACTCGTATATTATAATGGTGGAATAATTTACCTCGTATTCTTCCATTTGTTTCATGTGGTAACAGCTGCTCTTGCATAGTAAAGTTACAAATTTTAAATATCCTATAACTTGCTTATTTTTTTTTTATTTCAATAAAACAACTTTAGTAACATATTCTACACGTAATAGACTTTCAAAAGACAAAAAAAAATTTTAATCGTATTTCATGAGAAACTTTTGAATATTTAATCGGAATCCATTCAATGTCATCCAAAAACCACCTCTTTTACTTTATTTAAGTTGCTTTCAATAAATAAGTAATCTATAATCCAATCCATATTTAATACATTTCCCCCTCATACAAAATTTATTTCTTCATATCAAAAAGACATCACTTCGTAGAAACGGAAAAAAAGTATTAAAAATCAATTCAGTAATCCGGGATCAAAGAGAACATATTTATCAAAAAGAAAATCAAATCAAAAAAGAAATCGTTATACAATCAAAATAATACAATTAAAAGAAAAATATTTTTCCCCGAAAATTGGGAATAATAAACGAGAATTCTTCGAATAGAATTGTTATATTCTTTAATAATATGGTGATCGATTACAATAGGCGATTTCCATTAAATTGACTAACAAAGGGATAAATAAAATTTTCGAGATGAAAGTTTATTATGTTATGAAAAATCCATTTATTATCCGTTGTGAGCGAAAAATATATTTAATGGGGGAAAAATAACACTTTCATAAAATATAATAGGAAATCATTAGGTCAGGGTACAGGTATGGTAAAAGATACCGTCAACCGAAGATGTATTATATATATATATATATATATATATATATATATATATATATATATATATATATATATATATATATATATATATATAGATACGTTATAAGCTGTTAAAAATTGGTCACTTAAAAGTGAGGTAAGTGCCTCACTTTGCCTGCATTAGTCGCCAGTCTTACAGCAAAATTCAATGAGGAAAGATCGTACAATTGCGTAGTAAAATGCCGTCATGTGTAATGAAAAACTGTAGAAATTTATACAAGAACTGTAAAAAATAGAAAAAATATATAATTTCACTCTTAAGTGTTGATAATTTCTTTATTTTTAATGAGTTTTAATTGCATTGTTGCTATGAATTATGTAACCAAATAAACAAACATTCCTTATATGGTACATAATCAAACGTATTTACATACTCTGTCTTTTCTCACATACGTGCTTCTTGTAGTGTGTTCATGTGTTGCGGTCTCTCTTTTACAGAACATGCGTAATGCTAATGTATGAAGGTACACACCGTACACACTACCCACACTACAATTGGATAAAGGGCATAGCCGGGTAAGATAGGGAAAACGGCCCTTGACGCAAAATTGATTGTTTTTATAGGAAATAATACTTCTTAGCCCCAGATACATTCCCGCCAAATTTCAAGCCTCCGAGGCTAATAGTTTATGAATATACAAACAGACAAAAATTTTCAAAAAAAAAATTTTTTTGACGAAATTACTGAACCGATTTATTTGAGTTTGATATATATTGTGTACCCACCTTAGGCGAAGTAATAAAAAAAAAATTAACGTTATATCCCTTTATTATACTAATTTTTTAAAATTTTTAAATTTAAGAAAATTTTTTTTTGGCACTTACGCGACACCCACCATTTTTTGTTCAATAATTTGTCTCTTAGTACTCTAGAACATATATTTTTATGGAAAAATTTTAGTTGGTAGAACATAGTAATATGTAAATACAAATGCATGCTATGTTCGGTACTACATATATTACTAATGTGTAAAAAGGACTATAAAGTAAAATATCTACCCTATTTCTAAAATAATATATTTACATACGTTCATAACTACGATAAACTAGTTTAAATTTACAAAAGTCCAACACTATCTGCCGTTTGTCTTTTTTATCAATAAAACAAAATAGATATTGATTTGTCTTTTGTTAGAGTTTTTTCCTTTTTAAGACGTCAAGTGAAACTTTGTTAGCTCATACACCACATCTTGCGATGTCAACAATTTCATACAAAGTTGATTAGCTGTCAAAATAGTATACCAGTTGGTCATTTCGTTATAATTCCCAATGACCCGTCATCGTGTTAACAAAATAATATAAACGGCAGATAAAGCTAGACGTTTGTTTAAACTTGTTTGTCGTAGTTATGAACGTATGTTATTTTATTATAGAAAAAATCCACTTTCTGCACCTCTTAAGAAGTGCAACAAAAACATCAAGTGAGAGGGACGAGCTACATATTGCGTACAAATATCCACTACTTTCTTCAAGTTAGTTATATGTACATGTAATAACTACAACAGTTTTTAGCCGAATTGTTGTTATTACTAGACATTGTTGAAGTTTTTTTTCGAATTTATTAAGTTAATGTTTATTATTATTAAAGCAATATAACATTAAAGACGTATTATTATTATTATCTTTATTTGAATAAAGTTTCTAAAACTTATAATTTTTATTGAGTTAGATATAATTTTAGTAAGTATGCTGAGATAATTTTATTGATTTCATTCCAATATTCAGATTCATAGTAAAATTAACCTTGAAAATTATTTTTTCGCAAGTTAAAACGTATTTTTTATAACAACTCAAAATACATATTTTTTTAGACCGTCACAGGAACTCCAAGAACTGCAACTCAGGGGGGAAGAGAACATTTTATTGCACTCCTTAGAGTTCTACTGTGTTTTGGAAATAAGGCAGATGCTTTACTTTATGGTCCTTTTTATACATAAGTAATATATGTAGTACCAAACATGGCATGCATTTGTATTGAAATATTACTATGTTCTACCAACTAAAATTTTTCCATAAAAATATATGTTATAGAGTACTAAGAGACAAATTATTGAACAAAAAATGGTGGGTGTCGCGTAAGTGCCAAAAAAAAATTTTCTTAAATTTAAAAATTTAAAAAAATTAGTATAATAAAGGGATATAACGTTAATTTTTTTTTTATTACTTCGTCTAAGGTGGGTACCCAATATATATTAAACTCAAATAAATCGGTTCAGTAATTTCGTCAAAAAAATTTTTTTTTTTGAAAATTTTTGTCTGTTTATATATTCATAAACTATTAGCCTCGGAGGCTTGAAATTTGGCAGGAATGTATCTGGGGCTAAGAAGTATTATTTCCTATAAAAACAATCAATCTTGCGTCAAGGGCCGTTTTCCCTATCTTATCCGGCTATGCCCTTTGTGCCTATTTTTTTTTTGTACATTTAGTATATATAATACATCATTGCCATCAACATAATATTTTGATTTAAAAGAACTTAACTGTATTTTTTTTTAATAATAATAGCCCAAACTTTTCCGAAAGTTTTTAATTTTAAAATGCTAATTTTCATCGTTCCCATTTTTTTTATCATTTTCAGCCCCGGATCTGCGATTTTTTAGAACCGGGGAAGAAATTTGAAAGTGGCGCCCACCCCCCTCTCCAACGACTGACATAAATTATTTAACTCTATGCGTGCCGGACTATCGGATGAACTAAAAGACAAGCGTATGAATGTTAAAAAAAGGAGAGGCAATTGTTTACATACAGATTTCCTTTAATATTTTTAGTTTTGAAATTTTCTTATTCGGATTCCCTTCTCTCATATTGATATAACAAAAATAAACATAAAAAATTTTTTTTAAATACATATTTATTATAAAGTCAGTATTAAACTAGCAGTTTAAAATTTTAATTTTCTTGAAAAATTAAGTAGAATAATTATTAACACGTTAGTTGTCGTGCATGCTGTAAAGCGTAAAGTGAAACTTGACCAATTGCCACACAACGCTGTACCGCGTCAATAATTCTATATAAAATGTATTAACTAGTTGTTAAAATAATGTACGGACTGTACATTTCGTTATCATAAGTTTGATCCTCAACATGTTAATCAGATTTTAGTTATCAATTATCATGTATATTACAATTTGATGATACCATCACAAATTTTTAAATTTCAGTTTTTGTTATTGTGTATATACCTACCATAAAGTAATTCATTTATAAATATAAATAATTAATAAATTGTTATCATATAATACTGACTTTATTAAAGCAGGTAAGGTTTTGTTTTTTTATTCGTACTATCCTATTGATATTGTTTATATTATACATTTATACAATCATAAATTCCTAATCAGTATAGGGTTGACCGGGGTAGCAGAAGCTTGCAATAAATTTATTTCTACAATTTTTGTTACTTTTATTTAACCTTGATTTTTTGTACAAATTTGAGCTATGGGTAACTTGCAAACAAAGGGCAATTGTGAACGCTAAAGTATGATAAAAAATTTTCAAAGTGGGGTAAATGTGAAGAATTTGAGTTGGGCTTTATTCTTATGTACCTCAACTTCTCTTGTAATGCATTCTAAATAATTTTTCTGATGGCATTCACTTTTATCCCAAAATTCATAAGATTTGCAAAACCGTGCCGGGCAAATGTAAATGGCTTATAAAATTTTTGTTTTTCATACGAATTTGCTCAAAATTTGTGTGGTGCATCCTGAATAATATAGAATTAAAAATAAATCAACCATAATGTGATATATAAAATAAAAAATACTTAAAACAACGCTTTTATCTCAATTTATAAAAATCCATTCACAATTACCCCGGTCAACCCTAATCAAAATCATATATTACAATTAGTCGACAGCACAGAATTTTGTCAACAGCATTCTAATGCGATCCCTTGTATGTGTGTATGTGTATATTTTTATTATAGCTGATTGTGAGTGTTGATGTTTCTGTAGTTGATGAGATGGTCGAACCGTGTGAAAATTTTTTGCTAACAATAATAAACAAGCTTCCTCATATCATAGTACACTATCAATTCAATTATGTTAACACATTCAAGAAAAATTATTAGAAGCAACTTTTATATTTTTCGGTAAATATCTAAATGTTAATTTATTCACAGTATTATTAGTCGAATTTTCTCCGAAAAATTAGACTTATACAGTCTATACGATAAGAGCTGCGAGAGGCGAGAGTAGGGGCGCTATCCGTTTTCGGACCCGTAGAACACGAATATGTAGAAAAAAAATGTCTGATATATATATATATATATATATATATATATATATATATATATATATATATATATATATATATATATATATATATATATATATATATATATATTTTCCCGCCACCTTTTAATTTGTGTAGGGCCCCCCTATGGAAGTTAAGAGATGAAATTTGGTAAATGGGGCTCATTTTCGAGGCACCTCATACTATCAAAGTGGGGTCAAATTTTGGGCAAATTTTTTTTCTGACCCGACCTTTAAGGGGGTGGTGGGGGGCGGAAAAGCAATAAAACTTTTCCAAACCGGTTTTAAATAATGTTTCGGTCAATTATCTACAACATATCCAAAATTCGGCTTCCTAGGATGATATGGTGGGAGTAGAGGGGGGAAAAACGATTTTCGCTGGATTTAACAGGCCCCCAGCCCCCCAGAATTAACGTAGAGGGTTGAAATTTGGTGTGTTGATAAAGTTCGTACCTAGGTTGTGCTTTTTGGAGGTTTTAATATTTTACCCCCACCCCCCTCATTTTTAAGCTACAATTTCATGCATTTTCGACGTTTTCGAAGTTTGTACCACTCGCACAGGTCACCCGAATAAACCTAGAGGGCTGAAATTTTGTATTCGGATTGAGTTAGTATCAAGGGGGTGCCTTTTGGGGGTCTCGACTTTTAACCCCTACCCCCACCATTTTTATACCCAAAAGAACATGATTTTTCTTGTTTTTTAACAGTTTCGTTCGGGTCAAAATCTCCCCAAATAAACCTAGAGGGCTGAAATTTGGTGTACAGGTTAAGCTAATAGCCAGACACTGTTTTTTGGAGGTTTCAACTTTTAACCCTTACCCCCACGATTTTTACGCCAATATTTCCTTAATTTTTTTGCTTGTTTTCTAACACGTCTAGAGACTCCATAAGGAAATCTAGAGGGCTGAAATTTTGTACGTGTATTCAGTTAGTATCCAGCTAGTACCTTTTAGGGAGTCCACATTACTTTTCCCCCCACTTCTTCCATTTTTACATCGGAATTTAATGCTATTGTTAAATGTGTTTTAAAAGCATTATGTTTATTCTAAATACAAGTAGGCGAATAGTAATTTTAAAAAATTTAAAAAAAGTGAACTTACTTTTATGACAAATGAAATACATACATATTAAGTAATTTAAAAATGTTATTAAAATCATTGTTTATTTATAAATTAGGAATTTTGGATTTTTAGTATTTATAAAATAGAAATTTTGGATTTTTTTGGAAAGAAAAAATATCTTTATAAAGGCCTTCCAGTTTACTATTTAAGGTCCTTTTTTAATTTTTAAAATTAAAACATAAAGGCAATTAGCGGATAAACATGGGCAGGAATGTCCTCGTACGAATTGTGTTGGCTTTTTTTCTGCTACCTGTTTTCGGCACAAAATTGAAATTTACTGAGATACAGCCCTTAAATACTTAAAACCTTTTTTTAAAGCCTCGGTCAGCGGAACACTCATCACCAGTTTTGAAACCAACAAAATGACAATTCGGTTGTAGACTTTCAATCACATTTCGCTTGTAGACATTCAATACCGAAGATGAAGGGGAAAATTCGACTACCGTGATGGGGCCCCGCTGCTCACGGCGTTTTTTTTTTATTATTATTTCATTTTAAAGCAAGTTGGGCAACTAGAGAGTTATCAATTTACCTTTAATTTAACATTTATTGGGGAAAAATTTCTAATAGGAAAATAACCCTAGCGTGGATTTTTAGTGTACTTGTAATTCGTTTGTATTATAAAACTGAGGAACAATATTTTTCAATCTAAACCATTCAAGTGCAGCTCAAATAAAAATGTCAAAATGATTAATGAATGAATATAGTCTTGTCTTTTTTTGTAAAATATATTTCCCTCTTTGTTTCCTTTGGCATGTTAACATGCCAATGGCACTGAATCGGTTAAAAAAAAACTCACAAGTATGTAAGTCCTTTGCAAAACTCATAATTTTCCCGTTGTGACAATGGTAAAAATTGAGGGTTTTGCAAAGGATCAATATACAGGTTGATTTTTTATTTTAATAAACCTACTCCGGAAACACTACAAGTTTTGCATAGGAGGGGTTACGATAAGGCCCTTTATCCCTATATAAGGGCCTTATCGCAGCTCTTCATTTCAGATTTTTATCACCAGTCCCGTCAGAGATACAAGGGCTCAAATTTAAAAAATTTGGAAATAAGTCAATTTTTGGAAGTTTGTAAAAATTAAAGGATAGAATTTCCTCACTTGAAATTTTTTTTGGGTAGTTGTATCCATATACAGCTACTTTCATAAAAAAATATTAAACTGTTGAAAACACCACTTCTATAAGAAAAAAAGTGTTTAAAAAATAAATTTTGTTAAATTTTGATATCCAACTTTAGATAAAGTTTTCTTGTGGAAAGCACGAAAATAAGCCAATTATGGACTTAACTTAAAGAGCGATTTATTACCTTTAAAATGGCTTTTATTTCAACCTTTTAGGATGAAGGATTTATGAAATATGTGTTTTGGCATAAATGACTGAACACAAAAATCAGCGCAAATTGGAAAACAAAAATGGCCACCTCGCTTAAATGGTTTATGACATTTTTTTTAGGCTACTCAGAGGCCATAACCTCTGAGTAAGCCTTATCGTTTCACAAAAATACTATTCTAATGTGTGGCCAACTTGCATTTCTGTTTGCTGAACTCAGCTCCCCAACTTTTTGGAGTAAAGGGGATATTTTTCTTAATTACAAAAATAAAAAATTTAAGACATTAATTTTGGACCTAACTGCTAATTGTTTAATAATCGAACGTATAGAATTAGAAATTAATTAGATTTTTTTCTTAATTGCTAAATTTTTTTTTAATCTTTCTTGTTAGCAGTAAGGTATAAATAAAAAAAATATAATTGACGCCTATACTATTAGGTACATGATTATTACTGTGTCGTTTATGGATATTTAAATGATTTTAATATTACCTACATATTAAATTACCTAAATGATTTTAATATTACCTACATATTAACAGTAAATTACTATCAAAAAAATGCAAACTTTAACAATATTTTTTAAATTCATTCAAATTCAATTTAATTGCTATTTAAATATATTAGTTTTTGACATTTGACGTTTTGAATTTTACTCAAAATATACATACGTAATTTACACATGCTACCTATATATATAGTGAGTATACTCTATTTTGAAAGTGTCACACCATAGAACACTAGAAGCCAACTAACATAAAAAAAGTGAAATTCGCTTGGAGTCATTTGTAAGCCAGTCACAGCTTAAGACATTAGTCCGTCAGTAGTCGTCGTCGAGTCAACACACCATTATATTAACAATATACCCATTGTTAGTTGAGCACGTTGAACAGCTCTCTCTGGTAATACGTGTGATGTGATTGTATGTGTGTATACACATACTACTACAAAAAACCAAACTAATACACTGCAAACAGTGTGTATGTACACAAACAGACTACGTCACAAACTCATTACAAGTGGAACAGAGGCAAAGCCAATCTAGTTTGTCCCCTTGTATCACACAGTATATAATACATGATAGGTACCTACAACATATGTACATAAAGCTACGGATACACGAGACATCTAAATTAGCATTATTGTGTGCAATGTTTACACTATAGAACACTAGAAGCAAACTAATATCAAAAAAGTTTAGTTCGCTTGGAGTCATTTGTTGGTCTGTCACAGCTTAAGGCATTTAGTCAGTCGGTGTCGGTCATCGAATCCACTACGATTGTTATGTATTGTAAGACCATTGTTACTTGACCTGCACGTTGCTCTGTCCGATAATACGTGTTTTGTAATTGTGTGTGTAAATACTCACACAGAAGGAAACATCAAGCCTAAACCACTACAAACAGTTTGTACTTACACAGCATAGTGATGCGAAGTGGAGGAGATTTTACGTCACCTTTCTGCTACAGTCGGAATACTAACTATCATATAGTAGTTTGGCCCGTTGGTTTACACGTTCAAGTAAAGCGGGTTCTACACGATGCTACGAACGTTCCTTCCAACATTCGATCGAACGTTTGAGGCAGTTAAGTTCGATAGTTGGTGCGACGAATGTATCTGCTACACGGTGAATCGAATGTTTGATCCAATACGAATGATGATGTGTTGGTACTCAGTGGACGATGTTATCTGTCTGATGTTATCTCTAATGTTATACACTGATGTTGTCTCTCTTCACATGAACGAGCGTGCAGCTGCTGAGTCGAACCAACCAACGAACCAACATTGACCTTCAAATGTTCGAAGCACCCCTTTGACTCGGTGCAAAAATACCGACATCGAACGGGACACGACCAAATGCGAACGTTTGACGCTCGACATTGGACACTCGTAGGTTCGAACAACGGCTACACGATGCTATGAACCATCCAACGTCGAATGTTGGAAGGTGTTCGTAGCATCGTGTAGCAGCGGCTTAAATTTGCAGTCTAGATCAGGCTAGAACAGTTGTATACACTCGAGTTGCTAGACTTCTCTAGCAAATATTTGAGGTTGTTTACACAGTAGTGTCACACACGGCGAATAGAATAATGTCAGACATTTCACACAACACCTGATTTAGATTATAATTTAACATTTCTAAATCGTATTTTGTATTGCCATATTCTATTTTGAATTGAAAACTAATATTTTTATAAATGTTGCTGCAAGACGGCAGTTTCGTACTGAAAATAATTTATTTCATCTTTTGCTATAGTGTAAATCCAACTTGTAAAATTTTATTGCGTTTACTTTTTTCTTAGAGTTGTAATATAATATTATCTCTGTATTATCTTTTGGATGCGTCTCACAATTTAGGATTACCTTGTTGGTAGTATCTTAAATCAACTTTTCTGTCCTTTTGTAAAAAAAAAAACTTCTACACCAAAAGCGTGTCGTGTGTCCGTACCTTTATAATCTTTTTAAAATAAATTATTTTTTTTTTTGTCAAAAGATTCTTATAACATAACCTATTTGTATGACTTAACGTTTATGTAAAAAAAAACAATATGTTTTCATCCAAATCATTTTAATATTTGCGACGATTTGAATTTTTACACAAAATTTCGAATGCGAAAGGAATTTTTATTTTGGAAAAAATTCGCCCACGAATACAACACAAAACGAACTGGTATGCTGTTTTTTAAATAATAAGTATTTCAACTAAGCAGTAATGTATCTTTTTTTTAGGAATAGTACATTATCTTCAGAAATAATGTTTTTTTTAAGGAGAAGTTTTCAAAGCTACTACTAGCAAAGTAGTGAAATTAGTGTCACACAAAATTGCTTTGTTGCGTGAAGAATTCATTAAATTTCCAACAACTGACGTCGAAAAGGCGCAAGTTAAAGAAAATTTTTATAACATTACGCGGTTTCCGAGAGTGTTTGCTGCTTTACATACATACACGGTTACATATACAGGCTGGAAACAGATTTATCGAACGTGGGGCAAGTATGGTGAGAAATTTTTCTCAGGATCAATGTGATCTCTGACACTTTTTGATCAATAATATTTCATTTTTAAATCGCGTTACCATGGATCTGCAATATTTTTGTGTTTGTCAGATTAAATACCCCTGTCGCAGCATCTGCATAACATAGCGAATTTCCAAATTTTAGGGACTGGCGGATCTCATCTAAGAACTGTACCTATTTAAAATAGTTTAGCTTTCTAAGAGTAAAAGATTTTTTAAAATCGGCTGGGTAATTAGTTTTGATATTTTTGGGACCCAAGAACCCGAACGGACTTTGTGCAGCATAGTTGTATCCATCTAAAATAATTTAGTTCTCTAACAGTGAAAAAATTTTCAAAATCGGTCGGTTAGTTTATTTTTTACAATAATGGGAACAGTAAACCCTGGCGGAAATCATACAACATAACCTTTATTCATCTAAAATAATTTTAGTAAAAAGTTTATCCTAACAGTAAAAAACGGGTCCTAGGGATCTCATATAACTTATGGTAGTCCGTAAGGTTCTTGTGGACATCATTTAATTACTTAATGAATTCAAATACTTTAACTTACTAACGGTGAAAAAATTTTCAAAATTTTCGACATTCGCTAAAAAAATCATTGAAAAATATTTGATATGTTTCGATCAATTAATGGTCAACATCAGCAAATAAAAGTTACTCAAATCGAAGAAAAGAATGAGTTATTTGTCCGTAGAAATTAAAATACAAATTCTGAAAACGAGCAAAGAAATATTGAAAAAACTAGATCGGCAAAACATTCTGACAAATAACACTACCCAACTAATACTTGCCAATTTGAATGAAACTTAACATACTTATTAAACAGCGAAAAATATTAAATACGTGTTTTTTTATTTCGGCTAAATACGCTTTTTAGGGGTAGAAAACACCATTCAACCTCTGTAGATGAAAACAGTTATTCCAAATTTTAGAGTTATTCTAGATATTTTTGAAACGACATATTTTCTGAAAAAAGGGCTGAGTACCAAATTTGTAGAATTTGAAGCGATGCACTTGATAGTGACCCTGAAATCGATTTTCAAGGTCAGTTGAAAATGATTAGCCATTGCCGAAGTTTGACCATATCCTGTACCTATAAGCAGTAATTTCATGTATTGACTCAATCTATCTTCAAAGTTGATTTATAGAAAAAATTAGAAGAAAACATTTTTGTAAGTAATTTTAGAAGTAAAGTTAAGAAAAGATTTAATATCACTCTAATTGTAAGTTAAACATTAACTTTATGTTATATTATAAATTTTCAAAATTTTTTAAAATTTTTATTGCTACTCTATAGTTATCATATTAGGAATTCAATTGAACATATGATTAACTATTATTTTTCCGATTGCGATTGAGCAAGTATTTTTCAAAATTACTTCTTGATCACTTATTTTCTATCTTGCATGTGAAATTCGTTCGAATATACTTTGAACCATTTAGGGGTGAAAAGTAAGCTACTCCTTTTGAAAAATATTAAATGATTTTCAAATGACTTTGGAAATTGACCTCAAGGTCAACTTCAAAGTCATCATCAAGTGCATCACTTTGAATTCTATAACTTTGGTCCTAAGCACTTTTTTCAGAAAATATATCGTACCATAATCCACTTCTATGTTGATTCCTGGTCTCTTTTCCTGCGTTTCTAATATTTATGTCAATAAAAAATGTGCTACCGTAGACAAGGATGAATAGGTACGCATTCAGACTTCACACCGTATTTTTTTGTATTTATTTTATGAGTACCTAATCTTTAATATATTAAAAATTTACGCGAAGATGGTCACTTTATCAGCAGTATCCAAAAAAATTTAAAAATATTGGTGGTTTTTGAAAAATTAACAAAAATCGTATAATTTCTTCTCTATGAAAAATTGGGATCAAAAGAGACGAGAAAAGAGTAAATGGGGACAACCCGTAGGGTCGACCAAAATAACGGACCCGATTTTTTTCATCTGACACAGTCGCCATTTAAGAAGTGAAATTACCCCTCAAAATTAGGGTAAAATTTCAATTTTGCTAGATTACTTGAAAACTGCGGCAGATAAAGAAAAATTTTAAATTGACACAACACTTCATTTTTAGAGAGCTTTCTACTGATATATACAAAGCCAGAGTCGGACCTACTAGAGGGGCTATTTTGGTAAATTTGGGGGTAAAAAAAGTTGTATAAGCGTTTTTCCTAACATCTAAAACAAAAACAAGAGCCTTATCACCATTTTTTCTAAGCATTAAAAGCTGGTTTATATTCGGTTTCTATTGAAAACTCAATTAGACTGCATGTTAAAAGTGAGCAAAAATTAAACCTGCAATAACTTTTAAACGCTGTAGTGAATCTAATTTAAATTTTCACAGTCGATTAAATTTAGAAAAACCATTATTCGCACAAATTTTCATAAGACTGTCACCATTTTTAAGTACCTCCATAATATCCTTAACTTGTAGCTATGGTATAATTATCAAAATTTTTTGCAGGTTTCTTACTAATCATACAACATGTAATGATTCATACAACATACAACACATAATTCCTGAGTAGCCCTAAATAATGCGTGTCAAACACGCACTTGACGACTTTTTTAAGAATTGTTCTCAATACCTCAAATACAATAGAAACAACTGGAAAAATATCAATTCTTTCTAAAATAGTCGAGCAACCAACTTTTTTTAGACCATTTGATATAGAACGACCTATTATAATTTTGGCGCCCCCTGTAACTGATGCCCGGGGCAGGGGCCCCGGTTTGCCCGCCTTAGATCCGGGGCTGAGCATTTTTAATGCGGTTGCGCTATCACCTTAAACCATAAAATGGAATGAATGGGAACATAAAGGTGAATAGGCGCAAAACGAAAAAAGTGAAGGAACAAATACTTGAAGATGGATATGAAATATTAAAAAACCAGTTCAAATTGACGTTTTCAAACAATATTATTTTTGTTTCTTAAAACTTTATGTAAAAGCAATTTATTTTGGTGTTCTTCTGAATAAATTGTTGTTTAAAAACACTGCAAACTTTTATTTGCTATTTGTTTTTTTAAAAGAAAATCATAAGAACTTGACATTTGAGTTAAGTTGGAGGTTAATAGAGATAGAAAAGGGATGAGTACAATGGTTAATAGGGATGCTATATCAAGTATAGAGGAACGAATGTGAAGTGATAAGGGACGGGTAAAAACTATATTGGAACATAACAGAACACTTTCAAGGTTATTAAATGATTGGAGATTTTTATAAACACATTAAACATGATATCTATATATATATATACTATGTACTTTATAAGCTTTAGATTTTAAATTTATTTCTACACAAAATTATTTTGGTGTTCTTCTGAATAAAAATATTGTTTATTTTTTCAATGTATAAATACAAAAAATTCTAAATTATATTTAACTTTCAATTTCGGGTATCCCTATAGTTCGTCGCCATTCACCTTTTCGTCCGTCGCCTTTTATCGTCTTTTTTGACCTCAATTTACAGTAAAGTCAATTACATAATTTTTGTTATTTTTCCAAGAAATTAGAAATATTTTTAAAAATTTTTGATTACTCTAGTAAAGTGATGATGCCCGCGTAAATATAATATATTAAAGAATAGGAACCCATAAAAGAAATACAAAAAAGTACTAAGCTTAAATTTGTGCCTATTCGTTTCGTTTTACACGGAGAGAAAAATCATATAATTTTTGTAGATAAAATTTCAGAAAAATTACCATGCTCTCTTTAATGCGTGCGCGATCGACGACCAAAATAAAAAATATGTGCTAGCATGGTAAAATTTAATGTACTAACACAACTTTTATCACACTCTTATGCATATATGTTATAGTTTAATTCTTGTTGTCGTACTCTTTCATTTGCGCATCTGACCCGCAACCTTATGTTGCTTGGGCTGTACCTGTACTTCGAAGATGCCCGATCTTTTCCGACTTTCGATTCTTTATGATGCATACAAAAATGATTGCCAACAATATATTCTAACACTAAAGATAGTGAAGTAACAAAATGATGAATTAAACGGTGACATCCCCGTTTTCTAAGACAGTGTAATGAATACTGCTTGCTGCTTGTAAGACAGTCTAATGGATCAAGGTGCTTGGTCCGACCCGTCCGACCAAGTTGGTCGTCCACACTTATGGTTGGCTATGTGACTTACTATGAGTGACGTACACTTCAACAGCATTCACAACACACACAACCTTCTTTCTCTTTTTTTCTTTCTACTATTAGCAGATAGCATTTCAAATATTATTATACAGCATGGTAATTTTTGTAAGAAAAACAATTAAAAAATATTTTTTTGTCGGTAATGGAACTTTTTACTGTGCTGTTTTACAAATGTTACGGAGCTAATATTACGGAAACAATATTCGATTGTAGTGCTGAGCACAGTAATTTTTATATGAATTTTCTCTCCGTGTACAATATACGTTTTCAAACGTATTCCCCGTTTGCATTGTTTAATAGAATGCCTTAATTTTACCTAGAAGGAGTCCAGAATCCCTTGTACTCTAAGATTTTTTTTATTTTCAAAACCCAAAATTTTTATACCTACCACTCACTACCACTCCTGCCAATGTATTTTTAATCAAAATTTCAAGACAACCTCAATTTTATAACCTTTTTTAAAAGTTACTTAAACAATGATCAAAATTACTATCCCCACGAGTATCATCTTACGTCAGAATTTTCTTATCTCGGACTAAACTAAAAATAGAAAACATTGAATGGAATAAAAGATTTTAAAGCCTTTTAAATATTTTATGTGTTTTTCCTATTAAAGGTTAAATTGTACATGAAATTGTACATTATATATAATTCGAGACTGTGAAAACTGTGTTTCAAAACTTTTAAACATTTACATTTTGTTCTTATTTTTCAATAAAAACTTGAGAGAAATACGTAAATAAATACATTATCAAAAGCTTTTTTCCAATAAAAAAAAATACAAACACTGATAGTTTTTAATAACGAAAGCTTTGTGAGCTTTAACATAGCTACATAGGGATAAAATATTTTTTTGAATATGTACCAATATTTACAGTAACATAAAATCAATAAACTGGAAAATCTCAAAGCTCTTACTAATCATTTAAATTGCTAATATAAAGCCGATGTAACACTAGAAAAGAAATATAACATTTATAAATTATTATAATATACTAAAATCACATTCTTAAAGAAACAAAAAACAAATATTGAATTTGATATTTCTAGCTTTTAATAACATTTTGAAGTAACCACAGTAATTATTTTTGTTTCTTTATATACTTTCATTATTGTTATTGTTATTGCTTTTATAACTTTTATACTTTTCTTGAATAAATTTGTGTTTACATATAGCGAAGAATATTTACATAATGAGAAGAACTGTTAACTAGTAAAAATCGACAAGTGCGTGTTGGACACGCATTAAGTCAGGATTTCGTAGTTCAGTAGCTAGAGTTTTTCACAATTCTCAGGACAGAATATTTCTTGTTTTGCTAGTAATATGATTATCTAAAATTCTAAACCTTTCATTTGCGATATGAGTTAAAAAATGTCAATAATAGTTTTTAAAAAACAACATTGTCCGTTAAATTGCGTAAAATCCTACACTGACTATTACAAAATGATCAAGTGCGAGTAGACCAGCAATGCGACAACTGAAATGACGAATTCCGAAGGATTTCGTTGTAAGAACTTGGTAATCATAAAAACGTGACACCTGCAGTGTCTAGTTAAAATGTTTTTAAATTGACAGTTTTTCGAGTTAAATAATGGGGTATTTGACAATTTTTTAAAAACCATCTTAGTGTGTTTATTACTTCTTACTAAACTCATAATACACATTTTTAAATTATTTTGTACTATATTTTTAATAAAAATTACCGATAAAATTTCAGTTTTTAAAAAGATCACCAAAACGATGTTTTCTGTGACGTCAAATCGTATGACGTCATTGGCTCTAAAACATTGAGTAGTAGTAGTAGGTCTAGTAATGAAAATTAATAATGAAAAATTTATTTCGTAGTTACCAAAAAAGTAAACAATTTTTTTCCTAACTACAATATAATACCTACATATTCGAACGAGCTTGTGACGTAAGCTGCTTTTGCTTGATGTTTTTGATTACGTCATTTTTAACGTAAATTTTGTAATTTTATTTTATTAAAATTTTTATATTTTTGAATGAAATAACTTGTAAAAAATCAATATTCAGTATTATTATGACTCGAGCAATTATTTAAAAATCAAAATAGATATTTTTTCAACTACTGTCAAATACCCCATTGCTTTCAGGAAACAAATTGAGTTGTAGGAAACACAAACTTATTTCTATATTATTATTTAATATTTCGATACTATGGTTTTAAAATCCTTTAATTTTTGGAATGATAAAAACATTTCGTTTATTTTTATCATGTTTACTTATGCACTGAAGTGGTCAAAATTGCTTAGCATTTTTTTCGTTGTAAAAATTTATCAGTAAACTACAATACATATTCTGATGAGAGTTACCCAACTCCCATAACGAATGTCGAGATAATTTTGTCTAGAGATGTTGCCCGAAAGCCAAATCACTAAGAAATAAATTTACAAAGTTTTATCAAAATTTATCCAGTAATTTTTTTGTTAATCGCACACATTTGAAGCAATGCTTATCATATTATAACTAGCCGTATACCCGACGGGCTTTTCCATCGGCATCATCTTCGTGCTCACATTCTGCTCACTTTCAGTGTTTTCAAAAGTCTAAATACCAACTTCCACGATTTATTAAATTTTGTTTATTTTAATAGCCATAGTAACATATTTTTTTATATCTCTAATTTTAAAAATGACGTATTTCCATACAAATTTTCATCCGTTATTAAACCCACTTAGGGGACGAATTTTCAAAAATCCTTTCTTAGTGCTCACCTACGTTACATAGGGAACTCCTATGCAAAATTTCGTTCTTCTAAACCCAACGGTTTAGGCTGTGCGTTTTCTGTCAGTCAGTCAGTGTTAGAAAGTTATTAAGTAGATATAAGGTACCTAAGGCAATTAAGGCCCACCTAAGCAAAATATGCTTATTATTTATATATCTTATAAAATATCAAAAATATAGTATTTAATTATGAAAATTTACTTATTTTTTGATAAAAATTCCTAAAAAAATTAATGAATTTGTAATTATACAAGTCAAAAATTTGATTCTAAAAAGTGTCTGCAATTGGGCCTTATTTCCGACTGGTGTAGAAAATAAGGCCCACCTATTACAACTGCCTGAAATAGTACATTTATTATTTTTTTTTTTAATTAATTGGGGGATTTTAATTACTTTAAGAATAACTTGAACTTGAAAATACTTTAAGAATAACTTGAACTTATATATCAAAATATTTTGTTACTTTTACACGTTCAAAAAAGTTTTGAAATTCCTTGAATCCCGCTTGACTGCGTGACTGTTATTGAAAACAACAATAAAAAAAATTACCTAAGTCATTATTTTTAATTTTTAATTTTTTTATCATATTTTTCGAATAAGTCAAGTACTAGGTGTTTGAATGTATTAAGTCGGAATAAATAAATATTAAATCTAAGAGTTCTTCTTAGAATTCCGAATCTCCTTGCAACCTCTCTTTGATTGCCATGTCGAGTGACATAGCTTAAGGCTGATGCCAGTGTTTCCTCAAACCACAACGCTCTCTTCTTTTTATCAGCCATACTTCCAAACACTAAGGAATAAAAATAAAAATTCGACCAAACCAACTAAAACTGATCTGGCATCATTAAACAAATGCAACAAATAAATCAAAATTAAATGTACTTAGTTTTTTGTCCTTTTTCCTTTTTGTTATTTTTATATTAGAGTAACTATAGTAATTTAAGGTTATGCGTCTAATTTTGCTTCATTTGTTAATGACTTCAGACCTGTTTTAATTGATTTGACTTTGTACTGTTTGATTTTAATTGTGTTGGTAATAAAGCCCAAACAAAATTTGCATGGGCCTTATTATCAACATGTCAATATTTATGCTTATATACATTTTATATAAATACTTTAGAAATAAACTAAATTAATTGATCTAAAACTTAAAAAATATTAATTTTTTTCAATTTTGATCACAATTTGAAAGAAACATACCTTTAAAAAATCATTAATATAAGAATCACAATGTGCACAATTTTTATATCAACGAACGAAAATGTAACCTCTAAATTTGTTTGTTAAAATATGACATGAGTTTGTTACTCTGAGTAGCTTAACTTTTGTATCTGGTTTTGAAATGATTGAAAGTTCATTTTAAACTTGTTGATAAGTTAGAGAACTTTTCTTGGTAAGAAATATAGCTAATGGGCCTTATTACCCGCTGGGCCTTAAATGCCTTAGGTACCTTATTTATAATCTTAACATATCTATGTGAGAAACTTTTTGTATTATAATCTTCATCAACTCTTTATTAAGTCTGAAGTAATTTTTAAGGGTTTGCTAATAATCTTCAACGATATCCATAAGTACTGGTGGCTTATAAATTATGAAAATTCATTTAACCTGTTCAAAAGGTTGAAAATTTACTTAATTATAAATTGTTATAATTAAGTTTACGCTACACTGACTTCACCGACTGAAATTCGGTAAACAATACAATATTAAACAACGCCTACGTCATGTGGAAGAAACTTAGGATCAACTTAAACCGACGATCATTTAAGTTATGGCGTAAATTAAATCTTATTTTATTTAATACAATACAATTGACGAATCGTTCGAACACGTCTGTTTTATTAAGGCGTTACGTCACTTTGAAAAAACATTTTCGTCTTTTATTTATTGACGTAAATAATGTATTAACATCTCTAAAATGATATTTAGAAGGAATTATGACTGCGGAAATATTTTGAAAATCGTTTTAAATCCGGTTAGCCACTCACCTTGGTCGATATCTTTTTTATCATTATAGGTCTGTTATATTTCCATAAATAACTCATAGATGGCGTTAATGATAGGTATAAACAAACTAAAATGGTAAGCACGTTTTGAAATTTTACATGCGCTTTTTTCGAAACAACGTTTTATAAAACAGTGGGCAATGCAACTCCATAGATTTTCGTCCGATTCACTTGAAATTTTATCTGCGGCTTCTTGGAGAGATTACCTATGGCGGTACACAGAATTTTTAAAATTAGTTAGGTAACAAATAAAATTTTTATAAACATATATTAGGGTTGATTTTCGATTTCCAATATCTTTTAACTTTTTTTTAAATAATTTTATATAGGTACTGCTTAGTAAAACCTGTGTAAATGATGGACAAAATCAATTTATGTTCTGGCTGCTGTTTAAAAATTGTTATGTGGTCCACTAAAAAAAAAAAAAAAAATTTTTTTTGGGTATCTCAGATCACGTATAGTGTACTCTAAAAAGTTTTATATTGATTGAATTATTCGTTATAGAGAAAAAAATTCTCCAATAAAACCTTCTTTCCTGACATTTCGTAGTAATGTAACGCCTTGATAAACTTATTTTAACTTTATAAATATTATTGTTAAATATATTGAACATTTTTTATGTTCTTGTTACAGGATGATCATCGTGCATTCCGACGACAATTGGAAGATAAACGACCGGTTGTCGAAAGTAATTTACTCAGCGGTCGACAATATATTGCAAATGAGCCACCTTTATCCGATACGAGTGATAGTGAAGGTAAGGGAGACAATTTTTAAGTTATTCTTTTTCTTAATTTAAAAGTTGTTCCTAATCTGAGATAGAGTATAACCTTCCATTGTGTAACATATTGTATAAAAATCTTAAAATTTTCAAAACAGAGATAAAAAAAGTTGAACACAAAGATATAGCTTAATCGGAAAATCACTTCTGGAATATAAGTCATATTTTCTGAACAAACTTGGCCATTTTTACAGGGAAAATGAAAATTTCGCACTCAAATTACCCAAATTTCACCAACAGATCTAATTTTTGTAAATATTAATTTGTAACATAACAAATTCAACTTCATCATTGAACATCATCATATATTATACAACAATTTATTAGAAGCTCCAAAAACTGTAATTTTGACACTAGAAACATAAAATTTGAAACTTCTCGTAAGTTTTCAATACTGCCCAAGGCCGGACCTAAAGTTAGGAGGAGGTACAAATTTTCCAGTTGGCGCCCTCCGCGACAAAAAAAAATTTTTCGTGGAAAAGGAAGTGATGACCAAAAAAAAAAAAATCACCTGAACCCTATGGGTACTGTTGACTTGTTTTTTTTGCTCATCACTTTCTTTTGCAGAAACAAATTCACCTGGAACCTATCACAAATGGACACTGTTGACCTTTTTTTTTGCTCGTCACTTCCTTTTGCAGGTTCACCTGGAACCTATCAGGAATGGACACTGTTAACTTTTTTTTGTCATTTTTTGTCAAATTTTAAGCATTTTCACCGTTTTGACGCCCCTCAAATTACGTGTTTGGCGCCATTTGATATCATTTTTGATAAAATCAGAATCGTAAAGAATATAGAAAAATCATATAAGGTAACGGGCCTAGTTTCTGACCTTTTAAGAGTGACGGCTGAGGTTAAACGACAGTAATAAATATAAGCTTAAACTTAAGAGACAATTAATAATTTTATCAACTAGTTTATGGCTTTCAAAATAAAGTCATACAAGTAAAATAATTATTTGAATTGAATTAATAATTTAAATTAATGTTTTAAAAATTCGCAAAAAGGACCCAGTTTCTGACTCTCAAAATTTCTCATGTGACAGTTTTTGACCCTGACAGTGGCCTAGTTTCTGATTCTTAAATTTAAAAATACAGTTTTTTAAAATTTAATTTATAAATAATTTTTTATTGATAAAAATGAATGTTTAATGTTATATACGTTATGAAAAATAACAAAAACTAATCGAAGATAACTATAAATAACAAAATAACTAACAAAACTGGTTAGAATTTAATTGGGCCATACCACTTTAGAAGTGAGCCTAGTAATTGACCCTCATATTTCAATAATAATAATCATTCTAAGGTATTTTATAAATATTTTAAAATAAATTTTAAACAAATATTAACCTGCTCATATATTTTTAATTAAGTTTTCATACTTACATGATGAATATTGCACAGATCAAAATGAGTACTTTGTAACATAAACTGTTAGGAAACTACCAAAAAAATAGTTTTTACGCACATTTTAAACTTAAAAATTTTTTTTATTTAGTTAATATATTCTAAACTTTTTAAATTGCTGTTCATTAGACACAGAATAGATTACTTTAAATTAAGAATTTATTTTTTTTCTTATTTAAAATATAGTTTTTTTACTAATTTATAACAAAGTTGAAAAGTTCAGAAACTGGGCCAGGGTCAATTACCGGGTCTTTTACCTTAGACAGAATCACAGAAATTAAATCACAATTGCTAAATGAATTTGGTTATTTTGACCTAAGAATCTGATTTATGTGAAAGTCGATCACTGAATAAATTATGACAGAAAAGTAACTTGCATAGCAAAATAAGGTTGATCGGCACTGATATATAAAATTTATGTATTGACAGGAGTTATTATTGCCTACACATAAAATTTGATAATTTTCAATAGATAATAATTATTTAACGATAATATAGTCAGGTTTATTGATTTTCTGAAAAAGATGTAAACTATTTTTACGAATTCGACGATTTGTCATAACGGGCCGCATTTTTTAAGTTTAAGGGTCACATTTGGTATACAGGCCCGCACCTTGGAAACCTCTCCTCTAATTGAATAAAAATATCCAATTCTTAACTACTTTAGGAAAGATCTCAGGTTATCTATTTTTAACTTATTCTTTTCCTTTCCTAACAGTAAGTTAAAAGACAATAAAATTAAAATAAGGTAACAGCCCCAATGCTTTGAATGATGATCAATCTCTCATTTAGGTATTTTATGGTCTGTATCTAAACTGATTTGTATTACAGCGACATAAAATTGGAAATGGCCAAATGAAAAGATAGGGCTGTTTCAGGACAATATAACAGTGATGATGACCAGATATTTATATGACAGCAAATTTTTAAAACATGAAAGGACACTTATTGTGATTTCCAACAGATAAATATAGATGGCATTCTTCAAAATTATTATTCCTGGCAACCTTCAGGACAATCATATATATAACATGTGTACCTACTGTATGTTATGTACGTTAACGAACGACATTTCCTGTAGGAACAGTTGTAGTGTGCTGATAATGTTTAACGATAGCACGAAGAGAGCTCGCTGTAATCGTATCAGTGTGAGAGATCTGTAGTTCAATGTTTACTATGTCCGTTATGTCTCCCGTTTGACATATAAAAAGGTACAATACCTAGTCCTACCCGGACAATGAAATCTAAACATGGTAGTATGTGGCCGGTAATAAATACAGACCAAATATTGTGACAATAAAACGCTAATAACTTTTGTTATGGCCAACAAAATAAGATACCGAAAGTGCACTTATGGCTGAGTGACTGGTGAATATGGTAAATAACAAACGACATTGCTAGTAGGGATGATCGATATTAGAAAAACATCGATGTTGACATCGATGTTAACATCGATTCAAGAGTATCGATATATATCGAAAGAAAGACATCGATGTTGGAAAACATCGATGTTTATGTAGCAAATTAAACAACCATTATAATATATTATTTTATTTATTAAAAATTAACATTGCCAGTATTTATTTGGTACATTTTGCAAAAGCACTTTGATAGAAGTTTCCCTTTTAATCTGTTCCTTTGTTGATACAAATGCTGCCCAGCTTTTGAAAAAAGTCTCTCCGAAGCTGTTGAAGTTGCTGTGAAACACAAATATTAAATGACAATTTTTTTCAAATTTGGATAAGTGGTTCCTAGAACTTACTATAAATGTAATGAATCTTGTTTTAAATCAGCTACAGGACTTTTTAAATACTGGATAGCTTAGAGTAATATCGATGTTTCGATATTATTCTCGTAACATCAATGTGTCGATGTCATCGAGGACATAACATCGATGTTTTTACATCGATGTTTTCCCCCTAAACATCGATGTTTTTCTACCATCGATGAATATCGATCATCCTTAATTGCTAGTTGTTTATTTGTTTGTAATATGTTTTGTCTCGATAGTTTATTCATTTAAAAGCATCTTATTTCAACCTGTCTGACTTTCTATTCGAAGTACTAATTACGCTAAAAAAAGATTATCAGACTTTTTAGAAAATAAATTCATTAAATAGACCAAATTGTCACATAAAAATGTGAGAGCAGAGTACAGTGAATAAATAGGATTTCAGTTCTAACTCATTGTTGTGCCATTGTAAAGTAATATAAAACTTCAAAGGAAATGAGAAGTTCTTTAGTAAAGTACGTTAGGCTTTTTAAATTTATTTTTAATAAAAACAAAGCACTATCCGATATCAAATACAGGTATTTCGATACTACTTTAAAATAATCTTTTTTTACAATTATAGAAATGAAACTAATGAATATCCTGATTGTATAGCTGACGTGACTGACATTTATGCATCTAGACTATGCATTAAAGGGAGATTCGCTAAAAAAATGTTCTTTAAGGTGTTAGAAATATTCTCCTAAAATTTTATTTAAAAAAAAATGAACAATCAAAAAGTTGTGGGCATGTTAGTGCGCGCACTTTACTATAATTCAATTAAAAAAAAAATAAAAACTAAATGCTTTTTTCTCGTAAGTTTCTTATTCGACATAGTTCTGTGTGTATCTCAAAAAGTATTTGAGGTATCGTCATAAATCAAAGTGCATATTATTCCTCGATACCGTCATTTTGACAGAAACTAGGATCTTTTGGCTCTGTAATCTATTTTCAAAATGGCATCTGTTTATATTCGAGAAAAAACGGTAATTTTTGAAAATTTATTTTCAAAATGCGGTTTTGTGGCTGGTTTTTTTTTTTTTTCTTTAGATCGTAGTTAGTACCATAACTGTATATGTATATTATTACAGAAAATTCTTGACTGTTTGATTTTGGTTCACTTGGAATTTTCTAAACGCGAGGAACCATCAAGGTAGAAAAATCTCGCAATGTCGACTTCAACGTCATTTATACTCAGCTCATTTTGGAATTTAAAAAAAAAAAGTTTTGCAGACTCAAGATATGTAGAAATAATGTTGTATATTTAGTTTTTAATAAAATATTTATTTGTATAAAAAAGAAAAATAATAATAATAATAATAATAAAGGTCGATTTTTAATGTTTTTTTTTGGCGAATCACCCCTAAAGACTTTTTCTGAAAATTTTATACTTTCGATATATAGTACTTTAGTATTTTGTGTTAAATTATCAAATTATAGTTGTCGATTATCTGTAGTTTTAGAATCTTAGTTAAGTATACCAAGTATACTAATTCGAATCTTTTCGTTATGAATTGAATTGAATGTACCTATTGTTTGAATAACTCGCTTTGTACATCCTCGGTACAACACAGTGTCCACAAACATATTTATATCTTTATTGTGTGTACAGTTTTCAATTGTTTCACAAAATTGAGTGGGGAGTATTTACAACAACCACAACTATATCAACAAGCTTATCAAAAGGTTAAAAAGGTTATTTGCTGACATGTTGTCTGGAAAATCATTAATTGATTAGCTTGTACTATCAACTACAACCATATATGTCGACTAAACAATATGTATGTGTTAACCCGGAGTCCCGGAGTAACAAACACTGCAATGTAATATATTGTCTGTAAATTGTTTGTCCTCTTCTCTTTGTACGGAATAGTTTTATTTTCAATGATAACTTGACCTATTATAGAATAAAAACTAATTGAAAAAAAAACAAAATTTTAAAGATTCGTAACACAGAATATTACAGAACGAATGGTAGTATCTCTATACTACTGAAACCAGTGTAACGACAAAGGATAAAAAATATCTCACCAATATTTTATATATATGCACGCGGAGTTGTGTGTGTTAGTGCGATAGACGGTTGTGTGTATGGGTGTCTTGCATACGCATATACATAACATGCATGTGGCACGCATCATATACGTGATGTACGTATACCATGTATACCGTGTCAACACAACGGCAACAACATGACAACAATTGAAACACACCCATTGGTAGCTACTAAGTGAATGACAACATAGTTCTGCAAAATGCACATAAATGTCCATAAGTGATTGCAGAAAAGAGATAGTTGTATTCCTTCCAGTGTTCTGTGATTCGTAATGTGATCTTTTAGAACGTTTGATAAATTTTCTGTCAGTACGTATGATCAAATTTCCTTTAGTTCTATATAGGCCGGAACTTCATGTCTCAGCTGTGTTCAAAATTACGATTTTTGTGGGGAAAAGTTGACTAAATTATCTTGATGACGTCACCACGGTAAAATTTTAACTTTTTTAAATGCTAGTTATTGGCGTGACGTCATATAAATCGATTATTGTTATTTTAGTAATTTAGGGATGAATTTTCAATTTCTATTGTCAAAATTGCGAAATTGTCGTTAAAACTACGACTTGGACATTAAAACTTAAATTTCTGTTAACCCTACACTTCTAATTTTATCAAAATTGTAATAAGCGGTAAAGAAAACCTATAGATAGCTTCAAATTCCATGTCTCTAAAAATTACAATTTTTATGAGGTGGAAAATTTATTAAATCTGCTTGTGACGTCATCACGGTAAAATTCATTTTTTTTTAAATACTAGTTACTGGGATGAACTTACGTAGATTTATTACTGTGATTGTAGTAATTCCAGGATGAATTTTTAATTTTTATTATCAAAATTACGAAATTCTTCTTGAAACTCGGACTTGTATATTACAAGTTTAATTTTTAGTAATCCCGCCCTTCTAATTTCACCGAAAATAGAAAGAGCGACACCCAAAATGTACAGATAGTCACAAATTTCGTGTCTTTATGCCCGAAACTACGATTTTTCTGAGAAAAAATTGATTAAATGTACTAAATGACGTCATCACGGTAAAATTTTAATGTTTTCACTGTTAGTGTGATTTCATGTTATAGATTTATTAATGTGATCTGAATAATTTGGGTATGCATTTTCGATTTCTATAATCAAAATTGCAAAATTCCCTTTGGAAGTGAGAGTTATACGTTAAATCGAAACTATGAAACTAAAACCTTTGTACATTTTGATCTTCCAAGCGCACAAATGTTCGAAATTTAAACCTGGATCATGATTTAGATTTCATTATTTGTTAAATTATTATCTAATTCGAATATGACTATGGTCGCCTGGTGTTAAAATTAATTTTACAAATAAAATTTTTTGGTGGTTTACACGATGGAGACCGTAGATAAAACCAATACCTACATTTTGAATGCATCAATAAAACACATTTATCTAAAAGACAACCAAACGTTCCCTCTATCGGCAATTTGTTCAATTAATCAATCAATATGTCAGTCAAACTTTACAATAAAAGTCTGTTTACCCTTTCAGTTTAATTAAAATATACCACCTTTTCACCAACAAATAAAATATTTTTCAATAATTTATTTTCCAAGCCCAAAACTTTATTTTTCACAAACAAAAATATTGGTTTACTTACGCGAAAAATATTCTGTAAGAGGGTAAAAATAATAATATACGCTTTTAGTATTTTTGATGTCCGCATTTTCAATTAAACTACTATCAATTTTTCTAGAGCTTAGAAGTTTACCATCTGCGTTTTTGATACACAAAATATGACACTAACAATAAGTACTAAATCACATAGAATTCCGAAATGTCTTTGGAACCCTAAAAATTTCAGATACCAACACTTGTTAAGAACATTTAATTAAAATTATATCAACTAAGTTGTGTAGGTAACTTTTGAAAATATAGGCAACAGAATTACGAGTAATGCTGAAAAATGGATGAAATTTGTTTTTACGTAAGTAACTCTAGAAATAATTCCAAGTAACCCACCCTGTGGGATATCATTAAAGAGACCTTTTAATTTAACATATCACAACCAACTGCAGGAAAATTACAATTATAAGGAACAAAAAGTTCAAAATTGACGACAAACCCGCAAATTACAAGTGATAAAAATCACCACATAATTAATTCAAAAACAAAGAAGGAAAATAAATTAAAAATAAAATAAAAGTCAAGTTTAACTAGTTTCCACCGTTTAAACGATCATCGTCGTCAAAACTCATAACATTTTAGAGAAAAGTTCAAAACTTGTCAAAAGTGAATTTATAGGGAGTTTAAAAATATCAGAGTCTTTTAAAAGAGACCTTTTAAAATGAAGTTTCTTTCACTGCTTGCGAAATATTAAACTTCACGGTTTATATATTTCTTTAAGCGATATATAGGGAACTAATTTATTACGTAATTGACTCTGATACAAATTCCGTATACTTTATTCCAAAAACTGTAAAAAACTCTAATAACTGAAGAGCCCTAACTTAATGCGTGTCCAACATGCACGCGAATGTTTTAACTTAAAAAGAAACATTCTTGATTGAATTGTTGATATGCAAAAAAGCAGAATTTCTCATCATTGATTTTTCTTGATGTATATATATATATATATATATATATATATATATATATATATATATATACTATATACTAACTTTCCGATATCATGTCGCATTAACATAACGAGACTATAAATCATATTACTCCACCCTCCTCCCTTCCCCGATTAGTATAGTTTCAATGTTCCAAACATTGTGGAAGGAAACCACAATAGTGTGATTTGTAAAAGATGTATTTACGCTAAGATATTAGCCGACTGTGCATTACCTATGGTTACAATTCCCTGAAGTAACTTATCTGCCATATGTTAATTTATTAATAGATTTGAATCCGGTTGCTAAAGGGAAGAACGGGGCGGAAAGGAAACAAACAAGAGACACGTATTACAACAATAAACTTAGTGTATATATTACCTCTAGTTATATTATTCATTGATATAAAAGATTCTAATACATTATGTATCGTTATCTTCTAATTTTGTAGCATAAATATTCTTATTCTTTGATCTATTATGACTCCATTAGTGATTAATTTCGTAGATCGTGTTTCAATTTTTGTGAATTCAAAAATAAGATTTTCTAGAATTGCACAAAAAATACTATTTTAAAAAAAAATTCGTAGATATAGGTAGGTACTTACAAAAAAAAAAAAAAAAAAAAAAAAAAATTATATATGCCGCTTCTAAGGAATAGTGCTACAAACTTCACTCTATTTGTACTAAAAGTTCCTAGCCTTATGAATAATCATAAAACTGTAAATGAGTAATATGTGAACGAGAAGTTGCAACAGGCTGCTTTTTTACCCCGGGATAGCAGCATATTTCCGTGAGAAATTAATTTATTTGTCGCGCCTTGGTGCCGATACACTTTTTGTATTAATCAACTTAAAACTTTACACAGAGAGAGTCGAAGATACGTAGAAAGACATAGGATATGTTTTACCACGGGAAAACATCTCATTTCCGAGGGAAAATGTATTTGAAACGAGACAATTTAAACTTTACATATTGTTAATAAAAAGGACCAAAAAGGTAATTTAGGTTATTTTTGCACCTCGAGAAAAAATTTTTGTGGGAAAAACCACAAGTGATGATCTATGTTCCGTGAATTTAGCAACACTTAGCAAAACTAATCTAACGTAAAAGCCCCTATATCGGAACGCGATCATAATATGTCCGAATAGTTTTGACATTTATATATTAATGAAGTTATTTCTGAAAGAAATCTGATAGCAAAAGTTATTATTAATAGAATGATTATCTTTCAATTTAAATTCACCTCGCATTTAATGTTTCCTTACTTAAAGAAATATATATATATATATATATATATATATATATATATATATATATATATATATATATATATATATATATATATATATTAAACAATTTTTGTTGAATACAGTATTTTGATCCTTTATTTACGTCTGATACTTAAACCATTCTATGTTTCCTACTTTGACGTCTAGATGTCACTCTGTGTGTCATATTACTCATATTACACGCCTGTTTGTATATCGGTTCCCAACTTCTACCGTCATTAATATTTCTCTGTATGGATGTAGATGTCGACATTTTGTAAAAGAAAAACATTAATAAATAAAAATTTTTGGGTTGTATTGTTTTAAAAACATATTCGTTGGATTAAAAAAACTTTCTTTCATGCTTATTAAGAAAAAAAATGTGTGTTTAATTTATTTGTCAGTTTTTATAAACCAGTTTAATTACACACCTAAAAATAGTGTTCCGGTATAGGGGCTTTTACATTATAGTTCAATCAATACAAAATGAATTTGATATTTAGTATTTTTTTTTTATTTTATACATTAACTTATTGTCTAAAATATTCGCCATACACTTCCCGCACATGTATTTACACTATCTTACCATCTCTCTCAGTAATTTAATTGGTAGATTTGATATCTGACGAACTCGAAGTGAAACAAATTTGTCTGACGTTAATCTAATTGTCTCGATGGTTCTATTGTACAAATTGATATATTTTAAACAGTATATTAACTTAGGTAGTTTAACATTGTGTCACCTGTGTCTGGGAAAACATTAAACTTTTTTTAAACAGGAATTATCGACATTTTTTTTTAAATTTTGATGTTTAATCGAAATTTAATTGTAGAATAATCTGACAAAATAAATTACTTGGTTCGTGTATGAAAGTCCATATAAGTTAATAAATCACTTTTTTTTCTTGCTCAGTATTTTATCAGTGAATTACAATTAACAATGTATTATATAGAAGGGATTAAAAAGTAAGAATTTATAAAAAAAATTCTATGGCGAGTGTAGCACAAAAAAAAAATTAATAGGAAATTGGTATTGGGGTATTTGTATTATTATCGTTGGTATTAAGGGGTTAGGTGTTTTGGAGACGGAGATTATGATTCTAATTTGATCGGCCATCCAAAAATCAAAGGGTAGAGGGCGTACCAAAAGGTAGGAGACTTTCACAGAGCCAGCTTGAGGTGTTGGTGAGCTTTTGAGTGTTGCAGTGGAAGTTTTATTTGCCTGTGGATCTTTCCCCTCGAACCAGATGATGTGTCCTCAGTTGCTACTTACAGGTAAAAGTAAAGAAAACCAAATAAAATTTTTTTACAAATCGTTTGAAAGTATAAAATACTTAATTAAATTTGAAAATATTTCTCTTTCACTTACACTAATTTTTTTTTAAAGGACGAGTGATTGCAAACTTTGACTCGAGAAAATATCAAAATGAGGGAAATCAGTGTGCAATCATTTGCCCGCTTATAATAAGATTTTAAAACTTACAATACTAAAGTACAATTTGTAGAAATTTGAAAATTATAATTTGCAAAGAAAGAATTTTAAATTAAGTTTTCTAAATGTGAGTAGACCTAAGGTTGTTTAGAAACATGAATTTACATTATAATTTTGATGTTTTTTTATTTTTAAATAAACTTTACTTAAATAAATTCGAGTATGTTTTAACTACTTGCGAAATTCGCCTAACAATCGCTTCCCTATCCTAGTTTTATTTTTTTTTCTTTTATTTTTTTTATTTTTTTATTTTTTTTTTTTTGTTTTTTTTTTTTTTTTTAATAATATTAGTATATTTTTTGGAGGTAAATTAAAGTGCTCCTTTTAAGATGCACTAGGCTAATCGAGTCCGTTACGGCCTTTTCTCGAGTAGACCTCCTTCGTCCCCCCACAAAATGGGAATGCGTAAAACTAAAAATCGAAAGAAAAGGTTATATTACAAAACTATTGAAGAAAAATTTTATGATAAACGTGTTGGATAGTTCACTGGGTACATAGGCCAAAGTCGAAACTACGAACTATCGCCCTTGGCCCGGTCCAACACGATTAAAACGCTGTGTAAATTTACTGAAAGAAAATTTTACGAAAGAAAAATGTCGAATGAAAACTGCAAACGAATACCGTTGATTAAACCGAGGGTCAATACTATTTTACTTTAGATGGCTGTGATATTTAATGATAAGTTACACGTGGTGAAATTTTACTATCTACCTATTGTGTCGGAAGTGAAAAAAAATGTGACGTAACAAACTTGACAAACTAGGCCTAACTACCGCATTTAGTAAAAAAAATAAAATTATTGGGAAAATTTTTCAACATTAATTTACACTAAAGGTTAAACTAAACTAAGTATGACTATCTTTACATTAATTTACTAAAAAATTAACCGCTGGCAAAATTTTTTTTACGTTTTTCCTTGACCAGTTTTCCAGACTGAGTCAGCAATGAAAATATTTTTACTCAGTAACGGCGTGATTTAGAAAAACAAACTACGACTAAATCTACATTTAATCTATTACAATAACTTCTCTTTAATTTCAAATATTATCGAGTGCTTGTGAAACACTACTACGTATGACAGACTTTTGTCTGCATTTAAAACACACGTAGTATATTCATATGTTCACTTATCGTTCAGTTAAACTGAAACTTTAAGCACTCGACTTCCTTTGGTTAAGTTGACCAAAAACCACATATGTAAATTAAAAATCACAAAGTGATTGAAATAATTTCCGGATCGGCCGGGAATCGAACCCAGGATCTCCTGGTAACTAGCCAAGTGTGCTATCCATTACACCATCAATCCTTTGCTGGACTGGCGCCCGATACAGACAACATTCCATCACCGATGTGTATGTACTCTCTAATGCGAGAAGCAGTTACAACTTTTCAATTTCAAATATGTATTAGTGCTTATGAAACACTACTACGTATGACAGACTTTTGTCTGCATTCATCGCGTGTGATTATTAGTGATCGAAGAGCTTGCGGGGCTGACAGTATTGTCTTTATTTTTTTAAAGTATTAAAAATTGTTTATTTATTTTAGATAAAACATTTTGATGCGTTTTTAAATATATACAACAGGTAATTATGGATGCCGATATACGGACAATATCCTCTTATATTGATATGTTTTGAATATATTTTAGATATGCGTGTATACATTTGTTGTCACAACTTGCTTGATCCGATTTTAATTTTATGTATTGTGTAAGGTATGTTTTGATGTTATAAGTAATTGATTTATGTGTATCAATTGTCTTTTTTCTTCCAGTAAAATGTGAGAGAGACAACACATTATTTTGTTTTCCTAAAAATTTTTTTTTAAATGACAGCTTATTTTTTTATTAACAAGTTTTAAGTTACAGTCAGTCAGTCGAATTTTCAACAATTTTAATTAAAAAAAGTTAAAATTTTTGTACTTTTTTAAAATAACGCTTTTTTGTTACTTGAAACTAATTTTTATTAACAACTGATGGTTAATAGAGAAAATATCGATACAATTTAAAAAAAAAATGTATTAACCCCGATTTTTTAACGTTTTAAGTTTTGAAAATATAAGTACGGTCCTGTCAACACCGCAAGATTTCGAACATTAGTGATTATTTCATAATCACGCTATACGAGATTGCTTTAAGACGACAGAATGGACAATAGAAGCGATTGTCATCAGTTCGGAGTACATGATATAAATACAATATGAAAATAGGGCTTTACTGAAACCAATAAAAAGGCGACTCCAATAAAGTTCTTTTAGCTTTATGCTAACTAAATTACAACAATTTCCTTAGATGTCCAGAAATATTTATAAAAACGTCTATTTCAAAATAGATACAAAAGAGTTAATATAAAAATTATTTTTAAAAATTGTTTTTGGATATAATTTTTGATACACTAATCAAAAAAAATTGCCTTAAGAATACTTTGATTGCAATTTTATGTTAACTGATTAATAATAGAACATAATATAATAAAGTTTAATTTTCTTTCGGTTGTCAATATGTAAACGTTTCTTATTATCTTTTTTTAAAGTGAATTTCAATTAAATTTGTGTTTACATAAGGAATTGTTATATATAACGAAAATTTGTTGCTGAGCAATTTAACGAGAAAAACCATCATCTAGCAAAAACGTGACATCGAAGCTGGAATGTTTTTAGGTTGACAGTTCTCCGAATTAGGTTGCTTTTAGGTAACAAACTTGAGTCGTAAAGAATATAAATTTAGCGTAATTCATACTATTGTTTAATATTTCGTTACTACGGTTTTGAAATCAGTTCACCCAGAGAAAAAAAAACTTAATTGCAATATAGCTGAATTTTTGATTTGAAAATTCGCTAAAAAACAATATTGATTCAATGTAAAACATTAAGGAAAGTTTAGTAATGTTGAAATTTATTATTTCAATGTAGAACAAGTTTATTTTCACGTTGAATAATATTAATCATAACCAAAGTTCTCTATTATTTCAATATCATTTTTAAGTTGTACATTATTGAAATAATAATAATGATCGTTTTTATTTTTAAGTTGCCATTTTTCTCCTAGTGTTTTTACCAATAAAAGCTTTCTAGAACGAAATGATCAATAAAATGTTTTATGCCATTTTTTCCGCTTTAAATTCTGTCCTATTTTTTTTTTACACTTAATACACATGAATTCCAAAAATGTATTATTTTCAGTTCAATTAAACTCAGCTTTTTAATCCAAAAATTTCCATAACTTTACCTGATGTCATTATTGTTTTTACAACTACTGTAATTTTATTGTAAACTTTACTACCTTTCGTTTATTTAACTTGTTGAAAATATTCGACAAACATTATGTATGTATCGTTATATTATTGTTATTATGAAAACTATTTTGTTATACAACAAAAGGCAATAAAGTAAGTATCAGACGCGAATCAGAGCACAAAATAGTTTGCTAGCTCCTCTCGAGTTCTTACAATGAGAGAGAGAGATTCACGAAAACATTCGCTCTTTGATCATGTCGTAACTAACGTTTGGCGTCATTAGACTTTATTCTAATAAGTTTTATTATAAACAAGAACTCTACACAATATGATGTTATATTAGAAATTATTATTAGATAGATACTTACCAGTAAGAGTCTTTAATTTTAAAACATTCCATAAATTTATTTTCATCGAAATACTTAACATTTAATAATTTTCAATTATCTAACACGTAATACTTAAAAATATCGTATTAATTAAAAATCACATATTTAATTAAAAATAACTATACTTCTTACAACCAAGAGAATATAATATATATTTTATTGATACGTTATCAAACTGGAGTGGCTCGCGAGTAGCTTAATGAGAAAGGGCTTGACTAGTTATTAAGTGGTCCGGAATTCAAATCCCAGCCGATTCAGTTGAACCATTTTTTAATAAATATGTGATTTTTAATTAAAATAATGATTTAGTCATGTATACCAAAGTGAGTTGTGTCACGTGTGTTCACGTTCAGTTTAGCTGAACATTCTAAATCAAAATATGAATATTAACGTAGGTTTAAATACGAACAAAAGTTCGCCATACATTGATAATAATGTTCAGAAGCATTTTAATATGCTTATTTTTAGAAGTTGTCTTATTTTTTTTACAATTGATCGAATATTCCAAGGAGTGTAGTCATGAATTACAACCGGAAAAGTCACAAGTCCAAACTGGCCACCATCTTTGAATTTTAATTAATTTAGTTGAGTCATCGTTCGATTTTGGACCCACTAAACTCTAATTTATCGCTGTCAACTAGTTATGAATAATAAGACTCGGGCGTAGTACTTCACATCAAAAGCGTTAGCTCTTAACATGTTGGGACTAGAAGCAGAGAAGTTACAATTATAAAGTGTCTGCAAAATGTGAGATGGGCTTATAAAGCCTTGATTCATATCACAACTTATGGCTTTTCTTTTTTTAAACCTGTGTCTTAATACGTTTGGTATATTCATTCTAAAAATCCTTAAAACTTCCTAATTTTCGCGTGAGCCGGGAAAAATTGTCATCATTTTCGTTGTTTCTGACTGAATCAGACAAATCTGAATGAATTTTTGCTTGCAATCTTGTCAATTAATAATAATTGCCTTCTCTGCAGAAATTCGTATTATATATTAAAAAATTTCCTTATCAGATATTTTAAAAAAATACTTTTATTTTCTATAGAACAACGTCTTTTAAATTTGAAAAAATTTTATTTAATATACTTTTTATACATATTTTCTGTATAGTGGTTCATAGGCGGACAAAAATAGGCGGCCGGAGTTCCGAAAACCGCATACCTCCGATTGAGCCGAAATTTGGTATACACACTCTCTTTGGCTTAAGAAGTTACCCCCTAGACGGATTTTTGGCGACGCGGACCGGAAGTTATACTTTTGAGAGTCTAAAGTAGCAAAAAGTAGTATAATCGCTTATTCCGATTGAGCTGAAATTCGGTATACATAATCTTTTTGGCTTAAGAAGCTACCCCCTAAACGGATTCTTAGTGATGTGAACCGGAAGTTGTACTTTTAAGGGTCTAAAATAGCAAGAAGTAGTATAGTAGATGTAAATAAATATACTATTGGATACCTCCAATTGAACAAAATTTTTTTAAATATATTTTCCATAAATTAAAAAGTATTCTCTGAATGAATTTTTGGCAACTCTAACCGGAAATGTATTTTTTAACGCAAAACTAGGTGGTGTGGTTAGTTAAGGTTAGGTTAGTTTAGTTGATTTTGACAATATACTTTGACTTCGATATAAAAACTAGGTGGCGAGGTTAGTTAAGGTTTGGTTAGTTTAGTTAGTTTTGACAATGTACTTGGACTTTGATATAAAAACTAGGTGGTGAGGTTAATTAAGGTTAGGTTCGCTTAGTTTTGGTTAGTTTATTACTGAAACGTCGGGTAAAGGGTAATTATTTACAAATGGGGCTCCTGCCTTGTAATTACCTAAATATTATTTAATTACCCTTTGCCCGGAAAGGAGATTTCAATGGTAAACTAACCGAAACTAACCTAACCTAACCTTAACTAACCTCAACATCTGGTTTTTATATCAAAGTCGAAGTATATTGTCAACACTAACTAAACTAACCTAACCTTCGGGCAAAGGGTAACCTTAACTACCCTCACTACCTAATTTTTATATCAAAGTCGAAGTATATTCTCAAAACTAACTAAACTAACCTAACCTTAACTAACCTCACCATCTAGGTTTTATATCAAGGTCGAAGTTACTGTCAAAACTAACTAAATTATCCCAACTTAATCTAACCTGACCATGTAGTTTTTATATTAAAGTCAGAGTATATTGTCACAAATAAATTAACTAACCTAACCTTCGGACAAAGGGCAACCTTAACTAACCTCACCACCTAGTTTTTATATCAAATTCGAAGTATATTGTCAAAACTAACTAAACTAACCTAACCTTAACTGGCCTCACCACCTAGTTTTTGTATCATATACTATTTATAGCGTATATTGGACGTAATTTTTGAACTGTTTAGAAAGTTGAACCTGACAAACATATTATTTTTTACGATCAAATAGTAGATGACCTAAAAACTAGGTGGTGAAGTTAGTTTAGTTAGATTTGACAATATACTTCGACTCTGATATAAAAATTAGGTGGTAAGGTTAATTAATGTTACTCTTTGCCCGAAGGTTTGGTTAGTTTAGTTAGTATTGACAATATACTTCTACTTTGATGTAAAAACCAGATGATGAGGTTAATTAAGGTTAGGTTAGGTTAGTTTCGATTAGTTTACCATTGAAATCTCATTTCCAGGCAAAGGATAATTATTAACAAATGGGGCTCCTGCCTTGTAATTACCTCAATATTATTTAATTACCCTTTGCCCGAAAATGAGGGTTCAGTGTTCTTCCATTCATTTTCCACTTATTTCTATCACAAAAACCGTAATATACCATTAAGAATATTATATTTAAAAGAAGCTAACATACATATAAAAATTTATACTAAATGTGTATACATTATACAATATATAGTATGTATAAGATGTATAATACATTATCTATCTATTCAATATAGTAAGTTTTAGAACTTTAACACGTCATATCTCGAAAACGAAGCAAGATATCAAAAAGTTTTATTCTTCCTTTTTTGCTCTACTCACCAAGTTCTATAAGAATCTATCTTTAATTTTTGTTACCATGATAACGGAAACCATCTTTTAGTAACCCCTAGATCTAGACATTCGAAGAGTTGAAAAATACACTTCCGGTCCGCGTCGCCAAAAATCCGTCTAGGGGGTAACTTCTTAAGCTAAAGAGAGTGTGTATACTAAATTTCAGCTCAATCGGAGGTATGCGATTTTCGGAACTCCAGAGCCAAATAGGCTAACCTCGCGACATTAAAAAGATGATCCAAGAGTTACAAACTTTTTTACTTAAAATTGATCTGAAACTCCACTTGAAAAATCACCAAATTTTTTTAAAAAATATTTCTAGGAAGAGGCTTTCTTTCTTAATAAGAGGAAGACCTATAAAGCTCAAAGTTGGGCCTCGCAAGACTCATATTGCCCAGCACTTCCAATTTTAGTTTTACGCCGCCACTGAATCAAATAAAAATTAAGTTTCAAACTTTCACCGTTTTAAAACTTATTAAATCTTTTTTTTTTCGTTTCAGGTCCACGTGATTTGGATGGTGATTCACGAGGATACCGTAGCGCCGAGGAGCAAGCACGTGAACTCACACGCAGTATTCGACGTGAAGTTGGTAAATTATCGGATAAATGGAATGCACTTATTGATCGCAGTGACCAGTGGCGTCGACGTTTGGATGAAACATTAGCGGTAAGTTTTATAAATGTAAATTTTTTTTATTTACAAATCGACAGTATAAAAACGGATGGAGTACGAGAATACTCTCTTTTTTTTATTTTCCTTCAAATTCATTTCCGTCGTAGAGCGTACACGAAATATTTCCATTCATCTTATCTGATTTCATTTCCGTTTTTGCTCACTTTTTTTTTGTGAGAATATTTTACATATGATCCACTTAGAAGAGTTTATTCAATGCTGCTCGCATCTTTTTCCATAACTGTCATAATATTTATCGTAAAATATTCTTTACATATTTTTTTTTTTACATATTCATCTTAGAAAAAATTCTCAAAAGAATTATTTTTTTCTATTAAAGGAAAATATTTTTTTTTTCACATGTTTTTCGTTTTAACGTATCTACGTATGTAGTAGGTTATTGGGAAAATGTTTTGTCCCACTTTAAGATGATTTTAGATTTCCATGAAAATTCGGATTCAAAGATAAGAAGATTCTAATATAAGTATCTAACATTGTAACTATGTACATTAAGGGAGGAGTTCACGCCAGAAACGGCTAATAAACTAATTTTTTTCGAATCTCGTTTTTTGTTTTCATTTTCTTCTGTGGTTCTTTACAAACACGGTAATATATAAAACATGGCCAAAAAATTTTTTTTCCAAGTAGAAAAATATTTATTTGTGAGCCACTGCACAGCCAAGTTGCTGCTCCTTTGCAGACAACGTTCGCCCCCCCCCCCTCACGATTTGATCAGTAATATTTAGTTTTGGTAGGTACATGAGTTATAGTATGCACTGAGATAATGTTCTTTTATTTTTATGCCTTTGTAGACGTTTTAATAAAAAGTGAGTAAACCGCTTCTTTTGTTATTATTTTTGTTTTTTACCGTTTCCCGAAAGTTGTGTTTTTTTCGACAAGGGAAATCATATCTCAAGTTCTAGAAAAGATAGAGACTTAATTTTTTTAAATTTTGTTCGTAAACATATTGCGCATAAAGTGGGATCTGCTTTTTTCATTTGAACAATTGTAACTATTTTTAAACATTTTTTTTTTAATAAAAAATTTGGTTTTATAATTTTTAGAAGTTTGGGATTACAGTTTTATAGTTAATTTTTAAAATTACTTGAAATCTATACTCAGCTTTATGGACAGGTCCTTTAGGAATAAAATAATGAAAAAATATTTAAAAAATATTCATTACTTTTTGAGATATGGCGTTTTTTGTAAACGCTTCAAAACTTGCGAAAAAGGGCCCCCTCCCCCCACAGGGAAGAGTAATGAATGTTTCAAAAACAAAATTTTCTATTTGAAACCCTCCCTAATTTGAAAAAAAATTTCAACAAGCAAAATAATCATAAATAAAAAAGTTGCTTTTTTATTTGAACTCCCCCCTTAAAGTGTTAATTTGAATCGAGGTCGAGTTTTAAAATTTCAAGTAGTTTCGTGACCTGAAATCCTAACCTGAAAAATTGTAAAATGGTTACGTTATTTAGAAAATATTTTATAAAATTTAACAAAAATTCATCTATTCTTGTATATTCCATCTTGTGAAATTTATTCAAGCATTTACGAATGCTTCAACATCCCTTGGTATATTTAAATAATAAATTTAAATAAAAAATAAAAAATTCATTTCTTCTCTCCTGAAGAAAAAAAATAATTTCAGACCGGAATCGTTCTTGAAATTATTTATACCGTGTATTTATCAAAATATATGACACCAATAAATTTTCTAATAGCCGCCAATATTTTCTACGTTTTTATTACAAAATAAAAATTGATCGCCACCAATAAATATGATGTAATAATGAGAGATGGCGTTACCAGTCGTGTAGGTGAGTGGGTGAATGTTCGATATTATACAACATATATATTATTTTCTATTGATTTTCGAAAAACCATAAACACTGGTTTTAGATTAGACGTATATCTAGGTGGCTGGTTATGTAATATTACAGGACGTATAGTGTTTTGATTTCCTCTTAAATCGATGAGAAAATATCCATCCGAATCGTTCGTGCCTAAGCCGCTATATTGGCTACGTCGTTATGTAATAATAATAATAATAATAAAGCATATGTAGTGATCTATAATACACATATTGTTGGTATCGGAAACTCCCAGTTCGAAAGATATTGTATTGTGACATATAGGCAACTAGTACAATAGTTCGGTCATGTTATTGTAATCTAACAACACTGAAACTTGTATGTACGTATTGTATACGGTGAAATAACGAGGTGCGATCAATAGGAGAAAAATTGATGAAATAATGCAGTGACGTAATTTATACTTTGTTTTAACAAATAGTATTTACAAAAAAAAATTCTTTATGATGGTTTTCTCAAATTAAATAAAAAAATTTTATTGTCCTTTTTTTGTACGGTTTGTTTATGAGGATGTAAAATATTTTTTTTAATGAAAATTTAAAGTGTTATCAGCGGTTATATCTTATCCCGAAAAGGGCGGTGAACTTAACTCAAAGTTTTTTTAATTTTTTTGCTTTCGATTTTCCAAATTTCGGACCATAGAGAAACATTTATTAAAATTTCATATCTTTGAAAGCGTATGTTGGACACAACCCAAAATTTTATGTCGAACACTTTCGAGGAAAACGCGTTTAAAAAGCTTTGAACAAAATTTCAGACAGTCGCAACTAGGGTTGCCAACTCTACCAATGAATATTTCGGGATTTAATGGGAAAAATATCGGGACGGGACAAGTAAAATCGGGACTGTTAAAAAGAAAGTTTTTAATCAGCCAGTAGGATATTCTTTTTATTTTTATTATTTGTTACTAAAAGCTACATATTTAAACCATGATCTTACAAACCTTTAAGCAAAACAATTTCTTGAAGATAATATTACAATAATATTTCTTTACAGTGAACTGTTGGAGATTGTCCAATCAGAAATTGTCAATATTGCAGTGATAGGGATTTATACATCGCATGTTTACGTCACACGAATATTACAAACACACAATTTTTGTGAATACAATGTTCGTGTGACGTAACCATACGATGTTTAAATCCTTATCACTGAAATTGCGATTGGATAATTTCCGAAAGTCCACTGTATTTTATTTTATTAAATTAAAAATAAAGTTTTTTAATTTTTAGAATTTTAATTTTTTTTCTTGCTTATCAACTGTATTATTTTAGGAGAAAAACATTTTTCATAAAGTTGACCGACCGTCTTTAGCATTGATTATTTTTAGGCTACTCGAACGCCGCTTACGTATTTCATGTACGTCAAATAATTTCTCCCATTTTTTGGAGGGATTTTAATAAGTTAATCTGGCAACACTATAAGCTGTATAAATTATAAATCAGTAGACAGAGTACACTTTATCAGTAGGTAAAGCAAATATACTTACTTCCTTGGCTGTTATGATATGCAAGTGCGATAATTTGGAAACAACAATAGCGAAACTGGCAAGACTAAAAATGTAAAAAAAAATTGTAGATGTTAAAAATCGAGACAATTAGCGTCCCGTCACTAATGTTGTCGGGACGCGGGACATATAGGCCTAAAATCGGGATATCCCGATTAAATCGGGACAGTTGCCAACGCTAGTCGCAACAGTCTAAGTCTACGTTGCTTGAAGATTGAAGTTTACTCTCATCCAATTCATTCTAGCTTGGTGTAATTATTGCCTTATTTAAATAACTAGAACTTCGAAAATATCTATTGAGTTTTTGACCATATATACATACATTTCAGTGAATGCCAATTAAATTTCTTTCGACGTCTAACTTAAGTCATTATTTTGAAGTGAACTTTGAGCTAGATTATACATAACAATAAAGATTTCACCTTAAAAGGAAAACTTGGGTATTATGTATTCCTCTGTTTGATTTATTTCAGTTAGGTCACTTTTGGTAAATAGTTGATAAAACGGAATGCAAAAGATATTCGACCAGTCAAAGGTTATTTGTCCCTGCAATATATTTTAAACAACTACCAAATTTCCAACATTTTGATTGGGCCTATCCATATAATTTTTTTAAAATTTTTTGTTGCAATAACAAATTATGTTATTTTTTTACCTTGAGAATATCCACTGGACGAAATACACCCAAACAAATCGTCCAATAATAACCTAAATTCTAAATAATTTTGAATTTTTCGCCTGGATCTGCAATAAAAAATTAGTACGATAAATCTGAAAAGACCGTTAAGGAATTTGGATTTTATTTTGTGTAAATTTATGAAGTCAAAAAGTTTTTGAGTGCATAACTGTATACGACCACATTTCAAAACAGATTCGCCACTGAAATCGCATATCTCATATTATCTAAACATACACACACAGCGAAATCATTATTGTTACATGTTCCGTATTTGATAGTGTTTTTATCATCCGTATAAAGAGACATTGTGTCTATCTTTTCTAACTTAGAAATTCTTAGATCAAACATTATTATTTTACGATCAATTTTTTGTTCTCTTTTCCGATAGATAAGATACAAACAATATTGCATACAACTACTAAAAATATAATTATGTGCAATAAAAAGAATTTATGTCCTGTAAGGAATATATCTCTGTGTGACGTAATTTAATTGGTTCTTTTGAATTTGTAATATTTTGTGGTATATATAGGTAATCTCCACTAAAAGAGAATTTAAAACAAGATACTATTTTGATTTTAAACAGATACGTTAATTGATATATTGTTAATATACTTATTAAACTGATTTTTTTCTAAAATTTTTTAAAATACGTTATTTTGAATTGAAAAATTTTTCAACCAAAGTATTTCAATAGCAAACTTACAGCAATCAATTTCGTTCATATACATGTAGACACTACCTTCAACTATAAATAAATAAATAAATAATAATGTGTAAATTAAAAATCACAAAGTGATTGAAAAAATTATCCGGATCGGCCGGGGATCGAACCCAGGATCTCCTGGTAACTAGCCAGGTGTGCTATCCATCACCGATCCTTTGCTCGACAGGCGCCCGATACAAATAACATTCAATCACCTATGTGTATGTACTCTCTGTAATGCGAGAAACAGTTACAACTTTTCAATTTCAAAAAAAAATAAAACACATAGGTAATAAAAATAAATAATGTGGTTTAAGACTTTCCGTCTTTTAAGACTTTCCGTCTTACTATCTTCAACTACAAAATTATCTACCTAAGTGTGTGAACAGGCCACAAAGGGCGATCGACCGCATAGTCAATTCAATACATGTATTTAAATGTACGTGTTCGCACCAATCCGATCTAGTTACTGTGGTCTTATTTTGTCGACGATCACCGTTTGATTAGTTTTGAAGTGGACGTTTTATTGTCCAACAACTTCGAACAAAAAAAGTTTTAATACAAAAGTTATAAAACCATAGCGTAATCATATTGTACACTCGACGTAAAAGACAAAAACCTGATAAGCTTGCTAGAACATGTATTAATTTTTTTTTGTTCAAAACCAATATAAAGTAGGGATGTTATTGATATGAAATTTTGGATACGGATACGGATACGGATATTTAAAAACATTTTTTTCGGTTTCGGCTTCGGTTACGGATATATAATAATATCGGAAAATGTTTCGGATACGGTTAGGGTTATGGATAATTGCTTTTAGTGAACATTTTTTTTAGAAAACATGGGAAAATTGTACCAAAAAAACTGAACGCCAAACACGAATCAACGAAAATTTATCAAAAGAAACACATGCAGCAAATGTTTTCTTCGATTTATATTTAATTTTCCAACGGCAGTTGTCTGTTATTATCCGAAACAAATCCGAAACTTTTATTTTCGGATACGGTTTCGATTATGGATAATTAATTATTTCGGATATCCGGTATTTTCGGTTACGGTTACGGTACATCATCATCCCTAGTATAACATCCCTAGTATAAAGTATATAAATCTCGCTACAAAAAGAGTGGGTAGATCTCACCCATGTAATTAATATTTGCCAATAAATTTGAACCAAAACTGTCTTTCAAAAGAAAAAAATTTATACTAAATATGGGTCAAAAAAGGGGCCCTTTAATTTTTTTAATCCGGCTCTGACCATCTCATCTTTCTAAAATAAATTTTCTGTTTTTGAAAAAACATCTGAGAAACACCTTTACGACTTAAAAATATGTTTATTAAATTTTAGTCAATAAAATTATTTTTGTACCTCTGATATTAACACTACAGCTGAACTCTTTTTTATGCGGTCTTTTTTTGTGCTGTTTTTTTTGTGCGATTTTTCTTATACGATTTGTAAAAAATGGCCATTAAAATGCATAATGTGAATCAAAATCACGAGACAGTAAGAAACTTAAACAATTCCTATAATAACTTTCTTTGATAAAAATACTTTTTAAAGGCTTTTAAGCATTTAATCAATACATTGCATAAGAGCATAAGTTATTGCATCATTTAATTTTGTTACAGATGTATTTGTCAAAATTTTCATAATATTATAAAATAGAAATAAAATGTTTCTACGTGTAAATTAATGCTTTATCTTGTTTATAGAAGCAACTTCTAAGGAAATTTCTAAGTTTTGAGCGTTTTGAATGATGTTTTTTCGATGAAACTTTTTTTATGCGATCCCGACCAACCACATAAAAAAAGTTTTTTGTACAATCTGGATCGAACTATATTTATAGCTATTTATGATGTTTTTGAATATATTTTTTTGTGCGATTCTTTTTATGCGGTCCCCTCCACCGCACAAAAAAAGGATCAATTGTATTAGGCCCGAGCACTTTTACAGTAAACTTCCCCGGAAGCCGGCAATATTTTTAAGGAAACTTTATAAAAGCGAATAGATAAAGTGATTTAACATGTATATGTAAACATACGTACGTGATACATATTTATATTTGACTTTCAAATCAATTGCAGAAAGTTTAGATTACAAACTGATAAAAAAAAAAATAAAAAAAAAAACAAAAAAAATAAAAAAAACAAAATAAAAAACAAACAAATACTTTCATTAATTATTATTTTATTATTTTTTTATAAAATATTTTTTATGTATTTATTTATTTTATGATTTTTTATAGAAACAAAGAGAATAGTGTGTATTCTATGATAGTGTGTGTTAGTGTGTGTTGGTGTTTGTGTGTAGAGTACACATCGGTGTGGTAACATCACACACATAATGCGTAATTCTCTAATCATTGATTGCGATCGGCTTTTGCGGTTGTTTTGATTATTTTCGGATGCCGAAAACGTGGGACTGAAAGTGTTAAAAAGATATGTATGCATAATTTAGTCAGAGCCGTACTTAAGAAGATTTCGAAACATCATGTAGCCAGTTAATTTACGATTTTCTCAAACTGCTAATTCCGAAAAAATTCCTGTGTTTTTGGTATCTACAGGGTGCTATGAGGCACCCCTCAAAAGAACGAGAATTATTTATTTGACACCCTGTATTTGACCTTAATTTTATTGTTATATTATTATTACCGTGTTGTGTTATGGGTCAAGCAGTATCATCATGTTTCATCTGTGTCGTATTTTCATCTAAATAGTTTTCCGATTTAACCGAACTGGTGTGAATGCTCAATTTGACCGCACTACACCACAATCCGGTCAAGTTGCGGTAATGTTACGGTTGATCATACCAGTCTGTTTGGTCCGTGAAGTATCCATTCTATCCTTCAGTATCCTTTAATTTTATCCATAATATCCTTTAATTTTATACATGCACCATCTTCAATCTTCAACATCAATTACGTGTAACACTTACCTAATAGTTAATTTCGAAATATCAAAGAAGCAAACACAACTTACATATAGTTACATAACTAAAACTTGACGCAATTTTAATGCCCAAGTATGTGACAAGACAACAATTACTAATGCACGCCACACAGAGATAATCAAAGAGAATTTATCCTTACAATAGATTACATTATCTGACAATAATTGATCACATAGGCATGTATATATATACATATATGGCTATAAAGTGATATTAAACTTTGTTCTAGATTTAGTTCTGGAACCACGATTACGAACAGTTTCAGGACACAACACTACAAGTATGATTGGTTAATTTACTTCACTCGAGAGTAAACTGTTAGTGTCACGTGATGCTGTAATCTATTCGTGAAATTTTCATTATGGTTTTGATATACATATATGTATGAATCATTATACTAGTGTTGGGGCTCATATGTGGCTTATATATTAATTATCGCTCACAAGTAATTTTACGTATGAAACCAATTACATTAACGGTATTGATAGTAAACGAGTATCGACATCCTGATAATACGTTACGTTCTTATTAAGAAGGTTGATCCATTTTGCAAATGGTACCTACATATAAGTACACAATTTTTTTTCTTTAAGTAGTAGGGATGATCGATATTAGAAAAACATCGATGTTGACATCGATGTCAACATCGATTCAAGAGTATCGATATACGATATATATCGAAAGAAAAACATCGATGTTCGAAAACATCGATGTTTTTGTAACAAAATAAACAACCATTATAATCTATTATTTTATTTATTAAAAATTAACATTGCCAGTATTTATTTGGTACATTTTGCAAAAAAGTCACTTTGTTAGAAGTTTTCCTTTTAATCTGTTGTTTTGTTGATACAAATGCTGCCCAGCTTTTGAAAAAAGTCTCTCTGAAGCTGTTAAAGTTGCTGTGCAACACAAATATTTAATGGCAACTTTTTTCAAGTTTGGATAAGTGGATCCTAGAACTTGCCATAAAAGTAATGGATCTTGTTTTAAATCAGCTACAGGATTTTTTAAATACTGGATAGCTTAGAGTAATATCGATGTTTCGATATTATTCTCGTAACATCGATGTGTCGATGTTATCGAGGACATAACATCGATGTTTTTACATCGATGTTTTCCTGCTAAACATCGATGTTTTTCTACCATCGATGAATATCGATCATCCCTATTAAGTAGTTACTTGGTTTATTCACTTAAGTTCCCAGAGTGGTAAATTTTGAACAAAAATTATTAACCCATATACGGTCACTGTCGTAGTTATAGGGTGGGGGAAATTTAGTAATTTTGATAGCAAAAAATGAAAAGTTCACACGCAAATCATCCTAGTTCAAACAGTCAGCCTAATTTAAATCATTTCCGTAAAGTTTGATTTGAGAAAAAAGTAATTTCTTAATTTTTCAGTGGTTTCAAAAATTGAAATTAAAATGACAGGACAATAAGATTGGAAGCAAATTGTGGATTTTCGAAGTCGTTCTTTTCATTTTTGTCACAACAAGGCCTGTATAATGGCTAGAAAAAGACCGTTATCGTATCAGTAATGTTTCTAAAACTAATTTTACCATTTTGGGAGCAAAAATAAAAAAGTTCACACTCAAATTATTCTGACTCAACCAATCGTTCTAATTCAAATCACTTCCGTAATATCCAATTTGAAAAAAAAACGATTTTTTTAATTTGATGACGTCATCACTTTTAGTAAAATGTTTCAATGCTTCAGAAACCGTAAATAAAATGATAAAATGATAAAACTGGAAATGAATTATGAGCCCGTTTTCTCACTTCCGTCAAATCAGTTACAACAGTTCCTAAAAGCGGTTTCGTCATATTGACAACGAAAGTGAACAGTTCACATCCAAATTACCCCCTAATTCAAATCACTTAATTAATCACACTAAAAACAGTATTTTGCTGTTCAATTTTTCGTAAGAGACCAACGTCCTTAAATAAATTTTATTTTCAACAAATAAACCAATTAGAGAAAAATTAATTAAAAATCTGAAATAACTTTTGTTTGTTTATCTTTTGAAAAAATAAAATTTCCACTTTTTATTCCACTCTAAATATTGAAGCTAAAAGAATAATGAAATTTTTTAAACTCTGTATTTATATTTTATTGCTTCTCTTGCACTACAAAAACTATATTAAATTTCCCGTTGTATATAATATGCATTTTTGCTATGTACTGCAGAGATAAATTTTCAATATAGTATGTACATAGATGGGGTAATATTTTTGTACATTGGTTTGATATATCGTAGATTTTTTTTTAAATAATCAGTTTTTTATGGATAAACAAATAAAAAATGTGTGAATAAATAGAAATCAATAGCAGTATTAAATTTATTTGACTGTACTCAAGGTAATAAATTTTTGGAAAAATTCACCAGTCTTTTTTGTCTTCAAAAAAAACAAAGTAATTTTAATTTTTAATTAATTTTTACACTAAAAAATTTTTGTTACATTTTTATATTATTGTTTAAGGCCTGATGATGAGATTATATGGGTTCAAAACGTACGTAGCGAAAAAATAAATATATTTTTTATTAAAAAAATCTTTCATAAAACTGGTGGTTTTTTTTCAAAAATTCAAGAGCTAATAACACATCACCAATAATCCTTGATATTTTACTGTACTTTAAAATTGCTATTTCCACACATAGAGAAAATTCATAGAAAAATTACTGTGCTTAGCACTACAATCGACGTGTAAAAGGCGAACATATTCAATTTTGTACGGTAAAAATATAAAAATTATAATTAATCATAGAAAATTTAAAGGATAGAATGTTCTTTCCGTAATATTAGCTCCGTAAAATTTGTAAAACAGCACAGTAAAAAGTTCCATTCCCGACAAAAAAATATTTTTTAATTGTTTTTCTTACAAAAATTACCATGCTGTCTTAAAATAGAAAAAAAGTAGAAAAGAAGAAAAGAAGAAAAGAAGCTAATAGTAGAAAGAAAGAAAGAAAGAGAAGGTATCAACGCTGTTACATAGCGAGGCAAGTTGCAGAAGGTATCAACGCAATCATATATGAAGGTCACATAGCTAGACTGGTGGTGTTGCAAGTAGCTGGTCACACTGCTGGTGTAGTGTTATGTCGTGTCGAAGCAGTGTTCATTAGAATGTCTTACAGGACGGATGGTCATCGTTTAATTCATCATTTTGTTACTTCACTATCTTCAGTATTAGAATATATTGTTGCTAGTCATTTTTGTATGCATCATAAAGAATCGAACGTCGGAAAAGATCGGGCATCTTCGAAGTTTTTACAGGTACAGCCCAAGCAACATAAGGTTGCAGGTCAATTGCGCAAATGAAAGAGTACGACAACAAGAATTAAACTATAACATATATGCATAAGAGTGTGATAGAAGTTTTGTTAGCACATTGAATTTTACCATGCTATACAGGGGCGGATCCAGCCTTCAGCTCAGGGGGGTCAAATTTTTATGACTTAACACTCTAGTCGTTATTGTAAATATAACAAAGGGTTGCCCAAATCTGCATAGAATTTTGTTTATGTGAAACTTATAGGTAAATTCTATATTACAAATCAGGGGCTAATCCAGCCACCAATTTAGAGGAAAGGAGGAGTCAGACTTTGGTCGCTATTACAAATTCAACAAAAAGTGCCGAAATCTGCATGAATTATTTTTTATGTGAATGTTTTAGGTAACTTTTATGTTAAAAATTTAATAGAGTAAGAAATTGATGTTTATACATTTGCGCCATTGTCAACGAAAAAGTTTAGTTTATTTTTACAGTTTAGCATATTGTGAAAGCTACAAATACAAATGTTAGTACTAAAGCAATGAAATACTCGTATACTTAATTTTAAAAAAAAAAATAATTTATTTTATTAATTAAATATCAAAGTCTAGTTTCCTTTTTTCCTTAGCGAATCCGTCGATAACATTATCAGGGTTAATTTCAATGTCCCGATTAATATTCAGAAGAGCTAGTCCAGTAAGACGCTCCTCACCCATCGATATTCGAAGCCAGGACTTCAGACAGCAGAGCGCTGAAAAAGATCTTTCTGCTGTTGCTACACTTATTGGAAATGTAACCAAGATTTTTAAAAATATTCTTATATTTGGGTATAAATCTTAATCACAATACCTATATTTTTTCAGTAAAAATTTTGCTTTATTTATGCACTTTCTAATTTCTTTTTTGTTAAGTTAAAGATTGCTATAAACACATGTGCAGTACCTATATTGGTTATTTGATAAATGGTCATTTAAAAAAAAAATAGTATGTTATTCCCTCCTATTTTCAAAAGCTAGATCAATGGTTCCCAAACTTCTTGGTGTCGTCGATCCCTATCCCTTGCCATGGTTTTCGATTTTAGATACACCCCCTGTACAAATTCATAAATTCGGCAACAACTTCGAAAATATAATTTGTCCAAAATGAGGTGTGGAGGACCTTTTTTTTGATCAATGCAGGTGACAACAACAAAAAAGGGTCACCAACTTCTCATTTTTACATTTTAGAGCAACCAAGCCAAAACCTGCCTCGGTGTACGTCTTCTCTGTTGTTATAGACCCTATTTACATCTTACCGAACCCCAATTTTTTTGGCCAATATGGACCCCTAGGGATCAATATAGACCACTTTGGGAACCACTGAGTTAGATGCAAGGACATATATTTTTATATTTAAAGAAAATTAAGTAGGTACTTTTAATGTATACAATAATTATAACATTTTCTACGTGTGTACATAACATTTTAAAATTCTAAGTTAAAATTATACTGTTTAAAAATATTAACCACTAAATTTGTTTGTTTGAAATTTGAAAATTTATTTGTTAACTTTTATTTGTTCGAGCTCAGGGGGGGGGGGGTCATGACCCATATGACCCCCCCTCTGGATCCGCCACTGATGCTATAATATATTTTTTACTTTGGTCGTCGATCGCGCACGCATTATAAGAGAGCATGGTAATTTTTCTGAAATTTTATCTACAAAAATTGTATGATTTTTCTCTCCGTGCAAAATAAGGTTACAATCTCATTACAGTAATCATGCAAGTTCGTTTGTTTGTTTGTTTATGTCGCTTTTAAGTCTCAACAGCTCAACCAACTAACTTGAATCTTTACAAAGAAATAGCTGGGAGGACGGCAAAAGATATAGGCTACTTTTTACGCCGGGGAAAATATCTCATTCCCTAGGGAAATTGAAATTATAGAAGTTAGTTATTAAAAAACCAATGATTAACGACTTCAAACTTTGTATGTTGTTAACAGAAGTGATTAAAAAGAACATAGACTACTTTTCACCTCAGAGAAAACATCTGACTCTCATGGAAAAATATATTTAAAATTTAGCTACATGTCATAATACCATATGCGAGTTGCGATCTAGTGACAGTCTGGAAAAATTTTCTTGTGAAATTTACACTTTTTGAATGTTTTCAAACATTTTCTGACTGTTGATTCAAATATTTTTTTCGGTTTACATTTTTTTGCGTCCTTAAATCCATAAATAGATGTAATTTCAATTGAAAAGTTTAAAAACACTGGGCACTTTTTCAGTTATGTTATATTCGGACACTACTATTGCCGCCAATGCTGCCGTCTAGAGTTCTGGCTCGGTCTCTATACCGTGACGTCACTTAGCTCCTCCACAATTTTTGGTACAATAATCCCAACGTAATCCCTAGCGTACTGTAACACCCTATACGCGTACATTGTTGACAGGACATTAAAAAACTATAACCATTTTAAAAATCTACAGATAATTTTTCATTAAACAGTTTTAATCATTTGATAAAATCGCTAGTCAAATTTATGCAGCATCGAATGCTCTATACACAGGAAATTATAGAAATAAATCAAATTTTCTGTACAATTGTGTTTTTGATAAAACCCCTGAAAAACTGGCACTAAATTAATTACTTTTATAAATTTTAATTAAAATTCATGAGTTCATATATGTGTATTTGTGTATAATATCTGTTTTAATTCTTTATAAGCTAGTGGCAAATATATTGCTCCTAAATTTGAGACAACAGAACAGAAAAAATATTGTTTTATCTTGTGAGGAATGCGTCATTATAGAATTATTACCGTCTTATTTGCCCCTGAATATAGGCAATTAATATTGCTTTGCCAACTGCCCCAATACCCACTAGAGTTTCCCTTTCAAAAATGTTAAGTTATCAACTAAAACTATCTAGTAAACAAATTTGACAATAGTGTACAAACTTCCTATTAACTCCTCATTCGTACTTACCGCCCCAAAGAGCGGGGTGAAAAAATAAATATTTAAAAATAAATTTTGAACTCCCTGGACCCGATAGCTAACGTTAAAAACATTTTTATAATCCACATTTAGCTATACCTCATTTCAGATACAATTGATCATGAGTTTTCGTTAAAAAATTAAATACCTAATCCTATATTCGAAACAAATCAATCTTTCTATTCTTTTCTAAAAATAAACTGCAAATTTAAAATTTACATAAATGCAATAATAAAACAGATAAAGCCAAGAAAACGGAAATTATTTAAATTCAAAGTGACCGAAGCATGGTTAAATTTAACTGAAATGAACCATAATATTAGTTACAATTCATAATCTTTGCTATAATACGTTAAAAAAAATTGATGTTTCTTTTTAAAATTATTGATATATTTTACAATTAATTAAAAATGCTGAATTTGTAATAAAAACAATAGCGATAAAGATTTTAACATTTTTGTTGAGTTTTTCGTATTTAAAAACTGTTAATATTTTGAAAGTTTAAAAAACTGAATCATTAAAATAAACATATTTCTTTCCAAAATATTATATATTTATATTTTATATAGGTTTCTTTATTTTACTTTGCATTTTTAGAAAATTTATCACATAAAAAGGACACAAATAATGAAAAATTTTAATCAAATACTTTTTAGCACTAGTAGAAATACTTTAACAATATGATTATATCTGAAATTTGAAGTAAAACCCCATAAACGCCTTCAACTTTTGAAAAATAAATTTTCAGAACGGTAAAAATAAAGAACAAGCTACCTAATATGTAAGAAAGTGTATGAAAATCAAATGCAAAGGTCAAAATATGCCAACTGGCTCCGTTTGACGGTACGAATTTTCAATATTGTTATACAATTTTCAGTATGAAAAATATTTCTTTGCTATCTTTGATATATGTAATTGAATAAGCTGTACCCTGATTAATTAACATATTAGTAGTGTTAATTAAAGAGATTCGTATACAAACTAATTACAAAGTAACTAACAAAACCATTGTGTGACGGTAATATGGTCCAACATAGGTAGTACATAAGAACATAATATAACAGCAAAACATACAATACATTTCAATTCAGCTAGGTGTAGGCACATTGACGGTACCTACTCGAAAATGTACAGTGGACACTGCCCTCTTCATTCTACAATATGCCGTGACAAGAATAACTTGACCTCATGGTTGCGTAGGTACATGAAGGAAAAAAGAAAACAATAGTATATTGTGCAATAAATGCGGGAAATTGTCGATTGCCCACGAAAGCGAAGTTTTGAGCGAAGATTGCCCCACCATTCGCTTGAGTAGGGCAATCGACAATCCCGCACGAGTTGCACATACAGTCTTCCTTCTCAATAGTTCCGCAGAATGAAATGAGGGGAATAGGTTTTCCAGGAAATGTTGTTCTCCCACCAAAAGCCAATCGCTCGCTGGCAAAGAACAAGAATTTTTTTATGTCTAGATTTAAAATTTATAGTTCAAAAATTTATGACCCTGTCAAAATTAAAAGCTTTTCAGGAGCGTCAAAACAAGTAGGTGGGTCTGAATAATATAATTTAAAAATTCAAAAATCTAATGATATCATTTTTATTGTAATCACCTATTTATGCATGTGTTAACAAAATACTGTTTCCTTATTATTCAAAATCGAATTAAAAAGTATTGACTATTGTGTAACATTTTTCGTTTACTGATAAAATAAAATATGTATCTCCTCATAAAATTTTGTAAAACTATACGCTCGTTTCTCTAAATGTTTTTTCTTAATTTTTATTTTGTATAAACAAATCAATTTTTTATACCTGCTTAAGATTTATGTTTTAATTGTTCACATAATGAGTGTATCAGTGAATTGAATACACTATCAGCGTATGCAGTGGATCAATATAAGCAAAGCTGACTAGTTAGTCGAATAATGATGTTACAAATTTAAGTTGTCTTACTATATTTATTTAATTTAGATAATTTTTCTTCCACTTAATATAAACAAAACAAACTTTTCCATTTTTAGCTTTGATGAAATAAATAAATAAATAACAGGTGGTAGAGTGGTGGTAACGCTCGAGTGTCAAACTGGGGAAGCGGAACTATTGAGAGCGGAAATATTCAGAATGTGCACTGTACTATTTTTTGTTACGAATTTCACATACTTTTTTCTATTATTATCACTATTTTTGACATTTTTATTACTTTTTAAAATAATATTTTTAAGTGTTCGTCTTTTTTTCTGAATTAATTATCGTTTAAATTACGTTGTTAGTGGTTTCTATAGAAATAATTATGAAATATTTATTAAATGAAAAATTAAGAGGCGGCTTTGCGTGTTTTGATTAAATTTTGCGTGTTTTATTGTCAATTTGCGTGTGGAAAGTTACTTTCCACACGCAAAAAAGTATGCGGGAAGAGTACAGTGGGCAAACAGCTATTTTGCGTACAGAAATGTGCCAAGTTAGTACTTCTCCCGCATGAGTACTAAAAAAAATTATTTACCTTGTACTTCTTTTGACGCGTTATAAAATTAACAGAGTGAAGTTAGTCGCGTCTAATACCTGTATCTAGATATACAAAACGTGTGTTTTATTTCGATGCGAATAAAAATTGTATACAGTACTGATTGATAGTGTAAATTGCTGAATATCATTGAAAACATCTGTTAGTCGTTTATTATTTTACTTCAACAAATTATTTTCACGTAAATTAAAAATTATTGGTATTCTTACTCCCACAAATTATTTAACTGCTCCTTATATTTCGTACAAAAGGTGGAAACTTACCGGCGCAATTGGTCTGGCTATTTTGTTTCTAATACAAAGTCTTTTCTCCAGTACTCCTATCTGTGTAATTTTGATAAAAATGAAAAGAATGACTTCAGAAACCTCTAAATCGCTTCCAATTTCAACATTTTACCATCTTATTAACGGTTTTTAAGATATTGAAAAATTTTAGCCAACTTGGTGACGTCATCAAAATAAAAAAGTATATATTTTCTTAAATTTCGCTTGATGGAAATCCGAATTATTAATTAAATTATAGTAATTTGGATGTGAATTTTTTGTTGTTGTTAACGAATTGATGAAATTATTTTCAGAAATATTTGCCGTATCGAATTGTAACCTATATACTTAGCCCCCGCCTCCCCCGTAAATACGTTACTGATTATTGAATATTCATAAAGTTTTAAGATGAAATTCAAAATTCTTCAATTAAAAATAACGCCAGAAAGCAAGAAGTTTCATGACTAAAATAATTCACCGAAATTTTATAAATATTAAGAATCTTCCCTCAAAATTCCAGACAAAAAAATTAAATCGCCAAGATTGTACACAGGTATGTAGCTCTTATAAGACGCCATCGAAAAGTATAATGAGTCTTTCGGTGACAGTATCCTTCAAATTTTGTCAAATTTGGTCTTTTATTTACCTTTTAAAAAGAAACATCGTAAGCCATCTATTTTTTAATGCAGATCTGCCGTGTCTATCAACAAGAATAAAACGTAAATTTCCCCAAAAACCCCCAAAAAAAATTTTTTTTAATCAACAACAGAACTAGGGATGGGAAAAATCAACCGGTTATCACCGAAAACCGGTTTTTCTGTTTCGGTTAACCAGTTTATTTCGGTTATTTTTTTGACTCGGTTATTTCTGGTATTTTTTTTAAATCAATAATCGGAGAAAAAACCGGACAATTTATTTTAAAAAATTTAAGTCATTATTCTGTGGCCGGCGATTTGTTTTTATTATAAAAAAAAATTAATTAATTAATTTCTTTAAATTCTAATACATTTACGTAATTATGGTTATTATGGTATGGAAAATAATGAAATCATGTTTTATTTCCTATATTATCGGTCCAACCTGACCGAGACCGAATACCAAAATTTAAATAAATAAAACAAAGAGAAAAGCAAGAAGCAAATTTACCAGATATTGTTACCAAAATTTCAGTCACCTTTCAAAATAGGTTATTAATTAGTAATTTACTAGAATTTTTGAAAATTTCTAGATCATGAGAAATTTAGGAAAATGAATAAAATTTTCGTTTATCGCTATCGAATATTTAGTAATTACAAGTATATGAATTATATAAATTTATCTATTAGTTTGTCTTACCATATTGCACTGACAATGAGTTTTTTCTAATAAATTTGTGTTTCCTACAGCTCTTTGTTGGGCAAAAGCAATACTTCGCTTTCGCATTTTTGTTAATTTATCGATAGTTATTTTTTTCTCTCTTTACTCTTTTATAGTTAAATTGCTTAATTTTAGTTTTTGTTTGTATTAACGGTTTTAAATTCGTTTAAAAATAAATATAATTATAAAATAAAAATTTTTGCCTACATAAGTGTTATTTTTCCTAGAAAAAAACCAAAAACCGGTTTTTTTGAGCGGTTTTAACTGAGCATAAAATAAACCGAAATAACCGAAAACCGGTTATTTTTGAAAAACCACCATCCCTAAACAGAACACATTTATTCCTCTTTATAGTGATGTACATTTTAAATGTATACTGGCAATTTATACAACAGTCGTGTAATGTTGTTTGCTGAAGTGCTATCCAGTGACCGATAAAATTGTACACGTTCCATGTACATTTACATATGCGTCATACCCTCCGTATTATAGTATATTTATTTGTGTTGTAGAGGGCGGTATTGTTCAGTGCATAACAATAGCTAATTAACAAAAAAATAATTAACATTTGTATTTTTGTAAATCACAAAAAATGGTGTTTTTTTAGTCGAAAAATGTCCCTTCGTAGTGCTACTAATTATTATCCACTTGAAACAAGTAAACAAGATCGGAAATGTATTTCGTCCAACAAAGTTTAAATATCAAATATGGGAGTGAACCAGCAAAGCAGCTGAGCGTACTTAGACACTGGTACTTGCGGACTGGTAGGTCGAGGATTCAATTCCCACGGCTGTCTATACTGGTGAAGGTTTTCTGCAATTTCCCTTCACAATTCGAGACAAATATCGGCATAGTTATCTTAAGAAGACAGCTGCAGACGCACGTTTTCTAAATCTGTTGCCCCGCCACTTTCTCTGTCCTTCACTCACTTCATAAAATGTATAGATTGTAAAATAATGTAAAAGTTATAATTTTAATAAAATATATAAGTACATAATGATGTGGGTGGCGTCTGTTATGGACGAGAACGTTTTAAAAAAGGACGTAAACCGCATGTGAGAGTGCTAAGAAAGTAAAAAATAGCTGACAACACAGTTGTAGGAGTTCTGTGTCCCGTTTAAATTTAAAACCTGGTGAGAGGTTAAGGTTGAGGTCAGTTATTAATAAAGGATTGATATAAACGGTACAACGAATCAGAAGTTATTGCATTTTTAGCGGTGGTGTGTGAGGACATTTTTAAGGGTAGTTATTGATCGCATAAATGTTTAAAAATTTCTCCCTCCCCTAAGTTAGTAGGGAAATTTCAACTTTAAAATCAGTCCCATCGATAGTATGTTACTAATCCTACCCAACTGTAATTTTTTCAACACTAATTACAAGTCCTTAATAAAAAAATATTAAAATTTTTCGAAATCACGTCGATTTATGAAAAAAAATTTTGCCTTAAAATAATGGGGATTTTTTGTATCATTTTTCGTCCAAGTTTTAAAAAAATATATAATTTTTCGATTTTTTAAAAATGTCAGAAATGACAATAACGCTAGAACAAATTTTCCTTCTTTTAATGTCCTAGTATATATAGAATTATTTTGAGCCTAATTTCGTATCTCTAGCTCCATTAAATCTGGAGATATTACGAAAAATTTGCAATCAATTTTTTTTATTGAAAAGTATCTTTTCTTAAATAAAAATTTATATCGAAACATTTCACAGTTATTCTAAATAACTACAACACATAAATTTTAATTACATACCTTTTACCTCGAATCGTCTAAAAGATTACTGTGAATAATCTTCAAATGATTAAAATAATCTTTAAACAAGATCAAAATGTTTAAAACTATTTTATTATTATCTCACAACAATACGTATAATAGTTACAGCAGCAGCGTTTATAACATTAACGATTTTGTCATCGAACGTAAGCTTTCTGTCGGAGGGATTATCTTTAAAACGACATCACAATAACTGTCATTTACAGCAAAAGAGAAAGAGAATAGTTAGTTCATTAGGTGTAGTTCCATTTAACTTCATTTCAATAGTAAAGATTTGATAATAACAGAAATGTCTTTGTTTAATTCATAACATTTCATTAAATATCACACGTAGAAGAAATATCTTTTGTAAAATCATTCAAAATCGTAAATAGTTGTCTAAGAAATTAACGGCTGATTGATAAATCGCGTAGTTCCGCATAGAATCCAAAAAATGAATCCGAAAAAGTGAAAGAATTTTTAAAATTCGTTCGTAATCTTTACGTTTATATATAATGTTGATAATTCTCAAATTGATTTAAAAGAAATGAACGATTTATTGATATTCTGTTTCATACACCCATATAAAAATCCACGTTTGAAAGTCCAAAAAAAAAAAAAATTGTAATATATTTTTTGAAGAAAATGGCAGCGCAGCAGTTCTTGTGAAACAACTATTTTAACTGTAGCTTATTAATCAGTATCTCTCGTGAACATGGCAGGACATTTTTAAACAGAAAATTTATTGTTTTCGAAAAATCACTCAAATATCTGTTATAAAATGTCCGGCGAAACTGATTATTAAACCACAGTTACAATTTGAAATCAATTGGATAAAAAAGAACGATTTTTAAAGAGAGATAGATCTGGCAAAGAGGAAAACATTGTTTTACGAGAGTTATCCCACAACCATTTTGTTTTTAAAGCTCACATGAGGATGAATTACAACTAATTCAAAATATATTTGAGCAGTTGAAATGTAGTTTGTTGTTTTTATTTTTCTGTTTTTGTGAAGTCAACTTGGTCATTGTTCTACAAGGAGTTTTTTGGGTAAAATTAATACTGTTCAAAAAAAAAAAATTTATCTACTTACAACTAACATGAAATTGCTTATTTATTGTCAAAATACTATCTAGACAAACTACGTTTTGCAAACAGCTGTACGAAATTTTGTACTTTACACACGCCTGTGTGTAAAGAACCACAGTTTACTATACTTTTATTAATTTTGATATTGTATATTAAATGAAAACTATATATTATTTGTTGTGAATTTCATGTTAGTCATAGATAAATTATAGTAAGTAACTCGGTTGTAAAGTATATTACACAGTCGCCGCTACCCGATTCTTGCGTAACTTTTCCGCTCTTGCAATATATGTAACTTACAACTTCAATTATGTAATATGCTATTGTATACCCTAAAACTTGTACTTTAATGTGTACGAAACAGAATATCAAGAAAATCCTTTCACTTATTTAAACATAATTTGCGAATATGACTCTTGGATTTGTAAACAGGGTGATACTAGCCCTTAAATTAGTGACAGTATTAAGCATAGAGATAATTTCCCATGCCTGTAGAATCACTCATATCCATAAATGACTACCACTTTCCATTGTATGAAATACCAGTTTTGTTACGTTCCACATTAGTATAATGTTTTGTTAATATAACATAATTTATCAGTCATTTATTGTCATAAAATTGAATACTGCCCACGGCTAGCCCCACAATGGGCAAATAATGGTAGTATTAGAATGTCGCCGTTTGCTAGTCATTAAAACAATATCAATTTTGAAAAAAAAAATCATAATCTATAATGACCCCAACTTGTTTATCATTTGCATTTCTGAATATTTACAAAGCTTTATTGTTATATGTTTATAAATATTTATGTAGACATACAAATGTACAATGTATTTCAAAAGTGTTCCGAGTAATTATTATTATTATTATAATTTACAGTAATCACAAATGCTGTAACTGACGCTTTACTGCAAATCTCTGCAACGTTTGACGTACGCGTCACTTAATGGCCCACTGATAATAATTATAAGTGATCCATTTGAGTTCCTCAAGAATCCTAACTAACATTATAAATGTGAAAGCGCGTTTGTTTATTTGTTTGTGTGTTCATCTCGCTTTCACGCCTCAATAGCTTAGCAAATCGACTAGAAACTTTATACAAAGATAATCGGAGAAATATAAAATGACATAAGCTACTTTTTACCACGGGGAACATCTCACTTCGGAGATGGAATGTAATTAAAACGAAACAATGAAATTATAACAGTTATTGCTAACAGAGAGAACAAAGAAGGACGTAGGCTACATTTTATTTCTGAAAAATATTTTATTTCCGTGAGAAAATAATATATTTAAAACGAAACAATGAAATTACGACAATTGATTGTTGAAAAAATTCAACATTTGTATTCATCTTCGTTCGAACTTTGCATATTGTTAGCAAAAAAACATCAACTTGATGCTATAATTTCAAATATCCCAGGCGGTAGGGCATAATTTCTAAAAATGTAGGTGCCGGAATGCCTTTCCAGTTTTTCAAAAAAAGTTCCCCAAAAAATAAAGGGACGAGCAAAAGAAAAGATCATTTTCACTTACCATACTCTCCTATTCTCCTAAAAAAGACGCTAACGAGTAAAAAAAAAGCCGTTTCAAAAAAAAAAAACGTTTCCAAAAAAAAAATCGTTTCCTCTAACAATGACGCTGACAAGTAAAAATAAAAAAACTGTCCTTTAGGTCTTGATCTTCACAGTAAGCTGCAATTATTACCCTTATGATATTACTAAAAAAAAAGAATTTTAAATCATACACGGAGAGAAAAATCATATAATTTTTGTAGATAAAATTTCAGAAAAATTACCATGCTCTCTTATAATGCGTGCGCGATCGACGACCAAAATAAAAAATATGTGCTAGCATGGTAAAATTTAATGTGCTAACACAACTTTTATCACACTCTTATGCATATATGTTATAGTTTAATTCTTGTTGTCGTACTCTTTCATTTGCGCATCTGACCCGCAACCTTATGTTGCTTGGACGGTACCTATAAAAACTTCGAACCTGTAAGAACTTTATGATGTATACAAAAATGATTGCCAACAATATATTCTAATACTAAAGATAGTGAAGTAACAAAATGATGAATTAAACGGTGACATCCCCGTCCTCTAACACAGTGTAATGAATACTGCTTGCTGCTTGTAAGACAGTCTAATGGATCAAGGTGCTTGGTCCAACTTGCTATGAGTGAGGTACATTTCAACAGCGTTCACAACACACACAACCTTCTTTCTCTTTTTTTCTTTCTACTATTAGCAGATAGCATTTCAAATATTATAATACAGCATGGTAATTTTTGTAAGAAAAACAATTAAAAAATATTTTTTTATCGGCAATGGAACTTTTTACGGTGCTGTTCTACAAATTTTACGGAGCTAATATTACGGAAACAATATTCTATCCTTTAAATTTTCTATGATTAATTATAATTTTTATATTTTTACTGTACAAAATTGAATATGTTCGCCTTTTACACGTCGATTGTAGTGCTGAGCACAGTAATTTTTATATGAATTTTCTCTCCGTGTAAAAATAAAAAACTGTCCTTTAGGTCTTGATCTTCACTTACCGTAAGCTGTAATTACCCTTAAGATATTACTAAAAAAAAAAAAAATTTTACTCGTACGTCTTGCCGGATCGTTTCAGCAAAAAATAAAAATCCTTGGGGGATGCTGAAATATCGTACCGTCGCGTTCCAGCTGAAATTAACCCGTGTCAGACGGGTAAAGCCGTGGATAAAAATCCGTCCTTTTTCAGCTTGATATCCTTTATATCATTATTTTTTTCTTGTACTTTATCCTTTCAGTAACAAAATAAATGTTAACTTTTTATTTTTATCACTGATCTGAAACATCTTTATTTTGATTAATTTTGATCCACAACCAAAAAAGATTACCGACGTCTACCTTAGCGTATGCAATATCTCCACACTTATGTATGTTATTTGGAAAATTTTGCAACACTCGCCCGCTGTAAAAGGTGTTATAAATATACATAATAATACACAAGCATGGAGTAATATGTAGAATGCATATGCATTTCTATATGCATATGCATGTACAACATTTAAAACAAGTATGCACTCTGGAACAAGCTCGTATTCATTCATATATAAATGAATAGTGTGAATAATGACATTCAACAACCGACTGGTTTCATGTCTAATATCCCAGACGAGCCCCCACCCACAACTGGCTGCGTCTAAATAAATATTTAATATGTGGATATGAATGCAATTGTAACGATATTAGATAACAATCGATACAGTAATAGAGATAATTCACTCTCAGAATGCTCAAAATGCACAAAACCGTCAAAATATAAATGTTTATTTATGTTATATTTGATCGAATAATTTTCACGGTAAATGATTTCAGTTGGTTTTCGACAGAAATTATCATCCTTTCTAATTCTTTCGCTTGATTCTGAAAGTTACAGAACTCTTATAGCCCGTCCACACTACACAAACTTTTGCACAAACAAAAGTTTGTACAAATAGCAGGTCCACATTACACAAACTTTCGTTTGACTGAATTTTTGCACAAACTTTTGTTTGAACAAACTTTTGTACAAACAAATATGTTACCATTGACATAGAGAATATATGTACCATACCTAGATGAAGTACACTTTTTTTTTTTTTTTTTTGAAGCAAATCGGCATATTGGTTAACACCTTTTACAACCTACAAAGTGTCGGTGGTAACAAATATTTTGTAATTTATTGGTAATAAATATTTATTGTATGGTACATACGTATTCAGTGTCAATATTTTTCAGAGCCTGGACCCTAGACTGGAATGAATCGAGAAAGGCGGGTGAATAGGGACACAAGGAAAAATGTTACTCATGAGCTTGGTTTGAAAACACTAAACATAAATCGGAATAGATATCTTTCTTAAAAATTATTTTTTCGGGTTAACAACAATAACTAAGGTTGAAGTTTAATAAAAAATATTAGAACATCAATTTAAATTGATGTCTTCAAACAGTGTTACTTTTTGTTTTTAAAACTTCTTCTAAAAACTATTTATTTTGGTGCTCTAATGAAAGAATTCTTGTTTAATCGAAATTTTAGTTATTTTGAATATCTGAAAAAGGAAGACTACAAACTTTTAATTGTTTTTATTTTTTTAAGAGGAAATAATGAGGATGTGACATTGAGATTAAGTTGGAGGTACCCCAATTTACCCTAGAGAAGAAATTACATTATTTTTGTAATTTTTTTAAAAACCAGGGACATTATCCAAAATTTTTGATTACTCTAATAAAATGACCATTCTCACGTAAATTTTTAATATATTAATGTTTTTTAATATATTAATTAATATAATATTAAAGAATACGTACTCATAAAAGAAATATAAAAAAATATGGTGTAAAGCCTGAATTCGTGCCTACTCAGTCATTTTTACGGTAGTTGTCAAACTCACGCGTCCATACCGACTTTTTGATGGGAGATACAAAAATCCACAAACACTGGTACAAACTTTGAACATCACGTTCACACGTATCGTTTGCCCAAACTTATGTTTGTGCAAACAATTTATTCAAACAAAAGTTTGTGTGACTTTACAAAATGTTTGCGCAAACTTCACGTCCACACGTACCATTTGCACAAACTTATGTTTGTGCAAACAGTTTGTGCAAACAAAAGTTTGTATAGTCTGGACCGGCTATTATGAGCTCTTGTGTCAAACTCTGGTTGTGTCAGCTTGTTTCTGGAATCAAATTTAAAAAAATTTGATTTTATGTAGTACATAGTTGAACATTTACAAATTATTTTTATTTAATTTTAAAAAATAAAAAAAAACTAGTTCATTTTCAGGGGCAGTGACATCAAACAAAACTAACCAACCGGCTATAGAAAGTACTTAATTACAAAATAAAGTGTTTACAAATTTTTTTTAACACCTACACATCAAAATGTAATAAAAAAATAAAAATAAAAATGAGAAATTAAAATTTACTAATTGGAATTAATTAAAAAATAAATAAATACACATAAACAAAGATAGCAGTACATGAAAAAATATTACATATTATTTACCATTTCCTATCTTTTTTTATCATTTGTACTATTAATAAAAAGTAATCGTGATACAGAAAACTGTACAAATGTATTTCATTCAACTTATAGGCCTTACCTACAGTTACGGACAAGAACTACCACACATACTACTGGTTTTCTAGCAGAATCCATTGTGAAACTATTTGGAAATTTTTTCTATATCAAAATAAAATACAATCTTTTCAGTTTTTTCGTATTTTTCTACTTGCTTCGTAGATTGTACGAAAAAATTTTTTCTTACTCAATTTTACAATGCTTTGTTTATGTTTCTTAGGATCAAAGTGGACTCCTCAAGGAAAACATAAGTGGGTGGGTGGGCAGTAAATCTCCATTTGTAATGATCTAAAATGAAAAAATCAACTATATTCTTGTTTTATAGATTTGTTTCTATCGTCCGAACTAGAATTAAACATTTTTATATTAATAAATAACAAACTGGCGGACTTTTAAAAATTAATTTTCAAAAATTGTGTTTTTTTCATTGAAAATCGAGAAAAAAAAAAGAAGTTATTATTAAAAATAAATGATTCCTAGTTCAAACGATAACCACTAGTGTGTAGAACAACGTGCTAAAATTATAGCCCGATCGGTTTATGAGAATTTCGTCTCTACTGCCCACCAGTCAGAGAAATGTAGTTTCTGAGAAAAAATATTTAAAGTTTTATACCTCTTTTCAGATAAAATTGATCATGATTCTTCGTTAAAAAATTAAATAATTCTTATATTCGAAACAAATCGATCTTCTGTTCTTTTCTAAAAATAAACTGCAAATTTAAAATTTACATAAATGCAATAATAAAAGAGATAAAGCCAAGAAAACGGAAATTATTTAAATTCAAAGTTACGAAGCATGGTTAAATTTAACTGAAATAGACCATAGTAACAAATTTTTAATAAAATATATCATAATTAGGAAAAAATATCTTCATAAAAAATATATATTTACTAGACTTCAGACAAAATGATCCTTAACAGAGTCGGGGTGTATAATATCATATTTTGAACTGGAGAACTATAAACTATTTTGCTTTGGTCATAAATGAAAAATATTTTTAGTTTTGTTTTAAAAGTGAATTTTATTGCTATTTACATTTTATTTTATAAGTATATGTATATTTAGGTCAAAGCAGATGTATATATTTTCCACAAAACAGTAAATTTTTTACCCCCCCTTCCCCCCTAAAAATTTTATTCATTCCAGCACTGTTAGGAATCAATGTACTTCATTCCCTGATACTTACCGACATCAGCTACACCTGACTCATAGAATAACCCTTCGGCTTCTTCGTAAGGATCATTTTCTTAGAGCGGCTAACACTAAATGCTATATACGCTATACGCTCTTCTATATGCTATAGCCTCGTAAGTAATTTGAATTTCGGTCTACAATTTTCACAGTACACTCTTAATGTATTTTACGTTTAAAATATATGTTTAAAAAAAATTCGAAAATTTTGAATCATCACCGCCTTAAAATTTCTTGACATAAGTGATCAAACAAACGAATGTGAAGAATTTTGTTTTATACCGAAAAAGTTTTTAAAAATGTTTTAAAATTTTGTGACGTGTTTCTTCTACGCAATCGGTGCCAAGAATTTCACTCGTACTCTTTCTCTGTGATGTATGCTGATACTAACTGATTGGGTACTAATTAGGTATCCCAGAAGTGTGTAATAAATCGGTTTTTAAATTTGTTTATAATTCTAAATTTATGTTGGTAAAGGTGCGGATCCACCGAAAAAACATTTGCTTCAAATGTTTGTAGTTGTTTGCAAATGTTTGCAACTGTTTTTAACTGTTTGCGAACATACTGTCCCCACTGAATAAACAGTTACAAACGATAATCCGTTTGCGAATGTTTGTTGTTCCACGTATTTCTATATAAATAAATACATAATATGTATATCACATATAAAAAATGACTCCAAGCAAAGAACTTATTGTTAGCACTACGTCGTTCGTAATAATGTCTAATCAAAAAAGGAAAGAGAAAACGTAGATTTTGGATATCTAATTTTTTTAAAAACAAGTTCTATAGTTATTAAAAGACTTAAAAACAGACCTTAGGAGTGGTTTATTTCAAAATTTTTGCCGTATATTATCGGAAGATTTAGAATTTTGAATTTCCCAAATAAACCCAAAAATTTGTAAACGAGATTTTAACTACAGAGACTGTTTACCCGTCCAAGTTAGACTAGCGATAATGTTTTTTAGCTACAAGAAATTCTTACAAAAGCCTTATCTATCTTTTTCGAATTTCGAGGCAGTTAATTAACAAAATAATTCGCAATAATTCCCGATGTATGCACAGCCTTCTTCTTTGGCCTTTTCACTTCTGAACGGCGAGAGTAAAGAATTCCACGCATCCTGCTTTTTAATTTGATTATAATAAAATTTATTGGTGGTTTCGCATATTTCTAGTTTTGATTTATAAAATTTGATTAATTGCAGAAATTTTTATTTTATTAATTTAAAATTACAATAATCCTTTTTAAAACACCAAACTATGCTGTTATATTTACAACAAAGTAACAAAACCAAAAATAATAATTATATATATGGATATAATATTATGTTTGTTGTTCGTATGTATTTTATACCACATACTGTTTCCACTAAAAAAACTCAAAACGCACCAAACAACGAATTCCCTTTGATGTACCGGCTTCGGTCGGAACACTGACAAACATTAGCAAACAATTGCAAACATTCGTGACGATCGTCTCCACCAAAAAAATTTTGTGTTTGCAAACATTTACAAACATTTGCAGACAGTTTGCACGCTTGGTGGATCCGTACCTTAATGTGAACATTTTTCCTGCGTAACAGTTATTTTGTCCAAAACTGTATATGCACGAATAAGGGCGCAGATGGTTTTTTTTTTTTTTAAATAATTCTCAACAATCAATCAAGTTCAAACGGTTGTTGGAACGTAGAATGTAGTCACATTTTTCTAACTGTGTTTTTATTTCTCATTTTTCAATTTTTATTATTAGTAACAATTACAATTAAAAAAAAGCACAGTAATTAATTATATTGATTAATTAAATACGATATCAACAATTTAACAAATTTTTTTTTGTTTCTCAAAATTTTTTCTTTAGGAATGACATGATATCTTCGTATACAATTGTGTGTATTCGCATCTCTCACACTTAATATAAATGAATCTTTTATCTGTCATCCAACTTGAGCACTCGAAATACAGTGTGTCACAAATAATTACAGAAGACTCAAAAACGACCTATTTTATGATGTTAGTAAGCATTTTTCGGCACCTACCTACCTACCTATTTATACGCTACAGTTTTTAAGGTTCAAATTCACCAATAGGTCTGACTCATATCAGTTTTGTAAAGCTGTTGACTTGAAAAAGAAAAAAACTGAACTTAATGACGTCATTAAGTATACGAAATTTTTTGGGAGTTCCAAAAACCGAATTTTGATACTATACGGAGAAAAAAATCATATAATCTTTGTAGATAAAATTTCAGAAAAATTCATGCTCTCTTATAAGGCGTGCGCGATCGACGACCAAAGTAAAAAATATATTATAGCATGGTAAAATTTAATGTGGTAACACAACTTCTATCACACTCTTATGCATATATGTTATAGTTTAATTCTTGTTGTCGTACTCTTTCATTTGCGCATCTGACTCACAACCTTATGTTGCTTGAGCGGTACCTGTAAAAACTTCGAGGATGCCCGATCTTTTCCGACTTTCGATTCTTTATGATGCATACAAAAATGATTGGCAATAGTATATTCTAATACTAAAGATAGTGAAGTAACAAAATGATGAATTAAACGGTGACATCCCCGTCTTCTAACACAGTGTAATGAATACTGCTTGCTGCTTGTAAGACAGTCTAATGGATCAAGGTGCTTGGTCCGACCCGTCCGCCCAAGTTGGTCGTCCAAACCTATGGTTGGCTATATAACTTGCTTTGAGTGAGGTACATTTCAACAGCGTTCACGACACACACACAACCTTCTTTCTCTTTTTTTCTTCCTACTATTAGCAGATAGCATTTCAAATATTATAATACAGCAGCATGGTAATTTTTGGAAGAAAAACAATTAAAAAATATTTTTTTTGTCGGCAATGGAACTTTTTACTGTGCTGTTTTACAAATTTTACGGAGCTAATATTACGGAAACAATATTCTATCCTTTAAATTTTCTATGATTAATTATAATTTTTATATTTTTACCGTACAAAATTGAATATGTTCGCCTTTTACACGTCGATTGTAGTGCTGAGCACAGTAATTTTTATATGAATTTTCTCTCCGTGTAAAAACATGAAATCATCATGAGTTTTCTTTATTGCTTTTTTCATTTTTAATAAAATCAGAATTGTATATAGAGACCAGAAAAATCACGTGCGGAAGTTAAATTTCATTTCCTAAACGAATTTGGTTAGTTCAGCCTAAGAACCTGGTTTATATAAAAGTATGTCCACTGAATAAATTAGAAAACTTACTCGCATAGTAAAAAAGGTTGAACACCCCTAACCCCCTTTTTTGTAAATATATAGGCAAATAATTCTTACGAATTCAAGATTGCAAATGTTCTGACTTGGCGAGCCGTATTTTTTGAATTAGTGAGCTGTATTTGGCCCACGGGCCACACTTTCGGAACCTCTGCTCTAAAGAAATAACTATTTCAAAATACTATTAAGAAACGAAACTTTCAAAATCTGCTACTTAACAAAATAGAAAATAACCAGCTTTTATAGCAAAAAAATTTGTTCCTATTTTAGTTTTCTTTTCAACTCTATGCGAAGATATGATAAAAATTTTGAAAAACTTTTAAATATTGGTAAAAAACAATACCGATTCCAGGTATCCGATGCGTTTTTACTGAAGAAATTTATGTCATTTTTCTTAAAAATATCAACAGAAATATGTCAAGTCTGATATAGCTTAAAAAAAATGACACCACATTGGAATTAATATAATTCAGTCTACAGTTTCAATTGTAACACACTGTAAATTCCTCTTTTTCTCTTTTCAAAATACATAAAAATTCTAATTAAATATTGATGTAAATTTAATTTATTATTGTTTTATTTAATAAATGAGTAATGAATTATAAAATTATAACAGCCATATGATTAATGACCAAATACATACAACGTACACACAAAAAAAAGTTCAATACAAAACTGAAAACAATAATTACAGTTAAAAATTCAATTTAATTTATATTGATACGTATAATACATAATACATTTCGATAAACATTTTTGTGCCCGTCAGTTTTAATTTAAACCGCAATATACAGATGGAGATACAATAAAAAGAAAAATTCTTTTTTAAGCTTTCCCATTACTGAAGCTTTTTATTCGGATCGATATAAATGTTATAGGAAGTTAAAAAAATGTTTTGTACAATATTAATCATTTAATAATTGTGCAATATTTTTTGTAAGATACAAGATGCATAGTAAACCTGCGCCAGCTATTCAGGAAAAACTCTTTTTCCTTTCCCGCCAAACACAGGAATGACGCAGATCATATTTTAACGAAAAGTAGTAGCCTCACTTTTGCCCCTCAAAAACGATCAAACTTTTCTTTCTAGTAAGAAAATTATACAACTTGTGAACGGAAATTATTATCAGTTAAAATTGTACTTATCTTAAACTAATTGTAATTATTATATTAAAGTGGCGTCTATTTTACTATTATTTTATTGTCATTTAACTTTTGCTATTAAACACACAATTTAAGGAAGAAGGAAAATAAGTTAAGAATAACGAGGTGATCTCTCCTAGTTTAATACAATATGGCGAATAATATAGTGTTTAATAAATATATTTTTCGTAATTCAAAATAAGGTACCTAAGGCATTTAAGGCCCAGAGGGTAATAAGGCCCATTAGCTATATTTCTTGCCAAGAAAAGTTCTCTAACTTATCAACAAGCTTAAAATGAACTTTCAATCATTTCAAAACTAGATACAAAAGTTGAGCTACTCAGAGTAACAAACTCATGTCATATTTTAACAAACAAATTTAGAGGTTACATTTTCGTTCGTTGATATAAAAATTGTGCACATTGTGAGTGTTATATTAATGATTTTTTAAAGGTATGTTTCTTTCAAATTGTTATCAAAATTGAAAAAAATTAATATTCTTTAAGTTTTACATCAATTAATTTAGTTTATTTCTAAAGTATTTATATAAAATGTATATAAGCATAAATATTGACATGTTGATAATAAGGCCCATGCAAATTTTGTTTGGGCTTTATTACCAACACAATTAAAATCAAACACTACAAAGTCAAATCAATTAAAACAGGTCTGAAGTTATTAACAAATGAAGCAAAATTAGACGCACAAACTTAAATTACTATAGTTACTTTAATATAAAAATAACAAAAAGGAAAAAGGACAAAAAACTAAGTACATTTAATTTTGATTTATTTGTTGCATTTGTTTAATGATGCCAGGTCAGTTTTAGTTGGTTTGGTCGAATTTTTATTTTTATTCCTTAGTGTTTGGAAGTATGGCTGATAAAAAGAAGAGAGCGTTGTGGTCTGAGGAAGCACTGGCATCAGCCTTAAGCTATGTCACTCGACATGGCAATCAAAGAGAGGTTGCAAGGAGATTCGGAATTCTAAGAAGAACTCTTAGATTTAATATTTATTTATTTCGACTTAATATATTCAAACACCTAGTACTTGACTTATTCGAAAAATATGATAAAAAAATTAAAAATTAAAAATAATGACTTAGGTAATTTTTTTTATTATTGTTTTCAATAACAGTCACGTAGTCAAGCGGGATTCAAGGATTTTCGAAACTTTTCTGAACGTGTAAAAATAACAAAATATTTTGATATATAAGTTCAAGTTATTCTTAAAGTAATTAAAATCCCCCAATTAATTTAAAAAAAAAATAATAAATGTACTATTTCAGGCAGTTGTAATAGGTGGGCCTTATTTTCTACACCAGTCGGAAATAAGGCCCAATTGCAGACACTTTTTAGAATTTTGCTTAGGTGGGCCTTAATTGCCTTAGGTACCTTATAATTTTTTCTACAATTTGCAACAATGAAAACAAGTTTTAAGATTTTTATACAATGAGTGAATTCGCTACATGTGCAAATAATCAAATTTGAATGAAATTTTATACGCTCTCTTAAGTTAGTAGCAATTTTTAAAATGAGACACGTTTATATTAACACTTAATATAGGGTCGGTTGAGATAATTTGGGCATATAATTTAACTGTTTTTAAAACTAATGCCTTCTGATTAGGTCCCATGATAAAATTTTTAAATGATTTTGATATACAACTGAATTTTTTTATGCGATACATTGGAACCATACAAAAAAAAAATTCAAAAACTTAAATAGCTATAAAAAGTATATTCGATCCAGATTGAAAAAAATGGTATATTATTCAACAAGCTGATAATGATAGCTATTACTCACGAAGATGAAATTGCGACACGAGCCAAGTTTACGAGGCGAGTGTCGTAATGCATCTGAGTGAGTAATAGCCATTGCAAGCGAGTAGAATACGATATTTCTTCTAGGACTTTTTTCCTTTTTGACTTAAAATTGAATATAAATTTTTAAATCAAAAGAATACAATTTTTAATCCATCTCTAATTTCAGTAAATGTTTATAATTATATGTATATGTACTAACAATGAAAACAAAATACAAACTACTTTGTTTACTTAGACGTTACTACGCAACATATATGACATATATGAAATTAACACTTATAGATATATTATTCACAAAACCATTGCAAACCTATTGAAGAATGGATAATACGGTGATTTCATTGGTCGAAAGGTATTGAGTAATGACCATTCCTCCACACCTTTAAGTAATGCCTAACTTTCTCAACAATTAACGGATATGTAATGAGCATGTTCTTCAACAGGAGTAGAAAAAAACTTTTTTTGTGCGATGGATCAGGACCGAATAAAAAAGTTTCATAAAAAGTACATAACTTAAAACTAGTGATCGACCGAATGTTTGGTTTCTATTTCGGCCAAAAAATTTAGTTTCGGTTTCGATCAAAAATCAGCTGAAACTTCGGCTCACCGATACTCAGTATTCGTGAATTATCGGGTTTCGTTCGGGCGAGTTCGTGTCTCATACATACACTATAGATTTCAGCATACAATTCAAATTTTAACATATCTAAATAAGTTTCGATTTTGGTTTCGGTTTCGGTCAAAACTGAGACCGAGGCCGAAGTTTCGGTTCAGTTTCGGTTTGGACTGCAAATCCTGTTTCGGTTGGACACTACTCAAAACGCTCAAAACCGCACAATTTCCTTAAAAGTTGCTTTTGTAAACAAGATGAAGCATTAATTTACACATGAGAACATTTTATTTCATTTTTATAATATAATTATGAAAATTGTGTTAAAAATACATCTAGAAAAAAACTTAATGATGCAATAACTTATATTCTTATGAAATGTACCGATTAAATACTTAAAAACCATCAAAAATTAACTTTATCAAAGTAAATTATTATAATAAATGCTTAGATTTCTTACTTTTTCTTGCTTTTGATTCACATTATGTCACTTTAATGGCCATCTCTTTTTAAAAACCTCTTAAAAAAATGTTCAGCTGCATGTTAACAATCTGACTTTTCCCAATATTTTAATGCCACTTTCATAAATATTAACCTTTTATTGTTAACATAGTAACGCTTTATTTATCTACACTCAAATTATCGCAGGGTTGACGGAAATAACTGTTACTGAAAATGTAGAAATTTTGACAAATATTAATTTCAGTTAGTAACTCAGGTATGGTTCATTTCAGTTAAATTTAACCATGCTTCGGTCACTTTGAATTTAAATAATTTCCGTTTTCTTGGCTTTATCTCTTTTATTATTGCATTTATGTAAATTTTAAATTTGCAGTTTATTTTTAGAGAAGAATAGAAAGAAGATTGATTTGTTTCATTTATAAGAATTATTTAATTTTTTAACGAAAACTCATGATCAATTGTATTTGAAACGAGGTATATATTAATTTGGTATTAATACAGAATTTAATATGAAATATATCATCCCAATTGACCCTGTAAAAACACTATTAGCCAACAAGAATTTGAATGAAATTGAATGAAATTTATACATATCCCTAACCCTTTCCCACACTATTCCATGCATCAGCTCATGTTTTGGTGCTGTTAAAATTTAAAATATATTAGATATAATTTTTCTCACCGGCACTCACACCATAATGTGTTGTTGAAATGCAAAAAAAAAATTAATATTTTTACAGTAATCATCTTTTCATCATGAAATTTTTCAAAAAAAGAAAATTATAATTATTGTAATATACTTTTTATGATAGCCTAATAGGATAATTAAATTAACAACATGATTACAGAAATACTGTGTGAAATACAATAGCTGATTGTTGATATAATTAACTCACATTATTTTTAGGTTTTTATTCTGTTTAGCGAATTTTCAGAATGGAATTCAGCTATTACAGCCACTGTCATAACGCGACCTGAGCCCGAGACCATGGCAAAATTTTGTTTTGAGGTCCCTAGAAACCGAAAATAATATTCGCTAAAATTTATATATATAAATATATATATATATATATATATATATATATATATATATATATATATATACGATAACTCTCGAACAAAAGGTCCTATTTTGACGAAATTTGATGAAAATATTGGAAGTCCCAAACTGTTGGACGAGTTCGTTAACCAGGCGCGTCTGATACCCGAAACATGGTTTTTTTTGGCAATTTTCGTGAAAAAAATTAAATTTTTTGCCAAAATTTCCCTTTATTCAACAATTTTTGCGACCTTTTTTTACGCTATTTAAACGAGGAGAAAAAAATGACACAAATAGGTCTTTAAATTATTTTTCTATGTCAACTAATTTCCGAAAAAAACTAATTTTTTTAAACGGAAATTCGCTATGTTATGTAGGATGCTGCGACAGGGGTATTTTTAACATACGCGCCCTTTCCCACATTTTTAATCTCAAATTAATTGCTCCAGCTCATGTGTATATACGTACAACGTACATAATTTCAAACACAAAAACACAATAAGATTATAATTATGAGATAATTGTTTGATAATTATCCAATTAGTCACCGAACTATTTCATTAATTCTGTTGTTTCATTAACCTCGGTTGGTTTATTTTTTTTAATGCCATATTTAAAAATGAAAGGGTATTGAAAGTGTTGACGCTTCTCACATATATTGGACGAAATACATCTGGCTTGGATTTTGAGCTCAAAAACATTTTGGAATTGGCACCCTCATAGCTTCTGCATACATCTTTCGACTCGCAAGCTACAGATGTGAATCTCAATTTATATACAGCCAAAAAAAAAATTCTTAAATTTTTGAGGTATTTTCCCGTACTGGATCACGTATGCAGTATATTTTTAAGCCCCAATAACAAAATATTGAGCTTCAAAATGAGGTTCCCCATTCTGTGACTTTTCAGTAGGTACTAGCTAAGAATGTTTCGGCGACTTTCGGAGATGCAAGCAACAAAAATCTCGAAAATTCAAAAGGAAAGGATATAGCAAGATAAGCATAGTAAATCTGCCCCGCGACGAATTATTTTAATAACTATATTACCGGTATGGTAAGGCTGTAAGTAATTGATATCTACAATTTTGGCGGCCAAAACTGAGTAGTTATGGAGATAACTTTAATATTCTACATGTTAATAATGCCTACTACACCACATTTTTGGACAATTTTCTATTATATTTCTACAATGGTTTTGTTTTGATCTAGGAAAGTTATACATATGAAGTACCTGCAGTGTCACATAAACGACAATACAGTTACTATTGGGACTTTCTATTAGGGGCAGATAAGCTATAACTTAATATACCTCTTTCGATTATTCTTGATTATCTCGAAAACTATAGGAGATAGGAAGAAACACTTTATGAGACACAACACTTTATTTTTAAAGTACTTTCGATTGATGTATATAATTCCAGGGTCGGACCCACTGGAGGGGCGGTTCAGCAGATTAGAATTGAAAAAAAAATTTTAAAAAAAATTTTTTACCATGTTGCAGCCCTTGAATTTTGATGAGACTTGGTGCAGTAATTAAGTGCATTAGGGCACAGTTACTGAATTTTTTTTGAAGTGGTCGCTCAATTGGAACCCTATAAAAATAACATTGGATCGGATACTATCCTTGTTATTATCCTTAATAACGAGGACTGATACGATAATAAATATGTCTGATATTCTTGAGAGTGTTTGCCTTCATGTGGATTTGGAATTATTTTCCTAGGTTGAATAGTTACTAAGAAAAAAAATTTTGTAATTTTTTAAATTTTTTATCTCCATAACTACTCAGTTTTGGCCGCCAAAATTGTAGGTATCAATTACTTACAGCCTTACCATACCGGTAATATAGTTATTAAAATTATTCGTCGCGGGGCAGATTTACTATGCTTATGCTGCTATATCCTTTGAGGTGACGAAACATATCAAGTCCAAATAACTAAAAAAAATAAAATTTTCGTTTTTCGTAGATAACGCCAGAAGTAATCCTTTTAAAAATATAGCTGACCTTCAACGTAACACATGTGCAGATATATTTATCTATTTTATGACAAAACCAAAATTTATCTATTTTATGACAAAACCATAAAAATTGTACTTAAATAATTTTGTCCCGAAAGCTGCGAATGGATACGAGACAAAGATAACTTTCTGTCTCCTTCTGTGTTAGTTAAAGGTATTTCAAGTTTACAAGACATTGGTTTGTAGGAAAGATTATCAGAGCTTAATTAAATTTTGGTAATGACGTTCTTTGAAGGATTACAACATTCTGTAGTAGAAATAAATGTTGTTATTTAATGAAAGAAGAAGCACAATATATCAAACGTTTACACTTAAATATCGTCAATCTTAAACCTTCTCTAATCACAGTTAAAAGTATGTAATTAAGAAATATATAAACATTGTATCAGTTTCGAAATATATATAAATATATATAAAGTTTCGACCGACAGATAAAGAAAAACGCCTACGCGCATAAAAAGAACAATGTTTTGCTTGTTCCAGTTATCATTATACTTTGCCGATTTCAAAATGATGAAGAAACAGTGTTGGACATTAAAAATTCAATGGGTCACATCTACAGTTTTTAATTCGTAAAAGTTAGATTTCTTAGCTTATTTTTAATAAAATTCATGTTCAAAAATCAAACAAGGATGCCAACGACACTCCGGTTTTGCTTCTTTTAGCGAATTTCGAAAACTCGAAATTCAGCTATTACAGTAGGTGTCATGACGCAATCTGAGTCCGGGACTATGGCAGAAATCTGTTTTGAGGTCCCTAGAATACGAAAATGATATTCACTAAAATTTATATATATATATATATATATATATATATATATATATATATATATATATATATATATATATATATATATATATATATATATATATATATATATATATATATATATAAAATATATATATATATATATATATATATATATATATATATATATATATATATATATATATATATATATATATATATATATATATATATATATTTATGTGTTCCCACGATAACTCTCGAACGAAACGTCTAACGCTTATGAAATTTTGTGTGCGGACTGGATTCTGAATTGGCTTGGCTAAGTTCGTTAGCCAGACACGTCGGATGCCCAGAAGTAGGTTTTCTGGCCATCTTTTATCATTCGATCCTATCATAAGGCAGTTCAATTTTTACATCGTTGAAAAGGAAAAAAAAAATTATGAAGAAAATATTCTTATAATTTTCTTTCTATTTTAAGTATTTTTCGAGAAAATGTAAATTTTCACTTTTATTCTTTCTTTGTTAGTCTAATAAGTAATTTATATTTATATCTCAGTTCTTTATTAAGTATAAAAATATTTCACTTTTTTATTAAAGAATTTTGTGAGAACAAGTGAAAACTATTCACAAATATGTGATATAACACACATACATGTATAGAGTTTTGTTTCTCATTTATTGCATTATAATTAGCATGGTTCTATCCCATGTTAAAAAATGTAAATTAAACAGATTTTCTAAGCTAATGTAATGAAGAATTTTTTTTTTTTTTTATTGAATTTTTAAGTAAACAAGAAATTGAAGATTATGTTATGATATAATATTATTAAATATATGAAACAAAACAAAATATGTATAATGTACATATGTATGTACGGAAAAATATTTTGAATCGATTTTGAAAATTTTTCCACTAATAATTAATAATGTTAAAAAATTAAACCATTTCAAATGGATTTAAGGTATTTTATCTGAGGTCAAGGTTTTCGGGACCTAAAAAGGCCAGAAATGAATTAACCAATCGATTTGAAAAATTTTTTCACAGTTAGTAAGTTAAAGTATTTGAATTAATTAATTAAATGATGTCCGCAAGAAGCTTACGGATTGCCATAAGTTATATGAGATCCTTAGAACCCTTTTCTTACTGTTAGAGTACTAGACTTGTATGAGTTTCGCCAGGATTTACTGATCCCATAATTGTAAAAAATAAACTAAACGACCAATTTTAAAAATTTCTTCACTGTCACAGAGCTAAACTATTTTAGATAGATTAAGAATACATTATGTAAGGTCCGCCAGGGTCCACAGGACCCAAAAGTGTCAAAAATAAACTAACTGACCGATTTTGAAAATTTTTTCACTGTTACAGAGCTAAACTATTTTAGATAAATATCGATTACGTTATGTAAGGTCCGCCTCGGTCCATAGGACCCAAAAGTGTCAAAAATAAACTGCCTGATCGATTTTAAAAATTTTTTCACTGTTACAGAGCTAAACTGTTTTAGATAAATATAGATTCCGTTATGTAAGGTCTGCCAGAGTCCATAGGATCCAGAAGTGTCAAAAATAAACTAACTGACCGATTTTGAAAATTTTTTCACTGTTACAGAGCTAAACTATTTTAGATAAATATAGATTACGTTATGTAAGGTCTGCCAGGGTCCATGGGACCCAAAAGTGTCAAAAATAAACTAACCGACCGATTTTGAAAATTTTTTCACTGTTACAGAGCTAAACTATTTTAGATAAATATAGATTACGTTATGTAAGGTCTGCCAGGGTCCATGGGTCCAAAAGTGTCAAAAATAAACTAACCGACCGATTTTGAAAATTTTTTCACTGTTGGGGAACTAACTATTTTAGATAGACATACATTACGTTATTTAGGGTCCGCCAGGGTCCATGGGACCCAAAAGTGGTAAAAATTAACTAACCGACCGATTTTGAAAATTTTTTCACTCTTACAGAGCTAAACTATTTTAGATAAATATAGATTACGTTATGTAAAGTCTGCCAGGGTCCATCGGATCCAAAAGCGTCAAAAATAAACTAGCCGACCGATTTTGAAAATTTTTTCACTGTTGGGGAGCTAAGCTATTTTAGATACATATAGATTACGTTATGTAAGGTCTGAAGTGTCAGTAGGACCTAAGAGTGTCAAAAATAAAATAACTGACCGATTTTGAAACCTTTTTACTATTACCAAGGTGAACTATTTTAGATAGGTACAGGTTGTGTTATCTGAGATCCACAACTGTCCTGCGGATGCAAATGCGGCGTAGAATGCTACACAACGGGTTTTGAATATATATATATATATATATATATATATATATATATATATATATATATATATATATATATATATATATATATATATATATATATATATTACATAAAGTCCGCCTATAATATACGGTCGAGCTGATTTTTTAATGAGGTCCACCGGGATCTTGCAGATCCGAAAACGCCAGTAATAAGCTATCGAACCGATGCTAAAAAATTTCTCACTGCTAGAGAACTAAATTATTTTAGATGGATACAACTATGCTGCACAAAATTCGTTCGGGTTCTTGGGTCCCCAAAAATACCAAAACTAATTACCCAACCGATTTTAAAAATTCTTTTACTCTTAGAAAGCTAAACTATTTTAAATAGGTACAGGTCTTAGATGAGATCCGCCAGTGCCCAAGATTTGGAAATTCGCTATGTTATGTAGATGCTGCGACAGGGGTATTTTTATTGACATATCATTTCGTCTATTAAAGATTGCTGTTTTTCCTACTCTGTATTAAAGAATTACTTTGATTGTAGTACAAGGTAGTGAAAACTAATCTATTAAAAAAAATACCCCTGTCGCAGCATCCTGCATAACATAACGAATTTCCGTTTATAAAAATTCGTTTTTCTCGGAAACCATTTTACATAGAATGTAGTTGGTTTAAAACCCTTTTTTATGTAATTTGAAAAACTTTTGAATAAGTGAAAATTTTAGCAAAAAACTAATTTTTTTCACAAACAAAAACCATGTTGCGGACATCGGACGGGCTAACGAAGTTGTCCAACGGTTTGTTTGTTTTGAGGTCCCTAGAAACCGAAAATAAATAATATTCATATATATGTATTATACATTTATATATATATATATATATATATATATATATATATATATATATATATATATATATATATATATATATATGTATATATATGTATAATCTATAAATGAATATTATTTATTTTCGGTTTCTAGGGACCTCAAAACAAATTTCTGTCATAGTCCCGGGCTCAAGTCGCGTCATGACAGTGGCTGTAATAGCTGAATTCCATTCTGGAAATTCGCTAATACATAATATATTTGGGAACACATAATTTTATATGCGGCCCGCGAAGTTATGTTGCGCTTCCGAAGTGGCCCGCAAGATCATTTGGGTTAGCCACCAATGTAGTATATAATGTACTAATTTAAAAAGAGCCACAATTGTGTATTATTTGTGTGTGTGAATTTTGTTAAAAATAAGCTAAGAAATTAGTTAAACAATATGAGTCTTTCTGGAAAAATTTGAGACCAAAAGTCTCCTAAAAAAATATATATAAGTGTGGTTTTATTTTTTTTTTATAAGGTATTTTAATTTTTTATTTAATTTGACATCCGGACGGAAACTGTTAATAAGAAATAGCAAAACCTTAGCAAATTAACAGATTAATGGAAAGTTTACCATCTAAATTAGCAATTTTTCAATTTAGAAACAACCGGATGACGTCACGGAAACTAATTTACTAATTTTTAAACTTTTTATAGGTAGAGTTGTTGGTGGAACTTTAGTCATATTCAAGTAAATTTTCTATTTTTGCTATCAAAATATCAAAATTTATTTCGTAAGTATAATTTTGAATGAAGAAATTATTTTTTATAAATATATATATATATATATATATATATATATATATATATATATATATATATATATATATATATATATATATATATATATATATATATAAAGTCAGAAATTATTTTTTTTCTCAAATCAAGCTTTATGGCAATGATTTTAAATAGGATGATTGATTGAATTAGAGTTATTTGAGTGTAGGTGTTTCATTTTTATTTTTACTATATAAATGAACCAGTTCCTTTTTTATATTAATAGATTTGAGCGTTACTTTATGGTATTCCGTATTTGTAAATAATAAATATTTTACTTCGCAAAATACCTGTAGTATTCTGTTTGAAAATGAACTGACGGTTCGAAACAATATTGTCCCAGTTTCAAAAATAAAACTGGTATTTTGCGAAGTAAAATATTTGTTTATTATTTACAGTTCTTTTTTATAAATATGACTAATCCGATAGAATAATTTTTTCTAATTGTCCTATTTACCGAATTTTGCTAAAAATGGAAAAAAGTGTCTTCGAAAATGTACAATTCGCTGGCAGTTTCATTATTTTTCACTAAAATAAAAAATTTCCTTTCTCTCAAAGAAAACCATATTGAAGTGGTTTGAATTAGGATAATTTGCGTATGAAATTTTCATTTTTGCTATTAACACTTTCAGTCTCATGGATTCGGCATCCGAAACCAGACAAAACATCCCCAGAGGCCGACCGCGATCAATGATTAATTGATTAGTTGGTTACGCATTATGTTTGCGATGTTTATCATCATTCCATCACACGGATGTGTTCCTACTTACATAAATACAACATACCATTACCAACACATACTACTCTTTTGGTTTCTATGCATAAAAATTTCAAGATAAACAAAAAATACATAAAATATATAACTTATATTTTTATATAAAAATGATTTGAATGTGAGTGTATATGTAGTATGTACGTATGTTTACAGTTTTACACATACATGTTGAACTGTGTTGAATCTATTCAGTGTTTGAATCATTTTATGTATTTGTTTGTTTTTTTAAATATTACCGGCTTCCGGGGAAGTTTACTATGAAATTGCTCGGGCCTCATAGTGTTAAAATAATCCAATTCCTTTTACAAATGTGAAAAATTCGATAGGAGTCCTTTTTCTAGTAGTTTTACATACCTAATTTCGGAGGTTACATGCCGACATAACTCCTACGACCACCGCCATGTATCCGCTCTTGCTTTCGAATTACAAAATTACGATTTACATATTTTCAAATTGTGTTCGAATTTCAATATGAGTTACTGTCAGTATGTAGTGTGGTATGTTTGTATAATTATTATAAATTTATAATACTAGAGGTGATGAAATTGCTTTTTAATTACAACATGAATTTATGTAAAGATATTATTCATTAAATCATTAATTATAAATTGATAAGAAATTTCATTATAAATGTGTAATTAAATTAATTGGCAGTATGTGTATGACACTAAAACTTGTCGGTAGCCAATGCTTTTATTATAAAATTAAAATCAAATACAAATTTTATTTTTGCTAGCTCCACACAATGTCGTCATCATCAGTCCCAATATTAGGTCCAATATTGGAACCAATGTCGATCGAATGGTGCGGAGCCGGCATTAGAAAGTGTAATAAAATTTAATATAAATTATTTCATTTTTGGTATTTTTTATTTTGTAATTAATTTACATACATACATTCAAATCAATACTATACATAAACTATAAAGTTTTAAATACAACAAATTTTATACACTAATATTGTACACTAGCGGAAAAAATTAAAGGATCAAAAAAAAATTCCAATTTTTTAGCGATTTTTCGAATGCCTGTGTCTTCGTGAAAAATGGTCGTATAGGAGTCGTAAGCAAAGCAATTTAAAGCTGGAAGTTTCTAGTTTCGAGATCTTACGATAAAAAAATTTTCAAAGCAACGTGTATCGCGCAATCCTAATAAATACACTGGAAAACAAAAAATTTCGAATTTTTTTCGGTTTCTTTTTTTGGTCCACGGACTTGGAAACAATTTTTCCGGCTTAACCACCATATGAACCGGATAACCTGTTCATTCAGCTTTAAATTGCTTTTTTTAGACCTTTATAGGACCATTTGTCGCTGAAATATCGGGCTTTGAATGGGAAAGGATCATTTCGTCTTTGACCATCGATATCTCAGCAACCAATGATCACACAAAAAATTAAAGATGGATTTTAGAAACTCGAATAAATTCTCTACAAGGATTAGCCATTGTTTTTTCGGAAAAAATTTTTTTTGCATACTCGAGATGAATTTGAAAAATCAAGAAAAAGAGAGCTTTTGGTGGCTTTTTGGAAAATCAAGCGCTAAATTAAAAATATCGAGCAAACCATTAGCTTGCTAAATTAAAAATATCGAGCAAACAGTTCAATGTATCCACAAAAACTCCACCGAGTTTCAAACTAATCCATCCAGCCGTTTTTTTGTTTCATTCGATTGAATTTTTGAAAAATTTAAAGGATGGTTTTTTTGCTCTTAAACTGTCATATCTTTCACAAAATGAAAAAAAAATTTTCTCAGCTTTTTTCACATTTTTATCAATAACAGTATTTAAATTTATAAAAAAAAGAAAATAGGGTAAAAGCCCCCTTTGTGGGACGGTATCTAATTATGAACATTTACATATTAATGAAGTTATTTCTGAAAGAAACGTCTGATAACAAAAATTATTATTAATAGAATGATTCAATTTAAATTCACCTCGCATTTAAAGTTTCCTTACTTAATTAAAGAAATAAATATGTAAATGTCAAAACTGTTCCAGTATTAGATACCGTTCCACAAAGGGGGCGTTTACCCTATCTTAAATAATTTTCAAAAAAAAATGTTTTTCTAAAATTTTTAAAAAAATTTACAAAAAATTTTTTTGAAAAATTCTTTAAAAGTTTTTATATATAAGTTCAAGTACTGTTATTGATAAAAAAGTGAAAAAGCTGAGAAAATTTGTTTTTCAATTTTGTTAAAAATTATGAAAGTTTAAGAGCAAAAGAACGATCTTTTCAAAAATTCAATCGAATGAAACAAAAAAACGGCTGGATGGATTAGATTGAAACTCGGTGGGGTTTTTGTGGGTATATTGAACTGTAAAAGGCACACTTAACATTAATGGTTTGTTCGATATTTTTAATTCAGCGCTTGATTTTCCAAAAAGCCACCAAAAGCTCACTTTTCTTGATTTTTCAAATTCATGTAGAGTATGCAAAAAAATTTTTTCCGAAAAAACAATGGCCAATGCTTGTAGAGAATTTATTCGAGTTTCTAAAACCCATCTTCAATTTTCTGTGTGATCATTGGCTGCTGAGATATCGGTGGTCAAAGACGAAATGGTCCTTTTCTATTCAAAGCCCGATATCTCAGCAAGAAGTGGTCGTATAAAGGTCTAAAAAAAACAACAAATTAAAGCTGAATGAACGAGTTATCCGGATCATATGGTGGTCAGGCCGGAAACACTTTCCTTCCGTGGACCAAAAAAAAAAAAACCGAAAAAATTTCGAAAATTTTTTTTAGTGTATTTATTAGGATTACGCGATACACGTTGCTTTGAAAATTTTTTTGTCGCAAAATCTCGAAACTAGAAACTTCCAGCTTTAAATTGCTTTGCTTACGACTCCGATACGACCATTTTTCACGAAGATACAGCCATTTGAAAAATCGCTAAAAATTTTTAATTTTTTTTTATCCTTTAATTTTTTCCGCTAGTGTATGTAATTAATAAATAATTGTCTGTTATTTTTTATTTATTACATAATAATTAATTATGTTGTATTGTCAACATAATTTGAATTGGTTTTTAAAATGAAATGTCAGTCGGTGAATTTCTTGATCGAATTGACCGCTGATCAGTTATTTTTGGATGCTATATTATATTGTTTTTAGCGAATTTCCAGAAAGAATTCTGGAAATTCAGCTATTACAGTAGGTGTCATTACGCGACTTGAGCCCGGGAAATTTGTTTTGAAGTCCCTAGAAACCGAAAATAATATTCACTAAAATTATATATATATATATATATATATATATATATATATATATATATATATATATATATATATATATATATATATGTATGTATGTATGTATGTGTGTATGTATATATGTATCAGCACGATAACTCTCGGACGAAATATCCTAGGTTTACGAAATTTGGTGACAACGTTGGAAGTCCAAAAATCTTGGATGAGTTCTTCAGCCAGACACGTCGGATGCCAGGAACATGGTTTTTGTTCTTGCGAAAATTAGTTTTTTGCCAAAATTTCCACTATTTCAAAAATTTTTGCCAAATTTTTTTACATCATTTAAAAGAGGAGAAAAAATTACATAAAAAAGGTCTTTAAACTATTATTCTATGTCAGCTAGTTTCCGAGAAAATCTAATTTTTATAAACGGAAATTCGGTATGTTATGTAGGATGCTGCGACAGGGGTATTTTTTCGTTAAGATATTGTAATGGTTGCAAGCCACTATAACTTAAGTTATTTACTGTATTATAATTTCTTACAATGCAATCTTCTATTGTGTTAAAACTTGTGTATAAATGATGAAGGCATTAAAAATGTTTATGGAAAGTCATCCACAAATTAAAAACAATTCTCATAAATTCTTTAAAAGTTGCCATAGCAAAGTTCAATACATTAATTATATTTTAAATTTTACTTGTTAAATTGAACAGTTGGTTTACTTAAAAATCTTAATTTATTTAGAAATCTAAGTTTATTCGGAAATCTTAATTTAATAAAAGATCAAAACAAAAAATTGAAATTATCCAATTAACATTTAAGGGTTTTTTTTTTATTTTCATAAAATTGCAAATTTATATAAAAATTTTGATTATATGAAGTTTTCGATAATTAAACTTTAATATGTATAAAACGAGATAAACCAATGCTTATATACGCTTAAGTGATGAATATAAACGGAAAAACCGTATTCCTATCCAAATTCGGACGACCGAATCTATTAAATGATAACTTTACTTCTTTATTTCTTGAAAAACTAACTGAAATCGAAACGAAGTCAGAGGTATCTAGATTCTAGAGACAATTAGAGATAAATCAATGTTCAACTATATGCTACCAGTAGAAACTCGTTTTTTTGAACATCTTTTTAGAAACATTACATTAAAATAGTAATTGGTTTCTAGAATTAATTTTTATATAATTCTTAACGCGATATTTCTCAAAAAGTTCTTGCCTATGTTTCAATTTACTTCCACACATAGAAAATAAGTTTGTGTTAATTTTCTTTAAATTTTGTTAACGTAGTTGCTCTGAGATAGTCAGGTACAAAAGTATACCTCAAAATAAAAATTTTCTTTTACCAAAAATTTAATAATGTATTAATATTCTTCAGTGATTATATTTGTAGACCACTTGTTTGTTTTTTAATTTCCGCGCACTTATGTTGTAGCAATATAAAAACATTATTGCAAAATCGTTGTAAAATGATGTTTCTAAATTATATTTAAAAACGGCGTGGTGAATAATTTTTATTTCTTATTAAATATGGTTTGTAACTTTGTATTTTATAATATATTAAATTTTTATGAAATTCCTTTGACACGTTTTCATTTTATTCAAAAAAAAAAAAAAAAAAAAAAAATAGAGTTTTCCCTTAAGAGGCCGTGTTAAAATTTCAAAACTATGAAATCGTTTTTATCAAAATTGGGGTGGTCATTTTTTTTTCGGTAAGGGCTCGTATTATTAGTATTTAATTAAATAAATATCTATAGAGAATTTTCGTTAAAATCCTTTAAAAAAATCGTTTTATCGACCAACTACCTTAAATCAAACACAGAATAAATTTTTTTTAAGCTAAAGTCATTTTATGTATTACAATTTTCCCATTCCTATATGTAATGGACTGAAAAAATAATCTTGTTTTGTTCTATATCCACGCTTATAGTACAAACCAAGAATTATAAACTGAAAGTACAAAACAATACTAAGGGAATATGGATCTATAGTTCAATTTTTGCAATCATGAGAATATTAATTATCATTTTACTCCGAAATTCGAGGTCAGATTTTTATGAAATTGTATTGTATGACAACTAACTTATTTACAAGTAAAAAGTTATTTTCTATTTGGTAATAAAATGTAAAATAAATAAGATATAAATTTGTAAACTTTCAAATCGCAATATCTGAAAAGTAGAAAAAGTGGATATAGAACAGACCAATACTAGAGCAGCGAATTATTAAGAAAATATATTAATTGACGAAACCAATGAATGTTTCTAATGTTAAGGTACCATCACAATGTAATTGGCCGAAAAATGGGCAGTTTCCGCGATTTTTTTCGGATGGATAGGATGGGGGAATGGGGATGAATTTCTTTTACGAGTAATACCACTATTTAACAATACAAAAATATTTTTTTTATTCGTTTTTATTTATTTTTTATAATTATTATAATTTTTTGAAAAAAGTGTCTTTAAAAAAGGGCGGAAATCGGTATGCACGATTACGGCCGCAGTTTTCATCCGAAAAAAGCAACTAGATTATCAATCTGTAGATAAGTCGCTATGTACCAACGGGAGCTTTTTTTCCCTTGAAATTAAAAAAAATGGCAGCGGTTTGAATAAAAAGTACATTTTTTATACTTTTTCGTGTGGAAAAATAGGAAGATTTAAAAAAAAGCTCCCATAGGAACATAGTGGCTTACCTACAGATTGATAATCTACTTGATTTTTTTCTTTTCGAATGAAAACTGCGACCACAATCGTGTGTACCGATTTCCGCCCTTTTTTAAAGACACATTTTTCTAATAATTATAAAAGATAAATAAATAAATAAAAGTAAATAAAAAAAATTTTTGTATTGTCAGATAGTGGTATTAATCGTAAAAAAAAATCATCCTCATTCCCCATTCTACCCATCCGAAAAAAAAACGCGGAAATTGATTCTTTTTCGGCAAATCACACTATTGATCATTATACAACTTTCATTTGGTCCACAATCTTTTTCGGTCGCTAAAATATCAATATACGTATTAATAAAAGCACAATCCCGTTAAAAATTTACTAATTACGTTTTTATTAATTGGTTTTTCCTGCGGATTGCCTTTCTTTGGTATCACCATTTTCAATTTGTCCTCTGAGGATGCATGAACAGTCAACCAAAACTTTTCAGTACGTCGGATGGTGAAATAATCGGATGGTGAAGATTGACGAACACCTGAGACTTATTACAAAAGCACGTCCTGCAGCTCCCGAGGAATTACTTTCCTTCATAGTGTGCGCTTGTAAAGACGAATGCATTCGTAACTGCGAATGCAGAAAGAGTGGTCTAAACTGCTCAAGCATATGCGGTAATTGCTCAGGCCTAGGATGTGATAACAGGGATACGAACATCATAGACGAAGATCTAGAAGAGGAGGGTGCTATGTTTGAAGAGGACTAATCACAATTTCCTTTTGCAAAACACAATAAAAAAATTAGTTTCCTTACATTAGTGATAATATCATATTTTTCCCAAAAAATCTAAAAATACGAAAAACTGCTAATTTTGCACCCTCTGTAACTCTGGAACTGTTCACTTTAGCAAGGTTATGGACATGACCATTTTTGTTCGCAATTTAATGTAGATTATTTTTATATATAACACTTTTTACGCTAAACCCCATAGTTTTCGAAATATTTAAAAAAACTGAAGAAAACCGTTAATTTGCCTACTTCTATCCTCCTCCCTCCCAAACCCGACGCTCAAAATGGTGTGACTTTTTACCAAACAATATGTGGACTGTATAGAACAATTTGGAGTTGGAGTGAAACTGTTACTTTGGATGTTGAGGTTAGGCCGTTTTTTTGAATAACTGCCCCGTACTATATAAAATATTGATGTTAAAGTCAATTTTCCTTAATTTTGAATTGAATCGTTGTTCTTGCGAGCCAGCGATATGTGCATATCATTTTATGTAAGGTTTTTTTATTTTAATTTTAATAAAACACGACTGAATTGCAAATTTGCTACATGTGTTTCATTCACAATTCCTTCAAATCTCCTAACCCGTACTCTGCCCGTACAGTCAATCTTGACCTTGACAAAACATCATGCGGTTATCTGTTAAGAATAGAAATAGTCGCATTCGGCAGTATACTTTTCCCAAATTAACTCTTTTAAACAAACCATATGGAAATTAATTTATTTATTAATATAGGGTGAATGCGGGAGAGATGTCGCACTTTTTGAAAATACTTGATAATTCTTAAAGTATGCATTAAATTGAATTGAAATTTGCTACACAATAAATGTGAACATTATTCTTTAAAATTATTTTTAAAAAAAATTTAAATTTTGAGCCATAAAGGATTCAAAATAAACTTTTTTGCAAAGCCTGCAAAACGGCGTCTCTCCCACATCTATGGGAGAGATGCCGCATCAAAGAAGCAGAGACGCCGCATAGGTAATATTAACAGTTTTGCACTTTTTTGGCGCAGCGACTCTCTTGAACATATAGTACACACATCTCCATACATTTTTGGCACTTTATACATGTAACCATTTTTGGCACTTTATACATCTTAACCAGTTAATTTTTTTCGTTGTATCTGAATACTACCCAAAACATTCGATATACATACAGGCAGTGTTGGCCAGATGTTAGTTATAACTAATAATTAATAACTAATAACTAAATTATTCTTTTGTAACTAATAAATAATAACTGAAAAATTTAGTTATTAGTTATAACGAATAACTACTTTAGTTTTTAGTTGTAGTTATTAGTTAACTAATTAAAAATAATAACTAATAACTAATTTTATTGGAACGTTAGTAAAGTTTACTGAAATTATCGTAGGAGATAAAAAAGTCAAGAAGGATTTTGATAATGAAAAGTATAATTTAGCAGATGCGATAATTTCAAAGAATTCTTTCCTTATTTGTCCATTTTGAAAATATCGTTATTTTCGATAATCGTTCGATAATGACAAAAAAGGTCCCCGCAAATACCGTATCGCCGCAACACGGTAATAACAAAATCCTAATACAGTATCAGAGGGACATGAATTTATTTTTGAATGGTAGAGAAAGAGTTCATTCAAATTACTGTTTTAAAATTTAAAGAATATATTATTATGTTCTCCTAATACCTATAAAAAAAAATAACTGGATTTTTTTTGTTTTGGTGGGACTTTCGAAACTGGGACTTCGTTCAGGACACTCTACTCGAGACTAGGCTCTTTCAGTTTGGTTCCATAATGCTTTCTGTGTGGAATATGTGACAAATTTAGTTATTAGTTTTATAGCGTTTAACTACAACTAATAACTAAAAATTGAAAAATTTAGTTGCAACCAGCCCATGGTACATTTGAGTCCAAAATAAGCTTTTTTTGCGCATTTCGCCAATTACGCCATGATACGTCACATATTTGAATTTTTAGAAAAAGACAACATTACAATTACTTATTATTATATCTATACAGTCTGAGTTTTTTGAGAGTTACCATTTTCATTACAGCCAAACCGTTGATAAGAGCTAAGAGCTATAAAGATCCTGACAATAGCAATCGTTGCCCCCGTCGATATCTGCAACTCTTATTTGAACAATTTCTCAATTAAATCAACGGTTTGGCTGAAGTACAAACGGCAACTCTCAAAAAACTCAGGCTGTATATATATATAATTCGCCAATTACGTCATCAAGATCTGTGCGTCGGCGTACCTATTTTAATCTACCTTGGTTGCAACTACAACTAAACTTTTCAATTGCGAACAATTTAGTTAGGAATAAATTAGTAAAATAGTCATTATTTTCGTTATCTTCACTAATATCAGAGTTCTTCTTGACCCATTACTGGATCTTTTAAATTTACGTGGCATAATTTACAGCCAAAAAATAGAACTATATAATTAAGGTATATGTTTTTCATATGTAATATGATGCGGCATCTCTCCTTTTTGGTGGGATAGATGCCGCATGTTGCTATAGCAAGCATAGTGCGGAATTTTAACCTAAAATTTTATACAGTACTTTTAAAATATACCTAAATTAACAAAAAAACTCATTTTCCTTAAAATAATAAAATATACATTCTTAAATTTGAATGAATTATAAATGCTTAATAAAATATTTATGTAAAAAACTCTCATTAAAATAATAAAAAGTTGGATAATTTCTAAACTAACGCACTGATCATAAATGCAACCATATACAGCGTAAATTAACAACCTATTTTAACCATATAATCCATTATTAACGCTATCTGTTAATCACCAAACGAATTATGGCTACTGCGGCGTCTCTCCCGACGCGGCATCTCTCCCGCATTTACCCTATTTAATTAATACCAATAATTTATTGTTGAGCGCCACCCGGGTTTTTGTGTGTCAAGAAAAAAAGGGGAAAATATGTGGTGTTGAATTGTAGTTATTTAATGTATTTAATTTAATTAAGAAGTTTAATTTTATTTAATTTTTGTCCCCACATTCCACCTATTCAAGCTTCTTAACCTGCCGCCCAGGACCACGAACTTGGATCATTACTTTCAAAATTCACCATAAATAATTACTTTCCCTCTTCCATATATGCTAGCTGTCAAAATCCACTCAATGCACATGATTAGGGATGTTCCGATATCAACGAAGTATCGATACTTACTCATATAAGTAATACTCACAACATTTATCGATACTACTTATATGAGTACCGGTTAAGTATCGATACCTACTCATATCGATACTTTTTTTCGAAATTTAGGGTTTTTTTTGAGTTATTAGGAATGCGAAAAATAAACTTGTAATGACTTTTATTAAAGGGTATATTTTCATATTGATATTGATATTGATATTGAATCATGTTTAGTAATTTGTAATAATACTAATAATAAAATAAAATAAAAAACTCTACAGTTTATTTATCAAATAAAGAAATTTGCACATTTATAATAATAAAGAAATTAAATGAAAAACTCTGTTTTATCGAGATTGCCCAAAAAAAGCAATTGTTCTAAATATTTTGGAGACAATCTGTTTCTTGCTTGCGACATCGTTGCTCCAGCTTTAGAAAATAAACATTCGCTTAAAACTGATGTAGCGACGACAATTAAATATTGAAAAGCGTATTTATATAAGCAAGGAAATATAAATTTCATATCCTCCCATTCCGTGAATGGATTACTTTTAAGGGATACGACCGGATTGGACAAGTAAAGAGACACTTCATCACCCTGGTGTGTTTTTTTCTTCTTTTTGTGGCCATGTGCCAACTCTTTATGATGTTTCCAAAAATCGTATTCAGTTATTGCAATAAAAGAGGCATCTTCTTCGGATTCGCTTGCGCTACTTTGTTGTTCGCTAACCATCGTTTTTAGTTTTTGGATAGCTCTTCCACATGCAGCAGGATCTTGAAAATGAAGGTTTTTAAATCTTGGATCTAAAAGAGTAGCAATGGCTGCATGGTCATTAAATTCAATCATCCCGTACCTTTTTTTTAGCTCTCTTATTAAAACCTCCTTAGATTCTTTAACGACTTTTAAGTTTGAATTGATACCGTTGAGTTCTGTGAACAAGCAATTAAGCATTGGTATGATTTTCGAAATCGTAATATATTTTTGACCAGATGCTTCTCTAGTTACATATTCAAAGGGTTTTAATAAAGCTATAAGCTGAGTTAATATTTCTGTTTCTACAGCGCTTGGCATATCAGGTGCTACTACGCTCTCGAGTACAATTTCTGATACCACTCTTCTTAAATTTAAGAACCGCTCCAGCATAAAAAACGTGGAGTTCCATCTTGTTTTTACATCTACGATAAGTTTTAAAACTAATCCTTCAGAAATGTTGTTGCGCATTTGAATCTTTCGTAATTTATCCGATTGAACAACACTATTTTTTATCCAAACAACAATTTCTCGGACTTTAATTATAAGTGGTTTAACGCAGTGTAATTTTAATGCCTCTTCAACTACAAGATTTATAGTGTGAGCGAAGCAGGGCAGATGTTTTTTTTCCCCTAAAGAATTTTTTATGGCAGCCAACATAGAATTGGCATTATCTGTTACCGCTGCACGAATTTTGGTTAGTGGTATATCCCATTTATTTAGAATATCAAGAAGGTTTTCCGATATAAAATGTGCAGTGTGTCTTTCGTTTAATACACGAGTTGCCAGGATATACGTACACATTTTATCGTTTTCCATAAAATGAGCTGTGACATCCATGAATCCAAATTCATTCATTGTTTCGGTCCAAATGTCCAACGTAAGACAAATATTTTCTATTTTCGATAGTTTCTGTTTGGCATTAGCAACACAAGCATCGTATTTTTCTTCAGTTCTTTTTTTTAAGTATTTTCTACCAGGAAGTTTAAGGGTAGGTTCCAGTTCTTTCATAAGATGTAAAAATCCTTCACCTTCAACTAACTGAAATGGTCGCATATCTTTGCAGATGAAAAATATCAAAGCTTGAATAATTCTATTGTACCTCGCACCTCCCTCTGAAAAAAAAAGAAATTTATTCAATATACACAAAGAGATTATAAAACAGTATAAATCATAAAAGAAATAAAGATGTTTTACCTTTGTTAGAAGAAACTCGAGCGAAAGCTTCCTGTAAAGAATTGTGCAGTACTATCCTATTCATATTACCATCATCATCGTGACCGGATTTTTCTTCAAAAGTTTTTGATGTACATAGTTGTGACTGATCAGTCTCCATCGTATACATAGACTTAACACAGGTAATTGTACTGTTCGAACTGAAACATTAATATTCTAGGTAAATATTACGCTGTCCGCCATTATTGGTACTATCTGATACTATTAATAAGACGATAAAATTGATCACTCCAACACTGCTGTCCCACATCTTTCACGTTACCTCTTACTACCTTATTTGGTGCTATGAAGTCGGGATACCGAATGTGAGAACTTTAATGTTCTGGCATTCTTATGAATAGTTCTAGAATTCCTTATACATATTTTAAATAGTTTTGATGATTAAGTACCAGAAAATTAATTTCAAAAATTGGGTGTGATAATGCAGCGCACCGAATCGCAAAAAATCAATTATTTTTAGAGTTCTAGCTAGTTTAATAATAGTTCTAAAGTTCTCTACCAAAAGTATCAACAGTTCTAGTAATTTGGTAATAAAATCGATTATCTAACAATGAAATTTTTTTTTACAAATTTCGGTTGATCTAATGAGAGTTTTGAATGGCGCTCCAGAGTTCTACAGGAAAGTGTTATGATGCTTTCGTTTAAAATAATTACTTTGAAAGTTAACGCTGTTTTTAACTTTCAGAAGTTAACGGTTCTGTGAAGATGGCACACCGAATGTCAGAACTTTCAATTTTTTTAGAGTTCTGGCATCCCAATTAATAGGTAAGTTCCCTATACATAATTTAAATAGTTCCGATGATTCAGGCCGGAAAAATCGCATTTTTTAATTAAGATTTCTTCTAACATTTAAATATTGATTGTTGTAGTTCAGACAATTCTGAGTAAACAATCGGTTTCACAAACAAAGTTCTCATATTCGGTGTACCAGCTTCACAGCACCATCTTATTTTTTATTTCTATGTAGTTCTAGCCATTTTAGCACTTACTAGATCAAATAAAATATCCTACCTTTCATTTGTTTTAACAATTTTGTTCTGGTGTTTCTTTTCAACAACAATTCCATGAGTATTACCATGTTTGAACAAATTAGACGTGTTGCCACAGTATTTCACAACTTTAAAACACTGTTTACACTTTGCTGTTGTGTCATTAGTCTTTGTAAAATATGTCCATATTTTCGATTTTGGAGGTGCCATAACATCACATAAATAGATATAAAACCATGTATAAAATCAAATTAACTTCAACCGATTATTATGCAACAATAATTATCAGCAATATGGCACGCGGACGCGTCGTACTTATGTATTGACATGTATTACCAATGGTAATTTACCAAAACATTTAGAATGTTCTAGACGTTACATATTTAAATTTTTTACTCTGAATTAGCGCGGTTTATTAGTGCACATGCGTAACTGCCCGGGTATTTTTTATACACGGAACTAAACGACTGCATACATGGCATACATACACATTCTATCTATTGGTATCCACCAGTGTCCAATCCACCAGACACATTTACAATCAGACCAAAAATGTATGCATACTTTGTCTATTTGGTATCGAATTAAGTATCGAATCAAAAGTATTGAGTACTTACTCGTATCGGAATATCTTAGTTCGATGCTAAAATTACTTGGTATCGAATCAAAAGTATCGAGTATTTACTTGTATCGGAACATCCCTACACATGATGCACATTAGGGATGGCGATTTTTCCAAAAAGAGATCGATTTTTAAATCGATTCGAATCGAATTCGAATTCGAATAGCTGAATTTCCAGAATGGAAATTCCCTGAAAGAGTAAAATTTTGTATAAATATTTGAAGTATTGGGTTAAAAAAAATTGAAAAATTAAACAATTTTCCTTATAAACTTGTAGAAAAGGGTATGTTGATAAACAACTATTCCATAATTACGTGAACTTAATTTATATTTCTAAAGACGTTGTAAAATTGCACATTACATTAACCTCCTCGTTCCAACCGTCGACCATAGTCGACATAAAACAACATTTCGTAGGAAATTTTTATTACCCCTTTAGAGTGGGTTGACAGCACTGACAGGAGTACCACTGTCTTCCGCATGGATAGCAGCACATTACAGAATTTTTTTCAGTTGGATCCACGTTCATTGTTGATATTCCACAGCAGTTTGAAAATAGCGCATCGCTACAAATGGTAGTCCTCAGCGTCTTCGTGCATGTAAATATTTTTTTAGTATATCAAATAAATTATTTTCAAATATGTGGGGGTTAATATGTTATTATGAATGTCCAAAGAAGGAAATTAGATATTTGTTTAGAATATTTCATGAGTTTGGTTGTCATAGTAACGCCAGAAACTTTTATGTCTACTATAGTCGACATTTGGAAACCGGCTACGTAATAATTAAAAAAATATGTTTATGTAAGTAAGTACATTTCTGAAGATATTTTCAATCTGGTTACAGAAAAAGCCAATCGTAGCTATATTGAAAAAAGGGCGCCCGCTAATTTCAAATAATGAGCAAGAGAAAAAGAAAGGTGCAGTGGTGTATACAAGTTACTATATAATAGTTAAACATTAAAGTGAAAAATAAGTCGATATTTTAAAATTTTAGAAAATAATAGTATATTATTGTTATAAGTTGAAAACAATCCAAATTATTCAAGAAAGAAATATATAAATAATCAATTTCAAACGTTAATCTAAATGTTAAAAGTAAATTAAAAGTGCCTCTGTTAAGGTAAATTGATACGTTGGCAAAAATAACAAATTGATCAAATCCACGTAAATATCAATAAACAATATTTGTAACAGTGGAAAACTGTTTATGCTGTGTATTAAAAAAAGTTTTTTGCTGAAGTGCATTTCATCACCGCAACAACAATACAAGCCTAGGGATGTTGATATTTTTAAAAGTATCGATATTTATAGTATCGATATTTTTTAAAAATATCAATATCGTACAATGATATATCGAAAAAAAATATCGATATATCGATATATCGTTTTTTTTTTTTTTTACGTTACTGAGGTAGAGAAATTTTTTAAGTGTTTTAACACCTTGACGGTCATTGACGTCATAAGATGTCAAGTTAAACCTTACTAACTCACACGCCAAGTCGTACGACGTCAACAATTCCACATAAAGTATAAGTATATTTGCGATATTAGCGATTTTAGCTGTCAAAATAGTGTACCAGTTGAGTGTTTCCTCATTATAGATTATGACCGTAATGAATTCATCATGTGATGGTATTAAAAAACCAGTTTTTTAACATCATCGAAAAGTTTCCAGACTCAAATAAACCGCATTTAATATCTGACATCTAATTTCAATATTTGAAATCAGAATAAATTTAGCGCGCAAGCGTACACCATATATGTACTACTGTAGGTATTTTTGTTGAATATATTTTTAGGTAGGTATGTCAATTGTACATTTGTACATGTGCCACATATGGTACATGTGGCACATCTTGTACATGTTAGCTTGGAAAAGACTTCAGGAAAAAAATATTGAAAAAAAATATCGATATATCGATATATCGTTACTCAAAGTATCGCCAGAAATTATCGATATATTTGAAAAAAAATATAGATATTTTGATATATCGATATATTTTATACATCCCTATACAAGCCTACGATATAGAAATAGTGTTGTAGAGCAGTGGAGTATTAAAAATTGCATAAGTTACACAATACATACAAAAAAAAAAAAAATATACAGATATGAATGCAGAAACGCTTCAAGGAATTTTAGATAACTTTGCAAAAGAAATCAGGAAAGAACTTAATGATATTAAAAGAATAGGTGAAGATACTAATAATAAGATCACTGCGATAGAAAAAAATTTACTGGATTTGAAAAATGAAAATACCGAACTACGGCAACATATTGAAGTTCTTGAAAACAAAATGGAATTATTGGAAAGGGATACGAAGAAAAATAATATGATTTTTTTCGGGATAAAAATAGTAAATGAAGAAACGCAAGCAAAACTAGAAAATTTGATTTTAGAAGTAATAAGAGAAAAATTAAAAGTTGAGTGTACATCTCTAGATATTAATAACATCTATCGTTTGGGCAAAATAAGTAGTGCAAGTAGAACTAAGCCTATATACGTATCCTTTACGACATACAAGAAGAAAGCGGAGATATTGCGCAACAGAATAAATCTTAAAGGTACTGATATTTACATCAATGAAGATATGACAATAAAACAAAGAGAAACGAGAAAAAATTTAGTAATTCATGCAAGACGAATGAGAGAGGAAGGCAAAAAAGTTTCTATTAGAGGAGACAAGATCATAGTTCATGAAAATACTTATAACATAGAAGAATTGAACCAAACCTACGAAGAACTGAAAAAGTTTGATGAAGAACATCAGTCTACACCGCAAGTTGTAAATGTGAATCCGAAAAATGAAGTAGTGGAACGGGTATTACGAACAAGGTCAACGGCAGCAACTCCAGCAAAAAAGGCTCAAAAAAACTAACAAACGCTCTTTCTATTTGTATATGGAATATTGAAGGACTCAAAAGCAAGATAATGGATAATTACTTTCTTAATTTTATAAAACAGTTTGATATAGTAGTTTTAGTTGAAACATGGCTTAGTAATAATGATGAATTAATTGTAAATTCTTTTTTAGGTTTCCGGTTTTAGGTTTAAATGTAAGCATAATGTAAAAGGTAGACATCCGAGTGGAATTTCAGTTTTTGTCAACATTAAATATAACAGGGCGGTGGAAAATATAGAAAACGGTATGGAAGAAGTTCTCTGGATAAAGCTCTCGATAAAAGGAAAAATATACATAATTGCAGCTTGTTATAATCAACCTGAAACATCTAATTATACAAATCACAATTTTTACGAAGAATTGGAAATAGAATTTAACGAGATAAAGGTAAAGTATCCGACAGCAGTTATATACATAGTTGGGGATCTAAATTCAAGAACAGGAACTTTGCAAGAAATAATTGAATATGACACTACTTTTGGTGTATACGAACCAATGAATTATTCATACTGCTTGAACAGATACAGATCAAATAAGGACAAATTTGTTAATAACTATGGAAAGCGATTAGTCGAATTTTGCCAAATCAATGGTCTTATTATACTCAATGGTAAGAATGAGGGAGATAAAGAAGGGAGTTATACATACGTATCCGATACAGGACGTAGCGTTGTAGATTATGTTCTCATGGAAAAAGAATGTTATGGTAATGAAGTCGAATTAAAAGTTGGTAACCGATGTGAGTCAAAACACATGCCGTTAATACTTAACACAAAATTGGAGGAAGAAATAGAAAAACTGGAAATAGTTGAAAACAATGAAAAGCAAATATATAAATGGAAGAAGGAACATGCAGATATTTTTCAAACATGCATGAAGGATACTAGCAGTGAAATAATAAAAATTGGAATAGAAATGTACATAGAAAAAGGAGAAGTGGACATTACAAATTCATTAATCGAAACGATCATGTATCGAGCTTGTGATACGATGAAAATCACAAAACGACCAAATAAATCTCAGAAAAATCAAGGTTGGTTTGATAAAGAATGTTTAGAAATGAAAAGAAAATGTAACAATGCGTTGCGAAGATGGAGGAGGTGCGGAAAAAATAAAGAAACGGGACAAAATTATCTTAAAGAGTATTTAGATGAAAGAAGTTTGTACAGAAAAATGTGTGAGAAAAAGGAAGAAATATATTTTAAAAAATACGTAATGAAACTCGAAGAAATTTTAAAAGGAAGAAGAGAAAAGGAATTCTGGAATTTGTTCAAATCAAAAAAGGCATTTTATCCCAGCGAATATATCTCTGAAGAATGCTGGTTAGAACATTATAACAGACTTTTTAATAGAGCCGAAACATGGAACAAGATACCTGGAGTAGAAGTACCATTGGCAGAATATGACCAAATACTCGACACGGAAATAACTGTGGAAGAGCTAATGACAGCTATGTGTAAAATAAAAAAGGACAAAGCACCAGGTTACAATGGATTGCCGGCGGAAGTTTATGGAAATGGTATCAACAACAACTTTTTCTATATAATCCTTAAATACCTAAATATGTTGCAACAAAAAAAACAAATCCCGGAAGGATGGAGGACAGGTGTTATATGTAACTTGTATAAAGGCAAGGGAGACATACTACAACCAGACAATTACAGACCGATCATGTTATTAGATACGTTGGGAAAGATATATTCAAAAATATTAACAAACCGTTTGCAGCTTTGGATTGAAGTTAATAATAAGCTAAGCCAATTTCAAGCAGGATTTAGGAACGGGTATGGATGCATATAGATAATATAATGGTGATGAATTTTTTAATAGAAAAAACTTTTGAAAGGAAACGTAAAAAACTATATGCAACGTTTATAGATCTACAGAGAGCATTTGATTCTGTTAACCGTGAAGCATTATGGTACAAATTACATAGAGCTGGAATTTCTTCAAATTTTATACAAATATTGCAAAATATTTATAGTAGATACTATTTCAGAATAAAAATTAGTGAATACAACTATACGGGAAAACAAATTACAAAAACGGGACTAAGACAAGGATGTCAGCTATCAGCCATACTATTTAATTTGTTTATTGATGACATTTGTTATTTTATAAGCGAGGTTGACACTCATGCACCAACAATTGGTAAAATAGACTGCCCGATTCTGCTGTACGCAGACGACATGGTTTTGCTATCAGAATCACCAATAGGCCTACAAAGGGCGCTAAATACAGTGGATAAGTACACAAATGAATGGAAGTTGACTGTTAATACGAAAAAAACTAAGATAATGATTTTTAGGCAAGGATATAATATAAAACAAAATTTAAACTGGGAATTAAGTAAAAACAAATTGGAAGTTGTAGATAATTTTATATACTTGGGTGTACAGTTTAGTTGGAATGGAAGCATGAGAGGGCATGTAGAGCAAAAAATTAAAATTGCCAATAATGCTCTACATCTAGTAAGGAAAGGCTTTTACAATAAACAGGATATACCTTGCAAAATCAAAATCGATGTTTTTAACACAATGATACGATCCATATTAATTTATGGATCTGAAATCTGGGGACCATATATTACAGAAAATGCCGTAAATAAAATAGATTATAAATATTGCAAAGAAATTTTGCAAATAAAAAAAAGTACTTCGAATTGCGCGGCGATTATGGCGCTTGGACATATTTTAACTTCGGTGAAAGTAAAAGAGAGGTATATAAATTACTTTTTAAAACTGCGATACCAAGAAAATGAAAACACAAGACCGCTACAAAAATACTGTGCAAAATACCAATATGACCGCACAGGACAAGATTTTTTGGGTGAATAAAGTATGTGCAGTACTACGTGAGTTAAAAATAAGTCACGTTCTAGAAAAAACAGTTTATGGTGCAGAAATGAAAAAGACAGTTAGAAATGTTCTAATGGAAGAATATTATGTAAAAATATTTACAGAAATTGAAAAAAGAAAAACTCTTAGATTCTTCAAAAATTTAAACCATTATGATAAAGGTGCATATTATGTACATAAGTTGTCAGATGATCTAAGAAGAGTACTTGCAAATTTTAGAACTGGCAATTGGATATGGAATGTGAGTAGAAGCAAGTACGATGAAAACAAACTATGTACGCTGTGTAACGAGCTTGAAACAGCGGAGCACTTCTTTATAGATTGTCGTGGTTTAGAGCTGTTAAGAGTAAAATATTCAATAAGCTGTAAAGATCAAAATGATGTTTATCAATTATTTAATCAGAAAAATATTGAAATTTTGACAAACCTAAGCCGTTTCATAACAGATTTCTTAGATATTATCAAGAATAAGCAACCATAAGTTCCAAGGATGTCTACCTTAAACTAAAAAGTGTATAATATATAAGTACTTATAAAAAAAGTGATATAATTTTCATTGGCAATAAATTGTAATAGATGACTTAAGTTATAAATTGTATATCATACACCATTGTAAGTTATATTGTAAAATTTGATATATTATAAATCAAATAAATACTATTCATCATCATCAAATAATGAGCAATCAAAAAGGTTTTTTGGTGCCTCCATCAATATGTCCGTAATGGGACTTCCAAGACAAGAATGTACTATTATTCCAAAACAAAGGTTTTTTCAATTGCAATCTTGCCCAGAGACCAATTTTTTGCTATCATGAGAAATTTAAAAGTTGTTTATGACAATGAAGTGACTCCAGAGGAAAAGGCTGCTTCCAAATGTTGGAAAGTGAACCCTCTTATAAATGTATAAACCCTCATATGTTCATTATCATTACAATAATTATTATTTTGTAGTTATTAAACATGTTTTCCATTCATCTATTGTGTTTTCTTAGCCAACTATTTCCATAAATTCTTAAGAAATTAACATTGTTTTAGATGTCAATTGAGTAAGCGTAATTCCAAATGTCTACTGTAGTCCACATCAAGTATTTTCAGTAAAAAAAACAAAAAAAGAAACAATGTGGTTTTTTATTTCTTTTAATAGTAATGAACATAAATTTTACAAAAAATCAAAAATTTGAAAAAAATTTTTTTTATTTGGAATGAGGAGGTTAAAAAAAGCAATTAATCTTGAAATAAAATAATTCAAATGAAATTAGCAATTAATCGTAATTATTTTAACAATTTATAATTAAAACATGTCTATGGATATTCGTTAAATAATTTAGTTAAATATTCATTATATATTTTAGACAAAATGAAATATTAAATGTCTGATTCTAATTTATTAATAATCCAATCCATATGCGATGAAACATTCGTATAAACACCCGCGGCCTCTACTACTCCGCAATAAATATACCCGAACGAAACTATACCAACAGCAACCCATTGAAAATTGGCTTGGCCCTCATTCACCTGAGGATACATTAGAGGATTTCCGCTATCACCAGCACAAGAATCTTTACCGCGTAGTCCAGCACAAAGTTGAAATCTATGGTCTAGTAGGAGTCCTTTAAAGAACTGTTCACATATGTATATTGATTTTTTTGGTATCTCAGCTTTTCTTTTTATTGAAGGGTAACGTTCGTAAGCTGAAAAGATTAAATTAAGACGGTATCATAACTTGCAAATTCTGAACAGATTAAGTTTAACGGGAGCAATTAGAACCTTACGATTTGAAGTCGGTTTTGGATACTTACATGAATCAGTTCGACCCCAACCGGCAACGGTTAATAGTGTGTCTGCGTCAATTTTGAAATTTTTTTTCGGGAGGCAAATTGGTCTAACAAAATCTGTGACAACAAATATTTTTATCAGTAACGTAAAAAATGTTTTTACATGTTCTTACAGTTTACCATTGTATTTAACATCTTGCGCCAAGCGGATCAAAGCGATATCATTCACCTTGTTGGCTCTGGTTTTATTGAACCCTTCATAAATAAATATTTTCTGCATAGGAATATCGACTGTCGCCCCGTTACATCCTTCATAGACGCAATCAGGATCTGTATTTAAATTGTGTTCACCAAGTCGTACAGAATACCTAAAAGTTTCGAGAAATTAAAAAATTCAGTATTTTTCTATTTTGATTTGAACTTACTGTGACGGTATTGTTTTGATAACATTAGGTGTCACACAGTGGGCAGCAGTTATGACGTAACGATTATTTATAAGTGAACCACCACATAGAGGTTTAAAATAATTTGTACCGTTTTTGTAGCCCAATAATGCCAACCATGGAAATTCACCTACTGAAGTTCTAGAACTACCTACAATGAAAGGTGCCGGTGCAAAAATATCGATACATGTTGCACCTGTATTTGAATCGTTATCCAAACTTATTTCAACAACCTCCTCTTTAACAAATTGTATACCACACTCATGAGGTGGCGGTAATAAAGGATGACTAAAGATTACACCACTCTCCGAATCATTATCCATCTTAGTTACAGTTATTGCTTTTTCTTTTATTGGACAGCAAACTTTTGGCATTCGACCGCTAAAACCACACTGAGATTTTTGTAAATATGTCACATTTTCATTACTTATTGGACGATTTTTGATAATTTTAAATAATTCGTCACATTGTGTTAGATGGATACATTCCCCCAAAGTATTATCTGGTGTGTAACAGGATTTAATTTCTAATTGATTTGATGTTATTTCATTTTTGGATTGGATGCCTATTTATTATTAAAAAATATATTAATTCACGAAACCCATGAATGTCTTCAACGTTAAAAATAAATTACCTGGTTGTCTTTTACTTTTTTCATCGCCAAATCTTCTAACTATCTCCGTGTTAGAGCTAATATTCATTTTGCAACATATTTTAGCAAACTCATCACTATTTGCACATTGAGATTTCGCTAACATTTTATCTTCCTCCTTTGTACGTGGATATTTTTGAATTAATTGGTACATTTCAGGACAATCATTGATCATGATGCAACGTTCATTTGGCCCACATTCATTTTTCGACGCTAAATAGTATTTTACAATATAAGTTCGTTAAGTTGCTTGTACTAATTGAGAAAATGTTGGGAAATCGAGACCCACAGCATCGAGTTTTTGCAATTTTCGAGATTAGTAAAGGCACTTAACGCATCGTGTATTGTTCAATATTTTTTCATCATCAATTTAAAATATATAAGAATAAATAGGTATATTATATAATAAAAAAACGCCCTGAGCAGCGGAGCCCCATCACGGAAGTCGAATTTTTCCTTTCATCTTCGGTATTGAAAGTCTACAAGCGAAATGTAATTGAAAGTCCACAACCGATTTGTCATTTTGGTGGTTTCAAACCTGATGATGAGTGTCCGGTTGATCGGGGCTTTAAAAAAAGGTTTTAAGTTTTTAAGGGAGGAATCTCAGTAAATTTCAATTTTATGCCGATAGCAGCTAGCAGGGAAAAAGCCAACACAATTCGCACGGGGGCATTCCTACCCATGCTTATCCGCCAATTACCTTTGTGTTTTATTTTTAAATATTAAAAAAGGAACTTAAATAGTAAACTGGAAGGCTTTTATGAAGATATTTTTTCTCTCCAAAAAAATCCAAAATTTATATTTTATAAATAATAAAAAACGCCGTGAGCAGCGGAGCCCCATCACGGAAGTCGAATTTTTCCTTTTTATCTTCGGTATTGAGTGTCTACAAGCGAAATATAATTGAAAGTCCACAAGCGATTTGTAATTTTGGTGGTTTCAAAACTGATGAGTGTCCGGTTGATCGGGGCTTTAAAAAAAGGTTTTAAGTTTTTAAGGGCTGAATCTCAGTAAATTTCAGTTTTGTTCCGATAGCAGTTAACAGGGAAAAAGCCAACACAATTCGTACGAGGACATTTCTATCCATGCTTATCCGCCAATTGCCTTTGTGTTTTATTTTTAAATATTAAAAAAGGAACTTAAATAGTAAACTGGAAGGCTTTTATGAAGATATTTCTTCTTCCCAAAAAAAATCCAAAATTTCTATTTTATAAATAATAAAAATCCAAAATTCCTAATTTATAAATAAACAGTGACTTTAATAACATTTTCAAATTACTTAATATGTATGTATTTCATTTGTTAAAAAATTGTATTCACTTTTTTTTAAATTTTTTAAAATTACTATTCGCCTACTTGTATTTAGAATAAAAGTAATGCATTTAAAACACATTTAACAATAGCATTCAATTCCGATGTAAAAATGGAAGAAGTGGGGGGAAAAGTAATGTGGACTCCCTAAAAGGTACTAGCTGGATACTAACTAAATACACGTACAAAATTTCAGCCCTCTAGGTTTCCTTAGAGAGTCTCTAGACATGTTAGAAAACAAGCAAAAAAATTAAGGAAATATTGGCGTAAAAATCGTGGGGGTAAGGGTTAAAAGTTGAAACCCCCAAAAAACAGTGTCTGGCTATTAGCTTAACCTGTACACAAAATTTCAGCCCTCTAGGTTTATTTGGGGAGATTTTGACCCGAACGAAACTGTTAAAAAACAAGAAAAATCATGTTCTTTTGGGTATAAAAATGGTGGCGGTAGGGTTTGAAAGTCGAGACTCCCAAAAGGCACCCCGTTGATACTAACTCAATCCGAATACAAAATTTCAACCCTCTAGGTTTATTTGGGCGACCAGTGCGAGTGGTACAAACTTCGAAAACGTCGAAAATGCATGAAATTGTAGCTTAAAAATGGGGTGGGGTGGGGGGGGAGGTAAAATATTAAAACCTCCAAAAAGCACAACCTAGGTACGAACTTTATCAACACACCAAATTTCAACCCTCTGCGTTAATTCTGGGGGTCTGGGGGCCTGTTAGATCCAGCGAAAATCGTTTTTCCCCCCTCTACTCCCACCAAATCATCCTAGGAAGCTGAATTTTGGATATGTTGTAGATAATTGACCGAAACATTATTTAAAACCGGTTTGGAAAAGTTTTGTTACTTTTCCACCCCCACCACCCCTTAAAAGTTAGATCGGATCAAAAATTTTCCCAAAATTTGACCCCACTTTGATAGTATGAGGTGCCTCGAAAATGAGCCCCATTCAATACCGAAGATGAAAGGAAAAATTCGACTTCCGTGATGGGGCTCCGTTGCTCACGGCGTTTTTTTTGCTTGTTTTCTAACACGTCTAGAGACTCTAAGGAAACCTAGAGGGCTGAAATTTTGTACGTCTATTCAGTTAGTATCCAGCTACTGCCTTTTAGGGAGTCCACATTACTTTATAACAAATGAAATACATACATATTAAGTAATTTAAAAATGTTATTAAAGTCACTGTTTATTTATAAATTAGGAATTTTGGATTTTTATTATTTATAAAATAGTAATTTTCGATTTTTTTGGAAAGAAAAAATATCTTTTGTGTTGTCTTTTGCGTGTTGGCTTTTTTCCTGCTAACTGCTGTGGGCACCACATTGAAATTTACTGATATTCAGCCCTTAAAAACTTAAAACCTTTAAAACTTTTTAAAGCCCCGATCAGCCGGATCACATTTCGCTTGTATACATTCACTACCGAAGATGAAGGGAAAAATTCGACTTCTGTGATGGGGCCCCGCTGCTCACGGCGTTTTTTTATAAAATTATAACAACACATAAATCACCCACTTGGACATCTCAAAAACCGCTTTTTATAATAATTTTATTTGCTATTTGACATTTTTCATAAAAATATGATAAACTTTTAAATTCAAAATAGCCTACTTATATTAAATTCTATCCCGTAAAATATGTTAAATATAGCCACCATGAACGCTAGTGTCGTAATTCAATGATCAAGAAGATTCTTTATATTTTGACAATAATTATTTGAAAACGTTACAACGGATGCCATCCGTTACTGTATTGATTACTATATTACGGAATACTAAGTCGTATCCTGATCGTACCTGGCTGCCTTAATTATACATTGATATAATTATCGAAAGAAAAAATTAAATTACTTACCAACAATATTAAAATATACGATAAAGCCCAAACAAATAACCAAAAAAAATTGACTTGACATATTTTTTGCTTTGTTAGTTTCTCCAACGAGATTTAGTCTCTCCAACGAGATTTTTAGTCAAAACTGATTAACTGTCGCGACCTAGTTTATATTTAAAAATACCCCTGTCGCAGCATCTGCATAACATAGCGAATTTCCAAATCTTGGGCACTGGCGGATCTCATCTAAGACCTGTACCTATTTAAAATAGTTTAGCTTTCTAAGAGTAAAAGAATTTTTAAAATCAGCTGGGTAATTAGTTTTGGTAGTTTTGGGGACCCAAGAACCCGAACGAATTTTGTGCAGCATAGTTGTATCCATCTAAAATAATTTAATTCTCTAGCAGTGAGAAATTTTTTAGCATCGGTTCGATAGCTTATTACTGGCGTTTTCGGATCTGCAAGATCCCGGTGGACCTCATTAAAAAATCAGCTCGACCGTATATTCTAGGCGGACTTTATGTAATATATATATATATATATATATATATATATATATATATATATATATATATATTCAAAACCCGTTGTGTAGCATTCTACGCCGCATTTGCATCCGCAGGACAGTTGTGGATCTCAGATAACACAACCTGTACCTATCTAAAATAGTTTACCTTGGTAATAGTAAAAGGGTTTCAAAATCGGTCAGTTATTTTATTTTTGACACTTTTAGGTCCTACTGACATTTCAGACCTTACATAACGTAATCTATATGTATCTAAAATAGCTTAGCTCCCCAACAGTGAAAAAATTTTAAAAATCGGTCGGCTAGTTTATTTTTGACGCTTTTGGATCCGATGGACCCTGGCAGACTTTACATAACGTAATCTATATTTATCTAAAATAGTTTAGCTCTGTAAGAGTGAAAAAATTTTCAAAATCGGTCGGTTAGTTTATTTTTACCACTTTTGGGTCCCATGGACCCTGGCGGACCCTAAATAACGTAATGTATGTCTATCTAAAATAGTTAGTTCCCCAACAGTGAAAAAATTTTCAAAATCGGTCGGTTAGTTTATTTTTGACACTTTTGGATCCATGGACCTTGGCAGACCTTACATAACGTAATCTATATTTATCTAAAATAGTTTAGCTCTGTAACAGTGAAAAAATTTTCAAAATCGGTCGGTTAGTTTATTTTTGACACTTTTGGATCCCATGGACCCTGGCAGACCTTATATAACGTAATCTATATTAGCTAAAATAGTTTAGCTCTGTGACAGTGAAAAAATTTTCAAAATCGGTCAGTTAGTTTATTTTTGACACTTTTGGGTTCTATGGACCTTGGTGGACCTTACATAACGTAATTTATATTTATCTAAAATAGTTTAGCTCTGTAACAGTGAAAAAATTTTCAAAATCGGTCAGTTAGTTTATTTTTGACACTTCTGGATCCTATGGACCTTGGCAGACCTTACATAACGGAATCTATATTTATCTAAAACAGTTTAGCTCTGTAACAGTGAAAAAATTTTCAAAATCGATCAGGCAGTTTATTTTTGACACTTTTGGGTCCTATGGACCGAGGCGGACCTTACATAACGTAATCGATATTTATCTAAAATAGTTTAGCTCTGTAACAGTGAAAAAATTTTCAAAATCGGTCAGTTAGTTTATTTTTGACACTTTTGGGTCCTGTGGACCCTGGCGGACCTTACATAATGTATTCTAAATCTATCTAAAATAGTTTAGCTCTGTAACAGTGAAGAAATTTTTAAAATTGGTCGTTTAGTTTATTTTTTACAATTATGGGATCAGTAAATCCTGGCGAAACTCATACAAGTCTAGTACTCTAACAGTAAGAAAAGGGTTCTAAGGATCTCATATAATCTATGGCAGTCCGTACGCTTCTTGCGGACATCATTTAATTAATTAATTCAAATACTTTAACTTACTAACTGTGAAAAAATTTTTAAAATCGATTGGTTAATTAATTTCTGGCCGTTTTAGGTCCCGAAAACCTTGACCTCACATAAAATACCTTAAATACATTTGAAATGGTTTAATTCTTTAACATTATTAATTATTAGTGAAAAAATTTTCAAAATCGATTCAAAATATTTTTCCGTGCATACATAATATGTACATTATACATATTTTGTTTTTTTTCATATATTTAATAATATTATATCATAACATAATCTTCAGTTTCTTGTTTACTTAAAAATTCAATAAAAAAAAAATAAAATTCTTCATTACATTAGCTTAGAAAATCTGTTTAATTTACATTTTTTAACATGGGATAGAACCATGCTAATTATAATGCAATAAATGAGAAACAAAACTCTATACATGTATGTGTGTTATATCAAATATATGTGAATAGTTTTCACTTGTTCTCACAAAATTCTTTAATAAAAAAGTGAAATATTTTTATACTTAATAAAGAACTGAGATATAAATATAAATTACTTATTAGACTAACAAAGAAAGAATAAAAGTGAAAATTTACATTTTCTCGAAAAATACTTAAAATAGAAAGAAAATTATAAGAATATTTTCTTCATAATTTTTTTTTTCCTTTTCAACGATGTAAAAATTGAACTGCCTTATGATAGGATCGAATGATAAAAAATGGCCAGAAAACCTACTTCTGGGCATCCGACGTGTCTGGCTAACGAACTTAGCCGAGCGAATTCAGAATCCAGTCCGCACACAAAATTTCATAAGCATTAGACGTTTCGTTCGAGAGTTATCGTGGCGACACATATATATATATATATATATATATATATATATATATATATATATATATATATATATATATATATATATATATATAAATTTTAGTGAATATCATTTTCGTATTCTAGGGACCTCAAAACAGATTTCTGCCATAGTCCCGGACTCAGATTGCGTCATGACACCTACTGTAATAGCTGAATTTCGAGTTTTCGAAATTCGCTAAAAAGAAAGCGGGTAAACTGGGGCATTTATTGTTATCATAAAATTGGTCTCTTTTCGCAGTATGGGAATTTTGAAATAATTAAAAAAGGGTCGTTTATGATCTGGTTTTGTGTTTATTATTTACGTATATAATTATGCATTATATTTATTCATATTGCATATACCAGATGTTCCTAGTTATTTATTCAGTAAAAATTAAAATATTAACTGTTAAAATTAATTTTATTGTTGATAATTTGATAACCTGAAATATTTGTTTACTATTTCCATACGTACTATTTAAAAGAAAGGATGCTGATATCAACAATCAAGTTAAGGCGTAATATGCACTTGCGTCGAGGAAGATGAATTTAATTAAGTTTTTGTTTAACTAAAATTAAAATTCATTTAAATAAAACCTATACCGTCTTTGAAGGAGTTAGGAGTAGTAAGCGGTGTAAAAAATTAAGTACCTTAAGTAATTTTTTTTTCGACAGTTTATTTTATGAAATAAATAAAGCAGAATTATTATATTATCTTTAACTTTATTGGAAAAAAATTTAAGAAATATTTAATTATAGATAATTTTACTTTGTGAAAATCTATAATGAATATGGTAAAAAATATTCATTGTAGACCAAGTTATCGCCATTTTTGTTGAATCCCATCCTACAAGTCGCGCTTTGCAGTGACCATCATAATATTATGTCACTGGTTCATCTAACATAAGTCAAAAAAAAAAAAAAAAAAATTGTTCGTTTAACAAATAACTTAGTGGCCGATCGATAATTTCGTTTTAATTTAAGGAAAAATTATCCAGTTCATTGTTTATAAAAAATACAAATTTTGCTTTAAATCCTACGATCGGGCTAATCCTACTATTAAGCTAATGATTTTTTTTTTGTATCTTGTTTGACTGATTTTAGATAGATGAACCAATAAAATATAATGATGATCGCCACAAATCAGGACGGGGTTCAACAAATATGGCGATAACGTAGTTTATCATATATATATATATAATATATATATATATATATATATATATATATATATATATATATATATATATATATATATATATATATATATATAGTTATGTTCACTCGTTCGCGAGGTTGATTAAAAAATAAATTTTATTTTTCGTTTTATTACAATATTTATTATAAAATATTTAATTGTTACAAATTTCAATAGTAGAAACCTCACGTCTAGCGAACTTTGAAATTGAATTGAATAATAGCGAAACTAAACTCGTTGAAATTGACTTAAACGCTTGTATTTATACTATCTCGTAATATTCTAGAAAAGTGCATTTAGCTGACTAAGAAATGAGGCTTCTAATAACAATTCTTAGAAGTAAAAAGTTAAAAGCTGATATAAGCTGTAATTGATATTATAAAGTGATTACATAAGCATATGATTGAAATATGATATATGTGTGAATGGTATGTAAAGAATGTTAGGTAACTGATACATATTAGATAAAATATTATATAGGGTGTCCATAAGTTGTGTCCATTACTCCTCCCTCCTTAAGACGAAAGCGGTGGCCATAGAAGTTTGACTTCTTGGGACGGCGCTTTTGGTTGGTATTGTACTTGAATTGAAGAATCCTCTTGAATATGTGCTTGAAGTGATGCATTCTCTTGGAACGGCTTCCTTGTGTAACGAATAATGAATAGGATACTGATGATTAACATGGTTGCAAAAATAAAGTAAGTAGTAGATACGTGAATAGTGCCATGTGTCCGCAGTAGCTGGATTTCTTCTCGATTTTCTAAATGATAGTTTTTCAATTTGTTGAGGTCCAGTTTTTCTTCCAATTTGGAGATGTTGACCGGAAGATTGTATGTTGGTTGCAAATAGATTTTTTCCCATTTTCTTAATATTTTACTATCGTAGGTAATGTCGTTGATTTTTACGGAACAGTTTTCAAAGCGTATTAAAATGGTTCCCATGATGGTTCGATTTTTGATGCCACATGTTGAACTAATGACAATTCCATATGAGTTATTGATGATGATGTGGTTGTTGTAGATTTGTTTGATTTCGGTTATGTTGTTGTAGTATTCATAGATGCAGGTAGGCGATTGATTGGAAAGTAGATTTCCGATGCACTTTGAATTTTTCAGTTTAATTGCTGCAGTTTTGGGCTCGCATACGTAGATTTCCTCTATTTTGGGGCACGCATTATCGACCTCGTACAACTGATATTCATTGGAAATGGTATATGGTTTGGGAAATTTTATTGTTTTTAAATGAACATTTGGTAAAGGTTCTAATTTGTTTAATTGATAGGTAGAGGATTGGAAATTAGGTATCTGTATGTTAAAAATTATGTTGCTATCGTTGTAATAAGCCTGCAGTTTAAGGAACTCGTATATTTGTTCGTATGATTTGATGGGTATGCTTTGTTTGTTCAATGAATTATAAGCGTATTCTAGTTCATCTGGAAGTAGAATAGGCTTTGCGACAATATTAAGTTTTGCCAAATTAATGGATTGTATGATATCTTTAATGTGGTCATTAAGTGTCCCAATATTGAAATTAATTCTGTACGCGTATTGTATAATTTTTAATTCGCTTTGTTCTTTTTGACCGATGTTCGTATATAAAGATTTCAAATATCTGTTAATAGAATTTTGCTGATCGTTTATGTGTTTGGTGATGTTTTCAAATCGTTCGATCATTTGGGAGTTAATGCGGACCTGCTTGTTTAATTGATTCACAACGTTATTTTGATTTAGTTTTAAATTTTCTATATTTTTATTAATTTCGATGGCATCGTTATGATCCATGTTGCCAGTAATCTGTTTAATGACTGTTCCTAAACCGTCTATCAATCCTCGCTTAGTAATTTTTCTTGGTAGTAAAATTTGGAGATTTTCTTTCAATTCTTTAAATTTTAGCCGAATAATTTCCTCGAATTCTGTATTAGGGAGTTTTTGTGAAATGAGATTGATTGAGTTTTCAATATTAAATAGATTTTCTTTGTAATTATTAAGATTAATAATGTGAATATAATGGTCATAACTATTCACGACTCGTGCTTGGCCTAGGTTCATTACTAGGATCCCTGGATTGTTGGTTTGGTCTATTATTTCTATTTTCTGTGCTGTTACCGACAGCATTATCCTGCAATTTAAGTGGACGTCTTAATTTTTGTTTGTTTAACTTTCTATTCTTATTATCTAATATGGTTATTTTATTATTTTTAGATACAGCAGTTTGTTTGAATTTAGCATGTAGTTTGTTATTATGTTTGTTTTCAGTTAGATACGCGTTTGTGCCGGGTACGTAATTTAGGGGTTCATGTCTATCTCTATTTAATTTTACAATTTTTCCTTGTTTCTTTTCTAACACGTAGTTATTAACTTTGTCGTACAAGTTTTGTTGTTTTTCGTTTATGTCGTTCAAGTCAGGTTTTAAGCTCATGTCATATGTTCTGCCAAAGAAAAGTTCAAAAGGAGTGTACCTAGTAGTTGAATGGACCGAATTATTATACGTGAAAATTGCAGATAGTAATTTTTGTTCGGGTTCCATTTCTCTATTTTTGGGATCTTTATGGATAATTCTGTAAATTTCTAACAGTGTCGAGTGAAATCGCTCGATGGGTGAATTTGAATTTGAACTTCGTACCGAAGTAGTGTGCAAATTTATGTTATAGTTATCACAAAATTGACGAAATCGAATAGAATCAAATCCTTTTTCAGAATCTACAACTAGTGTTGTAGGTTTTCCATAAGTGGCTATAAATTTTGAAAATGCTTCTATTAGGTGTATGCTATTTCTACTAAGAAGAATGTACCCTTGGGCAAATTTAGAAAATTTATCAATTATAGTAAATATTACAAGTTTATCGATATAAAATATATCTGCATGTGCGATTTCAAGTGGACGGACTGGTGTAGGGGTTAACTGAAATTTTTGTTTTGGGGGTCTCCTATCATATTTATTTTCTTGACATGTTTTACAATTATTAATGTAATAAGTTATTTTACTTTTTAAATTTGGAAAATAGTAATGTCGTTTTAAGTGAGCCAAAGTTTCATTAATTCCACGGTGGTTACTAGTCTGGTGATAATCTGAAATTATGCGGTCTTGTTGTTCGTCATCTTCAATATCTTCTAATAATTTTGTACATCTTATAATTTTGAATTGTCTACCATGAGAAAAGTATTGGTGATAGATTTCTTGTACTTTATTAAACAAATCGTCATCGGGGCAGTATATAGCTGTACGTTTGTTTGGTGGTAAGAACTGTCTAAATATTTCAATTAAAATTTCGTCAGTATAATTTGGACCTTGAAAAGTTTGTCTACGTTTTGTTTTAAACAAAATTTTTAATTTTCGGCTTGTCGTTTTTAGTTCTGGGTTAATAAGGAGAATGACTTGTTGAGTGAAATCATTTAAAGGATTTTCAGAGATTGGAATAAATAATGTATCGTCATCGTCAGCACTATGTACAGTACTGTCTTCGTCGTCGGTGTTATTTATTCGAGTAGAAGTATTACTACTAGTTTCGTGTGAGTTAATTTCTGGAATAATAACGCGTGAAAGAGCATCAGCATTTGTATTACTCTTGCCTGATTTATGTATGATTGTATAATCGAATTCCTCAAGTTTGAGGCGCCACCGAACCAGTTTACTATTCGGTTCCTTTAATGACATAAGCCACGTAAGAGGCTTGTGGTCTGTTATAATTTTAAATTTGCGACCAAATAGGACCGGACGGAAGTATTTTGTGGCCCACACAATAGCCAGAAGTTCTTTTTCTATTGTGCTGTAATTTTGTTCACTCTTAGTGAGTGTACGGCTGGCATAACAGATTGGGCGATCCTTGCCGATAGGTCCTTGCGAAAGTATCGCGCTTATAGCACAATTACTAGCGTCTGTTGTTAGGTTAAATTCTTTACTAAAATCAGGATATGCAAGTACTGGCTCATCAGTGAGTAATTTTTTGCATAGTTCGAAAGTCTTAATATATTCCGGGGTTAATTTAATTTCCTCTCCTTTTCTTAAACATTGGGTTAAAGGCTTAGTAATTTTCGCGAAATCCTTAATGAATTTACGATAGTACCCTAGTAAACCGAGAAAGCTTTTAATTTCTTTTGGTGTTTTAGGTAATGGAAAATTTGTAACGGCTTTGATCTTATCCGGATTTGGTTTCACACCTTCTGAAGAGACTATGTGTCCAAGGAAAGCGACCTCTTTATGTAAAAATTCACTTTTATCAAGTTGTACTTTAAGATTTGCTTTTCTAAGTTTGTCAAAGACTCTACGTAAATTTACAATGTGTTCGTCTAACGATGTGGAGAAAACTATGATGTCGTCCATATATACTAGACAAACAGTGCCCTGTAGTTCTCGCAAAACGTTGTCCATAACCCTTTGAAAGGTGGACGGAGCGTTTTTTAGGCCAAAAGGCATTCTCAAATATTCGTAGTGGCCATTCTCGACGCTAAAAGCTGTCTTGGGAATATCTTTAGGATGGAGTTCAATTTGGTGAAACCCGCTGGCCAAGTCAAGGGTAGTAAAGTACATACATTTGCCAAGTTTGTCAAGAATATCAGTGATGTTTGGTAATGGATATTTGTCATCGACTGTCTTTTCGTTTAAGCGTCTATAATCTACTACAAGTCTCCATTTTTTCTTTCCACTTGCGTCGGCTTTTTTGGGGACAATCCAAATGGGGGATGACCAAGGAGAGTAGCTTGGTCGAATTGTACCTTGTTTTAATAGTTGGTCAATTTGTCTCCTAACCTCTTCTTTATGAATTTGTGGATACCGATATGATTTTGTGTGTATTGGGATGTCGTCTTTAGTAATGATACGATGTTTGATTTCATTCGTAAAAGTCAGGTCTTGTCCTTCGCGATAGAAAATATCGTCAAACTGTTTACAAAGGTTGATAATTTTGGACCGTTCTTCCATATTTAAATGATCGACTCGAATCAAATTGTCGATGCTATTACAAAAGTTATTAGTTTGTGAATTAATTTGGTTTTCCTTAAATTCGACTAATTCGTGATTTAGAATTTCTGCCTTAATTGGTTGTTCAATAAAAAGAATTTGTTTATCGTTTGTTAAATTTATGACTGTACAAATGAAGTGCCAGTCGTTTGCTTTATAGATACCTTCAGGTATCAGAAGTTTATTGTCAATAAAAATGTTTTTTAAAATAAATTCTCCTGATTGGATATCAACCGGTAATTTAACTATCATTTTTGAAAAAGGTTGTAATGTAAATTTTCCAGACATAAAATTTGGTTTTGATAATAATTTTAATGTGGCGTTTTTTGTTTTTAAAATTTGATTAACAACGTCAATCTTTGCGTTAATCTTTTTCAAAATATCTAAGCCGATTAGACCGTCAAAATATTGGTGAAATTGAAAAATTAGGAAATCAATCGTATCGTTTGGTTGTCTAAATTCTTTAAACATGGGTAAGGTTATTTTTTCCTTTAAGTGATAGGTGTTCAGTACTGCTTTAATTTCTATTGGTTTAATTTCTTCACAATAATTTAGATCTACATGTTCAGGGTTTATAAATGAATTTGAAGCGCCAGTGTCAATAAGAAATTTTAGGTACTTGCCGGATGGGGATTGAATATGTACATAAGGAAGTGTGTTGCCGTGAGTGTTCAGGTCTAGGTAACCGAATTGTGGTCCCAGGTTGACTGAAAATTTGAATCGTCTAGTTCGTATTCGGAACTGACAACGGACATAGGATTTGTGTTGTTTTCGTTGTCTTGTTCATTATATACGTCGATATTTTCAACAATGTCAGTGTTTGCAGTTTCAAAGTTGTCTAAATTTTGGAAATCTTGTTGTTCATTATTATGTAATTCTTCACTAACAAAAGTTGGTTTAGACATAGGGACGAATACACGATTAGTATTTGAATTATATTGTTGTGTTCGTGGTTGTGCCCTAATACTTAATCTATTACTTCCTATTTCCATAGGTTCCGGTTTATATCGCGTTAATTGTTGCGGAGGGAATCTGGAAGTTGGTTGTTGTGGTGAATTTGTTGTGGGTTTATACGTAAATTGTCTTTGTACCATTTGTGGTCTATAGTTCGTTTGTTGCGGAATAAATGTACGATGTTGTGATTGATTTGGAACTAACCGATTGTTACTAGAATTAATATGTTGAACTATTGGTTTTGGTTTATTAACTATGTTTGGGGTTTGTGATTTGGTATAGTAGATATTCTGTTCTTTTATGCAAAAGCTGAAGGCTTCTGATAATGTGCTTGGTTTCATTGCGCGAATGGTGGATCCTAAAGGTTCCCGTAATCCCGATAGGAAAACATTCAAACACATTTCACTGTATAAGCTTAGTTTGGAAGCTCGAACATCTCCATTGTTTTCATGTATTTTAACATGGTTTGATATTGTAGACAAAATTTCTATTATACTACTGTAAAATGTCTCAACAGTTTGATTACCTTGTCTAAGGTTATGTAAATCTTTAATTAAACTGGTTTCATTTCTCTTGTCCGAATAATGAGTAATTAAATTATTTTTGATTTGGACCCAATCGATAGGTGTCCCATACATATTGAGTATTTCATTAGCCTGTCCAGTGATTTTATTTCTAATAGCTCTAAGGAGAAGTTTGCCGTAACTAGTTCCGTTAACATTAGGAATGAGACTTAAAATTTCTTCTACGTTATTTATAAAATCATACAATAAGCGTGTATTACCATCGAAGGTTGGTAAATCTTTAATAGCATCTGGGATTCTTAATGCATTAAAGACTTCACTAGGCGTTGCCATTGTTAAATTATTTGAAATATTATTTGTATTATTTAGATTAATTGTATTTTCGTTTAAATTAATTGGATTGAGATTTTCAAAATTTTCGTAAAAATTATTTAAAGAATTACTTAATTCAACACTATTCCCGTATTCTGCGGCGTTACTAGTGTTGGGGTAATTTTGGGTTTCAACACCGTTCCCGTTTACTGCGGCGTCAAAGGTGTTGGGAGAAGAGTTTCGCTTATAAGGAATTGATCTTAGTAAGGATAATTTGGGTTTGGTATTAGGCATTAAATTTCCAATGAATAACAATTGAAACAAAATCGACTTACGTGAACAGCCAGAATGCGACCATAGTACGGATGGTTGTAGCAGCTCCACTGGATGATGTGCCCTCACCGTAGTTCTGCGTTGTAGTTGCTGGTTCCTTGTATGCTCCAAGTCCAACAGCTGTAGGTTCACGAAGATCTGCTGGTGTCCGTGTTCCCGTGAAGAGAAACCCTCGAAAGCCAAATAAACCGTTTAGCTCCGGCAAATGTTTCGATATGCCCTCGAACCACTTGTCCGCAAGTTTAACTACTTTACACGAAAACGCGTTACAGATCCGAACGACTGCGCCAGTTATGTTCACTCGTTCGCGAGGTTGATTAAAAAATAAATTTTATTTTTCGTTTTATTACAATATTTATTATAAAATATTTAATTGTTACAAATTTCAATAGTAGAAACCTCACGTCTAGCGAACTTTGAAATTGAATTGAATAATAGCGAAACTAAACTCGTTGAAATTGACTTAAACGCTTGTATTTATACTATCTCGTAATATTCTAGAAAAGTGCATTTAGCTGACTAAGAAATGAGGCTTCTAATAACAATTCTTAGAAGTAAAAAGTTAAAAAGCTGATATAAGCTGTAATTGATATTATAAAGTGATTACATAAGCATATGATTGAAATATGATATATGTGTGAATGGTATGTAAAGAATGTTAGGTAACTGATACATATTAGATAAAATATTATATAGGGTGTCCATAAGTTGTGTCCATTACTATATATATATATATATATATATATATATATATATATATATATATATATATATATATATATATATATATTATCCATAGCCATTTTAATATATATATATATATATATATATATATATATATATATATATATATATATATATATATATATACATATGTATATTATACATAGCCATTAATCTATGCATCTAAATATCTCGCCAGAGGCGCCACCTATCAAAAAATGACCTTTACATTTTCGACGTAATATTTCACGCTCTTTCAGAATCCGAAAGAAAAAATAGGTCTGTCCATTTAAAAAATGCGACTTGATCTCAAAATGACCTTGAGAATGAAGGTCAAGATCAAATTTAAAGTAACCATTTAATGTCCCCCTTCGTACCTAACAACTTTTGTAAAGGTCATTTTTTGATAGCTGGCGCCTCATATATATATATATATATATATATATATATATATATATATATATATATATATATATATATATATATATATATATAGTTACAGTCTCTTCACACGCTTAACACAATAGACACATAAATGATGACACTGCAGAGAGTATCAGATTTCAAATGTCGATTTCAAATATTCAGTCCAACGGAAATGGTGGAATTTGCACTGTATCAAAAATGCATAATTCACAATTCTCACAAACATCGCATCACTGGGAAACTGATCCAGTGACACGTGCATATCGAATCAGCATTATGAAGCCTATAAATAAAGAAGATCAACCGGCCAGCAACAAGTTACTTCCTTGACGTAAAACTACAAGCTTATTGTATTGACGATTATTGTAATAATAAATTTTTGTAATTATTGTTTTGTGACTAAAGATTAAATAAAATAACATTGTAATTCTTTTTAAAAACTCTATTATTTTTCGAGTGAACTTAATTGGCGCAGTCGGTAGGATAATTGTGTGCTCTAGAAATTTCGGTTAAACTCGCGAACAGTACTAATCGTCGGATCATCGGTAGTACTTTTCGACCTCGAAAGAAAATCGAGACTTGGAGGGTTTCCACTACTAGCGGCACCAATACAATCACAGGATCACCTGGTCACTTTCAAGTGTTTGGATTACGAACCTACAACACCAATCAACGGAACCAGGAGCAATAAGCTGGTGAAGGCACATTACCAACGGAATGTTCTACATCTGGTTCACGTAAGTCGATTATTACAATTGTTATTCGCTTTTTCCTATGTCCACTCGTCCAAAAAATAAGCTTGTATCATTAAGAGTATCGCCTTATTCTAAACGGGGAAGTTCTGCCGATACTATATCCGAGGAACACGGAGGCAGTGTCGAACTTGCTAGTTGTCCTGAACAAGACAATATTGGCACTATTAACGAAACAACTAATAATTTAACTGATACAGAATATTCTAATAACGTATTAGTAAATAATTCAATTGATACAAACCTCTTAAGTAATTTAATTAGTAATAATATTAACACTACCACAATAATGGCAACCCCGACTCCTTTAGAAATATACAATAATTTAAGAATACCTGATGCGGTAAAGGATTTACCTACTTTTGACGGGAATCCTAGACTGTTATATGACTTTTTAAACAATGTTGAGGAGCTGCTAGCATTAATCCCAAATGTAGAAAATAGTAGTTATGGAAAATTTATTCTTAGGGCAATTAGAAATAAGATAGTCGGCCAAGCGAATGAAGTACTAAATATGTATGGCACCTCAATTAACTGGCATGAAATCAAGCAAAATCTCGTATTGCATTATAGTGATAAGAGAAACGAAACTTCCTTAATTAGGGATTTACACTCGCTGAAACAAGGAAACGATACAGTCGAACAATTTTACAGTCGCATAATCGAATTACTTTCTACTATGACTAACCACATACAAATACACGAACCGGACATTAACGTAATTAAAGCAAAACAAAAACTTCATCATGAAATGTGTCTCAATACATTTCTGATAGGACTTAAAGAACCCATCGGTTCAACCATACGTGCAATGAAACCAAATTCATTGACCGAAGCGCTGAACTATTGTCTTAAAGAACAGAATATTTATTACGTGAGGAATATGGCCCATTCATCAAGCAAACCTACAACCAGTAAACCCACAACAAATTACACAACACGTCCAAACTCTTTACCAATCTCCACAAACAGACCACCTATATTATACCAAAATTACCAGTACAACCCTTTCAGACCCAATCCAATGTACCAAAGAACACAATTTCCTAACAATTTACCCCCTCATACCAACAACTTCAAACAGCCAAATTCAACACAATTACAGTCACAGCCACCACCTCGACAACCATTACCTAAACCAGTACCAATGGATACATCCAGCGGTAACACACGAATGTCTAGATTCCAAAATAATTCGTACAGGGCTCAACCCAATCATTTACCCCCACCGAATAGATACTTTCAAACTACCGGTCCTCCAAATTTCCAATCAAAAGAATTATTTAATGTCGAAACGGAATACGCACAACAGAACATACATCCAGACCAGTATGGCGAACATTACCTATACAACACACTTAACGAACCCGACTCCTACGAACACCAATACAACCAGTACTACCAACAACTGGATGATTTCACCCCTATTAAAGACGAAATAGAAATTGATGACGAAAATTTTCTGCCAGCAGCCTCGGACGACAAATCGGATATTTAGACGTAAACACTCATAACACGAACGTTCTACCATACATTCATATTAGAGATTTAGACGGTCAGTTATTAAAATTTCTCATTGATACAGGCAGTTCTAGTTCATTTTTGGATCCAAAATTAATTCACAAAAGTATAGTTCAAACCGTTAAACCAATTGCCATAACAACTGTCTTTAACAAACATACAATAGACAAACAAGTAACATTAAACGGATTCACGGAATTTAACACAACAGAGCCATTTAAATTTCTGCTTTTCAAATTTCATCAGTACTTCGACGGACTAATCGGACTAGACTTACTGACACAACTTCAAGCAAAGTTAGACTTCAATAACAAGATATTAGTTACGAACAGAGCAACTATACCATTACTATTGAAACCAAATTTCATGTCAAAATTGTATAAAGTTCCACCTAATACCAAAATAATAGCATACTTACCTGTAGATATTCAGTCAGGGGATATTTACATTAAACCAATAGAAATAGAGAGAGATTTAATTATACCCGAGGGAATATATCGCGCTAACGATTGGTATTCCTATGTTGAAGTAGTTAACTATTCGGAACTACAAAAACAATTTTTAATAGAACAACCCCTTAAAGTACAACAATACGACAGTAACGAATCTTACTCTGAATTTTGTAATTTTAATATCCAAAATAACAACGACACAGACAATGTTCAAGTGAAAGACCTATTACGAACTGATCACCTAAATGACGAAGAGAAACGATATATCTATAAACTCTGTAGGGACTACGAGGACATATTTTATCGGGAAGGACAAGATCTGACCTTCACGAACAAAATCAAACATTCGATCAAAACTGTAGATGACGTACCAATATATACAAAGTCGTATCGATACCCGGAAATTCACAAAAGCGAAGTGCGCGAACAGATCAGTAAATTATTGAAACAGGGTATCATTCGGCCAAGTTATTCGCCGTGGTCGTCTCCTATTTGGATCGTACCAAAAAAGAGAGACGCCAGTGGTAAGCAAAAATGGAGACTGGTCGTCGACTATCGGAAACTTAATGAGAAAACGATCGATGATAAGTATCCGATACCGAATATTAATGACATCTTAGATAAGTTAGGCCGGAGTATGTATTTTACAACCCTCGACCTCGCGAACGGCTTCCACCAGATAGAAATAAACACCAAAGACATTCCAAAAACCGCATTCACGGTGGAACATGGCCACTTCGAATATGTCCGTATGCCCTTTGGATTGAAGAACGCACCAGCGACCTTTCAAAGGGTAATGGATAACGTCCTCGGCGACTTACAAGGTACCATATGTCTCGTATATATGGATGATATAATCATCTACTCCACCTCACTACAAGAGCATATTGAGAACTTGCAGAAAGTTTTTGATAGACTCCGAGCAGCAAATCTAAAAATCCAACCAGACAAATGCGAGTTCCTGTGTAAGGAAGTAGCATTTCTCGGACATGTAGTATCCAGCGAGGGTGTAAAACCAAACCCAGATAAAATAAAGGCTGTAGTTAACTTCCCGATCCCCAAAACAGCGCGAGAAATTAAAAGCTTTCTTGGTCTCTTAGGATATTATAGAAGGTTTATTAAGGACTTCGCGAAGCTGACAAAACCCATGACGCAATGCTTACGGAAAGGAGAAGAAATAAAACTTACTCCCGACTATGTAAAGACTTTCGAAACGTGCAAAAAACTACTAATAGACGAACCAGTTTTAGCATACCCCGACTTTACCAAACCGTTCAATCTGACAACAGATGCCAGCAACATTGCTATAGGGGCCATATTGTCCCAAGGTCCCGTGGGACAAGACAGACCTGTTTGTTATGCCAGTCGAACATTGACGAAAAGCGAACAGAACTACTCCACTATTGAGAAAGAGCTGCTCGCAATAGTCTGGGCGACAAAGTACTTCCGACCATACTTGTTCGGAAGAAAATTTAAGATCATAACCGACCACAAACCGCTGACATGGTTAATGTCGCTCAAGGAACCAAATAGCAAATTGGTTCGATGGCGCTTAAAGCTGGAAGAGTTCGACTATACTATCATCCATAAATCCGGTAAAAATAACACGAACGCGGACGCACTTTCTCGAGTAAAAATTTCCGAACTAAACAATAACGAGACTGCCAGTAACACTTCAACTCACGTTACAATAGATCTATCAGACACGAATTCAGCTCACAGCGCTGATGAAGACAGTACCCCATACATACCAATAGCCGAAAACCCCTTAAACGATTTCAGTCAACAAATTATTTTAAAGCGAAACAAAAGTAAACCGAACAGAAAATACGAAATATTATTCAAAACAAAGAAAAGACAAATATTTCAATATCCTAGCTACAACGACGAGCTAATAATTAATATAATCAGACAATATATCTCACCAAACAGACTGACAGCCATTTACTGTGTAGAAGACTCTTTATTTAAAAAATTTCAAGACATATATGTAGAATACTTTTCACAAGGAAGACAATTTCGACTAGTCCGGTGTACGAAAATTCTACCCGACATATTGAACGACGACGAACAAGACCAAATAATCTCAAATTACCATAAGAACAGTAACCATCGGGGAATAAATGAAACAATAGCTCACTTGAGACGGGAGTACTATTTCCCGAATCTTAAATCTAAAGTATCCTATTATATAAGTCATTGTAAAATCTGTAACGAAAACAAGTATGATAGGAGGCCCCCCAAACAGAAATTCCAGTTAACAACAACACCATCCCAACCATTAGAAATAGCACATTGCGATATATTCTACGTTGACAAAAACACCATATTCACAATTATTGACAAATTTTCAAAATTCGCTCAAGCATATCTCTTAGAAACAAGGAATAGTTTACATTTGATTGAAGCCCTTTCAAAATTCATAGCAACGTACGGTCACCCCAAAACATTAGTCGCGGATTCTGAGAAAGGTTTTGACTCAATACGATTCAAAGAATTCTGTGAACAATACAATATCAACCTACACATCACTTCCGTTCGTAGCTCAAACTCCAACTCCCCAGTTGAACGTTTTCACTCGACACTTTTAGAAATATATCGTATAGTTCATAACGACAATAGCGATATTACAATGTCCCCCAAACGTAAACTCTTAGCTGCAGTTTTCACCTACAATAACTCAATACACTCAGTAACTAAATACACCCCGTTCGAGCTATTTTTTGGTAGACCATACGATTTAAAAGTAAAACCTGACCTCCAAGAAATCAATGACAAACAACAAGAACTATACGAAAAAGTATATAACCATACTTTAGAAAAGAAACATGACCTAATTATTAAACTAAATAGAGACAGAGACGAACCACTAACTTACCAGCCTAACACAAAAGCCTACTTACAAGAGAACAAACATAACAATAAGCTACATAAAAAATTCAAAGAAACCTCCGTAAAACAAAATAGAAGACTTACTATTAGAGATAAGAAAAATCGGAAACTTCACAAACAGAAATTAAAAAGACCATCTAAATTTCAGGCTAGTACTGACGGCAACGACAATGGGACAAAAGATGGAAATGACGGACTTAACAAACAACCCAGGAATATTGTTGATGAACCTAGGGCAGGCCCGAGTCGTGAAAGATTATAACCACTACATTCATATAATAAACCTAAATAATTACAGGGAAAACATCGCAAACATCAAATATTCTGTGAAACTCATAACACAAAATCGACACCTAAAAGGATTCCATAACACTCTTAATCTAAAGCTGCAAGAATTAGAAAATAATTTTCACACCCTCTACCCCAAACGAATTACTAAACGAGGACTGATAAACGGACTTGGGTCAGTGATCAAACAAATTACAGGTAACCTGGACAATGACGACGCGTTACAAATTAACAGGAATATCGAAAGACTAATGACGAACCAGGACAACATCTCAGACCAACTGAACAAACAGATACATATTAATAGACAAATGATTGAGCGATTTAACAACATAACCGAACATATTAACAAAGAACAATTTATAATCAATAATTACTTAAACTCGATATCAAATAATATCAATAGGCATGTAGAAGAAGACGTAAAATTCATGCAGTACGTGTATCAATTGACTTATAATATTGACACCTTAAACGAGCATCTAAAAGATATTACACATTCAATAAATCTAGCCAAATTCAATATTGTTTCCAAATCTATCCTTTTACCAAATGAGTTAGAGGATGCTTTCACATCTCTAAGACATCAAGCAATACCCATTGCCTCTTATGAACAAATATACGAACTTCTCGAGCTACAAGCTTACTATAATGATACAAGCATAATTTTTAACACCCGTATCCCCAATTTTTATTCCGAGAACTACCAGTTAAATTACCTAGAACAATTACCCACTTATACCCTAAAAACAATAAAAATCACCCAACCATACGTCCTTTCCAACGAGTATCAGTTGTATTTAGTTGACCAAGAGTGTCCCAGAGTAGAGCAAATCTACATATGCCACCTCAAAACAAGCAGTATCAAAACAAAACATTCAAAGTGCTTTGGCAATCTGCTTCTCAATAAACCTGCCTCCTGCACTTACGAAGATTTTAACAATGTAACGGAGATAAAACCACTGAGAGGCAATTACATCATTATAAAAAATTCTCCGGGGACCAGCCTATCATCTACCTGCGGAATCAACGACCGAAATATCACAGGAACTATCCTAATACATTTTCGAAATTGCTCCGTAACAATGAACGAAATTACATACACCAATCAAATAACCGAAAAAGAAGACGAAATTCATCTAGCTCCGACGTATAATATCGAGGTTAACGCATCAAAATTCGAAGAAAAACTGGACGTACACAAACTGAAAAACTTCCATATCCAGAACCGAGAGGAAATACAACTAATAAAGAAGCACGGAACACTACATATTTCAGTAACCTATTTCATCTTAGCTCCACTAATAGTTGCTATTAGTATCTTCTACATTCGGAGAAGAACAATATGGAAACCTAGGGAAATAGAAGTACAGCATACAACCCCAGCTCCAACCAAAGAAGTAAAACTCCTTTGGCCGTCGCTTTCGACTGAGGAGGGAGGAGTTACAGTCTCTTCACACGCTTAACACAATAGACACATAAATGATGACACTGCAGAGAGTATCAGATTTCAAATGTCGATTTCAAATATTCAGTCCAACGGAAATGGTGGAATTTGCACTGTATCAAAAATGCATAATTCACAATTCTCACAAACATCGCATCACTGGGAAACTGATCCAGTGACACGTGCATATCGAATCAGCATTATGAAGCCTATAAATAAAGAAGATCAACCGGCCAGCAACAAGTTACTTCCTTGACGTAAAACTACAAGCTTATTGTATTGACGATTATTGTAATAATAAATTTTTGTAATTATTGTTTTGTGACTAAAGATTAAATAAAATAACATTGTAATTCTTTTTAAAAACTCTATTATTTTTCGAGTGAACTTAATTATATATATATATATGTATATATATAGGTATTTTTTTTAATATTTGTAAAATAATGCTAAAATATAATATTACAAGCCCGTATTACTTGTTTTATAATAGTATATTGTGTAATGAGGGCGGGAAATTGTCGATTGCTCACGAAAGCGAAGTTGTGCGCACGATCGTAGTGAGTGCGTTCATTCGCTCGAGCGACCAGAAAGAAAAGAAGAAAAAGTAATCTGGTAAATTTACCGGTATGGTGTTTAAAGTTAAATAATATCTAGTGTATAATTTTAATTTTTTGGAGGGGGGGGGGGATTTCGACCCTTTACCCCTCCCCCCTGTATACGCGCTTGGACAGACACTGTAGATTTTGAATATATTTGCGACTGGTGATCCAGGAATATTGTAGTTTACAATTTGCCTTCACGTAGCACGGAAGAAATTTCAAAATCAGTTTGACTAGACAAGGACTTTTTCAAAATGTTGTCAGTGAAACGAGTTCCAATTTTTTAAATTGTTTGCTTAATTTTTACAACAATTATCGAATGTATGGTAATACTCAATGAGCCGGTTGAACACCAACTATCACTAGGAATGACGGAATTGGTAACGAAAATACAAAATCTGTAAAATTTTGTGTGGAGAGTACTTTCTATTAGTTGTGTTGTATACATTCTAAATTATTTTTAATATTTCTTTTTTTTTAAAATTCATCCATGGGTTTTCTAAACAATTTAAATTTTTTGAAAATTTACGTAAAATAAAATGGTTTTGTTTGCTATTTTGTTAAAAATGTTGCTGCAGTTTTCCAAAAATTTTTATTATTCTTGCAGTATCGTGGCTTCCTATTACCCTTTATTCGTATTAAAAAAAATTGTAATTTTTGTTTTTAATACTCACTTCAAAGCAGCCCAATATGAAAAAGTGGTACAGCCGCAAGTAATTTGGGAAATCCTAATGGAGGTGCAACACTTTATTTTCCATCTTGTTGGATAGTGAGGGGGATCATAAAACTGATAATCTTGCTTTAGTGCAGAACCAATTACCATCAACATATCAACAATATCTTAAAAGGTATTTTTGCAATTTTTAGTTTTTGTAACATATGTAAAGTGGCCACTTTACCCCACTATGTTGGATAAAGTGACCGAGGTTAGAAAATAGACCGAGACAATTAAACTACGTTTGTATCATTAATTTATTATTATATATCATTGAACAGACGGATGGGCGGACACATTGAAATCTCACCATAAGACTTATTTTTTTGCATTTTTTCACGAAACTCTAAAAACTTATTTCAAGCAATTTTTTGTTTCTCTAAATGTAATATAAAGAACTAAATAAAAGTACTGCAGTTAATATAGGTAATATGTTAAAATATTTTAAGAACTCAACTTGAGCAGCGATCGAAGACACCACAAAAACACTGACCACTTTGCCCCATTATAAGCCTGGCCTTTTTATAATATTAGACGCCATTTCGTTAAACCGCAACCATTTTCAAAAAAGAACTTTCTGATTCATCATAATTATGCTAAATTAAGTATTTTAAAGGTAGTTAGAAAGAGTTTTTAGCTATCCCAATTAAAAAGTTGTATTAGTAATTAATAAAAAAAAAAAATGAAAAAAGAACTTAAAACGTACTTTACATCAACACTGGAAAATTAAGAAAATTTGTTATAATTCGTACAATCTGGTAGAACATTAATGGCTTCTCTACAAACTAGTATTCAACTTCGCCACCAGACTGAAGTAGTTTCCAGTGACTAAAAGTCAATGGCGACTTTATCCCAATTTCCCCTACATATTGTATTGTTTCAGACAAATCACATTACGTAATTTATTTTTTTTGTTATTTTTAGCAAAAATTTCCCAAATAAATTTTTGTATCTTCTTCGATTAAGTTCAATCAGTCTCTTATCACAAGGTCGTGGCTTCTCGTTATTTATTTCTTATTGCGTTGTAATTTTTATCTATTTTAGCGAATTTCCAGAATGGAATTCAGCTATTACAGCCACTGTCATAACGCGACCTGAGCCCGGGACCATGGCAGAAATTTGTTTTGAGGTCCCTAGAAACCGAAAATAATATTCGCTAAAATTTATATATATATATATATATATATATATATATATATATATATATATATATATATATATATATATGTATGTATGTATGTATGTATGTATGTATGTATATATATATATATATATATATATATATATATATATATATATATATATATATATATATATATATATATATATATATACAGTGAAACCTGCCAAGTTGGACACCTCTGTATACTGGACACCTGCTTCAAGTTGGACACTTTTCAATTGGCCTGGCGAAATTACATTGTTTTAAATGCATATTAATACTTATAAGTTGGACACCTCTATATGTTGGAAACCTGTCTAATTTGGACAGTTTTTTAAAATGATTTTTGATATTTTGACCTGTTTACGTTGGACATTCATGTATTTTACACGTGACCGAAACACGTGTTAGTTATGTTATGACAGTTATAATAATGTTAAACTTGTTTATTTACCGCCAAATCTAACATCGGAAATTCAGACACTAGATCAAGGCGTGATTCGAACAATGAAAGCTTATTACCGCAAAAGTTTGCTTATGTGTTTAGTTGCTAAATCTGAAATTTCTAACAACCACAAGGAATTTATCAACTCAGTCACGGTTTTGGATGCAATTCGATGGATCAGCGAAGCATGGCAAGCTGTATCTACGGAAACAATTGTTAAGTGTTTTAGACGAGCTGGTTTTAGTATTCCAAAAGCAAATGAAGGGGACCATAATGAAGACCCTAATTCAGAACTTCGCGATGCAATTAAATTATTACCTCCAGAGTTTCAAAATCAGTTACAGACTGCTGAAGAAATGATCACCGCCGATGCCTACTTAGAGGTACACGATCATGTCTTCACTACACATCAAGACGTTCTTCAACATGTTTTACAACTAGACGAGGAACAAGAAATCGAAGAATCTAATGACGAGTGCGAGAAAGTAGCGGAGAAACCAACAACCCCTGAAGAAGCTTTGAACGGTATAAATACCGCCATTAAGTATTTAACTGAAAACCCATGCGAACTGTTAGAAGATTTATTCAAAATTCAAAGCAAATTAGAAAGCAAAATTTTCCTAAAAATTGTATCCAAACAAAGATAAGTGATTTTTTTACGAAAGATAATGTTTAAATATCTATAATATGTATGTATTACGATTGTTATTCGATAGTTTATTTCAATAAATATTGATACGTAGATGTGTGTATATGTATTACTTTAAAAATAATTAATTTTGCATTATATTCTAAATTAGTGTTAACCTTAAAATTACTAAGCGTAGATAATTTTGGTATTTTGCATATGTTGGACACCTGTTTATGTTGGACAGTTTTTGATTGCACCGCGGGTGTCCAACTTAAACAGGTTCTACTGTATATATATATATATATATATATATATATATATATATATATATATTCGCTATGTTATGCAGGATGCTGAGACAGGGGTATTTGAAAATTAGAATTAATTTTGAAAAATTGAATTTTTACAATTTGATTTTGTTTATAGTCGTTAGTCTGAAAATACTTTTGAGATTATTGCTGAAATTTTTTATGCTGATCTGCCACGTCGTCATTTAATAGATGTTGCTAAATATTGCCAGATTTTAGGTTAATAATCCAAATTTAATTTATTCCAAAACAATTTTTTTTTTTTTTTGGAATAAGTGGATTTGGAAATTTTTTTTAAACGCAACTTTTACGTTTTTGCTATGAAAATTTTTAACAGCATTTTTCATTGAAATGTAACAAAAATACCTCATTTTCCGTAAGAATATGTGTAATTTTGTCATGTATTGTAATGCATTTTTCTCAACAATAGGCTTCCTAATCAACATGAAACTTCAACGAAATTTTTTTTCTTAAAATCTGTCTAATTTTGTTGATTTTAAACTGTTTTCATCATTTTTTTCGTAACAATCAAACCTCCTTAATTCCACCAATTATTTTTATGGAAAAATCTCTTACTGCCACAAGTTGGAAACTACTTCGACAGCTTAAGGTAGTTGGCCGATAAAACGATTTTTTCAAAGGATTTTAACGAAACTTGCCTAGATATTTAAGTAATTCAGTACCAGTAGTACGAGTCTATTCCGATTAAAATTGGCTACCCCAATTTTGAGAAAGACGATTTCAAAGTTTTGTAATTTTTACACGAACTCTTATGGGAAAACTCTATTTCTTTTTAATAAAATGAAAACGTGTCAAAGGAATTTGATAAAAATTTAATATGTTATAAAATAAATATAGTTACAGACCATATTTAATAAGAAATAAAAATTATTCACTGCACTGTTTTTGAAATATAATTTATAAACATCATTTTACAACGATTTTTCAACAATGATTTTATATAAGCGCGCGGAAATTCAAAAAAACAAGTGGTATATTTTGTTTATCGTGTTTAGCATATGAATCTGTTCTGCAAAACAGAGAAGGAAATATAGTGTCCATGCCAGGTGTTCATATTCCAAACAAAATAAAAAGCTATATATAGGTATATATATATATACCTATGAACACCATATTTCCTTCTCTGTTTTGCAGAACAGATTCATATGCTAAACACAATAAACAAAATATATACAAATATAATAACTGAAGAATATTTAATACATTATTTAATTTTTGATAAAAGACATTTTTTCGCTGAGATATACTTTTGTACCTAACTAGCTTTCATTAAAATAATTATTCTATGGTCAATTTTCATCATTAATAATTTTGATTATGAAAAACATTGCTAAAAACCAATCAAGATTAATAAGACATTTTACTTTGCAAAAATACCACTTTTATTGTGTTAAAACTCTTATGACATGTTTCGGTTCAATATGACCGTTATCAAAGAAGTGGTTCAATATAACCATTATCAAACAAGTGGAAATCGGATAAAAATAAAGCTATCCAAAGGCTGTTTATCAACGGACAAAAAAATTTTTTCATTATAAAATTCGTAGAAAGTTGAGGGAGTATGGTCCATTTCACTTAAATTTAACCATGCTTCATCATTTTGAATTGAAATAATTTTCGTTTTCTTGGCTCTATCTCTTTCATTATTGCATTTATGTAAATTCTGAATTTGCAGTTTGTTTTTAGAAAAGAAATTAGTTTCGACTATAAGAATTATTTAATTTTTTAACGATAACTCATGATCAATTGTATTTGAAATGCGGTATAGTAATTTCTAATTCAAAATATTTCAAATATTTCATAAATCCAAAACAAAATCAACAAATAAAAAACTATTTATAATTAAAATTTAATTTAATTTACATATTTTACATTATTAAAAATTCTTTCCGAAAGAATTTTTAATATATTCCAAACAAAAATTGATATGAGATCATATACATCAAAAATTGTATGGCAAATTATTATTACATTGTAAAGAATTATTGATTAGTAGTTTTATTATCCCGAACCATAATACATATTGTTCTATTTAAATATGAACGGACGGAGGTGGAAAATAAACGGACAGACGAACAGACGAATCGACGAAATTTATTATCGTATTGTATCAAATTATAAATTTTGTTTTCGGTCAAATTATAGTTCATTCAGGAACGAAAATTTACTAAATTAATTAAATATTGTTATTGTTATTGTTTAAATAAAAACTTACTACCGGATATAAAGCAAATGTCGTTCGTAGGTAGGTAGTGTGTATTTTGTTGTTGAATTATTATTATTGTTAGTACATAGTACTTAGTTTATATAATTTAAACTTTTCCTGAGAAATAATAAAACATTCATACTGTACGTAAAATAGGTTAAAAAAGTGCTATAAAACAGTAAAACATTTTAAAAAGTTAATACCGTAAGGCTTAACAACGGGATGGCTTTACTCCTTGGTACAATCCAAACAAATTATTGATTAAAACGTTTTTTTTTTTTTTTTTTGTCAAAATTAGTATCTTAAAGAGAAAAGATAGGAAAAATTCGGTAAAATTCGATGAACTATTTTTGAACAGTTGAATTATTGGAGAAGTTCCTCAAGATGGCGGCCAAAAAAGGTCAAAAACAGTTTTTAGTGTTTTTAAAAAAACTAATTTTCAAACGAAAGTTGCAGAAATATTCTAATGTCAACAGGATGACACCAATTGACCAATTTAATGCAAATTTGTGCATTAACATATTACTTATTGTAACGTCCAAAAATCGAACTTAATGGGCTTAAAGTATTCTCAAAGATTTATATCTACTAGTTAAGTACCATCAATTGGGGCGAACCTGGACAGTAGGGGCGAATCTAGATAGAGCTGCCTCTCGATATTTCTTCGTCAGTGTTATGACCGTACAAGGTCATAGATCAATTTATGCTACTGAATTTTGTCAGTTATGAGTTAGTCATCAAAGAAAAGCGGTGAACGTGACATCTTTGTATTTTGTTATTTTACAGGCGCATTGTTTATAGTACCAAAAATGAAAGCTGTATTGTGCTTAATTTTTTTTTTTTTTTTATAAATTGATTAACAAAAAATTGTCTATAGGTGAGGCGAATTCATACACCATGGTGCGTCAATACAAAAAGATAGTGAGTATAAGCTACATAAACTGTAGTCTAGAGAACATAAAATGGACTCTTTTGGACAGAGGCGCAACAACCGGGGAGGTTCAAGGGGTTCACCCCCTAAAATTACCTGGAAGTTTTCCCTTCAATTTATTTTACTTATATTAAAAAGTTAAATTTTTAGTTGTTTACTAATATTTTTTATTTAAAAATCAAATTTTCGGAGACGAAATTTTATTACAACATTTTCCATTGTTATCGAAAACTGCGTTATCAAAAAATTTGATAATTTAAATTTTTATTGGTCCCTCTGTAGATATGTAGTTGTTGCGCCCCTGCTTTCCGATATTAAAAATAGAAAATCGATCAGACAAGCTGCTGAATATGTCCATGTTCCCAAATCGACCTTGCATGATAGACTCAAAGACAAATCGAAATAAAATTCATTTAAATCCAAAATGTTTTATTCCACCCATCAAAAGCCATTCGCTGATGCAGTTATTTATCTTAGCGAATTTTCAGATTGGAAATTCAGCTATTTTTATCTTTTTATGTCCGATTTTACCCATATGCATGACTGAATGTGATTTATATTGCAAGTAAAGCACTGTCCAGATTCGCCCCACACATAGGGACGAATCTAGACACTATATAACCAAAAGAAAAAGAATGTTACAGTACTAATTTTGATATTTTTATTACTGCCCTATATGGTCGTGATATTAAAGCATTTAAATTATTTTTTTAGAAGTTTTTAGGTAAAGTCTAAACAGTTTATTGCCAAAAAAACTGAAAAAATCGTCCAGATTCGTCCCAACTGACGGTAATTCAAATTTTTTAATTCAGCAAACTTCGATTATTTTTTATCTTTTGAAATTTTATTTTTTTGGTTATGTCTTTAGGAATCATTAAGTCAAAGTTAAAAGTAGATTGAAAACTAAAAAGTATTATTAATGATTCTCCAGCCCCATTTTTCGGGATTAAGTGAATTTCGTTGGCAAAAGTGAAAAACCTTGTAGGTAAGTTAATTTTTTTTCAATTTTGAGTTTTTGCTCTTATATATAAGAGCTTCACTATTAGGCTACCTACAAAACCTCATAAGAGTCACTAACAATCGATTTCCAATAGTTTTTGTATTTTCCACTAGGTAGTATCACCTGTCACAACCGTTATTAGAATGAATATCCTCCTCACCATTTTTAATTGTGTTTTCAAAGCAAATCTTTACACCTTCTGAACTTATTACTTAGAAAAAGTACTGTTTTGCTCTTAGAAGAGGCCTAGTTCTTGCAAATTATAATATCTAAACAGAAATTATCTCGATATTTATTGTTACTTTTCATCAGCTCAAAAATGATTTTGGAAACAGAATAACTTATTTTTTTATAATAGATATTATTACGTTTTTGTTTTATATGTTTGTAATCCTACATTTTTCTTAAATTTTGTAGCTTCAGTTTTTTCAGTTTTCTATGATTCATATTACTTGCAATTTTATCATGTTAAATACAATTTATTGAACTCAATAAGTCTGAATTATTTTCTCTGGTTCATACAAGAAAAAATAAAACCCTGTCAGTTTCCAGTGGTCCTGAGAGATATTATAATATTCTTGAGTAGGTTTACTTTTGCAAGAAATAATTTGTTAATTTGGAATAAACCCGCTCCTGTGGTATATTTTACACGACTTAATAAGAGATATTTAATGATATAAAAGAAACATGTAGGTATGAGCTTAAAACAGCTTTCTGACTGTATAAGAAGTTATCAAAAACAACTTAATAAGTTATTTTTCAAAAATTATATTTTTTAAAAGACTATTTTGAGCGAACTCAACCTATCTTATGGTACGTCTAATGCTACGAAAGTTAAATTAAATAAAGCTGAATGAAGATTACTCTTTAAATCAGGCATTTCTAAAGTAAATCAAAATAAATTTTAAAATTTAAACAATTGAAATCACAATTAATATACATTTAGTTGGTATAAAATACTTTTAAGGCTAATCTCTCAACATAGATTATTTCCATCGTATAGTCTTAAGCACACTCATAATTTTTTAAATATTTTTTTATGTAACTTGTACACTTTAGATAACAATAAATACATTTATTTAATAATATTGTTTCTAGTTGAACAAATTTACAATATCGATAAGCAGAAATTGAATATATGCATGTATATATGTGTTCACATGCGAACATTTTGAACACAATGTGCGATTAATATTACTAGCTGTGGACAGACAGATGGATTGGAATCGTGGTTATACGATATTATTGTCGTAACACAGCGCCATAATGTACGTCAAAATATATAGAATGATTCATAAAAAAACTACCATCAGTTGGGGCGAATCTGGACAGAGCTGTCTCTCGATATTTCTTCGTCAGTGTTATGACCGCACAAGGTCATAGATCAATCTATGCTACTGAATTTTGTCAGTTATGAGTTAGTCATCAAAGAAAAGCGGTGAACGTGATATCTTTGTATTTTGTTATTTTACAGGCGCATTGTTTACAATTTTTAAAAATAACGCGCGTTTTGAAATCTTATAAAGAAACTGGTGTACGAAAGAAACAGTTACATATATAACCTAAACATTTTGTTGACAATATACGTACCAAAAATGAAAGCTGTATTGTGCTTAATTCTTTTTTTTTATAAATTAATTAACAAAAAATTGTCTATAGGTGAGGAGAATTCATACACCATAGTGGGTCAATATAAAAAGAAAGTGGGTATTAACAACATGAACTGTAGTCTAGATAACATCAAATCGGCTCTTACGGGGGAGGTCCAAGGGGTCCGGACCGCCTAAAATTACCTGGAAATGTTCCTTCAGTTTATTTTATTTATGTTAAAAAGTAAAATTTTTAGTGGTTTACTAATATTTTTTATTTGAAAATCAAATTTTCGGAGTCGACATTTTATTACAACATTTTCCATTGTTATCGGAGAACTGCGTTATCAAAAAATTTGATTACATATTTAAATTTTTGTTGGACTCCCTGTAGATATGTAGTTGTTGCGCCCCTGCTTTCCGATATTAAAAATAAAAGAAAATCGCTCAGACAAGCTGCTGAATATTTCCGTGTTCCCAAATCGACCTTGCATGATAGACTCAAAGGCAAATCGAAATAAAATTCATTTAAATCCAAAATGTTTTATTCCACCCATCAAAAGTCATTCGCTGATGCAGATATTTATCTTAGCGAATTTCCAAATTGGAAATTCAGCTATCTTTATCTTTTTATGTCCAATTTTACCCATATGCATGACTGAATGTGATTTATGTTGCATATAGAGCACTGTCCAGACTCGCCCCACACATAGGAGCGAATCTGGACACTATATAAACAAAAAAAAAAAATGTTGCAGTATCAATTTTGTTATTTTTATTATTGCTCTATATGCTCGTGATATTAATGCATTTAAATTATTTTTTTTTAGAATTTTTTAGATAAGCTAAACAATTCATTGCCAAAAAACTGAAAAAATCGTCCAGATTTTTCCCAACTGACGGTACTTCTAATAGTTCTGATATTTAATTCTTTTTTTAAGTTGGTCGGTGGATTAGAGCTTAAATACTAAACTAAATTTAAAGTTTAGCATTTATTAACGCATAAACCCCAATTTGTAAGCTATTTCACTGAAGCACCTAATGAGGTGTAATATAAGAAACGTAATGTGCTGTTTATTAGTCAGTAAACAAAGTTTTGCAAGGTTATAGTGCGAAATTGATCAAAATTATTTCCCAAAATATTAGATCACTTTGAAATGTCAGAAAAGGTTTTATTCGACAATTTTCTTTCCCTAAAGAATACCGCAATCAATATAAAACTTTTTAGAGTGTATCTGTAGCACACAAAAAAAAGAATTTTTCCCCAAATTACAAAACCAAATAGTCGCACGGGGGTAGATCGAACACAATGGTCTTCGTTTTTTTTTCGAATAAGTTCATGGTGGACAACAATAAATTTCAAACAGTAGCCAGAATATAAAAATAGTATATTGTGTAATAAGTGCGGGAAATTGTCGATTGCCCACGAAAGCGAAGTGGAGCGCACGAACGTAATGAGTGCGCTCATTCGTTTGAGTGGGGCAATCGACAATCCCGCACGAGTTGCACATACTATTTTTTTTATTACGAATTTCACATACTTTTTTCTATTATTATCACTATTTTTGACATTTTTATTACTTTTAAAAATAATATTTTTAAGTGTTCGTCTTTTTTTTCTGAATTAATTATCGTTTAAATTACTTTGTTGGTGGTTTCTATAGAAATAATTATGAAATATTTATTAAATGAAAAATTAAGAGGCGGCTTTGCGTGTTTTGATTAAATTTTGCGTGTTTTATTGTCAATTTGCGTGTGGAAAGTTACTTTCCACACGCAAAAAAAATATGCGGGAAGAGTACAGTGGGCAAACAGCTATTTTGCGTACAGAAATGTGTGCACCAAGTTAGTACTTCTCCCGCACTAGTAATAAAAAAAAATTTTTTCACTATCGAGTATTTTCATGCACTTACTGATACTGTTGATAATACTAGTAAGTTGCATTTTCCGAACGTTTGTTTATATCCATGGAAACCAAAATATAACGATGCGGTAAGTAAAATAGGTGCCCGGTAAGTGAATAGGAGTGCGGTAAGTGAAATCAGCTCAAAAATGATTTTAATTATTTATTTATATTGAAATTGAAAGTACAATTTGAACAATTAGGAAAATTAATCGATAAGTATAAAAATTTTCACTAGTTATCACATTATTATTATTGTTGCCATTAAATTTGTTTTCATATTTTATTGACATTTCAAAAAGTTTTTCAGTCATTAAAATTTTCTGTGTTTTCATAATCTTTCTTTCATTCTACGAGAATAAATTTGCAACCAATATTAAATGCTTCATCAGTTTCATTATTCTCACTAATATTATAGTTTATCAAACTATTTTCCTCCATTTTTTTTAATAGAAAATTCAAAAAAATATTCACTCCAACATTGACACTTTTTTTTCTTATTTACAAATATATGTAGTTGTCAATTATCACTTACAAAGATTCGAAGTTGCGATAAAAGTTTACAATATTTAATCATGGCATTCTACGTAATAATATAGAAATTTAAATTTAATCTATATTATCCGAATTTTATTTTTTATTTAATATATTTATTCTTTAATTACCTTAAATTGATCGGGCAAAAAATATTATACAATGCACGATGCGTTAAGTATCTTTACTGATCTCGAAAATTGCAAAAGCTCGACCCTGTGGGTCTCGTTTTTGCAACATGTTCTCGATCAGTAAAAGCAACTTACCGAACTTATATTCTAAAATACTATTCCATCATTCAAAGTCGTTTTACAAATCTGTTCAAAACGATTTTCAAAATATTTTCGCAGTCATAATTCCTTTCGAGTGTTATTCTAAAAATGTTAATACATCATTTAAGCCAATAAAAAAAGAAAACAAAATTTCCTGATGTAACGCCTTAAGTAGATAATTTACATGAATCGTTCTATATACTTTACCATACCTATCCGTAAACGTATGAAATTTGTCTATTAATTCTCGTATCTGTGCAATAAAACTAAACGTTTGTTACACTACTGACTACTAGGTAGTCTAGTAAATGTGTACAGATTATTTTTTTTTTTTTTTTTTTTTTTGGATTAAAATTGGAGTACTGCTGCCGGTGGATGGCGCGGTCAGCAGCACCCGGCGGCATCGCCTACTAAGGGCATGCGCCGCCAAAACTCAGTAAAAATAAAAACAACACATAAAGACAGGAACACATAAATGCAATAGACAATGGACAACATACACATATTAAAATTCAACGATGAGCCCTGCCATCCCAGGGCCTAAAAAGTACGGACAGTCCTTGTTGGCGGTACGCAAAGGGCTAGCCAGAGCGTCCGGTCACCAAGGTCTGAAATCCAACGATGAATCTCCGAGGTGTAAAGGGCCTCGGAGTGGAGGAAACTGACTAGAAAAACACGGGTATAAATAAATATCACAAGTAAGTATCACGGTATCACAGATAAAACTTGTTGCGTCACTGGGAAGCCACAGGCCGACCAGTGAAGCAAGAAGGAGTTAAAAGAAAATACCGCTGTAGAGCCACAACAACAGGCCCACAGCGGCACAACAAAATATCACAAATAAGGAATCACAAAATACAGAGAAACAAGAATTATCACAGTAACCCATCGCACCAGTGGGGGGCCCGGAGCCACGCAGTGGTGCGATGGGGATTATAACAACGCTAATGGAGATTCCAAGAATCTCCATTAGAAGAGGACTAAACAAAATGCAACAAAATAGAAAAATAACAATAAAATATCACAGACTGAAAAATCACAGTAAATATATCACAGCGTACCCACTGTATCCTTGGGGGCCTAGAACCGCCCAGTGGTACAGTGGGGATTACAACAACACCGTTGGAGGCCCCATGGACCTCCAGTGGCAGAAAAACAAAAGACAAAAGGGACGAAAAAACAATAACAATCACAAATGTGTTAAAATGAATTTGTGTCGTCTTAATTTATTACCAAACCAGAGCCCCGTTAGCCTGCTAGCCAGCTAGCAGTTACCGCCGAGCACGACGAGGACGAGGGGTTGGATTTATGCTCGGCTACAGATTATTAATCCTCTGAAAATGTAATTTAATTTAATTGTAGTACCGAGCTCGATTACACTATTATCGTAGACTAAACAACACTAAATACACAAGTTGTACTAAGTTATAGTAAAATATTATGCAAATAGAGAAAAAAAAAAATCGAATGATTTAAACTATTTTATTATAGTGCATTGATTTATTATTTATCTCAATTTAATCTACATTAAATACATACACTCAAACATTTTTTTGTGCGGAGGGTAGGGACCACAAAAAAAAAGACACAAAAGAATATAAAAGAATATTCCGAAACTTCGTAAGTAGCTATAAAAATATAATTCACAACATATTGTAAAATAAAATTTTCTATGCCACATAACTTAAAGCCTCACCATGTCACTAGAAATTTGCTTTACTAACTAACAATAAGTAAAATAAAGAAATTAATGATCAATTTACATAGGTACAGCTGAACTCTCTTTTATGCGTTTTTTTTTGTGCGGTCTTTTTTTTGTGCGATTTTTTTTATGCGGTTTGTGAAAAATGACCATTAAAATGCATAATGTGAATCAAAATCACGAGACAGTAAGAAACTTTAACAATTACTATAATAACTTTCTTTGATAAAAATACTTTTTAACGGCTTTTAAGCATTTAATCATTATATTGCATAACAGCATAAGTTATTGCATCATTTAATTTTGTTACAGATGTATTTGTCAAAATTTTCATATTTTAAAATTAAAATAAAATTTATGTTTCTACTTGTAAATTAATGTTTTATCTTGTTTATAGAAGCAACTGTTAAGGAAATTTCTAAGTTTTGAGCGTTTTGAGTGATGTTTTTTCGATGAAACTTTTTTTATGCGGTCCCGACCAACCGCATAAAAAAAGTTTTTTGTACAATCTGGATCGAACTATACTTTTTATAGCTATTTATGATATTTTTCAATATATTTTTTTGTGCGATTTTTAGTTGAATTTTTCCTTGCAAAATTAGACTTATACAGTCTATACGTCAAGAACGGTGAGAGGCGAGAGTTAGGGGCGCTATCCGTTTTCGGAACCGTAGAACACGAATATGTAGAAAAAAAAATGTCAGATATATATATATATATATATATATATATATATATATATATATATATATATATATATATATATATATATATATATATTCCCGCCACCTTTTAATTTGTGTAGGGACCCCTATGGAAGTTAAGAGATGAAATTTGGTAAATGGGGCTCATTTTCGAGGCACCTCATACTATCAAAGTGGGGTCAAATTTTGGGAAAATTTTTGATCCGACCCAACTTTTAAGGGAGTTGTGGGGGGCGGAAAAGCAATAAAACTTTTCGTGTTTCGGTCAATTATCTACAACATATCCAAAATTCAGCTTCCTAGGATGATTTGGTGGGAGTAGAGGGGGGGAAAACGATTTTCGCTGGATCTAACAGGCCCCCAGCCCCCCAGAATTAACGTAGAGGGTTGAAATTTGGTGTGTTGATAAAGTTCGTACCTAGGTTGTGCTTTTTGGAGGTTTTAATATTTTACCCCCGCCCCCCTCATTTTTAAGCTACAATTTCATGCATTTTCGACGTTTTCGAAGTTTGTACCACTCGCACAGGTCACTCAAATAAACCTAGAGGGCTGAAATTTTGTATTCGGATTGAGTTAGTATCAAGGGGGTGCCTTTTGGGAGTCTCGACTTTCAAACACTACCGCCACCATTTTTATACCCAAAAGAACATGATTTTTCTTGTTTTTTAACAGTTTCGTTCGGGTCAAAATCTCCCCAAATAAACCTAGAGGGCTGAAATTTTGTGTACAGGTTAAGCTAATAGCCAGACACTGCCATTTGGAGGTTTCAACTTTTAACCCTTACCCCCATGATTTTTACGCCAATATTTCCTTAATCTTTTTGCTTGTTTTCTAACACGTCTAGAGACTCTCTGAGGAAACCTAGAGGGCTGAAATTTTGTACGTGTATTCAGTTAGCATCCAGCTAGTACCTTTTAGGGAGTCCACATTACTTTCCCCCCCCCCCACTTCTCCCATTAATTCATCGGAATTCAATGCTATTGTTAAATGTGTTTTAAATGCATTATTTTTATTCTAAATACAAGTAGGTAGGCGAATAGCAATTTTAAAAAATTTTAAAAAAATTGAACTTACTTTTATAACAAATGAAATACATATATATTAAGTAATTTAAAAATGTTAGTAAAGTCACTATTTATTTATAAATTAGGAATTTTGGTTTTTTATTATATATAAAATAGAAATTTTGGATTTTTTTGGAAAGAAAAAATATCTTCATAAAGGCCTTCCAGTTTACTATTTAAGTTCCTTTTTTAATATTTAAAAATGAAACACAAAGGCAATTGGCGGATAAGCATGGGTAAGAATGCCCTCGTACGAATTGTGTTGGCTTTTTCCCTGTTAACTGCTATCGGCACAAAATTGAAATTTACTGAGATTCAGCCCTTAAAAACTTAAAACCTTTTTTTAAAGCCCCGATCAACCGGACACTCATCATCAGTTTTGAAACCACCAAAATTACAAATCGCTTGTGGACTTTCAATTATATTTCGCTTGTAGACACTCAATACCGAAGATGAAAGGAAAAATTCGACTTCCGTGATGGGGCTCCGCTGCTCACGGCGTTTTTTTTTTATGCGGTCCACCGCACAAAAAAAGGATCAACTGTATAAGAATATTTTTATAATGTATTACGTAATTAAGGTTGCAAGTTTCATAGCACAAACGAGCGAAAAAGTTACGCAAGAGCCGCGCAATTGTGCGAGTGTGTAATATGTCCCACAACCGAGTTACATACTATACTTTATCGACGACTAATATGAAATTTACAATAAATAATATAAATTTCTCACGGACAGTGACAGTCTTCCGTAGGCGTAATTAGATAAAAATTTTGTACAGATTTCAAGTATAATTTCACACAGCTGTATGTAAAACTTAGCTTACTTAGATAGTACTTTTTGTAGTAAATAAGCAGGTTTATAGTAGATTTATATGCATATGTATACATTATATATTGCATATACAAAAATTGTAATTCATAGAATACGTTTGGACAGTCGGAAACCAACACGGAGAGAAAATTTCTATAAAAATTACTGTGCTCATACTACAATCGACGTGTAATAGGCGAACATATTCAATTTTACCGTACAAAAATTGGATATGTTCGCCTGTTACACGTCGATTGTAGTATGAGCACAGTAATTTTTATAGAAATTTTCTCTCCGTGAACCTTATCGCAAATTAATCTTCAAATTGCTTACTATTGGGTCATCCGGAAAGTTCGTGCCAGTTTCGGAGCAAACCGCAAATGAAAACAAAACGTATAACAACATGTTAGTGTTAGGCCGATAGCGTTGCTTGTAATATGTATCATACATCTTTAAACAGTGTTTAAATTATTTTTCTTTTTGTAAATAACGATGAGCAATGTAGACATCAAGGAACATCATGTCATGTTATATGAGTTTAAAAAAAGTATTAATGCAGCTGATGTAACGAGAAATATTTGTAGTGTTTATGGTGATGATGCACTTTCTGACAGAACCTGTAGAAAGTGTCATAGTTTGCTAGATTTCGAAAAGGTAATTTTTCTTTGGAAGATGAGGCTCCGGTCGACCTGTGTGTATTGACGATCAATTTATCCGTCAAGAAATAAAGCGAAATTCGAGGCAAACTGTCGAAGAATTGGTGGCAACTTTTGAGCATTCAGAGTCCACAATTTTCGGCCATTTGAAGAAAATTGGGATGGTCATTTACACCAAAAACGACACGAACTTTCCGGATGACCCAATATTTCTTTTTTTTATTCACTTGGGACACTTTGTTGGACTTTTTATATACCACACAAAAAGAGGCTTCAGTGTATATGTAGAATATTATGCAAATACAAAGAAAAAATCGATTGAACTATTTTATTGTTTTATTTTATGCATTGATTTATTGTTTATCTCAATTTAATCTCTCGGCTGACTGCAATTGCAAAAATATCATAATTAGAAATTAATTAATTAGAGTGAATGGACGTTATTGAATCCGGCCCGTTTCAGATTTTATTAACTTTGGGTTTTAATTAACATTAAAATAGTTTTATTGTGAATTATAGGTATATATATATATATATATATATATATATATATATATATATATATATATATATATATATATATATATATAGCTATATTTTCATCCCCATATTGGAAACGCTTTGTTACAACGTTGTTTATAAATTACATAGCAAACGGAAATTAATGGCAAAAACGAGATCGTATTTGATTTTTTCAAACTTTTAATTACAGAAAATGAATTTGAAAGAAACAAATATTGTTATAACCACAGAATAACACAGAACGAGCGGTAATATTTCTATACTACTGAAATCAGTGTAACGCTAAAGGATAAAAGATATCCCACCACTACGTTATATATGTGCACGCGGAGTTGTGTGTGGTAGTGCGCTAAATGGTTATGTGTATGCGTGTCTTGTATACGCATATGTTAAAAAAAATATATAATATGTATGCGCTACGTAGATGTACGTATACACGGTAACACAACACCAACAATATGACAACAATTGAAACACACCCATTGGTAGCTTGTAAGTCAATGACAACATAGTTCTGTAAAACGCACATACTTGCACATAAGTGATTGCAGAAAAGAGACAGTTATATTCGTTCTATTTGTTCTGTGGTTATAACTGACGTAAAGTTGTAATATCTCGTTCACATTGAAATGATAAGTAGTAAATCGGAAGTAGTAAGTAGAACGCTTCAATGTGAATGTGTCTAAAAGTTATCTTTTAGAGTCTAGACCAGTGTTTTCCAACCACCGATTCGTTTGGAATTAAATTCGTTTGGAACAAAAATGTTTATAATTTTCATATTTTGCTTAAAAAAAAGGTGTTTGGCGATAAAAATCACATTTTGGGATTTAGTTTTTTATTTATGGCCCATGATAGCATGCGTCTAGCACAGTAGAGCAGAATATTTTTTGTTTTAAAAAAAGAAACTGATGGAGACATATGGCCGGAAAATCACATTTTATATAACACGACCTAGTATAGTTGTAACAAATTATTCCAGTCTAAATACATATTGTATTTAAAATTAAAGACTAGCTTTCAAACGTTTCTCTAATTCTTAAGAAAGTGTTGATACTTTTCTGAATTACACAGTAGGCAAAGTGGTCGGAAACCGACATTCCATATTACACAATCGAATGTTACTCCAACTAATGACGGAAATGATTCCAAGCTACAATAATTCTATTCAGAATTAAAGAATTGCTTTTAAACATTTGTCTAATGCTTAAGAAAGTGTCGATATTTCTCTGAACTACATAGTAGGAAAAGTGGTCGGAAACCAATGTTTCATATTACACGATCTAATATTAATCTTATGGCAAAAATGATTCCTGACTACAATAATTCTATTTAAAATTAAAGAATAACTTTTAAACAATTCTCTAATGGTTAAAAAAAGTATCGGCCAAGTGATCGTAAAACGACATTTCATGTTAAATGCAAATAATGTAATTTAGGAAACTGATAATCGTCATCAATGCGATCCTGTGTATATGTAACCGGTCTACACAAAATTATCCGAGATTTTACCGAGCCGTGATGGAAAAACAAGTTTGAGAAACACTGTTTTAGACAATAAAAATCTACCTTCCAACAGGCGTAGATGTGCGTTCAACGATGTACATGATTATGTTTACTATTAGTTCATTAAATATTTTAAGTAGTTTTTGTTTAGAAATAACTTTCGATTTCCGAAATCGTATTTTCCTCAATTTTTTACTTGTCTGATGAAAAAGTTGAAATTCTTAGACTAGATTTTACAAATCCTTATAAACGGAAACGGAAACAAAATATGTAATTTTAATTTTTAGTTTTAAAAAAAGTTGGTGTAGGCGCGGGAAAATAAATTTTTAAAAAGTTAAAATATTTACCTAAAATTTTAGTTAGAAAAAATTGCAATTAACATGAAGGTTTTAAATTTTTTTTAAAGAGTGGACAACATAAAGTTGCGGAAAAAAGAAAACTCTAGAAAACTTTTGTTCCGTATTTTTTATTTTTCAAAAATACAAAATATCTGTTACCTTTATTTAAATTAAATAAAAACACCTATGCAAATAATATAATTATGTAAATAAATAATTAGAGTTGGTTTTTAATTAACCGGTGTTGCTTGAATTTTTTATAAATGAAATTTTTTAAAAAAAAATACCAGAGTAAGCATTTTTTTTTAACGTTTGTGTACAAACAAACGTAAAATTACATATAAACAAATATATACGAGTATATATGTATATACATTCTAAAATATTTGAATTTTTTTATTTTTATTTCTATTTTGATTTTCTTTTGTCTTTTACAAATTGTAACTTCCTGGCTCTTCGCAATTTATTAATGCATATATGAAGTACATTTCTGTATGTTATTCGCTGCCTATTTCGCTAAAATTGATAAATATGTTATTAAAATATTAATAAGTATATATTTTTTTTAATGTATTTCTTTTACAATTGCATTTATCAACATTCATATTTTATACATATACTAGAATAGAACAATGACTATAGAACTGTATTAACATTGTATTTATAATCGTTCATATTGTACCGATACAGAGTTGAGCAAATTAATTTTTAAAAAAAATTTTAAATTGTACAGAAAAAAGTTGTCGCTAAAAGTGGAAAATCTTTTTGTTTTTTATATGACTAAATTGCTTCCACATTGATCTGTTGAAAACAGCAATTACTCCATCAAAAATTTAATTATTTAATTAGTTATTTACTCATTAAAATCTTGCAAAATAATGTTTTTTAAAGGATGATTCGCAAAAAAAAAAAATTAAATCAATTTTTTTTCCTTCATAATTATGACCCTTAAGGTGTTAGAAATATTCTCCTAAAATTTTATTAAAAAAAATAAATAAAAAATAAAAAGTTTATGGGAATTTTAATGTACGCACTTTACTATAATTCAGTTAAAAAAAAAAAAAAAAAAAAAAAAAAAAAAAAAAAAAAAAAAACTTTAAATGCTATTTTCTCGAAAGTACGTTTTTCGACATGGTTCCTCATGTATCTCAAAAACTATTTGAGATATCAACATAAAGTGCATTTTATTCCTCGATACCGTCATTTTGGCAGGAACATAGGATCTTTTGATTCCGTAATATATTTTCAAAATGGCGGCTGTTTATAGACGAGAAAAAGCAGTGATTTTTGAAAATTTATTTTCAAAAAGCGATTTCTTGCTGGTTTTTATTTTTTTTTCTTAGATCCTAGTTAGTGTCATAACTGTATATGTATATTTTCAGAAAATTCTTGATTTTCTGATTTTGGTTCACTGGGGATTTCAAAACGCGAGGAACCATCAAGGTGGGAAAATCTCGCAGTGTCGACTTCAAAGCCATTTATACTCAGCTCATTTTTGAATTTTTTTAAAAATTTTTTTTGTAATCTCAAGACATGTAGAAACAATGAGGTATATTTAGTTTTTTTTTTAATTATTTATTTGTATAAAAAAAATAATAATAATAAAGGTTGTTTTTAGATGTTTTTTTGGCGAATCTCCCCTTAAGCAATTTCTTTATGACAGTAAATTGCTCCCAATTTGCTCTATCTAATTTAAAAGCTAAATAAATACCAAATTTTTTGAATAAGTATTAAAATATATTTTTAGAACATTCATTTGACAAAAGATTCATTTGTGAGACTGCCTATATGTTTGAATAGTTACCTTATTATCAATATTATTTTTTAATATATTTTAATTATTATTCAAAGAAATTAATATTTAACTTTTAAATTAGATGCAGCAAATTGAGAACAATTTATTGACGTAAAAAATTATATAACGAAAGCCATGACTGAAATACTGGGAAGAATTCTTTTTTAAAAATAATTAATATTAGATAGGTTTACTTTGTGAAAATCCATATTAAAACATGGAATCGTTGCTTTGTTACTTTTCACAACAAAATCGCAGAAAAAACACGAGTTGATTTTGAAAAGTAACAAAGCAACGATCCCATGTTTTAATTTTTTTTGTTTATAAATAACTAATTAAATAATTCGGTTTTTGTTTAAGCAGTTACTGATCCCAATAGAACAATTTGGCAGCATTTTAGGCATATGTATAAAAAACAAAATGTTTTTCATCCTCTGGCGCAACTTCTTCCCGGTCAAAATTTTTATTTTTTAAGAGAAAATGTGACAATTTAAATACCTTAAAAATGGAAGTGGAGGTTATTAAAACGCGTTTTGTAACATTAATAGAAACAAATCTTACATCTTCACATTAATACATTATTTCTACAAAATTTTACTGTAAGTGTTTTACGATCAACCAGTCAATTTATTATTGATTCCTGATCGATTCGATAAGCTCGAAAAAGGTCAAGTGAATGTTTACACACGCCAATCCTAAATCAAAGATCATATCGCCATGTAAATACCAACAAGTATATTAGTGCAATACAAAGTGAAGAATTTTTATGAAAATACTTTTCAATGAATAACGTATACATAATATTAGCAAAAGTGATGATGAAATTAACATAGCAAAAATGTTTTTGTCTGAACTTCTTCAAAATGAACTCATAGATCTATCGTCGTGGGCCGACATTTATTTATTAGTAATGTAATGTTGAAAATAGAATAATAAAAGAATCCACCCAAACACACGACTTTTAAAAGAAAAAGTGCTAATTTAAATTCCTTTTGTTCAGATTAGGTTGTATACCTATTATTAATATTAATAGAATTCTTATCTGCTCAGTTAGTTGCAACTGAATAATGCCTAGAGTATGCTGGCGTTGTCGTGAGTCGAGACTGATAAATTAATTAAATATGCATATTTGAAAGCCGCATCGTTAGTCGTGGCAATGTTTAACGGTATTGGAAAAAAATGTTAATGGATTAAAACTATTAATATTATGGTACTATACAAAAATAGTATATTGTACAATAATAGTGGGAAATTGTCGATTGCCCACGAGAGCGAAATTGAGCGCACGATCGTAGTGAGTGCGCTCATTCGCTCGAAAATTATCGAAATTAATCACAAAATTTATATTATTATTATTTAGTTACTTGTTATTTTATTTTTTATTTTTTATTATTTTTTTTTTTTTTTTGTACAAACCTAATAAAGGTAATGGTACCAATAGTTGACACTATAAGAAAAAATTTTAAGTATTTTTAACTTTTGGAAAGGAAATGTTATTAAGTGAGCTTTAAAATCATGTTTTCTGTTTACTTTAGGATGTAACGAAAGTGAATTGGTACGTAATAGAAAGAAAATAATGAAATTTTCCTTTAGAAAAATTTAAAAGAAAATTCCTAAAATAGAGTCAGTAGTTGACATTTTTAATTTTACAATTTTTGGTAGTTGACACCAACCAATATTTTAAACAAACTAAGTAGGCGTTTTAAATTCCCTACAGAAAGTCACGAAACCCACCAAAAACATAAATGTGAAAAATGGACGATTTCTATTTTACCATGTTGACCGGAAAAAGAGTTGAAATCAAAATAAACTGTTAAGTTCCAAACACATTTTTCTTGCAAAATCGGAATAAAATAATATGATTTTAAAAATACACATTTTTTAATGCCATTAATATATATTTTACATTAAAATCTAACAAGCTTTTAAAATTAAATAAAACGTACTGAATGGATCAAAAAACTGGCCAAGTTTCAATGTAAAATTTTTTTTAATTACTTTTAAAAAGTTTGATATATTTTTTAAATCTATTTTATTTCGATTTCGCAGGAACAGTGTGTTTGGAATATGACAGTTTGACTATTATCTTAGATGTTACTTTAACTTGACAATCATTAAAAACACACATTTTTTGTTACATCTGGCTCCATGAAATCCAAAAGATATTCTGCAGCTACCGTAATCGGAATTTCTCATAATCTAAATAGTGGCAAGTTATAAATTGTGTTCTAGTAGTTGACACTTACATGAGTTAGTAGATGATAGGAGGGTTGGGGGTGTCAAGTACTAGATCCCGACGTTGAAAATATATTTTAAAATAACTCACTGAAATCTCAGAGGAAATACAATAAATTACCGTTAAGATATACAAATAGTATTGTTGCATCAGTAGTTGACACTGATGTCAACTACTAAAATTTGGCTTATATCAGAACCCAGTAGTTGATACCCATAGATGACAAGCCCCTAACGCAGAAATTATCAGTTAATGAATTTTAACATCAACTTCCATCTATTTATAATCGATTCTAGTCATTTTCAAACATAAAAGTATGTATGTTTTTTCAAAACTGAAAAATCAAAAAATTTACCTGCTTATATATTACGATTGCAAAAACAACATTTGTCAAAATTAAAACATATGCATTTATAAAATATTTCATTACATCAAAATAGGTGGTGAGCTTTGAGAGATAATTATTAACATGGAAACTAGATTGCTGTATGTGACCAACCAGAATTTTATCGATTAAAAAAATTCGTCAAATGCATGTTTTTGACACGCACTAAGTAATGTCATCTCAGTGAAATGTTAATTTATGATTTTTTGCTAACTCTATAGTTGTTCAGAGCTCTACAGCCCTCTTGCGTTTATTCAATATGGATGTACAACTCAATAATTATTCAGTCACAAAACGATATTAATATGTCATCTTCGATGACATAAAAAGCTCTTGATTATCTTATAATAACAGTTTAAAGTTGCAAGTGTCAACCACTAAAGCACTGTCAACTACTGGTACCATTACCTTAAGTATCTAATTAGTTTTTGTTCTTCAGAAATTAAAGCCCACTTAATTTAAAATTTGAGTTTAGCTTAAGCGGTACAGTTTAATTGTATGACCATTGTGAATAATGATGCGGACGCCTGTACGGGTCTGACTTGGTCTTATAGCAAGATTTCTATCGCGTCACTTGAAAAACAGGTCCAGTAATTTTTATTAAAAGTATTTATCATTTTTTATGCAAATTTAATTATAAAGCTACTAAAATTTATTAAAAAATGATATCAAATCAGATTATGCTAATGATAAAATTTGCAATTAATTCAATTTTAAAACAAGCGTAACTGTAAAAACTAGTATTAAAGATTTTAATTTTATAAAACGTTAAAATATGATGTCAAGTTCTGTTCGAAGAAATGTTTTTTTATCGGTGTTTAAAATTTGTTTATTTAAATTTAAAAGAAAAAGTCATATTTTGCATTTTTTACAATTTTTTTTTTTTACAAAAACATTGTATGACTATTTACTTTCAGTGTTTGAAATATTTAAAACTTTACCCGTGATACATTTTATACGTTATTTGCACTTGTACCGTGTCTTTTTCTTTTTAGGAAATATAGACAATATTGAACACCGCAAAAAATAGAGTGCCAGGACCAAACTGAGGGACTAAAAAACAGATCCATATGTATGCGCGGGCCTAATTTTTAATTTTTTTTTTAGTGTGAAATCTAGACTCATAATTAAGATTGTTTGAGTATGACTTATCGAGTATATATTATATTATTATTAAATTTTATGTAGGTATATATTTAGTACTATTATCACTATATAAAATCAGTTTACAGCCTATTGCTAATAAGTAATATTATACGATGTTAAATGTTATTGTTTAAAAGAAATTGTTTAACATGTATGTTCTTTGTGTGTGCACATAATATGTACATATATTATACATAATGCAGTAAGAATTTAATAAATATAGAAATTATGTGCTTACATTATGTATAATGGAACTTAAAGTACACAAGGTGACAAATTATATGGCACACAAATTATAAGTCCGTTTATAAAACTACTGGAAAGATTTTGATGAAACTTAGTAAGTTTGTTCCATTATACGTTGTAATTATCTTCAGTCAGAATTTTCACCATATTCTTCAGGGGAATGTAAGGACGTGGAGAGAAATCGATAGCCCCAGGAACAGACTATATCAGGCCTCACCTGTCAAATATTGTATTTACCACTGACACCCAAATTTAGTAAAAACTGAGAACTGGTGTGCCGTGCCAAGCCTCCTTTGAGAACCGAGCCTCAGGGCTACAGCCCCGGTTACTTTCCCTCTTGCCTCCCGATGGGAATGGATAAATTTACTATTCAATACCGTAAAACCGTCTAAACCCGGACACTTTTTTACATTTTTTGGTTAATTTTATGTTTGTACATGTTTCCTTCATAGATATCACCAATAAAGGTATTACCGTTAGAAAGAGTGTATATTATTTGTTATATCCCTGACCTATTTGTTTCATTAAAAGTAAAAATAAAAAAAAATAAAAAATAATTAGTAAGTGTGCGGGTCTACACTCCAAATCCGTCTTGACCCGGACACTTACTTAAATAATGTAATAACATGCAAACTAACCTCTCCCGTCGGGGTTAGGACAGTGTTTTATATCGTCTGATGTCTTTAAACCTATCAAAGACTTCAAAATATTTTGTGTGAAGGGAAAGGGGGCAATGCATAGTATGTCTCTCTATGAAGTAAACATACGATATGACACCAGAAGGAGGCATAAACCGCGTAATTCTGGGGGGAATATTAACATATGGATAGTGGGAGTTACAGCTGGTGCGAATCGCGGCCATAGTGTAATAAACTAATGTGTCCGGGTCTAAACGGATATATGTATATAGCATGTATTTTTTATATATACATCGGATATAACTTCAAACATCATTAAATTATGCGCGATAAAATTCTGAACATAACATATCAAAACTAAAACAGTGTGACAATTGTGACAGAAATTACACATCTAAGTTAGACACACATTTTATTTCTATGAAAAACTGGAGGATAGTAATCCCCTAAAATGAGATAATAAAAGTTGAAATCCGTAGTTTTTATTGCTATAGCTGTTTAGAGGGTGTTTTTCTCTCTCTAATGACGTCAAGAACAAATGTTTATTGTTGTAGGTTAATGTAGAAATTATTTACTTTGAAGATTAGTGCAAAGTGTCCGGGTCTAGACGGTTTTACGGTACTTAAATTTAGTATGTTTAGATAAATTTAGAATATATACAGCTGAACCTTTTTTATGCGGTGGATAGGTATAGTTCGCTCCAGATTATAAAAAAAAAATAAAAGTAACTTTTTATAAGCAGTAAATCGGAACCGCATAAAAAAAGTTTCATAGAAAATACATAATTCAAAACGCTCAAAACTTCACGATTTCCTTAGAAGTTACTTTTCTAAACAAGATAAAACCTTAATTTACACATGATAACAATTTATTTCATTTTTAGAATATTATAAAAATTGCTATAAATATATTTGTAAAAAAATTTAATGATGCAATAACTTATATTCTTACGCAATATACTGATTGAATGCTTAAAAGCCATTAATAAGTAATTTTATCAAAGTAAATTATTATAATTGATGTTTAAGTTTCTTGCTTTCTCTTACTTTTGATTTACATTATGCACTGTAATATGAAACTTTCAGTTTTTACACCATCAGATTTTGTCTCTTGTTTACTCTGTTTGTTTTGTACTCGAATTTGTTGGGTATTTTCTTCGTCTTTCCTAAATTTGTGCACCTATGAAACAATATTATTCCTTTCAAACTTTACATTACAATACTGTTTTGAAAAAATTCCAATAATTTATTTTATTTTCAGTGAAACAGAATAATTATTATTAATTAAAATTGTTATAGCAGGAAATTAATTGTTATAAAATAATAATTCAGAAACAATGAATAAAGCCGATCATATTATGATTATAGAAGGGAAGTTACCATAGACCATCTCCCATCTCCCCTCTACATTAAACAATAAATAAACTGTTCCATGATCATCCATATTTATTATGTACGAGTATAACATGGAACAGTCAATATACTAATAATGTGTATTAATATACATACATACAACCGTATCATTTTCGTTTCAATGGACTTAAAACAAATGAAATTAATAATCCCAGATGTTAAATAATTTTCCTATGTTTCATAAAAATAAAGTTGAACGGTAATGACACCATATTCCAAGTTCATTCAAACTTTCAGACAGATTATTATTAAGTATTTTAGTTAGTGCTGAAGATGATGAAAACATAAAACTGCAATTGTTTTGATTTTCATTTGTTACTTATTGGCGTTGTTTTAAATTAAATTTTTTTTAATATTTTTTTTAATGGCGCCTGTTTAAAAAGTTAGGATCAATTTTATAATATAGGATGATCTTTCATCGATCGAAAGACTATGTCTTTCGATGTCTGCATACACAGTGAAAGAATTTGTGTTAAAATTAACACATTTCACATGTCTAGAACGGTCCACTATACATATGTTTCTGTTGAACGCACGATGTCCAATGATTGGCAATGATGCTATACCGATGCTACAAGTTACCAAATGAATGTGTGTGCAGCTGTTATATGTGTTGTTCTACCAATGTACTGCTGTCTGTGGCACAATTCATTGCTGACTGCTGCACACACTGCTGACCATTGTCATGATGCAACCAGTTGCCACTACCCCCGCTCTCAACTAAAGCAGTGAATGCGCGCGAAACCAGTTTTTTGGTGTTGGAAATACACAAATAAGTGTACTTATAGACACTAATAAGTGTACTTACACAAAGATTATGTTATTTTTTTATTCTGTTAAATCAAAATTTTTGTTAATATTTTTATTTAACGCAAACACTAAATGTTACATTAACACAGGGTTGGGTTACTTATTTAACACAAAAATTTTAACCACTAGTTTTTTTTACGCAGAACACATTTTTTTTACTATGTACGTATGCATACATTAAACATACTTAGGTTGAACGACGACGATATGGTATCTGTGTCAAAATAAATATATTAGAACATAATAAAATTATATCAAAGTCCAAAAGTCGCATCCAACCAGTTCATTCCTGTAGCTTATGCCTTATTTTTTTCGATATAAATTAAACTGTTCAGTTGATAATTGTGAAAATCGATCAGTCGATCGATCAATCGATCGTTCAAGAATTACAATTTGTGACATGTCGACATTCGGATGTACATACGAACGGAAACGTATTTTGTTGTTATTTGAAACGTATTCAGTTTAATAAAGTTTTACATTAAATAAAAGCAAGAAATATTTTATCCCGAGAATTGTGAAGAATTCTAGTTACAAATTACGAAATCCTGATTTAATGTATGTTTCATAGTAAATATTTTAAAAAAAGTGAAAGGAAGATTTCCTTTGTCCAAAAAATTGTACTAAAAATTAATTTCCTACAATTAGAAGTTAATGTGACAAATATCTTCGTCGTTGCTCTCCCGCCATCTACTTCAAAATATTCTAGCTAAAAAATTTCAACTTTTTATTTTTGGTGAATCGTTTTTAAATCATAAAGTTTCAATTAAATTTCTAGTCTGCATAATCTAAAACTAGACAGTATATTTAATTTTTCATACGCGTAAAAGTAGTACGTTTATAATCAGCCTGTATATTCAATTTATTTTCCAAGTGTCACACAATGTATTTATTTATCTTGTTTTTGCAAATGTTGAACCAACAATTTTTTTCAACAAAAATATATACAGTTTTAATTTATTGACACTCAATTTATACGAGTTCGTTTATTTAAAGTGAATTTTGCAAAAAAATGAAAAAAATGAAAAAAAAAAAATTGTGTACCATCTGTAATAATTTATCTAGCGCAGATGCAAATGATATAGGTAAAAATTTACTTCTGTAAATGTACGTGTTTTTCAAATATGCACATATCATTTTTACTGTTATGTTTTAATTCGTTCTAAAAAAGTAACTCCTGAAATATTTTTTATTTTTTATGAACTGTAGAGTCCTTTTTTTTCTACGTCTATTAAAGAACACACTCATTACATATCCGTTAATTGAGTTGAGAAAGTTAGGCATTATTCAAAGGTGTAGAGGAATTTTCATTACTCACTACCTTTTTGACCAATGAAATCACCCTATTAACCATTATTCAATGGGCTGGCTTTTGTTTTCTGTATAATATACGTATATCAATTTTTAATTTCAAATATGTTGCGTAGTAACATCTAAGTAAACAAAGTAGCTTGTATTTTGTTTTCATCGTTTGTACATTTATAAACATTTAATGAAATTAGAGATAGATTAAAAATTGTATTCTTTTGATTTAAAAATATTAAATTTTATTTAAATAAAAAAAGGACGTAGAAAAAATATCGTATTCTACTCGCTTGCAATGGCTATTACTCATTCAGATGCATTACGACACTCACCTCGCAAGCTCGGCTCGTGTCGCAATTTCATCTTCGTGAGTAATAGTTATCATTACCAGCTTGTTGAATGATATACTAATTTAAATATAAAGAAAATTTTTAGAACTACTGCATTAATTTACTCAAACTAAGTTTAACATTTATTTTAAAAAAAGAACATGGTAATTTAAGAAATATTTCAATGATTTCCGTCACGTTTCAACCGTTTAACCATGGCTAGTCAATCAACTTAGGTATTAATTTGTACTACCTACAGATAGTTAAATTTATTCTTCGGGTTAACAAATCTTTTATGGTTCATTGTGTAAACCTGTGTAAACCTGTGTAAACAGTAAACAGTTTGATGACAGAAGAATTAGCTCATTTTATTATTAGCTTAACATTTATTTTTAAAAAGGAGCATGGTAATTTAAAAAATATTTCAATGGTTTCCGTCACGTTTCAACCCTTTAACCATGTTACTAGTCAATTTACCTACAAACAGTTAAATTTATTCTTCGGGTTAACAAATCTTTTATGGTTCATTGTGTTAAACAGTTTGATGACAGACGAATTAGCTCATTTTTGTGGGTTTTTTTTATTATTACATTTTTGGAGCCACCTTATTAAGTATACAGAATTTAATAATAGTATCAGTTTATTTAATTATATATATAAATACACATCGTTGTGGCCTTGAGAGCGGACATTTGCATTTCTCCATTGTTGTCAAATTATAAATTACATATGATTAAAATAACCACAAAATACAGTTGCCAACAAATATATTTCGACACCAATACCGTAAAACCATTTGCCTGTTGAAAAAGACTTTACCATATCAATTAATGTCTATGACTAGTAATTTTAACATTTTTTTAGTAACAGGAATATTAAATTTCTAACGAACTACTGATGTTAAATTTTTCTGACATTAGCAACCACGATTTTTTCAAATTATTTGATTTTTTTAGTTCATGTGTTACATTTTTGTTTTCAACAAGTGTATAAACTTAAGAAATAATTTTTACATTTATTTATTCGCACATTATCGAACAATTCGTACAGGTTACTATAAATTAGGTAAAGTTACAATCGTTTAACGACTGACCACATTGTCAATGATACACCTAGTACAAACAGCAAAAATATTAAATCTACTTAATAAACCTCTAAGGCCCATACACGGTTCAACTTTTTGTACTACCTAGTTGTACTTTGTACAAGTTGAACTGTTTGCCATACACTATTAAACTATTCATTCAACTTATTGTCCAACTTCAGTTACTCACAATTTTTGAAAAAGAAAACTTCGTTAAAATTATGGATAAAATTCTTGCCTTAGCAGTAATTGCAGAAATTAGTAAAGAAAGCTTGAGTAAACGAAAAAAAAGAAAATAGAGCAAAAAGTGGTTGGGAAAAAAATTTTCTAATGAAAAACTATTAAAAAAAATAGTGAATGTGAACCAGACGATTACAAAAATTATATGCGAATGAACGAAGAAATTTTTAATGATATTTTAGTAAAAATAACACCTTTAATAAGCAAAGAAGATACGTTTATGCGTGATGCAATTTCTGCGAAATCACGCTTGGAAATTACATTAAGGTTTCTTGTAATGGGAAATTCTTTCGGAAATTTAAAATTTTCAAATGCGGTATCACCGCAAGCTATTGGAAATAACAAACAAAATCAAATATCTAAGCTTTCCAATTTTTACCGCTGTAAATATTTTGTTGATTACACTCTTTACAGCACATATGTACTGGTTTTGTTGTTCAACTACCCCACACACAGTACAACATGTTCATAGACCATTTTCTCCGCCCACGTAAAATCAAAATATTTTGATTTTACTTCAACCGTTTATGCAACCACCAAAATAGTTGATCAACTGCCTCACACACGATTCAACATGTACAACTCAACCAAGTTGAACCGTGTATGGGCCGCATAACACTGACTGACTGACAGACAACGCACAGCCTAAACCGTTGGATTTAGAAGCATGAAATTTTGCACAGGAGTTCCAAATGTAACGTAGATGAGCAATAAGAAAGGATTTTTGAAAATTCATCCCCTAAGTGGGTTAAATAAGGGATGAAAATTTGTATAGAAATTCGTCATTTTTGAAGTTAGTGGTATATAAAAATATGTTGCTATGGCTATTAAAATAAATAGTATAGTATTTAATAAATCTTTTACATTGACTGACATTCTGAGATGTTACGGATTGTAAATCCCATCGGGTGGGTATACAGCTAGTTTTAATATAAATGTGTAACAACTTGTGCAACTGCTCAAAATTTCTCATTTATCTACTACGTTTTATTATTAGATGGAATAATAACAAAGTGTGAACAAAAGTGAACATATTTAACAATTTTATTTTTATATTTCGCTAGAAATTATGGGTTAGTAATGTTACAAATTCGTTGACATCTTCACTTATAATTTTTTAAAAATATAACTAGATTAATTTCGTTTTCAGTGTCGTAAGGTTTTACGGTAATACTGGACTTAGTAAATTAGTAATGTATACTTAAATATTTTTTCCAACTACTGTGCTTTTATTCATTTTTTTTTTTGCATGTCGAAAAAATTGAAACAAATTAATTTTACATGAAATTTACACTTTTTGAATATAATAATATTATTTTCTGTACTTACACATGCGCACATGTATAATAATTTAAGTAATAGATGCGCATAATAAAAAAATAACATAATTAGCATTGCATTTAAATGCATACGTGACCCTGGTGGGATGCAAAACGTGTAGACAGTATAATTTTTTTTTTATATTAGATCATTGATTCTCGGTTGTAAATGTATTTTAAATATATTTTTAGTGTTTTTTACCACATCAAAAAACACACGTTTTTCTTTCGTTTTGAGCGAAATTATTATATTGCCTCAAGCAATACGTTGTCAGCTGTTGGAATCGGTTGCAAATGTTGTAAATTCTTGGATAGAATTTGATTTAGAAATGTAACATAATACTACATGTAGTCCTCTTTAATATGGCTTAATAAAGTTGAATCACGCAAAGGAGTTGTAAATTTAAATGAAAATAGAAATACAGAAAGATTTGTGATTCATGAAAGGTGGTAGGGTAATATACAATAAAGGGGACACTGCAAAAGTAAATGTGTTAATGGTACACATTGTAAGGATGTTAAATTAACACACACTATTGGTATAATATAATATACAATAAATAAATATAAATCTATTTATACCCATTTTCCCACATAGATTTTTTCTTCCATCTTACTAAACCGGTTTCGATCACTTTTGTGACGCTCTTCAGTAAATTTTTCCCCTGAAATGCACCTAAAATAAGAAAATAAAATATATAAGATAGAAGTATTTAATAAATAAATCCTAAAAGAAAATAGAGAAATAGATTTTGCTAAGAATCCTAATATTTGACTGCAAATTGGATGAAGTATGCCTGTTCAGCTGGTTTCCTAAATTGATTATCATTGATGGAGTCTTCTTAACACCTTAAGGAACTGCTTGAGACACTCTCGAACAGTTCAAGTATTACTAACGCTTACAGGCGCGTTTTTGATCAAAGTTTCAATTCGTGTTTGAAGCGAATCTTCTTGGTTCAGTTCGTAAGGCACTCATTTGGCGTTCTCTGACGTGGGAATTGACTTGGGGATTAGAATATAATCCGACAGAGACATCATTGACCACGATCTTCTTTTACGGGACAATTTCCTTGTTTGAAGTGTTAATAATATTTCTCTACTGATAGATTTCGAAGACACTTGGGCTTTCAAAAAACGAAAACTTTAATATTACTCTTTATTCTTGAATGTCGATCGAATTTTTTGACATTTCAAAATTTGATGTCCGTTTCGAAAGATTTTTTATGCATCTATTACTCAATATTTTTAACACGTTGAAGGTTATTACCTATAATGACGAAACGACCGAACGACTAATACACTTATATGAAATTGTTGACGCGCTACAGCGTTATATCGCCGTTTTACTTATATCAAATTTCACTTGACACTGTACAGCGTCCATGACCATTAAATGCAGAAACTATATAACTCTATTTAACGTGTATCAAAATATTTTTGCTAAATAAATCCCAAAGATTTACTCTACATATTTTTATAAATATGATGAAATGAATACGGGGTTGTATATATCCTTACAGCTAACCTCGCTACTATTTCTTACTGCTTATACTCTCTATAGTGAAAAAACTCTTTGTATACGATCGCGAACTGGAGGCAAAAAAAAAAACGCGACATATTAAATAACACCGTTGTCGTGTCATCTTTGTTCATTGTTGCATCTTCTTTTCATGAGTAATATTGAGAGAATTTATTGCTGCGCTACTGCTGAACGGATAGAGTTGATATTTTTATAGAAATATATACCAAGTGTATACTACGAAAGTGGATAAAATTTACGATAAAATGCTACAGCATGTCGGCAATAAAGTTGCTTAGGTGATTGATTATTATCATTAAAATACATAATTCGAAACGTTTTCAGCTTTAAAAGTTTTCGAAGTGTAAGAGTCACAAGACCTGACAATTACTCTCGGTCATCAAAGTTTTCACACTTATCAAAGTTTGACTCAGAGGCGTAACTATAATGGAGCAGATGGAGCAGCCGCTCCAGAGCACATGAAAAAAAGGATGCAACCAAGCCCTAAGCGTGTTTGTAGAAAACTGTGGATAGCAGTGTGCCAACGAATGGTTGATACCGCTTAAGGCAGTTAGTTAGTCGCTGTCGGTCACTCAGTGCACAACGCATTATGTTGTATTGTTGGACCATTGTTAGCTTAGACCCCACCTTGCTCCGTCCGACAATACGTGTTTTGTAATTGTGTCTGTGACAACTAACACAGTTGCAAAGATCAAACCAACACCACAACACACAGTGTGTACCTACACAGCATAGTGGTGGGAAATAGAGGGGATTTTTTGTCTACATTGGTATCACTAGTGCAGAGATAGCAACTTAGCTTCTGATTATTCTGTGGATGCAACAGAGAAAAAAAGTGGCACAAGAAGGAAAAATAATAATTTTTTATTTCATAAGCTCTTTTCGAGGCCACATTTAGGTATAGGTCTTGTGAGCCCGGGCCTAGAACGCGAATTTTAGAAGGCGATAAACGCTGGAACGTCTGCCTCTTGCTGTTTTTACGGAATCATATTTCGGAAAAGGTTCTGAAGGTAAACTTGGACTTTCCTACACGCTCAAAAAGAAATTTTTGAATCAAAGAAAATTTTTTTTAATTAAAGAAGTAATTTCTTTCAATACGCACAAAGAAACTATTTCTTTAGTGGTAGAAAGAAATTTCTTTAATTTTATTTCTTTGGACTAAATAAGTTTAATCTTCAGATTGAAAAAAGTGAATTTCTTTGATGACAGAAACAGATTTCTTTAGTTTCTTTGAATTAATAAATTTATTTCTTCAAATTTAGAAAAAAAGTGAATTTTTTTAAGAGCAAATTCTAAATTCAAAAAAAATTGATTTCTTTAAAATAAAATATTTTTAAGGTTTCAAATAAAAACTTTTTTTGCTTTAAATAACTTTTTATTTGGTTCAATAAAAATAAATTTTTTAGACAAATAATAATTCTTTTTTCTCTTTTACTTTTTTATTTTTTACTTAAAAAATTACTACTAGAATAATAATTAAATGAAAGAAAAATTTTAGTACACTATTACATTTCGTATAATTGTCTGAACAAAAAGAAAAAATAAGTAGGGATATAAAATAAAAAAAAAAACAAACAACGAAAATTATTTATTTGTTGAAATTACATCGCAGTTTTAAAAAGTATATATCAAAATTATAAAAATACATAATTATTAGGTATGCTGAGTAGAAAAGGACCACGCAGGCCAAAAATTAACTAGAGTAAAAAAAATAACTTATCAGAAAAGATTTATTTTGAAAATTGAATTTTAGGAGCAGTAGCCTGTAACTTTTTTTTATTTTGGTAGCTAAGCCATTGACTTTAGAAGTTTAATAGAACAATTTGTCCATGTAACAAGACCAACACTAGATTTTGGATATAAGCTACCAACTTCCAAGTTTCAATAAAATCAGTTTCAAGTTTCCGCGTAATTCTTGCTCGAACCGGTTTTTGTATGTGATAGATAAAAAATTCAAAAATTGTTGTTTTGACAACGAAATCAGTACCTATTGGTGATAATTAAATGTGCATTTATAGCCCCAGGGCCGGATTTACCTCTGCGGAGACCCCGGGACACTTCCCATGTGGAGGCCCCCTTGGAAAATTTCTAATATTTTTCCAAAAAGTGAGGTTGACAAGTAAAAAATAATTCTATTTTATTCATTATTTTTGAATTTGTGGAGACCCCTATTGTGTGAAAGCCCCGGAGAACGTGCCCCAAGTGCCCTTATGTAAATCTTGCTCTGGATAGCCCTGGATCAAAAGATGATTGGGCACTAGCAGTCGAAACCGAAACAGTAAAAGGTGATGTACATCTAGTCCATGTGCGTTTATTTTTTATAAAAATTCCTACAAAAATAAAAAAAAGGTAAGAGGAGTACCAAACAGAAAAATTTTAAGTCATAGATATGTCTTATAGTGAGTGCAATACACTTACAGACAACAACAAAGTAGTAAATAGTAAGTAAACTAGCTATTTTTTGGTTTAGTCAATTATGATCATTTGCACCCAGTCAAAAAACAGATCCATGTTTATGCAATCGTTTTTACTCGAAATCTTCAAAATCATTATTTATACTTTCAGAAAAAACTATAAAAGTAACCAAAAAATCCTTTCGGCCACTTACTGATTATATATTAGAGTTTAGAAAAGCTTTATTTTTTGTAATTTTAAAAACAAAATGGCTATGTACAGCACTTCAAGGTACTAATTAGCCCGCAGTAGAACTGACGAACGTCGGTATGTAGAACAAAATAAAATTTTTCTCACTGTCAGCATGTGTTTTGTCACAAAAGCACACATGGACATTAAAAAATATCGATTTTTTCAAATTTGACTTTGTTTTGAAACAATAAAATGGACTTTTGACGAAAAAACGGACCTTAAATGAAAATTGTTGAGTTCTACTGCGTACGAATTTTAGAAACACGATTTTGAGAAAAACGCTTTTTAAAATTAAAAATCATTTTTCTATATGAATTTTTAAAGATATCGACTTTTACCATTAGCCAGTTATCCCAGCACCATATAACTGTCCTTCCGAATTGAGATAGTTTGTTTCGAGTTATTTTCGGACGATTTAGTGTTGCGCCTCGCGGTTTTTGCTACATCCGAGTTTGAATTCTCTACCACTTTGATGCACAGTGCATTATCATTTCCGCACAAAAATCGTAAATATTCTAACTCACAGTTAAACCGAGTGTATCCAGAGCCTAAAAAGGCTTGATCTAAAATTTCAACAAAAAATTTTCAAACAGATAATACTCCTTAAAGTAAAATAAAATTACTTAGAAACTTAAAAGAAATAATACTTACATGTATTTAATTTGTACTGATTTTTGCACGTATTGCTCGTGAATGTCCCTTTGTTTGCGCTCATTTTCACAATTTGAAAAGAATTATGGGAATCACTCCATTTTATTTCAAATTTTTTATTCCACTCTAACAATGTGCGTGTATGTAAGTACATTAACTAAAATAAATAAAAAATGTCAAATTAACTAGAATCAATATAGCAATACTAAAATAAACTTCACTGTAATGAAATATGGCTCTGAATTACTTTAAAAACATCATTATTTTAACGATTTACATGATTATTCTGGTTAATTTACTCAACTGTATATTGCAGCCATTTTAACTGTTTCGCACAGATAAACGTAACTGCGCATGCTCGTAAGAACAAAAAATTCTTTGTTTCAAAGCAATAATTTTTTTTGTTTCAAAGAAAACGAATTGTTCATTTGTCAGTCTATATACCTATAATGTTTTTAATTGTATTTAAGCAAAAAACACATTTGTTAAACTGTTGAAATAAATAACAATATAGAGTGCACATAATTATGACATAATTAGTAGGTTAACTAAAATATGACACGTATATATAATCCTATTTTCATAAAAAAATTTAAAATTATTAACATAGTTAACCTATACTTATTTAGAAAAATTTCAAATTGTACCAACCTTTTTAATGACTAATATCTAAAATTATTTCCATATAGTGAAATACTTTCTCCCAACACTTTTCAACTTAAAATGTTGTTTTTATCTTTCTAAAATTAGTTCTGATTTATTTTAAAAACAAATCACCATTTCAATAAATTGTTTGGTTATTTCGCTTCAATCACATGTAGCTATGTAGCCATCTTAAAATGTGCACAGTATTCTGCACATATTTATGTGACTACGCATGCTCAGAAAATAATTTCAAAGAACGCAATTGACTAGTTTTAAAAAAATTGATTCTTCAAAACATCATACAAAGAAATTTTTTCTTTAAATTGAAAAAAAATTTCTTTGGATCAAAAAAATTTCTTTTTATTCTAAAAATTTTGTTTTTTTTCAATTTAAAAAAATTAGTTTTTTCCACTTAAAACTATTTTTTTCTTAAATTAGGAAATTTATTAAAATTAAAGAAAAAATTTCATTGAAGTAAAACAATAATTCAAAAAAATATGAATTTTTTCGTAATGAAATCACGGTATTATTTCAAAGAAACCTTTTTTGATTTAAAGAAAGAAAATTTAAAGAAATTTTCAATTTTTGCACAAAGAAATCGTTTTGAGAGTGTACACTCCTCATAACCTAAAATAATGCCTATTTTGGGTACTCGGATCTTATTTTGGCTTAGCAATTTTTCGTCAGTGACATCAGTTTGGTATTTTTCCAGCAAATATCGATTGTACATTGAATTTTGACTCATGTTTCTTCAGATTTCAGTTTAAATATAAAATCATTATTCTCGGGAAAAAAGGTTTCAATCAAATTTTGAATATAAAAAATAGGCACTTCTTTCTGGTTCTGTGATATATATACAGTAAATTTCAGCTTTATACACGAAACCATATTCGAGGTACTACCTGATCGAAACATCGCCAGTCCCCCATATTTAGTACCTTTTAAATATTCTACGCCCTTGGCTGGAAGAAATGCAAATTAGATGTTTATTGACTATAAACAAAGAAACCCATTTTCACTAACTGGATTATTTGTAATCTTCGTGCAATTACAAAACCTGTGTTTAACCCTAGAATCATACGTTGATCTACGAGTCAAGTTAATCATACATCGGCGTCATTTTGACGAATGGACTTTTTACGGGGAGTTTTAGAGTTTATTTGCAAAACATTTTTTTTTACATAACAATACTATAAAAGCGAACAAAATATTGAAAAAAATTGGATTTGGAAAAATTTCTTAATATAAATATATATTAATTTTTTTAATCTTTTTATCAAAGCATATTTTCATTATAAAAATTAAAAAATAGATAAATACATCAATTGTATCATAAAACTTGTCTTTCAAATAATTGATTTATGAACTATTATGAGTCAGTAGACATGTGTGACTTTACAGAATGTGAAATTTCTCAGTCATAAATATTCCTATAGATATGTAGTTATTTCCCCATTAGGCACATTTGTAAATTTTCTAAAATTTGTTAGTAATTTTTCGAATAAGATCTCAAAAAATAATAAAAATTAAAATATTTTCCACAAAATAATTTGTTAATCTTTTATGAAGTCATTCGAAACGCATTCTTTAGTTTTCGATTCAATATATTAAAATTTCAGTATTATGTCCTCTCTGTAAGTCAAACAGCTGTAATCATCTTTCACATTATCATAATCATTGAATAAATTAATTATAACATCCATATCTTTAATAAATTTTAGAAAAATTAGGAGAACTTTTATATGTGGACTACAAAATCTTTAAAAAAAAACATAGGTTAATCATACATCGTCGTCCTTTTGACGCACACTATTTCAGTATAAAAAAAAAACGACAATAGCTATAAACAAAATTTATACGTCTTATGTGTTATAATAACAAATAAATTAGATAACAGAAGTTTCACAGCAACCAGGCAATGTCAAGTTGTAGTATTGGAGCAGGTAGAGAAGTTCGTTCGTCGTTTTGACGAGTACGTATGATTCTAGGGTTAATGTTTACCGCTTCCAACTAGGATTGGAGACATAAACCTCAATAAGTTTTTTGAAATTCAAATTTACAATTTGTCTTGTTGGGAAAATCGTTGAGAAACACTTGAAATTTTATACGAGTTTAAAATTTCTGTTTGGTTTCTCTGTATAATCCATTCAATGGAAATCCGACTTAAGTACCTATATTACCAGCGTATATACACCCGGTATCACGTATAGTTTTTACATGACACATGTAAATTATACGTACTATATCCCCGACATATACACCATGTAAGTATCCGATGTAGTTGTATTTATAATATTAAATGACTCAGTCAAGTGAGAGTGAGCGAGTGAATGAAGAACCCAACCAACCAACTCTAAAATAATAATCCACCACCTCGTGGATTTTTTCGATTCACTTCTACTACTCATTGTGGAGGAGTTGTCTATCCCAACAAACAAAAATCCACTAACACGCCTTCGGTTTAAATACATTTTTTTCCTATCGTACAGTAATATGTAATGATACCGCACTGAATTAACTGCTAATACCCGTAATTTGTTAATACGTGTGTGTCTGTGTGTGTGTGTGTTCTTTAAATCCGCTGTTATCGGTTCGCGATTAATTCGTGTAATTATTGTGAGTCTTCCGTGGCTATTGTTTCGGTTGCACGCTACCTACGTACCGGCTTCTGAACAATTATTTTGAAAAATTAATCATGTTTGTTGATGAAAATTATTATTTAGTGTTTTCGTGATCTCTGTGATTTTCGATTAAGTAGTTAATAAATTGTTTTGTGTAATAAAATATATTTAATAATAAAATTAGTGTCTGTATATCGTTTTGTGTTGTTGCAAAATTGTTATTTTGAATAATAATTATTCAAAAATTTGGTGTATTTTTAACCAAAGAAAGTGAAAGTTCTAGTGATTTAAATGAGCGCTTTGATTTAATTGGTAATAGGTGAATAAGGTTTGAGGGATTTTATACTAAACCACATTTTTCTTGAAATTTATATACAATTTTCTAAGAGCCCTATTAGTAGATCCATTCTTGGTAGGTTTTTTTTTTTAACCAGTACTTGTTGCAGCATTTAACGAGCAGCATTATGGTCTATAGTGCAAAAGTGATTTGCATTTGATAAGGATAATATAAAATGGAACAATGAAACATATATGTCTACAGTATTTCGTAAAAAAAAGATACCTACCCTTTTGTTTAAGAATTATATCACATCATTTTAAATCTTTGGAGGCAAAAAAACTGCCAAACCTGTAATCGGTCTGAAACTTTTTACATATTAACAGAAATTTCTATTACGATGTGATAGTTTTATACAGGGCAAGATTTACCTTTGAGAGATCCTGGGCACTTCTTATGTGCAGGCCCTGGAGTACTTGACATGTAGAAGCCTCTGAATGCTTCTGTGAAATTTTCTAAGCATTTCTGTGGGGGCCCCTGGTAAGGTGATAAAGAAATTAAGGAAATTTTCGAAATTTTTCTATTTTCCCCGAAAAATACAGTTGACGAGAAAAAAAGTCCTTGCCTTTCCCACTTGCTTCTTTTTTAATTAATTCATTATTCATGCACTAGCACTAGATTTTGTGCTCTTATGTAAATCCGGCTCTGGTTTTATACATGACATTAAAATCGACGCTTAAAAAGCGTTTTTTTCGGGACACAACACAGACCTTCAACAGGTGGTCTGAAATCACAAAATCGAACGAAATTTTGACAAAATACAAAAACTAATTTTTTGAGTCACTAAATCTAAAATTATACTGGTACAACAAAAGAAATACAAACTTTTGAAAAAAATTCGAAAAATTGGGTCCTTTTTTTCTTTTTTTGTCCCTAATAAGGGGTTGAAATTTAACGGGGGTAAATTTTGTTAGGTTTAATGACCCGAAAAAAGTGTAATGCTTCAAACGGGTTTTCATACGTTATAAATAATGAAAAATCATGGGCTTAAAAATTTAGGAAAAACTAAAGGTGCGCTACCATTTTCGCTACCTCAGGCCCCTAAAGGAGCCCGATCCAAATAGTTTTGGATGTCAGTGGTAAATTCAATATTTGATAGTTTGGCATAGTTTGTCCTTGAAGCACTTTATTTCTCTCCACTACGCTGGGACTAAATAGACGATTAATAAAAGAATCATCAATGAGAGGAACCTTAAAAAACAAATCGGTACCTACGCCTAAAGTATACTAATTGATATTCAAATTTATTTAATGAATATGTAAAACTATCAAGCAATAAAAAATTAGTTGAATACCTCCGTGAACATAAATTATTATAAATGATCAATTCTGACAACCGCGGGCCATAAGGGAACCGATTAAATTCTCACGTTGCGTTGTACAGATAACGCCACTTATTTTGTTATTTTCTTTTTTTTTTTGAATTAGTTATGCGAAACACGTTAATTCGGACACATGACAAATATATTTATATATGCAAATGGGCGTTAGTTTATCCACTGAGTAAAATAAAAGGTCAATCACTGCTTACGTTTACGCTTACGATCCATGCAGTAGACAAACAATTGATTAATAAAACTGTTGAGAATAGAATTTTTTCTCGAATGTCAGTAATTTTTGATAAATATCTTCAAGGAATTTCGTAGCCTTTGTAATTTTGTCTCTTGGAATCTTATCTTGATTTATTATTTTAAATACCTATAGAAAATATAGTGTTGCTTTTGTTTATTAATAATTCATTATCGTAATCATAATTACATGTGCGGAACTTTATTATAGGGGGGCGAAATAGGTTACAATCCGATGTGGCAAATTTTTCTTTCATCATAAAGCTTGACTTTAGAAAGAAATAATTTTTTTTAATTTGATGACGTCATCACGTTTATTGAAATTTTTCAGTGCCTTAGAAACCGAAAATAATAGAATAATGAAATTGAAAGCGAATTATAGGTTTTTACAGGATTTTTTCTCGTTTTAACCGAAATTAAGTATGTAGGATCACTAAGGAAAAGACTTGTCTCAAATCATTTGTATTTCTAAGAGCAATTTCGTCATTTTAACAGTAAAAATGAAAAATTCTCAACCATGTTACCCTAATTTAACCAATGATTTGATTTGGGAAAAAAGTAATTTTTTAATTTGATGACTGACGTCATCAGATTTACCAAAATTTTTCTGTACCTTAGAATTTGTAAATAGGATGATGAAATTAATAGAAACGACTTATGGGTTTTCAAAGTCGTTCTGTGTCGTTTTTACCAAAATTAAGATTGTAGGACCAGCAGAAAAAGGACTTTTGTCAAATGAGTCACATTTCTAAAAAGAATTTCATCATTTTAACAGAAAAAATAAAAATTTCACACCCAAATTACCCTAATTCAACCAGCCACCAGGGCCCGCTCCAGGGGGGGAAACCCGGTCATTTGCCTGGAGCGGCAAATTTTAAGGGCGGGATTTTTGTAAATTTTTGGCGTGGCGAGTAAAAAAAAAAAGGTCGCCGATCTAAAAAAGAGGAAAGAAGGAGGCATTTCTATACCTGGCGAGCAAAATAAAAAAAAAGATCACCGATTTTTCGCGCTGGGGCGGAATTTTTCCTTTTTGCCCGGGGCGGCGTCAACGCTAGAGCGGGCGCTGCAGCCATTCTAACTCAAATCGTTTCTATAAAACTTGATTTGAGAAAAAAGTCATTTTTGAATCTGATGACGTCATCAAGTTAAAATTTTTCACTACAATGTATTGATTAAATGCTTAAAAGCCGTTAAAAAGTATTTTTATCAAAGAAACTTATTATAATAATTGTTTAAGTTTCTTACTGTCTCGTGATTTTGATTCACATTATGCATTTTAATAGCCATTTTTTACAAACCGCATAAAAAAATCATATAAAAAAAATCGCACAAACAAAAATCGCACAAAAAAGGACCATATAAAAAAGAGTTCAACTGTAATGATAAAATTGGAAGCGAATTACAAGTTTTCGAAGCGTTATTTTCATTTTTACGCCCAAAATTAAGCCCCTGAAACACTTCACACGATTTTTTAAGTGTCCCTCGTTTGATACCTATACGTACCAAAAACTGTCAATATGAACAACGTTCTCTATTCATGTGACTTTTGTTATTTTTCAAACCAACCCTAAACGCTTTGATCTGTCAACTTCCCAAACTTTCTTTGTAAGGATAAAACGTTCCTTACAAGTAATCCTCTATATCTTTGCAACCCTTTAATGGCGCACTTATATTCAATTCAGATATTATCTTGAAATCTGTTAATTTAATGACTTTATCTCATAACAAGTAACTCAACTCGATATGGTTATCTGTCAAAAGTAAAAATATGAGATCAGATCACATATCCATATTACGTACATAATACGACAAACATGAAATGATTAATATGTCTGTTTTACGAATTTAATATCGCTCGCGTCGTAAAAAACGTAATCGGAAAGATAAGCGAACCACCATATTATTAATATAGTCATGATAATCATCGTGCTTGGAATATATGTATTTACCAATCGTAAAAAGAAATCGTTTTTTTTTTTTTTTAAATATAATTATATCTATAGATGAAGTTTTACCATATTGAATAATAAATTATTATTTATTATGTCTTTTAAATACTTCTGCATTTTTCGGGTTCCGTACCTTACTATAAGATCACTCTCGTGTCCATCTGTCACAAAAGTTTTTCTCGAAAACGATGTTACGTAAGAGTTTTAAATTTGGATTAGCGAAAATTTATGTTGGATTAAAATAGGGGAGTTTAGTCCAAAAAAAGTAGGGGTAGTGAAAAAATTATGGATCCATGTTTAAATGCACGTTCAAGTGGTTCAAGTGTATATAATTTGATTTGATTTTTGAGTTCTATACGGAGCTAATTGTATCTTTATTGAAAATATAAATATTACGTGTAAATATAACTAAATGATTATAAAATAAAGAGGAATAATTAAATGGTATAGGGTAAAAGCCCCCTTTGTGGAACGGTATCTAATACTGGAACAGTTTTGACATTTACATATTTATTTCTTTAATTAAGTAAGGAAACTTTAAATGCGAGGTGAATTTAAATTGAAAAACAATCATTCTATTAATAATAATTTTTGTTATCAGACGTTTCTTTCAGAAATAATTTCATTAATATGTAAATGTTCATAATTAGATACCGTTCCACAAAGGGAGCTTTTACCCTACTTCTAGATAATATTTATAATTTTATCTAATATACATATTTAAAAATATATTTAAATGTAGTTACTGTAACTAAATTTCTTCTTCATTTATTTCAAATTTTAATCGAAAACTATGGTAAAGTTACGTGTCTGTACAATACTTGTTGTAATATGGCACCAGTTTCCTAGTAATTATAAACAATTGTTCTGTCAAACACAAAAAAACCTTCTTTGACTCTCACATACGTAAAGATACAATTAGCTCCGTATAGAACTTAAAAATCAAATCAAATTATATACACTTGAACCACTTGAACGTGCATTTGAACATGGACTCATAATTTTTACACTAACCGATTTAATTAACACTCTACAGTCCGCGTTTTCAACATTTGAAAATAGCTAGAACGATCGTAGAGGCCGATCACGACCAGTAGTCACAAATGTGTGCGCAAACAGATATTGACTTACAACAAACACACTGTGTGTGTGTTGGTTTTTGTAAACATTTATACAGAAGAATAACATAAACATAACACTTAAACATATAATTTTATATTATCATTTATTTTTTTATTTTTTTATGATTTGATTGAAATGCGTACATTTCAATACAGTCACAAAAATCACACAAAAGTCACAGTGTATGTTTATACATGTTGAATCTTTAAAAATATTGCCGGCGCCTGGGGAAGTTTACTGTGAAAGTGTACGGACTGTATAGTGTTAATATATTGTGTAAGACTGTAAGGCATCATTCAAAAGAACTACCTCTGAAGATTCTAAATTTTTTTTTTTAAATTTTTGATCCATTAGTCTTAATAATATATCTCGAAATTTGCTAGAAATGACTGTTCCTCCAGTCCCGCCCTCTATCTCCTAGGTTTCTAAAGCTAAAATGTATTTTTAATATAGGATTACCGGAAAACTGCGGTTTTTTTCGACAACGTAATAGTTACTGAAGTAACAGTAGTAGATAATGTTTCAGTACAATGTGGGACAACTCATGCATTTTCCATTTATCACAACCAAATTTGGATACGATTTAAATATACAGAAATAAAAAAAGTTTAATTTGGTCTATTGAATGCTCACTATACGGCACTCTAATTGTGCGAGTTCGACTCGCTCTTGACCGATGTTTTTTTTTTTTTTGTTGTAATCAAAGTCGGTTGAGATATACGTAAAAGGAAGTCATACAAAAGACTATTGTTAACTTATTTCTAGTGTTTCACTTAAATAAAGAATAAGCTGCAGTACTTAATACTTTCTTCGAAATTTGGATGAAAATAAAGCGATTTAACGTGGTTCATGCCCTAGAGTATTTTAGCGATTAAAAATATTTTTTTAATATGTTATGTATTTTTTAGTATTTAATACACAAAATGTCGAAATTTTAACAATTTTTTTTTTATGTAAAGTTTGTGAGTTATGTATATCACACACCAAAAATAACACTCATCGAATAATAAATACCTTTTGCTAAAAATTAAATGATCAAAAAGAAACTTATTTTTAAGAAGTTTAAGTCTTATATATTTAAAGAAATAAGATCAGCAGATCTGACGTACAGTGTTTCAGTAATTTAATTCGAAAAATTGAGATATGTATCATTATTTCATTAATATCAACCATACTGAATGTTAGTTAAACCTCCATTTTTTATATTAATTTTTTTTTTTAGATTATACACGGAGAGAAAATTCCTATAAAAATTACTGTGCTCATACTACAATCGACGTGTAACAGGCGAACATATCCAATTTTTGTACGGTAAAATTATAAAAATTATAGTTATATTATTGTAATTTTTATAATTTTACCGTACAAAAATTGGATATGTTCGCCTGTTACACGTCGATTGTAGTATGAGCACAGTAATTTTTATAGGAATTTTCTCTCCGTGTATAAATAAGCTTTTTGTTTTTAACATAATTTCAAATCAAAAGAAATAAAGAAAAGGAAAAAACTTTTGAAAACAAAAATTCCACAATTAGCCAACCTTAATTTGCGACCATAATTTGTTAAAGTTTTTTGAAATTTAATATTTTCTTAATTCCAACCATCTTAAATGATTACATTTTCGCATCATAATTTTAAGCATACTTTAAAACATCAATTAGAAAATATGTTAGTGGTGGCAGCGCTGAAAAGTATTTAAACTTTTTTCAAAAATGGTATAAAAAATTCCAATACGCGATTTATTTCATTTGTAGTAAATTTCATTTGTAATAACCCCGATTATAATGCGTTTCTGCTCATAGCAGCGTAAAAATTATCCCGCTTAAATATGCAGTATAAATTCTATATAATGTTTTTCGGAAAATTTACTCTTAGATACCAAAATTCTTATTGGCCTTTCTTCTTTTTAAGAAGAAAGTATAATTGGTGTAATTTCTGATGGCATAGCATAGTGACCAGTTTTGTCTTGGTGTCGGTTAATTATAAATAATTTTTTGGAAAAACGTATTTCCCAAAATATAATCCCTTGGATATTATTGTGCTCTAGTCGAATTTGGCTCATATCGTGCCTCAGTAAATATTTTGCCACGTTTCTAAACGTTCCAAAAATAAAATAAAAAAAATTAATAATTAATCTATATATCTGTTTGAGACTGACAGTTTCGAATTTGAGATTTTATGAATCACTACCTATTTTAACTAGACAGTATTATGTGTTGTTATGTTACGATACCATTTACACAAATTTTAAACTTTTGCTTTCCATACGAACAAACAAATACACAAATGTACAATAATTATTTTGGACATAATGTATGTACTCGTACAATATATTCTTTTTTTATACGGTGGATAGGGACCACATAAAAAAATTTGCACTCAAAAATATATTCAGAAACTTCATAAAAAGCTACAAAAAGTCTAGTTCATTAGAGATTGTAAAACACACTTATTTTATGCGGTGTATCGGAACAGCGCCCGCTCTAGCGTTTACGCCGCGCCGGGCAAAAAGAAAAAATTCCACACCATCGAAAGCGGCGACCTTTTCCTTTTGCTCGTCAGTTTTGTAAAAATGCTGCCCTCTCTTCCTCTTGTTTGTTTTGAATTTGAAAAAATGTCGCCTTTAAAATTTGCCGCGCCGGAAAAATGCCCGGATTGCCTCCCACCCCTAGAGCGGGCCCTGATCGGAACCGCATAAAAAAAGTTTCATAGAAAATATAGAACTGAAAACACTCAGAATCTAATTATTGCCTTAGAAGCTGCTTTTCTAAACAAGATAAAGCATTAATTTACACATAAGAACATTTTATTTCATTTTTATAATATCACAAAAATTGCAATAAATGGATGTAAAGGAAACTTAATAATACAGTAACTTATATTCTTATGCAGAGTACTGCTTTTAAACATTCAATAAGTAACTTTACCACAAATTAATGTTCAAATTTATTACTTTTTCTTACTTTTCTTTCTCACCGTGCACTTTGTAAAACAGTTTTCAAAAAAAAAAAAAAAAAAAATTAAAAAATCGCATAAAAAAGTCACAAAAAGAAGACCGTATAAAAACAGTTTTTGTTGTATGTATATGCACATAAATAAATTAAGCAAAAACAGCGCCTAAATAAACATAAAATTTGGCTCGCTACCAACTTAATTATTAAATTAGACGAAAGATAAATAACACTGACACTTTTTTCTTTTCTTTTGAATATAGTAAAGAATTTACAATTTCTTTTATGGTAGGTATTGTAATAATTTAATATGTTGACTGTCATGTCATTCAGTTACCGGCGACAGGTGAAGTCCTAATTACTGTAGGTTTTAAATGAAGGATTACACTATAAAGTAAATGAATAGTATGAGATATAATATGAACACATACCGACTTTCAGTATTTACACCATCTTCGGGTAAAATAAAGTTAAAGCATTGTATTTTACGCTTATGGTGGTGTAAAAACCGAAAGTCGACTTGTGTTTGTATTATATATATTATGTGAGAAGCAACCAATTTCATATTGTTTGTTGCATTTAAATATTTCAATGCATAGTAATTTCAGATTAATCAAATTATAAGGAAAAGGATTTTAATTTTTTCAAAAATTTTAGCAAGTTAGATTAGGCATTTATTCGATTTTTTTATTTGAAAGCTGGTAATTTCCGGGATGATTCTTGGCTAGATTTGATGAAAATTAGCTCAGCCGTTTCCATAATATTCTAAGATTTCCAGAAAAAAAAAAATAAAATTAAAATCTTAAGAATCCACGGCCAAAATCCACATTCAAAAATTTTCAAATAAAAAACTTTTAAAAATCGACGACAAAAAGCTCTAAAAATTCAAATAAAAGTTCCTAGAATTCCATATTCTAAATTTCATTATAGTTCAGAACAGAATTTCGCAAAGTGTGCACCACCAAGCATCAGAAAGGGCGGCTGTCTCACTAAAAGAAAACGGAAATAAGGTTAATAGTCTCAGGCCCGGTGAAAGTAAAAAATGCCGGTGAAACTGGTTGATTTTTTTTTATTCGTCAATTATATTTTTTGACGGGAAATGACAGGTTTTTTGTTTCTTTTTTTGCTCGTGACCTATATTAATGGATAAATTTTTGAAAAATCGTGTTTTCGGAGCCGAAGAATGCGGCCGGAAATGATCTGTACATTAATGGAGCCGCGAGTCTAAAAAGTTTGGGAAACCCTTTGTTTAAAATAAGCTAATATACAAGGCAAGGCATTTCACACACGGCGAATGAAAATTAGTTTATTCTAAATTATAATGAAATTTGAAATATGCAATTCTAAAAATGTTTATTTGAAACTTTTTACAGCTTCTTGGTCGTGGGTTTTTAAATTTTTTTTTTTTTTATTTTAAATCATTAGACGAATATCAATAAGAAACAAAGATAACGTGATCATCGTCTGTTTCTTTTTCAATTAAATTAATATAATAAAGTTTAAAAAAAGGGTTCAGTGTCACATACACTAAAACACTATTCTGTAATCGATTTATATGTATAATTTGATTATTCTAATAACTTTAATAAGGGTTTTTGTTCCATCACATCATTCACGCGGGCACGAACGGACGACAGACAGATAGACAAATAGGTAGATAGACAAGGATATGAATAGTACATTAGGTCATTGTCATTCATTTAAATTGTATAATACTAATACCATTTACACACAGCTCTGATTTTAATTAAATTAAAATAAATTGAATATAATTATTTGTATTATAGTATCTCATTATAGTAGATGAGCATGTAATTTAAATAATTGTTTTATTTTGGATGTCATTCATATTATATTTATACATACATAGATTAGATTTGAACCCAACGATCCCGATTTTTCCCCAATTATTTGATAATTGTATAATTCGATTAATCCTGTCACCAGTAGTTTTGTTTTGGACAGAAAAAATGCCCAAATCGAAAATTTTGTAAGCATAAGGTTTTCAAGAGAGGTGGTCATGGGAATCATACCCCACCCGTCCTAAACAATAAACTAAAATTTTCAATGATTTAGGAACCGTAAATTAAATGACATAATTATAGGTTTTCAAAGTCATTCTTTTTATTTTTATCAAAATTAAGCAAGTAGGACCACTAAAAAAATAAACTTCTGCCGGATCAGTCACATTTATTAAAGGAATTCGATCATTTTGATAGCAAAAATGAAAAGTTCATACACGGAGAGAAAATTCCTATAAAAATTACTGTGCTCATACTACAATCGACGTGTCACAGGCGAACATATCCAATTTTTGTACGGTAAAATTATAAAAATTATAATTATATTATTGTAATTTTTATAATTTTACCGTACAAAAATTGGATATGTTCGCCTGTTACACGTCGATTGTAGTATGAGTACAGTAATTTTTATAGGAATTTTCTCTCCGTGTACCCAGATGACCCTAATTCAACAAATCACCTTAATTCAAATAACTTCCATAGGTCTTGTTTTAAGAAAAAGGGAATTTTTTTAATTTGGTGACGTCATCAAGTTTACTAGAATTTTTCAATTATGTAAAAACCGTAAATAAAATGATAGAATGATGAAAGTGGCAGCGAATTATATGTATTCGAAGTCGTTCTTTTCATTTTTACCAAAATTTGTGAAACAGGGCCATTAGAAAAGAGTCTTCTGCTGGATCAGTCACATTTATAGAAGAAACAAGGTCATTTTTATAGCAAAAGTGACAAGCTCATGCCCAAATTACCCTAACTTAATCAATCACCCTATTTCAAATCACTGCCGTAAAGCTTGAATTGAGGAAAAAGGAATTTTTAGTTTGATGACGCCATCAAGTTTATTAAAATTTTTCAGTGGCTTAACAGCCGTTAATGAAATGACAGAATAATGAAACTGGAAAGAAATTATTGGTTTTGTAAGTCACTCTTATAAATGCTAACTTGGGTACATTTTTTTAAAATGTGTAATGTCAAAATTGGATTTTAAAGTTTCTAAAAAAATCTGACCCCCTCCTAGTTTGAAAACTGGAATGGATTTTAGTAATTTCTAAATATCTTAAGGTATTTCGTGCCAGATGGTCAGGTACAAAAGTATAGCTCCGCGAAAAGTTTCTTTTACCAAAAATTAAATAATATATTAATATTCTTCAGTTATTATATTTGTATACCACTTGTTTTTTTGAATTTTCGCGAGCTTTTGTTGTAGCAATATAAAAGCATTGTTGAAAAAGCGTTATAAAAACGTTATAAAATGATGTTTATAAATTATATTTCAACAACGGCGCGGCGCGGTCAGCAATTTTTAAATTGTTATTAAATATGGTTTGTAACTTTGTATTTTATAACGTTAAATTTTTATCAAATTCCTTTGACACGTTTTAATTTTATTCAAAAAAATCGTGTGATTATGTCAACTTCCCATAAGAGCTCGTGTTAAAATTTTAAAATTACAAAACTTTGAAACCGTTTTTCTCAAAATTGGGTCGGTCAGTTTGTTTTTTTCGGTATAGGCTCGTATTATTGGTATTGAATTAAATAAATGTCTAGAGAAGTTTCGTTAAAATCCTTTGAAAAATCGTTTTTCGGACCAACCACCTTAAGTTCTAACCACCTTAAAGTGGTTTTATTAATGTTGGTATATGTCATTTCTATCTTTATGACAATACTCCAAATCCTTCGGTTTAATTAATATTTTCTAATTTATTGCTTTTATTTAAAAAAAAAAATCGATAATTGTTACAATTACTTGCAGTAATTAAAATTACTGTAGATATTTTTTACACTTATTAATGCAATTAAAATCGTACATACTTCGTATGCAATTTTATCTGTGGACTGCTTTTATAACGCGTTACAAGAAATAAAAATAATTGGTCATGTCATAATAATTATTGAATTTGTTTATCATTCATGTTTTTATTAAAACACAGGAAATTGTACGGTTCAGGAAATTTTTATTATAAACTAACAATTAAATTAAAATATTTTTAATTTAATTTAATAAACATTACATTTTATTAGCTTAAGAATAAATCACATTTTTATTAATATTAGAAATATGAAAATGCTTTCCGTGTCACTAGAAAAAGGGGCATACTCCTATATATTGATATATTTTCGAAATTAATATCATTTCATTAATATTTAAAAACTTTGAGTCCCTAGGATTAAAATGATGAAAACCAGTTGAAACCAACCAAATGGGATAAATTTTAAAATAAAAAAATTGCCTTAAAGTTATATGTTGATTAAGAAAATCCATCATGCAGAAAAATTCATTCTAATATACGACAATATATATGTACTTTTATAGTAAATAGAATATTTGTCAATGGAAAATGATGCTAAAAATCTAAAATTTCGCATAGTAAGCAGATAAACACCCATTTAAAATATTTGAACACACATACAAAATTTTAAAAGGATTAGAAAAAGTGGGATTAACGTAGTTGCTCTGAGATAGTCAGGTACAAAAGTATATATCAGCAAAAAAATTTTCTTTTATCAAAAATCAAATAATGTATTAATATTCTTCAGTTATCATATTAGTATTTAAAAGAATTGTTGAAAAAGCGTTGTAAAAACGTTGTAAAATTATGTTTTTAAATTATATTTCAAACACGGCATGGTCAATAACTTTTATTTCTTATTAAATATGGTTTGTAATTTTGTATTAAATAACATTATTAAATTTTTATCAAATTCCTTTGACACGTTTCCATTTTTTTCAGAAAAAATAGAGTTTTTCCATAAGAGCCCGTGTTAAAATTACAAAACTTTGAAATCGTTTTTCTCAAAATTGGGGTGGTCAATTTTTTTTCGGTAAAGGCTCGTATTATTGGTATTAGATTAAATAAATATCTAGAGAAGTTTCGTTAAATTCCTTTGAAAAAATCGTTTTATCGACCAACTTTAACAATGTTCAGATATTAAACATTTTTTCAGAAAATGGTCATTGCGCATCTTATTTTCGAAGGTATAATTTATTCTTATCAACGTGCTTTTCAATAATACAATAATTTTGTTCTTCAATTTGAAAGTAAAATTCATAACAAATCATGGTATGTACAATAATTTTTGACATGTCCTTGAAACAAGAATTACGTAGAAATATTAAAAAAAATTAATAGAAAAACCTTATCAATTATAAATTATCATAAAAACTATCATAATAATGAAATTCTTTACATAATTGTCTGCAGTTAACACGTTAATGGTTATGGACGCTGTACAACGTCAAGTGAAACCTGACTAACTACTGCACAATGCTGTACCGCGTCAACAATTCCTTAAAAAATGTATGATTTTTCAAAATAGTGAACCAGTTGGTTGTTTCGTCATGATAGGTTATAGCCTCCAACGCGTCAAAAGCACTTGTAACTTGATATCTTTACACTTCTTAAGCAGGCACATAAAAATTCTATAATTATTATCGTTATCATTCATTACTGTGTGACGAAAATACTTACGAGTTTACGACAGACGCAGTCAATTTAACAAAAATTAATTACCGTAAAATCAGCCAACTTCACCTATTGGATACAACCAGAGTCGGTCGAGGGCCCGAGTCTAAAAAGGGAGCCTCTGTTAGGGGCCCAGAGAAAGTAAAAAAAGGTTTTTTTTTTTGCTCACCAAAATTTTTGGAATTCAGTTACTGTGCGCGGGACTCCGTCATTTCTCTCGCCGGCCCTGAATACAACTGTGTCCCATATCACACTTTGTGTTAAAAAAATTAAAATTTGATGGTTCAAAGCAGTCTATAGCAATATTTTTTTAGTAACTGGTATATTTCTAATAAATTATTGGTGTTATATAAATTTTTCTGGCATTGACAGCCACGATTTCTTCAAATCATTAATCTTTTTGCTGCCATTTCAGAAATTATAAAATTCAGTTAGGTAATTTTATCATATAAAAAGTTACATAATCTCATGAGTAGGTATATTAAAAATAATTTTCATATTTATTTATTCGCACATTATCGAATAATTCGTTTAAGTAATGGTTACTGTGGGTTAGGCAAAGTTCAGTCTTTACAGTCCTTTAACACCTGGTAACATCGCCAATAGAAGCAACTAGGCTAACTACTCGAAATTTCTAGTCTACTATGTTTTACTAATACATATATTATTTGAAATTTAATAACAAAGTGTGAATATTTAAGAATTTTGTAATACCTTTGATATTTAGGTAAAAAAAACGTCAGTAGATCAAAGGTTTGTTTAAGCGTATAGTTTTGGATAGTTAGAAATTGTCAGGATTATTTCCAAAGCGGTTTTAAAATGCGCAAAATGATTTTAATAATTATTAAAACCTTTTTGCGCACAACCCTGACAGTTTTGTACTATCCAAAACATATCCAAAACTACTGTTTAAACAAACCTAATTATTAATTCGTTGACATCTTAACCTATTACTATTTTCTTTCTTTTTTCTTTTTTTTATTTTAGTTATTTATGTTTCTGAAAAATTTATTTATACGTCAGATCAACAATTTTTTTAATCGAAAATTTGGGCAATGTTGGCTAATTTTACAATACTTTATTAGTCAATTGACAAAACTATTTTTAAACTCTTTACATTAGTAAATCAATTTTTTTTTAAACCATTCTAACAATTTTAGAAAATGTTAATTTTAATCCTTTCTTTTCTAAATATGATTCCGTTTTGTGAAGCAGATGAAGGTGTTATGTAACATTTTTTTCAAAAAGTCATTTTTTACAAAATTTTAGAATATCTTATGCTGAAGTATCATATATTACAATTTGGTTTCATTACGCCTAAAGCAGCTTCCACATTCTCGCCGAGGTTGGACGAGTCGAGAATGTAGAGGGTCATTTCGTTGTGCTTCGCGGTTGGTATTTCAATGCTATTCTTATGCCTCGGCCAACCTCGCGAGGAACTACTTCGTTCAACTTCGGCGAGAATGTGGAAGCTGCTTAAATTTTTGTAGAAATTCAATAATAAACACGTGCTATTGGATGGGAAATAAATAATATTATGTAAATAAAAACTTTCAAACGCTTCTATTGTAAAATTATAAAAAAAAATGTTCCATAACACCTTCATCCACTCATGTCTTCAAATGTAGAGATATGTATTAATAAAAAGAAATCAAGATCAAAGAAATGTAGACGACAAAATTACCTCGTAGTGGAGTTTATTCAATCCTAATACTGAATAATTGGCTAAATCCATACCCTCCATATAGTCTGTGTATAAAAGACATTACCGACATTGAATTAATCTGTTTGTCTATTTATTTATTAAATATAAATACGTGAGATGAAATTAATTATTTGCATTTCCGGTTCGCTTTCGTTTATTAAACCCATTAAAAAAAATGTTTTATATTACAGTGTAATGTAGTGTGTTTTGATAGTTCGCCATTCAAGCCACAAATACTAAGGAAATTACATAAATTGAAATAATATTGACGACAATTATTATTAAATTAGTTCAGAAAAATTTGCTAAATACGTGCTAGACATGCACTGAATCAGGCTTCTTCAGTGGTTGGGGTTTTTAACTACTTTCAAGTAAAGTATAGACTTATTGTTAGTTCAGTGTTTCGCTAACGAGCCTTAAAAATAAAAAATCTCAACTTTATTTTAAAAGATCTTTTTTTGTCTGGAGTTATTTATGGAAAATGAAAATTTTATCCATTTTCCAGTATTCCCTTCTCTTTGAATGATCTTTTCTAATATCGAAACATACCTTGATGCTAAGTTTTACTGATTATTCGAGACTATTTTTTTTTTTACTTAAAAATTTCTTTTTGAATTTTTGAAAATTTAATTGTTTGTATCTCCGAAAGTTACCGACATAACTTAACCGAAATTATTCTAATTGAGTATTTTTAGTAGGTAATAGTATTTGTAAGGTCGTGGAGAAAATTGACGAGCGCCGGGGACAAAAAAATTTCGCCGGGGACAAAAATACTGTCGATGAGCAAAAAAAAAACACTTCTACACTTTTGCCCTGGCCCCGAGCCCCTCCTCTCGTTAGACCTGAGTCTTTTCAAATTTTTTGGATCCACGATTGAAAAGTTACAGAGAAGCTGGGGGGCGCAGTAAAAATCTCACTTTCAAACTCAGTATTTCGTAAACGGGGCTTGAAAATGAAAAATGACCAAAAAACCTCAACTTCTTTTTAACCTACTTCAAAAAAAGGAGGTTCTCAATTCGACTGTATTTTTTTGTGTGGATATGTTACTTCATAACTTCGGTATATGGAAACCAATTTGGATGATTCTTTTTTTGTTTGAAAGGATGTACTTCCGGCGTGGTCCCATATAAATTTAAACAAAATCTAACCAGGGACTTCGGAGATATGCGACAAAATTCCTTAATGACGAAGGTCTTAAAGTGATGATTCCCGAATTTGATCAAACTTTGTAAATGTACAGAACTAATAAAAATAATAGACACATATTTTTTTTTTTTATAAAAGCCATTTAAGGGATAAAATCGAGTCTCGAGATCGGGGTAAAAATTAAATTTTATAAAACTACTCGAAAACTATAACGGCTAGAAGAAAAGTTTAATTTGACACAAGCCTTTATTTTTAAAGGTCTTTCTACCGATGTACTCAAATCCATGGTCGGACCTATTGGAGGGGTCTTAACAATAAAATTGGGGATAAAATTGGATATAGGGTGAATATGGTTTGACCAATTAAATTATTAATATCAAATATGAAAACTGTATCAAAAATACTAGTTGACATGTTTTTGTTAAAAGCCGTAACGCTACAATTAAAAACGTAAATCTTAAAGTAAAATCTTACATGCGCAGTCTATATTTTATCTAGAATACTTTTAGAAGTAACTATTTAAACCGTTTTTACTCGTAATTATACTCTACAATCAATATTTAAACGAAAATATTCCGTTAAGGGGCTTATATCGATTTCAAAAGCTCTGATTGATATTGTAAATGGTTGAATTATTTTAAAAACAGAACCGACACAATCAAAATTTAAATTGTCAGCATTGTTGTTTAAGCTGTGGTTTTAGGAGATATTGTTAATATTTTAAATACAAAATCGGGAATTATCGCTTCAAAATCTTTCCTTGTAAGAGGTTCAGAGCCACTCAAAAGGGAAAAATAAAGCCTTTTTAGGGAAAAAAAATAAAACCGACTTCAAAATAATAATTAAGAGCACTGAAAAGTATAAAATAATTTTGCAATTAATCAAAATATAAATATAAAAATAAAATTTTCCAGTTTTTGAACTTGGTGCCTCGGCAGGTTCTCTTACAAAAACCTTGTTACTATTATTACTATCTCTAAATGATCAAATAGACAATTGACACCAACTTCAAAAACTGGAAAATTTTATTTTTATATTTATGTTTTGATTAATTGCAAAATTATTTTATACTTTCCAGTACTCTTAATTATTATTCTGAAGTCGGTTTTATTTTTCTTCTTAAAAAGATTTTATTAAAGGCTCTTTTTAATGATGTAGTACATAAACAAAATATTTTCGACCTCACTTTCTAGTACGAGAAGTATCTTTTCTTGTATACTAATTAAGATTTTCACCTAAACCATTTGCATGCAAAATTTCATGTTTAGGCCGAAAAATATGGAAATTACAGGAACGTCACAATCGAACGGACAGACATGACGAAATTATAACGATTCCGAAACGTATTCGTTGGAGTCCTAAAAAATTATATTGTAGTTCTGTTGAGTAGATTATAAAAATTTTGGTTTTAATCATATTTTCACATCTTAAAACTTGTTTGATTCTGATATTTATTGTACTAGAATTATTATTTAAGCACCAATGTTACAAGAAATTTCTATTTCGAAAAAAAACAATCTGTTTTGTTAAATATGTTTAAATAGACAGAAATGCGTAAGAATGCAGACATTACGTTTATATATTAAGTATATATATATTTATAAAAATATTTTGGACAACACACAAAGATGGCTCTTAGCCAAAAAATTTGATTTATTCTTTTATTATTCCAAAAAAAAAGAAATTATGATCTAAACAAACTAAAAAAGATTAAGGTCATTAACAGAATGCAACAGTGCATTTTTATAATTATTATTTTTAAAATTGCAATTACAATATTATTTAATAATAAAATTTTTCTGTGAATTGTAATTTAAAAATAAAAAATATTTTTAAATTACCTAATGTTTTAACACTGCAATATTAAACGTAATAAATAAAATTTTCCAGGGAACTGTTTGAATTTTCATTTCCCCCCTCTATTTTAAAACGTATTTACTCTAAAATTTTAAATAAAATTAGGAGTAAATTTAGTAGCCTTCAAGCTTGTGTAATTCAATTTTAAACTTCGGGCGGCTTTTGAGAAAGCACAGAAGGGATATTTCTGTAGTCATATTATTTTAAAAACATTTTGAGAAAATATTTGATAATATACTTTTTGATTTAAACCTTTAAAATAAAAAGGAATTAAGTTTAGTGACGTAAAAATACATTAATATGTTGTGTCTGCGTGCATACAGTACTCGTACAAAGGGAAAAAAATTAACTACATTTAATTATCGTTAAAAATAAAATAAAGTGAAAATGTTTAAAACGCGTTAAGAGAAAACGTAGGAAAAAAAAGAGAAACCATGATGGCAATATCCTCAACTAACGAGATCATTAGTAAAATGGAGCTTAGTGATGCGGAGAAATTTTATCAGGAATTAATGCTCTTACTCGAACAAGAGGAAGAGGTACAACATTGTTGTTCATTCCATTTCATTTTAATGTATATCTGTCTTTCTTTATTCCTCTAACTAAACAAAATAATCATTATTTAATTTTTTTCTTTTTTTGTTACAGAATTTACGAGTATTCCAGAAAAGTTTGGAAGATGTTTCGGCACGAATGGCCGCCGTTGAAGCGGTGCGAGCTGGATGGACAAATCCCACTGATGCGACTGAAGCGCGTGAATTACAACAACAATTGGCACGATTTGGTGAACGTTTAGGCCCGTTACAGCGTACCCTGGATGATGTTAATGATCAGGCGGGTGCGTTTTCAGCGAGTGGAGTCCATTTACCACCGGCAACACTTCGCCAGTTAGAAGATTTGAATACAAGGTAATTCGGATAGTTTTCTAATAGTGATAATAGAGCTTTAGACTGAGATTAACACGTTGACGGACGTAGCTGCTATTCAATGTCAAGTTGAATTTTGCGGTAGTATGCGGCACAGCACTAGTTATTCGATTCAAAATATTCATAGTTTACCACAAAATGTTGTAGATGAAGAACAATACCAAAATAGCGTTTCATTTCACGTAGTTTCTCCTTCCAATACGGTACTTGACTGTATTTAAAATTTGTGTCAAATGTTAAATAATTCTATGCATTATCATTACATATATCCAATTTTAATGATGAAACATAAAAAAACTTGATAACTATTTAAAAATTTTATTTTGAAAATCGCCATTTTCGAACAAATATTCAAATTAGTGAAAACGCGCCATTTCTTGAAAATGACGTAATATTTTGTAGCTAGATATATCGATTTTGATAATTTTCATCGTTGAGGTAAAATTGTGTTTTCTTTTGAATATTTCTATTAGCTTATATATATAGTAATAATAATAGACCAGAATTCAATTAAATACTTGCTTTTACTTTGACATTTTATGAATATAATCAAAGTTTTGAGGTTATAAATATTGACATTGACGTTTAGTTGCTTCAAACTGTGACGTCACTATAGTGAGGTGTTTTTCCCGCCTTTTTCTCATTTAAAATTGTAGGGTTATTTTTTTTGATGATTTTTTACAGAATCTGACTAAAACAAAAAAAATCACTTAACTGATATGGAAAAACAAAGCTTTTAGAATATTTTTGTAACTTCAGTCAAGTACCCTATTTCCTTCTATCACATACTGTATTTTGTATAGTCCAATTGGAACTGTTTTCATAATTTTTTGCGTTCATCAAAGTGTTAGAAAACTACAAGATAGCGAAAACATTACAATCACTTTTGTAAGATCTTGAAAATTTCCATTCGTATTGGACGTTTTAGAGTTTTCTGAACAATTTTAGTTCCGTAAGTATCTATCTGTCCGTCTGTCTGTGTTCAAAAAATCTTCCGAAGCGTGTGACTCTGGGACCGCTCGATTGATTTTGATGAAATTTTCAGAGGTTATACGAATTGATTCCTAGTTTGTTCCTATTTTTGATAAACATTACAAAAATCATTAAAAATCAACTGTTCAGTTTTAAATGAAAAAAAAATTGGCGCGAAAACGACTTGTTGTAATGACGTCACAATTTGAAAACAAACGTCTGTGTCTACTTTTATAACCTGAAAATTCTGGTTATATTCATAACGTACTAAATTTCTAAAGTAGAAGCGATTATTTCAGTTATTACTGTGTACATAAACTAACAGAAATAACTTAATTTCACATGTTTACATACAAATTGTGACGTCATTTTGAAGTAAAAACGCTTTTTCAATCATTTAGATCGTTGAAAATGAAAATTTTAATCAATTTTCAAAATTACATTTATAACTAAGTATCGGGCATTTTTCGGATCAAACAACATCGTATTTTATATATGCAGACAGATAGATAGATTGATAATATGTATGAGTTGTATATATATGTATGTATGTTTTATCAAAATATCTATTCGTTTTTATTCACATTAATCATATCAAGTGCGACATACCTGCATACACAAAGAATGAATGCTGTTTGATCCGAGAAATGTCCGATATCTATTTATAACTTAACACAAATACCCTTCTCTAGGGCAAATTTGAAGAAAAATTATTAAGAATTCCTCAAAATTTTCATGTTTCAGATGGAAAACATTGCAGCTCGCTGTCGATGAACGTTATAAGCTATTAAGCGATGTAAGTTCAGGCGGGGGAACTACGGCTAGTCAAGGATTTTTATCAGCTTCCGTGGAACCACCATGGGAACGAGCGCTTACACCTAATAAGGTGCCTTACTATATCAAGTATGTATCAAATCGCTGACATTTTAACCATTGTAAATAGTCCAACAAATCTTATAAAATGATTTCATTTTAGTCATCAGTTAGAAACTACACACTGGGACCATCCAAAAATGTTAGAACTCATGAACTCGTTGACGGAATTTAACGAAGTGAGATTTTCGGCGTATCGTACAGCATTAAAATTGCGAGCTGTACAGAAGAAATTATGCTGTAAGTAATTAAGATTTGAAAAATTTTCTGATCAGTAATTTAATCGATGTTTCTTTTTGCAGTGGATTTATTAAATTTATCGTCCGCTCTGGAAGCTTTCGATAGCCATGGACTGAGAGCTCAAAATGATAAATTAATCGATATCCCAGATATGGTCACAGTGTTAAGTTCACTCTACGAGACAGTAGCCGCGGAACGGCCATCACAAGTTGATGTACCGTTGTGTCTGGATCTTGCAGTCAATTGGTTGCTTAATGTTTACGATAGCCAAAGAACCGGTCAACTTCGAGTATTATCGTTTAAAGTTGGCCTTGTATTATTATGTCGGGGTCATTTAGAAGAAAAATATAAATGTAAGTGCAAAGAAAATTAAAGTATCTCAACAACTAACAAAGTTATGGGATTTTAAGCTTGTATTTTGCAAAAATAATTTTTCTCATCTAGCGGAGTCGTGTGACATCATCTCTCTTACGACATTGAAATTGAAGCGACGAGCTCTTTTTTAATAAACTTTTGCAAATCTGGTACATAATAAAAAATCTAATGTTTTTATATTAAATCCACAGTAATTTAACATAAATAATTGCAAAAATATTATACATAAGACACTCGGCGCTCTATTATGCGGTGACGTCAAAGAAGAATTAAAAGTTAACTCTTTTGCGCTAAACTTTAATATTCTATTTCTGTGTTATTTTATATATTCTCTGTATATTTTCACCGATTTGTTAGTTTTGGTCTATACTTTAATTAAATGTAACTAAATACATATCTTATTTTCCGTACTACGAAACTACTCCATTATAAATATCAGTATAACCGTCTAAAAATTTTTTTATTCTGAAATTTGTTAAATTTGATATAATTTTTCTTTTAGATTTATTCCGTTTAATCGCCGATCCAAATCGTCTAGTTGATCAACGCAAATTAGGTTTACTTCTCCACGATTGCATCCAAGTTCCTCGCCAGTTGGGTGAAGTGGCAGCTTTTGGTGGATCAAATATTGAACCAAGTGTACGAAGCTGCTTTGAAAAAGCTGGCGCTGATAAAACTGCCATTGAGGTAAATCCCACTAGATCTGAAGGAAATTTATCCTTTCACTTTCTAATATATGTATTTCTTCTGATCAGGCTGTACATTTCTTAAGTTGGCTTCAACAAGAACCTCAGAGTATGGTTTGGTTACCGGTTTTGCATAGATTAGCCGCCGCAGAAACGGCAAAACATCAAGCCAAATGTAATATTTGTAAAGAATATCCAATAATTGGATTCCGTTATCGATGTCTGAAATGTTTCAACTTCGATATGTGTCAAAATTGCTTCTTCTCTGGGCGAAAAGCGAAAAATCACAAACTGACACATCCAATGCAAGAATATTGCACAGCGGTAAGTAAAGATTAAACTGTTATATTTTTCAATATTTATATACTGACATAGATAACACAGACAACATGTGTACTCATGCTTCTACATCGATCTGGGTATCTCTACTATGCATCTAACTACTGATGCATCTAATGATGCTCTTGGCGTCATACTGATCCATGTATAGCCAGCGATGAACGTGCTAAGACCAAGTACTAATTTATTTCTCTGGTTACAGACTACGTCAAGCGAAGACGTCCGAGACTTTACAAGAGCACTACGCAACAAGTTCAAATCAAAACGTTACTTTAAGAAACATCCCCGAGTTGGATATCTACCGGTACGATCAGTATTAGAAGGTGATGCTCTGGAAAGTCCGGCGCCATCTCCCCAGCACTCGGCATTAGGTCAAGATATGCATTCACGTTTAGAAATGTATGCGTCAAGATTAGCCGAAGTTGAACTCCGAACTCGAACAAATTCTACCCCAGATTCGTAAGTCAGACCAAAATAATCAAAAAATTTCCTCATTACCCACTTTAAAAATGACGTATTAGAAGAACAATAATTTTCGTCACAATTTTGTTTGCAATTTGTACCATTGGAATCAACGTAATCTTTTAGAATATACGTCATTTTTAAAATGAGTAATGAATTTTTCTAATACTTTGAAAAACCGAGTGCTTCTAATTTAGGGATGACGAACATCAATTAATCGCCCAATATTGTCAATCCTTAAACGGAAGTAATGGTGGTGCTGATTTACCGCCTGCTCCCCACAGTCCTGTCCAAGTTATGGTAGCTATTGATGCTGAACAGAGAGAAGAATTAGAGGCAATGATACGCGAACTAGAAGAGGAAAACGCAACATTACAAGCTGAATACGAACGACTTAGATCTAGACAGAGTCCCGAAGAAGGTACAATACCTAGTACTCAAGGTGCACCAGGACAAGATATGCTGGCCGAGGCGAAATTATTAAGACAACACAAAGGACGTTTGGAGGCACGAATGCAAATATTGGAGGATCATAATAGGCAATTAGAGGCTCAATTACAACGACTGCGACAACTTTTAGAGGAACCTTCAGGTGGTGCAGCTGCTGGCCGTCCAACGGGCACTCTTCAAACACGATCCGTTACTGCTTCACAATTAGCAACTGATTCACCCGCAAAATTACATAATGGTTATTTCCACGACTCTCCCAGTAAGTACAAAATTATAAAATTTTTAACATTTTGGGTAATTGGTGTTTAACAGTATATTACGTAAAAAAAAAAAAATACGTAGATTTCAATGGTGCAAATTGTAAACAAATTGTTTGTCTGCGTCTCATAGCTTTTTTATTATCTTAACTTTTTCAGGCTTAGAAACTTAAAAGATAATGAACAAAAAATGAAATCTACCTAATTTTTTATGTAATATATGTCATTTCTAGAGTACATAATGAATTTTTCTAATATCTAGTATAAATTTGCCATAATCACTGGCCTAAATATTTCTTAGTAATCAAAAAAGCAAATATTTAAATTTTTTTTCTAATTTTTGCTCTTTTGATTACTAAATAGTATTACTAACATAGAAAACATAGTGACGCAACTTTCTAATGCTTGAAAAATTAGGTGGCCGTTGGGTAGAAGATGCTCGTGGTGGTAATACAGAGAGGGAGGATGCCCGGCCCCCTCCACCGCCACATTCTTTGTCTAATCAAGCTGTGGGTAATTTAATGCACAGGGCAGGTGGGTTAATTAACCATTCTTGTTTGATGTTTTACCTCCTTGTTTTTTACAAGTCTATAATATATAAAATAACACTAATATCAATTACTAACCTTTAACTCAGTGTGTTAGTAGTTGTCAAAGAATAATCATTTGCTGTTATAAATGCGTAGAGCATGCATATTAACTTAGCAGTATGGCCAACATATTATTCATATTAAAAATTCTTTTCAATAGGCGAGTTGACAGATGTTTAAAAAATATTTCAAACTGTTTATTGGGATAAATTACAAGTATAATTATTTTTTTAGTTTTTATTTCATTTTCAAAAGTAGCGCTCAAGCGATTGTATCTCTCTCTACATGTAATTCGGACGGTATAGAAATATGGGGACATTTTTGTTCTCATTTAATTTCAAGACGAATTTTCTGCTTTCTGTTGAATTGAACTGAAATTACATTTTTATTTTTAATTGTACTTTTACAATTATTTTATTTGACAATATTTCCTACTTTATCATTTTAATTTCTGATAAAACACGCAATAGCTGTTTATATCAAAAATTAACAAAAGAACATCAATGCGTTACAACCACTTCAATCATAATTATGTTAATTGATAATATTACTCATAATTATAGACCGGGTGAAATAATTTTTCACAGGACCGGCTTAACGATTTCAGTGTAATACTGTTAGACTGTTTGTATTTATGTATGAGTCTGCTGCAACAGAAATAACAGAATCCTGAAAATTTATTGAAATTCAACATAGAGAAGCAAAAACTTTTTAGAAAAATTTTATTATGTGAGATTTATATCAAAAATATAAAGGGGCCCCAAATTTTATTGAATTAAAGTTTTGCAATATTTATTTGTCTAACTAGCTCGCAGTTACATATAAAACAAAATTTATTACTTCCGTTCCCACCGACAGCTTTCTTTGAGTATCAATTGACAAACAAACTCCTTATCTCTTTTTAACTTTTTAAAATTTAATATATGTACCTTGTTTACAATTTTTTAAAATTTTTAGTTTTCTACATAGGTACATACACATGCAATGTAAATCAAGCAATATTTAATCTAGTTGTCCATTCCATTTCATTCAAACACATAAACAAAACATCATTTTGATGACATCGTACGTGTCTTACGTATAAATATGTACGTATGCATTATTTGTATTTAACCACAGATACTATTGATATTAGAATATTTGTATGGACCATACAATAGAAGTTTTTTAGATATTATTTTTTTGAAGCAAAATCGTCATATTGATTAACACCTTTTTATAATCTACAAACACAGAATACCTACAAACTATCGATGGTAATGAATATTTTTTAATTTTTATGTGATTTTTGTTGTAATTGGAGAGTATTTATTAATAAATGTTCTAAAAATATTTATACTAACAAATATAACATCAGTTAATCTAGAAAAATTTTAAATCCCCTCTTGTTTAACCATCCATATTCGTCAACACTTTTAGTCACTTTTCATTTTCATATAGATTGTGTATATAAGTGTATTCCCACTATTTATTCAATGCTCAAAAGTATATACAAAAAAAATATTAGCAAAAATGAAATAAATACCTACATAATATTTTATTAGATAACACATTATTAACGTTACATTTTTTTTTCTTAATATGTATACTTTTATTTGTGTATAGTTTGTTGGCAAGATATACTAGTTTTGTATGAACATTTTTTAAGGAAAAATTAAGTAATATTTTCTAAAACATATTATGTTAATTCGATTTAAGTTAATCAGTTTATGTATGTATGTATGTAAAGGAACATTATTTGCTCTAGCAGTCTCATATATAAATACAAACAGTCTAACAGTATTACACTGAAATCGTTAAGCCGGTCCTGTGAAAAATTATTTTATCCGGACTATACTCATAATTCAGTTAATCTTGTTTGCTTAATGAACAATAACGTAATAAAATTAAATAATGATATTAAATAAAAATTTAATTTAATAAATACACTGAGCTCGCTTATTTGCCTATTTATTTTGACAAAATTTATTGCTTAGTTATCAGTTCATCATCAAATTAGTAATAATTTGTTTGCATACAATTTAACTAATTTTGAATAAGTATTATTAAAATTTATTAATATGTCTTAATGCTAACAGGACGAATGTAAAACACTGGTAAGTTCCGCCATTTTCGCTGTGAATTTCTAACAAAATAACTAAATCGAAGGTTCTTTTCACTATATATAACATAAGACGTAAGGAGTAATGCCATCTAGTAATTCTGGTAAAACCGAAATCAAATCAAATCATTTATTTAGTGTTATAGCCCGTTCACGTTATTCCAGTAGCATTCCAGTCCAGTGATCGAAACCAGCGTTGGAATGTCACTGGAATGCACTTGAATGTACCCATTCCAGTAGCCAATCCAGTCCAGTGACTGGATTGACGGTTCATTCCAATTAACCTATTTCAGCGGTGCTGGATTAAACGTTTAATAAACAGTGAACAGGCATTGTTGTTTTTTGTAATGTAATTGAATGACTGGAATGGACCATTGAATGACTGGAATAATGTAAACGATATAATCCAGTCCAGCACTGAACTGGATTAGCTCACTGGATTATTGGACTGTAATAATGTGAACAGGCTATTAAGGACTTGACAAAAGTATACACAAGTAAAGAGAGGAAACAGCTTAGAGGTTAGCACTGATATTTGTTGGTGATGTTTTAAAACAACTTATTATTAATAATATAGTTTATTAACTAACAATTTTATAAGGTCAAAGAAATGGAGTACATATTATGGATGCCATGAAGCATTTTTAAATAATGAAGCTTCAGAGGATATTCCTTTTTCTTGTTTTCATAAAATTATTATATTTAATAAACTGTATTATCAATAACATGTTTAAAACCTCGCCAGCAAATGTTACTATGAGTGATTAAATTAGAAAACTACACAAGGTTCGATCACAATCACTAGATGGCATCACACGTTTCGTCCTACGTCATTCATTGTAAGAAGATCCTAAACTGACAATATTTGTAAATTATTTATATATATATATCCTTTAGGTGAATTGGGACGAGCTGTTGAAGAACTGGTCAATGTTATTACTGACGATGTTAACTGTTCCGCAACCGATAATTGTTCCGGAATAGATAATTGTTCCGTCAAGGATGACTGCTCCAAGGGGAACAATTAATTAAAACTTAACCAAATATCATGTTTTTACTTGAAAACAATTAAAATGTTAGTACTTATATATTCAAAATTAGATAGCAACAGCCATATTTTAGCTTCTTAAGAACAAAATATAATATAAGAGTTTTTTTAAATAACATGATAAATAAAGACAATTTCTCATCATTTTTAATAAACAAAAAAATTTTAAAAAAATACTAATCGATACTTCGAATAGAAAATTTCTGTTCGGGAATTCTATTTTATATCTTTTACTATTAAAGAAAACTTTACAGTTTACTTGGGAACCAAACCAAATATTTATTGTTATAAATTATCACTTAAAAATGTTAAAATTATATTTGAGATTTTTTCTCAGAAATATCATTCATCTCATATCGTCGTAGCATTACGCTTGAAATCATAACCTCAAATTTAATTTTAACTTGTTTTCTAGATTTAATTTATTCTAATTCACTTGATATTATTAAAACGTATTAGAAAATTTTACTAATCTACAAAAAAAGGTATTTTAAACTAATTTTTATTTTGATTAATGTTTTAAAAATGATTTTGTAAAATTATACTTCTTTTTTGAATTGATTGATTTTATTATTGTAGCAAATTTTTCGTTAACAAATAGTACAGAACTTGAAATCACAAAGTTCGTTCGCGTCTGCGCGAACGAAATTGGTGTTTCCCAGATTGTGTACTCGCGTAATACTCTTTCATATCAAAATATACATAATCTTTCCTTAAGAACATTTAAATCGAATATTTACATATCTTAAAATAACTGTTTTTAAAGTTATATATATTTTATATTTGTTTTGTAATATGAAAAGGGGAAAAAATTTATACTAAATTAAAAATACATACTTCAAAACATTCTATTTAATAGGTTAAAAGGATAATTTTACATATAATATATTAAATATGCCTTTTGTTATTATGTAGAAAGAAAAATGTATTGTCCATTGTGCAAAAAAAAAATTTAAATTAGTGAATCCGTGTAGGGCAAACATTCAGAGTAGTTTTTAAAATGAATCATCAAAAACCCAATAATCCGAAATCTTCCATTATCATAAAATATTAGTGAAATATATAAATGTAAAGATAAATACGTTATTTCTAAAATATTTTGTGTAAGTTGTTAAAAAAAAAAAATAGATTTATTTAATTGCATCCATTTAAAATTTTGTTTTTAAAACTCCCGCATTCTGCATTTAAAACTTTGTGATTTTTTTTTTATTAAATTGGTGTGATTGTTTTGCTTATGGAGGGTAAATATAAGGAGGGCCATCTATGTATCAAAAAGTGTCCAGAGAAAGGGGTAAATAGTGGCTACGCCACTATAGCAAAAGGGTAAATTTAGAGAAGTAAACAAAAAAAGAAAAACATCTGGGTTGTTACGTAATTATTGTGTTTTTATTTATAATTGTTGCATATACTTGTTTTATTATTTTAAAATTTTTTATAAAACTCAATAAAATCACTAACAGACATTAAAAGTTCACGTAATTATGAATCACTTTCAACGTGTTTCACAGCGATTTTTTTGTAGGTTATTAAACAGCACACTTCTCTCCGTCGACAACTACAAAGTTCATTTCATACTCTTTTGCTACTCTAGCGCTATTCTGGCGAGTTTTTGAACTGTTTATTAGTACTTAAAATGGGAGGCTTTTTGAACTATTGTTCTTTTGTTTACCGTACAAGATAGTCCTCCTTATATCTACCCTCTATAGTTTTGCTGTTTCAATTACACCTCAATTCATATAGATGAGGTTAGAAATTTTTTACAAAGTTTTAAAGTTAGAATGATGTCATATTGTTACAGTGGCAAACTTTTTAAAATTTTATTCAAGTTTTCGAATGTTTATTAATATACACAGTTCCTGTTATCAGAAACATTTTGTTTGATCTTTTTGCACTGCCAGTGGTATTGAAATTAATCAAAGAAATTTCATAATTTCCAAAAATTTTTATGTATTTTTAATTATTGTATTATTTTAAAAAATTTCATAGGTGAGGGGAATAAATAAGCTTGAAACATGTCAAAAGTTGCTTTTGTATTTTAAAATAATAACGATTATTACAATTATGTTCGTATTTTTTTGAAAATTGTTTTTTTAAAAGAAAAAAAAAGCGAATTCACATCTCACGATTGTACACTTTATTATTAAATGATATCGAAATTGTAAATAATAAAATTAATTATAAAAATTATAAATGCGTTTTTTCTACCCTCCCCATAATTTTTTTTCCTTAATTTGTACCTTTTTATTTTATATGCTACTTCTATCAAAATAGTAAACATATGGTAAATCAAATTGAAATGATACGTGATTTTTGGATGTACATGTCATTTAATATTTAACAAACTTATTTTAATTATTTGACTTTGACAAGTTTGACCAAGAAATTACGAGGTAAGTAATTATTGATAATCTATAATTATACAAACTTTAATTTTTTATTGACACTTTGGTAGTAGACAAAAAAAATAAATATCTATTAATAAATCTTGTATGTATAGTCGGTTAAAATCTTTTTTCTACTCCTGTTGAAGAACACATTCATTATATATCTGTTAATTGTTGAGAAAGTTAGGTATTATTCAAAGGTGTGGAGGAATGATCATTACTCAATACCTTTTTGACCAATGAAATCACAGTATTAACCATTATTCAATGGGTTTGCAATTGTTTTGTGAATAATGTGTGTATCAAGTTTTAATTAAATATATGTCGCGTAGTAACGTTCAAGTAAACAAAGTAGTTTGTATTTTGTTTTGATATTAGGCATACAAACATTTAATGAAATTAGAAATAGATTAAAAATTAAAAATTGTATTCTTTTAATTTAAAATTTATATTCAAGTTTATTTAAATAAAAAAGGAAAATGGTCGTAAAAAAAAATATTCTACTCGCTTGCAATGGCTATTACTCACTCAGATACATTACGACACTCGCCTCGCAAACTCGGCTCGTGTCGCAATTTCATCTTCGTGAGTAATAGCTATCATTACTAGCTCGTTGAATTATATTCTAATTCATGGCTCAAACATAATGACCACCAATTTTCTATTGGTAAGTCAATTTCTCTTTTCCATTTATTAAAGTTACGTGATCACAACCACGTAACTTTAATGCATTCATTCCAGTTGTCATTCTTCATAAGTGATCATTAAGTCCCTAGATTAATCGGTGGCGCTTTCCACTGAAGTTAAAAAACTTAGGCAATGAGATATTTTTCGTTTATACAAGTATCTCCTCTTTGCCTATTAAACTTTCTCTACGTTCGTTTCTGTACTAGTGCGTTCAGTTTGTTTGGTTTTTATTAGCTTAGTCTCCAGCCATCTTTTTTTTAATAGATAGCAGCACGTGTCAGATTGAAGACGTAAGGAATGCTGCCATCTAGTGACGTTGGATGAAACCTTGTGAAGTTTTCTAACTACTCATTGATGTTTTTATTTTTAAAAGCTTTTATTTAACTTAACTATGTCAAATCTTGCAATCAAAATTTATACAACTTCTAATTGAGCTAGAGGTTTCAAATTTTGTGTATGTGTATAACTTTAATGACAATGCAACACTGTATAATTAGTTTTGTCCTAAATTCCCTCAAACTAGAATTGTTGATTTTTAGTCTTGTGCAACTTTTTGACATTTCGAACTGTTAAATATTTGTGCATTGATTTTACATTGAAGTTTTTAGTTTCCATAGTCATGTTTGATTAGGATAAAATAACCGATTAATAAAACATAGGTAAAAAATTACTTCTTTAATTATTTTTTTAATAAATTAATTGTGTTCAGACTAAAAAGTATAAAATAAATTTAAGTAAAAAAATTGTTTTTTAAAGCAAGCTTTTATTTAAAAATGAACTAAAATGTATAAAATAACATTTGAGTGAAATTTGAAGCAATGTGTAACATAGTTTATGAACGCTTGAGGCGTTTAACTACGTTTGGTACTTACTAAGGAGTAGAGTAATGTACTCACATCTGGAGCGAAAATAATTAATAACAAGATTTTATAAATTATGTTGCACATTGCTTCACATTGCTGCACATTGCTATTTTATAAACCATTTTTAAATAAAAGTTTGCTTTAGAAAACTATTTTTTTACTTAAATTTATTCTATATTTAATTGGGACAATTAATTGGTTTTTACATGATAATTTTTTAAAAAATCTGAACTCATGTCAAAATCTCAGTTACATAATATATACTATTAAATTTCCTACATTTGATCCTAAAAATTGTGAAAAATTAGCTAATGACCACGGAACTTTGATAATGCGTGTCCGACACGCACTTGTTTCATACATAGTTGAGTCACGAGAAATTACATATATACGAACCATTTCACACGTTGTACATATCTTGCACAATATCAATATAAAACAGGTTTATGTATTTGGTTTCCTTGTGTTGGTACCTGTTAACATAATTTTTCCCTAGATTTAAATACATACCAAATTTTATTCTATGTACTTATAAATTTAAAAATTTTATTTGAAACTTGAGACTAAATTTTGAAAGAAAAAAATACCGCTGTCGCAGCACTTGCATAACATAGCGAATTTCCCTTTATAAAAATCCGTTTTCCTGTGATTTTTCACCCTTCTAAATAATTTTTCCTCCTCTTTCTAATGGTGTAAATAAATGTAGCAAAAAGTTTTTAACTTGAGACAATTTTGGCAAACAACTAATTTTTTTCACGAAAAATGACCAAAAAAACCATGTTCCAGGCATCCGACATGGCTGGCTAACGAACTTGTCCAACGGTGTGGGACTAAATACAAATATAATATATAAATTTTAGTGAATATTATTTTCGGTTTCTAGCGACCTCAAAACAAATTTCTGCCATAGTCTCGGGTTCAAGTCGCGTCATGACAGTGGCTGTAATAGTTAAATTTCATTCTGGAAATTCGCTAAAACCACCCATAAAACCTATAAGTCTAGCAAGTACTTAACACATTAATATTTTTTGTATATATCAACATCTAAAAACATTTCAGTCCCTTTTTGACAATCCTGCCAGAATTAAAACACATTTTTAAATTTTTTTATTGCTAAAATCGAAAAGTTATTTTGAAGACGGTTAAAATTACTATATTTTACATTAAAATGTCGACACAATCACCCCCTAGTTAATCACCCCTAGACTTGATGCTAGAAAATTGAAAAAAAACAGGTCATATAGATTTTTAGTCGAATTTTCTCCGAAAAATTAGACTTATACAGTCTATACGATAAGAGCTGCGAGAGGCGAGAGTAGGGGCGCTATCCGTTTTCGGACCCGTATAACATGAATATATAGAAAAAAAAATGTCATATATATATATATATATATATATATATATATATATATATATATATATATATATATATATATATATATATATATATATATATATATATATATATATATATATATTACCGGCACCTTTTAATTTGTGTAGGGCCCCCCTATGGAAGTTAAGAGATGAAATTTGGTAAATGGGGCTCATTTTCGAGGCACCTCATACTATCAAAGTTGGGTCAAATTTTGGGCAAATTTTTTTTCTGACCCGACCTTTAAGGGGGTGGTGGGGGTGGAAAAGGAATAAAACTTTTCCAAACCGGTTTTAAATAATGTTTCGGTCAATTATCTACAACATATCCAAAATTCAGCTTCCTAGGATGATTTGGTGAGTAAGAGGTGGGAAAAACGATTTTCGCTGGATCTAACAGGCCCCCAGCCCCCCAGAATTAACGTAGAGGGTTGAAATTTGGTGTGTTGATAAAGTTCGTACCTAGGTTGTGCTTTTTGGAGGTTTTAATATTTTACCCCCACCCCCCTCATTTTTAAGCTATAATTTCATGCATTTTCGACGTTTTCGAAGTTTGTACCACTCGCACAGGTCACCCAAATAAACCTAGAGGGCTGAAATTTTGTATTCGGATTGAGTTAGTATCAAGGGGGTGCCTTTTGGGAATCTCGACTTTCAAACCCTACCGCCACCATTTTTATACCCAAAAGAACATGATTTTTTTTTTGTTTTTTAACTGTTTCGTTCGAGTCAAAATCTCCCCAAATAAACCTAGAGGGCTGAAATTTTGTGTACAGGTTAAGCTAATAGCCAGACACTGTTTTTTGGGGGTTTCAACTTTTAACCCTTACCCCCACGATTTTTACGCCAATATTTCCTTAATTTTTTTGCTTGTTTTCTAACACGTCTAGAGACTCTAAGGAAACCTAGAGGGCTGAAATTTTGTACGTGTATTCTGTTAGTATCCAGCTAGTACCTTTTAGGGAGTCCACATTACTTTTCTCCCCACTTCTTCCATTTTTACATCGGAATTGAATGCTATTGTTAAATGTGTTTTAAATGCATTACTTTTATTCTAAATACAAGTAGGCGAATAGTAATTTTAAAAAATTAAAAAAAAAAGTGAATACAATTTTTTAACAAATGAAATACTTACATATTAAGTAATTTGAAAATGTTATTAAAGTCACTGTTTATTTATAAATTAGGAATTTTGGATTTTTATTATTTATAAAATAGAAATTGTGGATTTTTTTGGAAAGAAAAAATATCTTCATAAAAGCCTTCCAGTTTACTATTTAAGTTCCTTTTTTAATATTTAAAAATAAAACACAAAGGCAATTGGCGAATAAGCATGGATAGAAATGCCCTCGTACGAATTGTGTTGGCTTTGTCCCTGTTAACTGCTATCGGCACAAAATTGAAATTTACTGAGATTCAGCCCTTAAAAACTTAAAACCTTTTTTTAAAGCCCCGATCAACCGTACACTCATCATCAGTTTTGAAACCACTAAAATTACAAATCGCTTGTGGACTTTCAATTATATTTCGCTTGTAGACACTCAATACCGAAGATGAAAGGAAAAATTCGACTTCCGTGATGGGGCTCCGCTGCTCACGGCGTTTTTTTATTTAGATTTGTAATGGATGAGTTACAAAATTCAAAAGGATATTTTAAAAATGTGTGCATTCGCTATGAGCCTTTGCCTGGAGGGAATCCAGCTCCTCAGAATCGGCTCCAGCGATCAAGATGAACAGAATATATCAGTTTATCAGGACGGCATTTGTACATAATTTTAATATTTTCTTTAAGAAATAGTATTTTTTATTACTCATGCGGGAGAAGTACAAACTTGACGCACACATTTCTGTACGCAAAATAGCTGTTTGCCCACTGTACTCTTCCCACATACTTTTTTGCGTGCGGAAAGTAACTTCCTACACGCAAATTGACAATAAAACACGCAAGATTTAATCAAAACACGCAGAGCCGCCTCTTGATTTTTCATTCAATAAATATTTCATAATTATTTCTATATAAACCACCAACAAAGTAATTTAAACAATAATTAATTCAGAAAAAAAGACGAACACTTAAAAATATTATTTTAAAAAGTAATAAAAATGTCAAAAATAGTAATAATAATAGAAAAAGGTATGTGAAATTCGTAATAAAAAATAGTATGTGCAGCTCGTGCGGGATTGTCAATTGCCCACTCAAGCGAATGAACGCACGAACGTAGTGAGTGCGCTCAACTTCGCTTTCGTGGGCAATCGACAATTTCCCGCACTTATTGCACAATATACTATTGTTTTAAATACTTGTTTGATTTTTTCAAGGTGAGTACTTATTACGATTTCTATTTACCAGAGTCTACAAAATAAAAAAAAATCATTTGTAACACTACTATCAAACGTCATTTTATTTTGAAATTTTCAAAAAAAATATAAAGTTACCTCTTGAAAAATATTCAATTTTCAGACATTTTTGAGGTGAAATGAGCAGATGTATGGCTTTTATTAAACAAATTTCAGCTTTTTAATATATTTTCGTCTTAAAATATTTAATATTTTCAAAAATATATGATATGTCAAAATTTAAAATTGTATTGTTGTCAAAAGAAAAAAAAAATGAATGTGCAAATTTATTTACGAGTAAAATGCTGTGTTTATACATTCTAACCATAACAGTATTCTCAGTCGGATAGAAAATTGCGTAAAAATATTGTTTCAATATGCTTTAACGTAATTTTTTGATGCGGTTGTAGCAAACTCTTATTAATTTTAGTAATGTGTAAATATAATCTAAATTCTGATCATATCACTTAAAACAAATTTTCTTGGTAATTTTCCTATAAAAAATGGAATAGATTATATTATAAAAACTTATTCAACTGAGAGAAATAGAATATAGCTGAATCGTTAAATAGGATTAAAAAAATCATGACACGCCACTTATAAAGCCTTTTTTTCGAATGTAGCATCGCAAAAAATGAGACAAAAAGACTGTGAGTATTAGTGTAATGGAAAATGATTTCTTCCAACATATTTTCTAACTTTTCTCAAAAAGTAATTAACTTAGAGCAATGGTGCAAAAATATTTTTTACGCATATTGTCTTTTACTTTCGATTCGAGTCAAAAAATTTTGAAAAATTGTTTAATTCTGGCAAAAAAACTCATTTTGTTGACAAAAATGTCCGAAAAACCTACTTCTGGGCATCCGACGTGTCTGGCTAACGAACTTAGCCGAGCCAAACCAGATTCCAATACACACACCAAATTTCATGTGCATTAAACGTTTAATAAAATTTATATGTATATATATATATATATATATATAAATTTTTGTATCATTTTCGTAATCTAGGGGCCTCAAAGCATATTTCTGTTACAGTCTCAGCCTCAGGTTGCGTCGTACAGAGAACGGCCGTAAAAGCTTAATTTCCAGTTTTGTAAATTCGCTAAAATTAGTTTCAATATCCTGCAAATAAAATAATACACTAGTTTTTATTTTTTTAACATCTCGACGACCATTGACGTCAAGTGAAATCTTACTAACTCATATACCACGTCGTACGACGTTAACAATTCCATTAGTGTATTAGTTGTCAAAATGTATTAATTGACTATTTCGACATAATATTTCATGACCGTATTAATAAAAATTATTCTAGTAAAATGCTTTAAAATAGCACTTTATGGAGACGTCTTAAAATAGCCTTGACGAAACTCACGTTTAGAATTTTTTTTAACCCTTTTATGTTCACCTGTATGAGTTGACATATTTTAAGAATTTTACCCATAAATCAATAATTACAAAAGTACATTATTACTTATCTTTTTTGTCTAAATTTCTTCGGGCTTATCAATTTCAAACATTTGAATGAATATTTTCCTGTAATTTTCCAAAACATGAATAAATCTGATTATTTTGATACTACTGGCTTGGTAATTATTTTTCACTAATATGAAGTAACCTTTTTGGATAAATTCTTTAACGTAAGGCTGGATCGTAACTCTAATGTAATCTTATGTTGCGTACACACCAAACTAATGAACTCATCTGGATCGGAACTCTTTTCGTAAAAATATTTTAATGACTAATCATTTAAGGTTTAGCAAGTTCTAACGAGCGAGTTCTAAAGAGCAAATCTTTTTATTGTCAGTTGTTCGACAAATTTAACGTTACTCGATCAAAGATCAGATTGAACCTGACTTTTTCAATGTTGCTTCGATAAAATTTGTAATTTCTAATTCAAGTTACAACTTCAGATTAAAACCCAAAAGGACCAGATATAGCCAAAAAAATTCCTACTTATGATCGACAAGTTATTGACGAAAAATTCTGTTTACCTTCGAAGGCCAAAGAATGTACTGTAATCTTCGTTGTTCTAAGGAACTTAGATAACTGCATGATAATAAGACAAACCAAATATATACAAAACTTTTTATTGTAAAAGTACAAAAAAGAAAAATCATTATTAACAATAAATATAATATTATAAAAACAAAAATTTTAAATCGTTATATATTTTTATTTACAACTCTATGAATAAAAATTTCATATCGATACATCATTCGAGTTACCGTATTTCTTATAAAAAATAAAAAAAATAGATGCAACACTATTAAAATTTAACATTAAAAATACAAAATTTTAAAAAAATGCATCACGTATCCAACGCATTTTTTACCGCCACTGGCCAATGATTATCGAGTGAACCTTTCACAATTAAATCTTCAAGTTCTTGTTTAATTTTCACAAAACGACGTTTAAATTCCAATCCACATCCTTTCGACAAACGAAAATCAATCAAAATTTTCCCATCCATATCCAAAACGTGAGCCTTAAACACCAATTGAGTGTTTCGACTATCAATTGTAGTGACGGTGATCTAAAAAAAAAAAAAAAAAAAAAAAAAAACGAAATCCTGAACTTACAAAACCCAAATTTTATGATTCAATTCCGAAACTTACAACTCCGGCAGTTAACGTTGTTTTGCAGGTTTGTTTTTTGAAGTAATCGCATAATACTTGGACAGCCGTTTCCCAGTTGGCGTTGATAAAGAAACGGGTCATCCGTTTTACCAATTTTTGATAGTGATTTTGATTCGGCGATTGAGTAAAATGTAATTGGGTGCTCAAGAGTAGATCGTCCAAATGTGTTGGTTGCGAGAAACAGAAGTTTTCGCGTTCTGGTACAATATCTTCGTAACTATTTGTATCAGTTTGGAATTCTGGCTGTGATTGGCAAATCAATTTTGCACCATCAACGTGATCGAAATCGGGACGCAATCGTTTCGGTGAAACTGGACGACATAGTGGTTCTTCTTTCTTTTCTATTAAAAGAATGGGGTTTTAGGTTTTTATTCGCATTTAATTTTAAAATTTTATAGTTGAAAACGCAAAAGAAACTTTTATAGCCCACGGGTACCCTCCTAGATAATCCCCTTAGAATTTCTAGTTTTTATTAAGAATTTGATTCTGAAGTTATGAATGAATGATTTAAGGTGGGTATCACTGAAAGTGCACAGGGTAAAAATATTTTAGGATTCTATGCCAGGAAGTGTGAAAGGAAATTTTTTTATATCCCATGGACACTGAAAGATAATCGCTTTATATACTTGAATATAAACAAAACTACAAAAATATTTGATACCTTTTTCTGTAAAATGATCTTAAAAGAAATTCTAAATATTACTTACGTAGTGAAGTTTATGAAGTTTCGCTTCATCAGCTCTGCTTTGGTAATCTAGCTTTATGAATTATTTTTAAAAAAATCATACCGCTATAATACCAAAGAAGAGACAATGAAAATTTCTAGGATTTTCACCAACTGAACGATTTCATACAACGCCACATTACAAAATAACAGGTACAAAGTTTCTCTGAGAAATTTCAAAACAATCTCAGAGTCACTTAGTACCTGATACCTTGAAATGATTCCAAATTGCTAAAAATAATTTTAAAAAAACCCATTTTATAATCTGGGAATTTTATATTTAATTAAGTACCTATTTGTTTAAACGTATGACACATCCAGCGATTCTTAAAAATTTGATCCAACGTAGCCCGTTTTTCTGGATTGGCTCTTAGTATGGTGTATATTAATGACAACGCCATATTGTCTAATTTTGTCCATGGTGTAATCGACGGATATTTTTCCTGTCGAAATTTCACATATTCAGGACAATCAGACGACGGTTTATCCCACGGCAATTCTGTACGAACGCAAATTTTCTATTAAAAATACAAAAATTTTGTAAATTTCTGTTCTTAAATAAACTTGAAAAAATATGTGTGAAATAAAATGGACGCTTACCAAAAAAAATCCCACGACGAAACAAAAGTGTTTGTAACTTTGGTCTCATAGCTTTGGGCATACTAAAAACAGCCAACAGCTAGGATACCAAAGATGCAACCACAGTTTTCAGCCATCGAGAAAATACAGGTAAAATAAATTGAAAAACACAAATCATCATACGAAAACCATAAAATTTCAAGTTATTTTTAAAGTAGTAAGTTTATGTCACAAGAAATTTTAGGTAACTTGGATTTGCATACTGATTCAGAATCATTTCACTAATTTTGGAAACCATATTTTGAGAATTTAGTTAATTGGAGATAACATACTTAAAACTTTATAATTCTAACTCATTCGTAAAATATACACTTGATATTAAAATAATATTTCAAGTTATAATTACTTTGTCTAATTTTAGTACTAAAACAATTTTATAACTAAACGCATTTTTAGTCTTCCGATCATCTGCAAAGTAAACTGATAAAAGAATTTTTTTTGAGATTTATAAAAAAAAGTTATCTGGAAAAACCCGTAAAATTTTTATTTTTAAACCACAACTGTAAGTACAACACATGCCAAACACATTTGAAGTTTATGTCGAAAGGAATTTAAAACCGGTTCTCTGGAGAGTAGAAATTATGACGAAATTTTTTTTTTTACATCATTTGGTCACATTTTTAGGGTTCTGAAGACATTTTGGAAATCTCATAAGTTTGGGTGGTCAAACACGCAGCTTGTAAACTTCTATTGTTCAAAGCCGTCAACATATTTTTACCTATTGAAGTCTCAAAAAATGTATTCATTTATCAGTTTACTCTAAAGCAGTCATGTCAAAGATACGGCCCGCGGGCCGCATCCGGCCCTCGGACCATATCAATATGGCCCGCGATCACATTATATCACAGAAAGAAGAATCTTGTTTTTAGAGATTTTAGACAGCACTCGATGCGTGTACGGAAGTTCAAAAATGTGCGCGCTTTAATTATAAGTAACTTCAAGAGTAGCGCGTGCCTAGACGAGCGAGAGTGTCAGTTATGCTTTTATCTCTATCGCGCGCGCGAAAGCGGCTTCTGTTTCGTCTGTGCACGTAGCGCACACTGCGCCCCTCCCCGCCGGTTGTAGTCTTTTTGCAGTAAGTTTCAATTTTTTTATTTTAACCTGGCCCGCCTACACATTCTAAATCTAATATGTGGCCCTCTGCAAAATTGAGTTTGACACCCCTGCTCTAAAGGATAATTAAAATGAAAAGCTTTGTTCCTTTTCCAAAATGATGAACGGTTCAAATAATAATGAATTTGTCAAAATGCATGATCGAACTGAATTATTACCTGAACTAATAATTCTGAATTTTTAAAAAGGAACGCAATAAATTCTAAAAATACTCTATAGAGGGCATAGAAGTGTGACACTACCATCATAGAGAAAAGCAACAAAAATCTCGATGAGAAACAGGGTTATAGATATAATACATATTCAAGTAGCATCAGTATCAGTCGCGTCAGTTAGCGCCAATTATTTACAATTTATAATCAACAAAAATATTTTAATTATTATTTATAAAAAAATAAATTTGAATAACTTTGCACTCGTATGACAACGTTACCACGCTAACGACGCTAACCGTAGATATCGTAAATATGGTAGATAATGGGTAGATATCGTAGATATTATTCTTGATTAACTTTTTTTTGATAATTTTTTCAAAACTGTACACAAACTGAAATTCTAGTTCAAATTCTTGACAAAAATCCCGGACTGATTGAACTGTTTTGAACTCAGTTCAAATTCAAATTCATAGTAAAAGGAACACTGAACTATCAATACAAGTAATATATTTTTTAAAAGGAAGGCATTATTTTCAACTTTTCCAACTGCGCACATGATTTTTACTGATTTGAACTAAAAATTCGTGAAAAAGGAACAAAACTCAAAATGATTCGTTAAAAAACAAATTCCTACCGTGCAAAAAACGCTACTTAAAATCTTATGGTTCTCATTTGACAAAATACTGACCTCCTGTTAACATGGCAACTAAAATAATGCCACACGACCAAATATCTACCGGTTGTGCGCGATACGGATGCCTCAAAACTTCTGGTGCCACGTACGGTAAAGTGCCACAACGTGTTTCCAACAGTCGCTCTTTCCCATGAATACGAAATATTGTCGCCATACCAAAATCGGTAATTTTTAAATTATCGTTTGCGTCCAAAAGTAAATTTTCCGGTTTAAGATCCCGATGTGCAATGCCCTTTTTATGCAAATATTCAACGCCGGACAATAATTGACGCATATATTTCTGTGCATTGGCTTCCGACATTCCAACATCCGGTTCTGGAGAAATGATTATATAACTAGTTGTAGAAGTGTGTCTGAATTGAGGTTAGGATGGAAAAAAAGGAAAAACACACACCAATACGATCGAACAATTCACCACCGGCTGCATATTCGAGGAATATATATTCACGTTGACCCTCTTTACGCTGGCCATAGTATCGAATTATCGACGGGTCGCATAACATTCGATGTATGCAAATCTCTTTGTGAACATTTTCGGATGCGTTTGGATGTTTCTCCAAATCGATCATTTTCATCGCCACCGCTTCGCCATTTGTCTTGTTCACTAACAGTTTTACCCTATACAGAATTCGAATTTCAAAATTAACTAAAACTACTTTTAAAATTTGAAGTGGTGGATTCCAAAAGGCGCTAAGTCATTTTTTGTTCAATGTGAGATTTTAGTTGATGCAGAATGTTCAAGTCTAGCTCTACACGATTTTCGTAGTGCCATCCTTCAAAATGAGCTTAGTCTACTGTAAAATGAATGATGAAAAATGGAATGTTTTCCAAAAAAGCGCTAAGTCAGTGACAGTTTTATTTCAAAACGCTCTAAGTTAAATTTACTCGTAAACCATTGCAATTTTTTTTTCCAATAATAGCTGGTATTTTTTTCCAAATTTGCTTGTAGACAGATTTTCTGTTATGTCAAACACATGAAATAGCTAATAATGCACTGTTTAAAATATTTCTTGAATAAAATATATCTGTATTTAAACAAACTAGGTTTATTTTAACCAACTCAACCCAACTTTTTAAAGGTTTTTTTTTTCAATATAATCTATTGAAAATTATATGTATAAATAAGAACAAATAAATAACATCAATAATAATTATTATCTAAGAACTTGAAAAAAATTTAAACAGATTACTACATTTGCCTACCTAGATAGTTTTTTACATTTCCAGAAAAATTGCAAAAAGTGACTTAGCGCGTTTTGGAATCCACCTCTTCATTTAATAACCACTACTCATAACTAATTTTAACTGCCTATTTATAAGTAAGATATTTCCATGAAAGGTAAGTTATGTTTAAATTCGAATTATGTAAACATCCTTTTTAAAAGGAAGCTAAATAAAAATATGATAATTAAAAGCAATCTTTTGTCGCGTTAAGAAAAAATTCCGCAAGAACGTGTTAACGTAGTTACTCTGAGATATAGTCAGGTACCAAAGTATATATCAAAAAAAAATTTCTTTTATTAAATATTAAATAATGTATTAATATTCTTCAGTGATTATATTTGTATACCACTTGTTTTTTTTAATTTCCGCGCGCTTATGTTGTAGCAATATAAAAACAGGGTTGAAAAAGCGTTGTAAAATGCTGTTTATTTATTATATTTAAAAAAACGGCGTGGTGAATAATTTTTATTTCTTATTAAATATGGTTTTATAACATATTAAATTTTTATCAAATTCCTCTGACACGTTTTCATTTTATTCAAAAAAAAAAAAAAAAAAAATAGAGCTTTCCCATAAGAGTCCGTGTTAAAATTACAAAACTTTGAAATCGTATTTCTCAAAATTGGGGTGTTCAATTTTTTTTTTTCGGTAAGGGCTCGCATTATTGGTATTCAATCAAATAAATATTTAGAGAAGTTTCATTAAAATCCTTTGGTAAAATCGTTTTATCGACCAACTACCTTAACGCATTAAGTCAGAATTTTGTAGTTCAATATAGCTAGTAGTGATGTCGGATGATTAATTGATTAATCGGTTTAGTCGATTAAATTTTTTCCATTTAGTTATTTTTTAGTCGACAATTTTACCTTCGATTAAATTACAAATGATTAATTTTTTTTAGTGACTAAAAACTACTAATTTAACAATTTTTCTGTATTATTCATTGGTCTTCAAAAAATGAAAACTAAAAATTATCTATTTGTATGATTTTTCACTTGTATGTGATTAACACATTGTGATATCTTAAAAGAAAAATATTAAATGTCAAAAATTAAATTCATGATTCGACTAAAAATTTAGTCGACTATTCTATGCTCGATATTTTCGACTAATGACTAAATTTGAAAAACAATTTTAGTCGACTAATCGACTAACTGCTCCTCGGCTCGACATCACTAATAGCTAGTTTTTCACAAATCTTACAACTAAATATTTCTTGCTTTTATTTAATATTAAAATTTGCATTTATATGATAAACCTTTTACTTTCTATATAAGTTGAAAAAGCTAACAAGTTTTTAAAAAACCGGCACTGATCTTAATTGCGTAAGATTCAACACTGACTATTACGGCATGGTCAAGTGCGGATAGACCACCTCTGCGATGACAGAAATCACAAATTCATAAGGATTTCGTAGTATCTTTCCAAATTATTTGATGATGATCAATAAATCAATATTTTTTTAGCGCGAATTTTAGCGATAAGAACAAATTGAAACAAAACTGTCTTATTTAGCGAAAAACGCAAAATCTCAGGGATCTTAAATAGAAAAATCAGTTTTCACTCAAAAATTTTCAATTACAAAAATGGTGAAGTTAGTGGGTTAAGAACAGTTTAACTTTCTTGGAAATCGAAGGATGACCTGTCATTAGTGACGTGATAGATGGTCAAGGACAGATTAACATTCTTGGCAATCGATCCTTTATTTACCTGAGTACACTGAGAGTTTAGAGCAGTGATTCTCAACCACTCTGCCGCGGCACTTCTGTGTGCCGCCCAAATTTCAAAAGTGTGCCGTCAAATTTTGCAAATATATAATAATGTTAATATTAAAAAATTTTTTTATTTAAAAATAAAAATATATTTAACATGAATATTATATTTAAATCCACAAAAAAATAAATTATTTTATTATTTGCTTTGCAAGGCGTTTTTTCTTAGTGCCGAATTGTGATGAAGTGGCGTGCATAGCAATAGGAATATGTCTAGTATGTGCCGCCAAATTTCGAAATCGTTAAAAACGTGCCGCAACAAAAAAAAGGTTGAGAACCACTGCTTTAGAGATAGGTTGAGGACAAGGTCGCCAACACTCAGACTCTGTACACAGGTTTTAAAAAAGTTGAAAAAAAATTAATAAAAAAAAAAATCAGAGCTAACAAAAAATAAATATAGTGAAATTTAAAAGCGATACAATACGAAAAATCGCGAAAATTCAAACTCATTGCCCCTAAATATAAATCGAAACATACCACATAATTTTAAATAAAAGGGCTATTTTGCGAAGTGTTTTATTTATTGTTAGCAAAAATATGGAATATCAGAAAAGTAGCGTTAAAATCTAATTTATCAATAGTTACATGAGTGGATGAAGGTGTTATGTAACATTTTTTATAATTTTACAGTAGAAGCGTTTGAAAGTTTTTATTTACATATACTTCCCATGCAATAGCATATCGCGAGCTTAGTGTAACACTGTTCCATGTCGCCTTTTTAAAATCTCGAGAAAAATCAGTTTGAAGTTTTGACATATTTTAAAATGTAATTTATACAATATGGGTTAATTTTAAGTAATGAAATTGTACTATATACATCTAATAATTAGTAAATTGAAGCAGAAAATGAAAATAGTTGAAAAATTTTCTTGGAAAATGAAAATGAAAAAAACATAGCACTTTGGTATAACGTGATTCATTAGAAAAAATTATCAATTTTAACATAGAACTTTGATACATAATATAAAGTATAAATTTTTCTTACAAAAATAAATAAATATGTCAATGTTCTTAAAAATAAATCGTCTTTACTTGGTTTAGACTTATTATTATCATGATTCTCTGTATTTTCCATTTTTGTTAAGTATTTATTGTGGCAATCTATCGTCAACAGTAACATGTAACTAACAAGTAAAGGTTCCGAGGCCGAACCTATCGATTTTGATGAAACTTAAATAATATGTAGAATACTAAAAACTAAGGGACACGTATTTTTTTATCTGCGGAAAAGGGGTTTGAAGGGACGAAATCGCCCTTCAAAAATTGGGGTAAAAATTTATTTTTACAAGTATCTCGAAAACAGTAAGAGGCAAAGCAAAAATTTAAATTGGCGATATTGCTCTTTTTTAAAAAGCTATCTATTGATATGCAATTTGTTCAATTTACATCAACAGGGGTGGTTGGGGGTTAATTTTGCAAAAAGGGGGTGAAAATTAAACAACATAAAAATTTTGTTTACAGATTTGAAATCTACGTCAAAAAATCTAATTGACCTGTTTTTGCTCAATATCCTAATATTAAGTCTAGGGGTAGTTAACTAGGGGGTGACTGTGTCGAATAGTCGTACTGCTTGGGTAGTTTAAGAAGTTTTTCTCCATGGAAAATAGTTTAAGACATTTAGAATAACGTAGAAATGAAATTTTCGATTTCAAAATTCAGTTTGAGCAACACTGGAGAGGGGGTGAGTCACCCTGTTAAATTATATAGGTACTAGTTTACTAACACTCATTTTTACTATTAACACACTGACAGTGGGTAATAATGTCATGTAAGGTTTTTATAAGGTTTGTTTTTTAATGGAAATTATAGTTTTCGTTATCGAAAATTATCGATACCAAAAGTAACGATATTTTGAAAATGAATGGAAACCTAATAAAAACCTTACATACGATAGTCCAACTTCAGAACCACTTATTGTGACATTAGTACTCACTGTCAGTGTGTTAATAGTAAAAATGAGTGTATGTAAACTAGTATGTAATTTAAGAGGGCGATTCACCCCCTCTCCAGTGAATTTTGAAACCGACAATTTCATTTCTACGTTATTCTAATTGTCTTGAACTATTTTCTATGAAGAAGAAATTCTTGAACTACCCAAGTAGTACAGCTATTCGACACAGTCATCCCCTTGTTAACTACCCCTAGACTTAATATTAGGACATTGAGCAAAAACGAGTCAATTAGATTTTTTGACGTAGATTTGAAATTTGTAAACAAAATTTTTACATTGTTTATTTTTCACCCCCTTTTTGCAAAATTAACCCCCAACCACCCCTGCTGATGTAAATTGAACAAATTGCATATCAATAGATAGCTCTTTAAAAAAGAGCAATATCGTCAGTTTAAACTGTTGCTCGATCTCTTACTGTTTTCGAGATATTTGTAAAATTAAATTTTTACCCCAATTTTTGAAGGGCGATTTCATCCCTTCAAACCGTTTTTCCGCAGATAAAAAAAAATACGTGTTCCTTAGTTTTTAGTGTTCTACAAGTTTGTGGAACTTGCAGAACACTAAAAACTCTTGTTCTAAGTTTCATCAAAATCGATAGGTCCGGCCTCGGGACCTTTACTTGTAACTGACAATAATAAAAAAAAACATATTATGGACGTTATGGACACCCAACACAACCAACACAATATTTGTTGTATATGTTGTATTTAAAAATAATATGTATAAAACTTCCAAAAAAGCAGATATAGACAAATTACAGTGTATCAAAATACTATGTGAAACAATTAACAAATTAAACGAAAAAATAATTTAGAACATCCAAGTTCTATGTGAAACATAGAACTTTTAATAAAATTATTTGTACTTTTAGCAGATGGAATTTTGATGTTTTGTTGATTTCTACCGGACTTTAAGGAATTTTGATTAAATTTAAATTTATATAGGTAGACAATAAAGTGGAGAACGCAAATATGTGAAAAAGTGCAAATCTCAAAAAAGTCGACATAGTACAGTGTTACACTAAGCTCGCGATATGTGTTTATTACTGAATTTCTTCAAAACTATTGAACCTAATGAAACCAAATTTTAATATATAATTTTAATAAGTACCTACTTCAATATAAAATATTTCAAAATTTGGCAAAAAATGAATTTTTGGGAAAATGTTACATAACACCATCCACTCATGTCTTCATTTAACAGTTAGCCTCTCCGCATTTCTGTAGTAATAGCGATTTTATTAACACTCATTGCCGACACGCGATATCGCGTGACAAATATAAGAACCTACTTATTTAACATAAAAAATATTTGGCCACCTCAAAAAATCTATATTTTTAGCTTGGCAATGAATGTGTTAATTAAAGACAACTATAATGGCAACCCTGCGTAAACCCTTATACAGGGTGTTAGATAGAAGGTTGAATAAATTAATAGGTCTAACGACAGACGAACACAAAATTTGAAATTATTTTAATTTCTCAACTCTTTCTAGGTTTTTATTTATTTATTTATTTATTTTTTCTAAAATGGCTGTCAAATTTGGACTTGATTGGGTTTCATAACCATGTTTCTGAACACTTCTTTGCGGTTACAGTGGATACGAATTCATCCGAAAATTCATTCGTACGAATTCGTACGAGTTTACCCGAGTTAATACGAATTAAACAAATGCATACATTTAGACATGCGTGGTTACACTGCTTACGACTCTTTCGTACGAGCTCGTGCGACTTTTTGATACGGCCAAAATATTTTGTTTTTTGATGTGAATTCGTACGAAAAAAATGATGGATTTAGAAAAAATAATTATTTTTGTTGAACAAAGGCGGTCTTTACGGGATTGAAAACCTAAATATTATCATTTTATTTAACTTTTAAAAAATTGTGAAATGAGGTGGCAGAGGAAATGTTTAGATAATTTTTTAATTAAATATATTACGATATAATAAAACTAACCTAACCTAACAAAAACATTTTAAATATGTGTAATGAACAATTAATTAACTAAATATTGAAGCTAAAATTCAGTAGATTTTAAAATATAACTGAATGTGACTTGTTCAAATACTCTAAAAATTTCTGTTCGTCTTTAAAAATTTTATCAAAGCAATTCCAGAACTCAACTTTTTTGCTCTACATGAATAATAAATAATCGTTTACCCAGAATTGTTTGTTTTCTATAATTAGAAATTTTGAAAACGATCTTTCTAATAAATAAAATTCGGTAGCTGAATCCATTGTTTGATATCATGCAATATGTATTAACGATTTTCAGTTTAAATTTAAATACGAATTCGTATTACGATTCCGTATCCAATGTAACCACACAGTCGTACGAATGAATTTCGTACGAGCTCGTACGAATCATTTTTCGTACGAATTCGTATCCAATGTAACCGCAGCCTTACTTTTTTTTATATTACCACATGAATAGAAATAAAACGGTAAATATAAAAAAAAAATTTAAAACCCGTAAATAGCGCTTTAAATTGGCCGATTTATGGTACTGGTATATTGTTATTATTTGCCCAACCTTTCAAACTGAAAAATTATGCAGACCTGTTATTGATCTGTTTCTGTAACGACCTTAAACTTAATAGAAACATCACAATTTCGGATGAGTTCTTACTATAATTTAAATGTGAATTTTTCCAGTTTCGTGGTTTTTGTTCCCCACATATTCATGACTTTTTACTAAATCTGATTTGAAACTAGTCCAATTTTGCCGTTGGGCAAAAAACTTGTTCAAGTGCCCTTAAGGGATTAAAAACGCAATGCCTACCAAATTTTATTTTCAGTTAATGACTTGGAACTTTAAATTAAATGGAAGACACGACATATTTTATTTTAAAAATTTGTCTCAGTATGTTTTTTTTCTAATTTCAGCTCGAAATAACTAACTCTTGCGAGGAGTAGGGTATACTAATTTCTGAATTAGACCGATTTTATTAATTTAAATTTCTTACCAAGATAACAGAAGCCTGTGTAGAACTTAATAAAAAAAATTTAAATTTGGTCAAACTTTGGTCCAATAAAATGGGAAAACTTAATAAAGACACAAAATTGTTTGTTAAAAAACTTAAAACATTAAAAAAAAAAAATCAACTGTCTGATGGCTCGGAGCATTATAAATTTTAACCAGAAATAATCGAACACATTTTCCAAAAATATATAGCTATTATTTTTGTTTTTTAAATTTTAAATATTACATTAAACATTTTTCAATCCAATTTATTAAAAATATGAAATTTCATTTATGCTTTCATAAATAAGATAATATTCGAAATGGCGGACGGGTATACTTACTCGCCAAAAGCACCTTCGCCTAACGTGCTAACAATTGTCCAATCTTCTACGAAATCTGTGCCCATTTTAAATAACAAAACTGAATAACAAAAAAATAAAAAAACGAAAATAAATTAATAAATATAACGAAATACACAAAATTAAAATACGTGTAAAAAAATCATATTTAGTGAAAAAAATTAACAGTAATTAAGGAAATCAAAAAAGAAATTCATACAAAAATTTCAAAAAAATTATAAAAATCCAAAAAAGGAATAAACGACCCTTATACATGCAATATTTAAATACTTCTACGCAAACTTTAAAGGCCTAAATGAATGAAATTACTTTAATTAAAAATACAATATAAATATAGACTCACCCGTAATTAGTTTTTAAATAAATTATCCAAAGTATGTTGAGAAATAATTTGAATAAATTGACAAAGCACGTGCTTAACTGCCGGATACATAATGTACGGAACAATAGAACACAGGGATGATGGCTGCTCGCCAGGTAACGGCCTATGAAAATCAAAGAGCCCCGGGCTATACACCAAAAAAATTATTTTTACCAATTAATCGCGTCACATTACAATAGATAGTCGTGTATAAATTAACGATTTAATATTATTGAAATTATACAATACATTAAAATATAAATAATTGTCGTTTTATGAAACAATTATTAATTAGCCGAAAGTAGCTAGCCAACGAAAACGCGAGAGCCATGGCAAGTAAGAAAAGTTGTGGTCGGTATCAATGCCGATACCAACATCTAAAAATAAATCAACCCTAATGAACGAGTTGCATCACATAAATAATCTATTTTTTAATATTTATTACAAAAACTTAATAAATCTCCCACATTTAATAATTTTATAAGTAATTACAATTATTTTATGTCTACAAAAGTATTAAATTAGATAAAATAAATATTTTTCAAATTTCATAATCTACGGATATTTTTAGGGTAAAAAAAATGTGAAAGTCACTAAATATTTCGGAATAATGTTCAATATCCGTTAAGGGCTGTATTCAAATTTATTCATTCTTTTTGTAAAGTTTGAATTCAGATAATTCTTTAATTAATAAAAAAAAGAAAAATTTAGATTAATTTTATTTCTTAATTTAAGAGCGTTATTTAATTGAATATCACTTTCTTAAAATGTGAAAAAATATTTTTATTAAAAAAATTTTTGCGGCACTTTATAAGGGTTGTATTGCATACTATTTAAAAATAATTGGGTATATATATAGTCATAGAATAACATTAACAACTAAAATACGAATCCTAGTTCAATCAATTTTTTATATTCTAGAACTCAAATATTTCAGTAAAAATCTTGCAACCAATAAAAGAATAAATCAAGATGAGGATCTAGAAAACAGATACTTTACTCTAAAGAACGAAATTCTGGTTCATTTAGCAACGAATCAGAAAGTGCATAGATAATCGAAAATTGCCTAAAACTAATTTTTGACAGTTTTTGCCAATAATTGCACTTTGAAGATACGTTTTTTGACATAGAATGCTTAAATCGTGAGTTATAAAAAAGCGTTAAGTAACAAAGAAATTGATAATAGATACATTGACGATATTGTATTCGAAAGAACAAAAAAATTTTTTTAAATTCAATTAAATTAGTATAGTTCCAGCTTCCGTTGTACGATTTACAAGGTTTGAGGTCTAATGTTTTGCTTTTGTGTCGACTTACAAAACGTATAGTGGGAAATGAAAAAAATTAGGATTATTTTTAAAAGAAAAACGCTGAAAATACTTTTTAAAATGTTTAATGAAAACAATTTCATTTTTTTTTTTTTTTCAATAAAATTACAACAATTGTCTATTCATATATACAATACATAACCAAGTATACGTCAAAATAAATTAGTTATATGAACAATTTTCACTAAAATATAAGTAGCAATACTATTTATCATAATGGCATCACTTTCTGTAGAGGTAACGACGTTTCCATTTTTAATTTTCCTTCGTTTTCCTTCAAGAACCATTGCTTTTTATTTACCAAAAATAAAAACATTAATATTGGCAAATGTATTAACGAAAATCGGAACAGTTTTCGCGATGAATTACTGTCAGATTTCTTATAAAATAAATAAGCTGAAATAAGAAAAGAAATATTATTTTTAATTTTATACTTTTGGTAAATCTATTTATCAACAACAGAAACAATCGAAAAAAGTAACGTTTACGACGTTTACTACTACTTGACAGATATAAATGTAGTGCAAATTAGTAATGAGGTTATTGTGATTCAACTTTCTGTTCTTTTGTTATTCTTGTGGAACGTTTCTTCAAATTATATCGACGAAAATCATATTCATTAAAGTACAATCGAAATATTTTTTTTGTTGCCGATTATTTATTGTACGATTGAGAACACTAGCGTTTCTAGTGTCAATATCAAGAATCACGTATGCCTAGTTACGTCATAGAACGCGTGAATATTTCCAGTTGTTCTAAAATATTTACCTAAGTACAAAAAATATAAGTTCAGTGGAGTTGCTTCCAATGCAAACCACCAGTTTGTCACATCTAACATAGGTGCCGCTAGCGATAATACTTCTAACGCCGCCGTATACCGTAGAGCTGTCCTTCGACACAGTCCTATTAAAAAAATTGCTATACTGTCAAAATTAGAATAATTTTTACGAGAAATACCTGGATTTGTGACTGCCATCATCCGATAGCCGGCTCGCGAATAATCGGGTCGTAAATTCCAGGATAATGCATTAAAATGTGGAAATTGCCAGGCGTAGAGTAAACCGGCCATTATCCAAGCACCAGCTCCTAATGATCCAGCACATGCAGCCCATCCCATTAACGGAGGAATTGCACCAACTGAAAAAAAATAAATGATTATGTAATTTAAAATGGCGTCACATTTTAAGATTGCGGAAATTACTCACCGACTGAACCAACCCAAGTATTTAAAATACTTATACGTTTAAGGGGTGTATAAATTGTGGTGTATAGAACTAAATTTGTAACTCCTAACCAAGCTGTTAAACTATTAACTCCTAATGCAAGGGTTGTGACACCAAGTATGCCTGAGATTAGAGCAAAACCGACAGCATGAGTTGGGCTACAAAAATAAATAAAAAATAAATATATTATATCTGTACATATCCTAACTCGAAGGTCCCCAAATACACAAAGATTTCTATCGTTAAAACTTTTTTATACTTATTTTATTCATGTTTCCTAAGGGAAAAGTGGATGGATGGCCTTGAGATTAATAATTGTGTTTACGTTAAAAGAATATAATTTTTCTTATTTATAAAAAATGTTAATTACTTAGAATTGGGGCTCCTCCTATTTTTTACTATAAAAACAAAACTATTGGTCCGATTTTAATGATTTTTTTTAAATGTTCGGTATTACGGGGTTCGTATTTTTAAAAAAACATTAGAACTCTATAGTCTATATCAATAATGGAAAGACCAAAGTAGATAGAGAAAAGTACGCTACATCTGAGACCAAAATAAGCTTTTTTGCGCAATTCGCCATCTACGTCATAACACGGTACTTGACTCTATTTAAAATTTGTGTCAAATGTTAAATAATTCTATGCATTATCATTATATATGTCCAATTTTAATGATGAAACATAAAAAATTTGATAACTATTTTGAAATTTTATTTTGAAAATTGCCATTTTTCAACAAATATTCAAATTAGTGAAAACGCGCCATTTCTTGAAAATGACGTAACATTTTGTAGCTAGATATGTCGATTTTGATAATTTTCAACGGTGAGGTGAAATTGTGTTTTCTTTTGAATATTTCTATTAGCTTACATATATTGTAATTATAATCGACCAGAATTCAAATAAATACTTGCTTTTACTTTGACATTTTATGAATATAATCAAAATTGTGAGGTTATAAATATTGACATTAACGTTTAGTTGCTTCAAACTGTGACGTCACTATAGTGAAGTATTTTTCCCGCCTTTTTCTCATTTAAAATTGTAGGGTTATTTTTTTGGTCATCTTTTTACAGAATCTGTCGAAAATAAAGAAATCACTTAACTGATATGAAAAAACAATGCTTTTAGAATATTTTTGTAACTTCAGTCAAGAACCCTATTACGTCACATATTTGAATTTTTAGAAAAAGACAACATTACAATAATTATTTATTATTTAAATTTGTCATTATGAGAAATTCATCAAATTCGCCATCTACGTCATCACGATCTGCGCGTCGACATACCTTTCTCCATCTACTTTGGAAAAGACTGAGGAAGTTTTGTTAAGACTAGCCGCGCACTAACAATTTTTTTATCACGTCTAAAAGCAACTTTTAAATCACCGAGTATAAAACGTATTGTTTTGTATTAAACCCAGCGCACTGGTGATTACATCATGTTCTATTTTATGAGTGAGAGAACTGTTGCCGATGATAATGGAACGTGCATGTTCAGGTTAGTTGGAGCGCACTGGTGACTATTTAGTTGCTTGTAACTATTTCTTATGACAAATTTTTATTTGTCTTTGTGAAATTGAATAATGACGTTGAATGTTGAAGACTTTATTAGTAGTGAGATCGAGAAACTACCAGCAATATATAATACAAAATTAACAATACTCTGATAAAAATTTTAAAAAAAATTATGGGTTGAATTAGGCATGTGAAAAATTTGTTGAGAATTGGGATGAACTTAATATTGCAAATTATCAAAAATTTCGACAATCATCCGAAAATAATTAAAAATAGTTATTTGTGTATTAAGAGCGCAAAATGGTGCTTTGCCGCTCGATTGAGAATGTTGACGCGCGACGCCGCCAGGCGGAGCGCGTTAATCTCATGAGAGCGGCAAGTCATTTTGTGCTCGAATTACACACAAAATTTTTTCTACAATCTTATAAAATTTTTTTTATTTAAAATATACTTGAAAAAATAATAATGGACGTTAATATTTGCTTTAATAATTTTTGCAGCTTCAGAAATATCTGGAGGTGTATTTGAGAAATCACTGTCACTATTACATATTTACGTCATATATATACATAATTTTTTTTAAATATTTTTTTCTTATTATTTATTAATTAGTTATTTATTATTTTTAATTAATATTTTGCAGTTATTTTGAAATTTAATAAAATTAATATTTCACTTGATTACGATAATTTTAGAATCTGTTTATTTGTTACCATAGAAAATATAAACAACGCCTACCTGATTTGTAATTAAATATACGTTGAGCGAGCGACAAAGTATTACTTTGCCGCTTTAAAGCGCAAAATAGTACTTCGTTGCTCGGCAACGTCAGTCTTCGGCAAATACACATTTTGTGCTCTCTTCACAGAGCGCAAAAGCCTACTTTCCACTAAGATTGTAGAAAAAATTATTTTTATCTTCCCTTAAATTTTGAAATGATTTATAAAATTGACCGTTAAGAAGTCTCTGGCTCACTAATGGATGAATCCACAATCGTTTGCGTTTTTGTTTCTTTTTCCGTAATTCGAGAGCGCAAACACATGCAATTACTTTGAAACCCATTTCTCTACTAAAATTGTATATTGGTTGTATAGAGCAACTACTTAATCAACTAGAGCGCTCTTGTAAAAAAGAAAAATCAACTTTTAAGTGATTAAACTATTCAGTTGCCTATTGCAAAAGTTGCTAGTGCGCGGCTGGTCTAAAATTTGAAAAAGTTTATATATATATATATATATATATATATATATATATATATATATATATATATATATATATATATATATATATATATATATATATATATATAGGTAATATATATAGGCAAAAGGTAGTTTAATAATGAACCCCAATTGCAGATAAGGTAATTGTACACTTTCACGGTCACCTGGTTTTTTGGCTATAAATAAAAAACTAATGGTCCGATTTGGATGATTTTTTTTTAAATGTCCGTCATTATGGGGGATTAATTGATTAATCACAGAAATAAACAAAAATGAATATTTTTGATAGTTTTAAGGCTTTAAATAGACAAAAATGTGAAGCTTTTAGGAATAATCGTTCATAAAATTTTTTAACGTGGGTATATCAACTTCTTAATTATTTTTCGTAATCTACATGAAAAAATAAACAATTTAAAAAAAAAAAATAAAAAATAAACACTTTTTGATTTTATACTACTAAAAATACATACACCAATACCTCGCTTTGCGTAGTTTCGTTTTGCGTTTTTTCGAAGTTGCGTCGCTGCTGAATTAGTACTAATTTTCACTGTGCGTCGTTAGATTTTTGAAGTTGCGTTGTTTTGGGTTCGAGTCTATTTTTTTTTCGAAATTTTTTGAAATTTTCTTTTCTTTTCTAAAAGATGGCACGACTTGTAGTATGGTGGATATGTATCTATTGATGTTGTAATAAAGATTAATAATAGATGGCAACTACTTTGAGCGTGTTGGTATAAAACTAAAATAAATGTGTATTACGAAATTAATTAAATCGACAGTGATTAATTTTTACTTTGTATTTATAAATTAATTGATTATTTTGTTTTAATTGAATTTTTTTTTTTTTTTGTATGTATGTAATAAAATTTTATATTATTTTTGGTTTTTAAATGTTTACTTTGTTCAATTTTCTTTTTAAAAAGTAGTATTTTCATAACCCTGAAACCTATCTTCGATCTTTACATGGTTTGGTACAGAAAATCATAATTCACTTTGCGTCGTGTTTTTTTGGAACGTAACCACGACGCAAATTGAGATATTGGTGTACAAAGAATGCTAAAAAACAAATTTTGACCAATAATCCTTTATAAAAATCTTTTACATTGTTAGATCGACTTTTCAACTTCAATTTCGAGCAAAGGGTAATTGGAAATCTTATTTAATTACCCTTCGCCCGAAAATGAGGTTCCAGTGGTGCTCCGCCCATTTATTTCTCTGCCTTTATCAGCACTTCCAGTATCGATGTCGAGTTCGATCCCAAATCGGACCATTAGTATTTTATTTATAGTTAAAAAACCAGGTGACCGTGAAAGTGCACCATTACCATAGATAATTAGGTTTTACCCGAAAATGAATATAAACTCTTAAAAAGATAATCCAAAATTAATTCACTCAAAATTGGCCTAGAACATTACTTTTCTATAATTATCAAATCAGGAGTATCTGTGATGTCACCATAAGGATTAACTTACGTTATCTCTCCGCATACAAGAACCCGATTTTTCGTCCGAGACATCTGCGCGTCAAATGGAACTTCATGAAACTGATTGATTGCGTTCGCCGAACTCGACAATAAACCAGTTCCCAGTGAACAAAGTATAAATGTTGTTGGATCGAAGGGCGCGGGGGCAACTGCATATCCGCCCATAGCAGTGATTACCACCAGTGACGTTAATCGAAACTTAGACAATTTTAAATAGTGATTGGTCAAATTCGATAATTCTGGTGATGGTGTCACTTTCCATTTATCAATTTGGGCTGGCTTTTCGATACATTCGATAACTTTATTGACTTTGTTTCGAACGGCGTACTCGTCGATATTCAAGGTGGTTTCATGTTGCATTTGCTTCTTTTTTGACGATATATTAGGATAACAACCGATAGATCCATTCTAAATGTCGAAATTACGTATTAAAATACACCTCTATTTAATTCTGTAAATTTTTTACTTACGTGTATACTACGTTTTACTACATTATAGCAAATTTGTAGCGACGAGGAAACTTCGCGATTACATAGTTTGGTAAATAAATGTATAGACATTATGTAACTTACGAAAATTGAATTTAAAATCACATGTTTAAATGTATATTAATTCATTAAAATTTTTATATTAATTAAGCTGTAACGAAAAATCTTAAAGCTTTCCACATTTTTTTTTTTTAAATATTTAACATATTTTAGGTTAGAGTCACTGTATAATTACAAAAGGATAAGGTTAAATTATCTTGTCAGTGATGTGGAGTGATACAAAAATACAAATTAGATGGAAATTGGATAGAAATATACTTCGTAAGCCGATCAGAATTTTCAGTCTTTAATTAACAATAAGAATGAGTAATAAATATAATGTTAATCGATAATTAATTTCATTTTAATTCAAATTGCAATAAGTAATTTATATGGTTTGGATTTACATATATCATTAATTAAATACAGATAGTAATCTACACTTCAGAAAATTATTGATTTAACTTATTCTCCGATTTGAATTTAATAAAATGACTATAATACGTAATTTACTTTAAAGAATTATAATATTACTTTATTAAATATGTATTATTCAATCGATTAAGGTAATTATTAGTAAATTGCAATTAATAACCGCGCTCTTTTAAATAATCATTTCGTAAATTAGTAGTGTGACATAAGGATAGATGGCACGAGTGAAATAAACACTGGCGCTTATTCAAGCCCTTATTTTAAAAAAATATTACCCCCATGTCCCTGTCACTTTAGTGTATTTTAACTTTTAGGCCCAGTATTATAAAGGACAACTAAATCAACGAATAACTATTCTACGAATAAAAATAGTTGTGATGTTGTGAACTAAATTTTGGTTCAGTATTATAAACGTATCTCATGATTAAAGTAAGTTAGTAGTGGATTAACCTACAATATGTTGCCAATATGTTTTAATTTTCATATATATACTACAAAAATTAATTCTGTACCTCTAATTTCTATTACAAAGTATATAAAACCTGTTTAATATGTATAAATATAAATATAAATAATGTTTGTAAAAATCTTTAACCGATTAAGTGCCATTGGCATGTTAACATGCCAAAGGAAACAAAGAGGGAAATATATCTTGCAACAAAAGACAAGACTATATTTTTAAGGTCATTAATCATTTTGACATTTTTAAGCTGCACTGGAATCTTTTAAATTGAAAAATATTGTTTCTCAATTCTATAATAAAAATAAATTACAAGGACACTAAAAATCCACACTGGGTTATTTTCTAATAAAAATTTTTCCCCAAAAATGTTAAATTAAAGTTAAATTGATACTTCTCTAGTTGTCCAACTTGCTTTAAAATGAAATAATAATAAAAAAATAATACTGTGAATAATATTATATATAAATATTTACAGAAATATATAAAATTTGCTTCTAATAATTTTTATTTAATGTTTTAACATAATTGAATTTACAGTGTACTATAAGAACATGAAAAAAATTGTTTATTATTGTTAGCAAAAAAATTTTCGAAGTTTTGACTAAATATGTATGTATTACATATTATAAAAAATCAATAAATTATGTCAACTATAAAAACACACTGGCCACATTGCAGTAGGGTTGATCCGCAGCAGGTATTCATGCACGTACGCTTCTTATAAAGTCAGTATTATATTATTATAATTTATAAAATTAAAACTACGTAAGATATTGTGCGATACACACAAAGTGGGAATGTCAAATTATAAGAATGGTAGATAATGGTTTCTTCATTCTCTTTACTTAAGTTTTTGTAGAATGTATTTTACTTAAAATGAATATCATAATGACATCTGAAACAATTTTAAAAAAATTATTACATGTTCCAATTATTAGTTTAATACCGACTTTACAAAACATACATAACAATGTTTATATTTTATGAAGGAAACAAAAATCTTAGAATTAAAATAAAATATTTCCAGAAGTACACAGATAATATGTAAACAATTTTCTCTCTTTATCAATGTTTTTAAACCTGTCTTTTACAAACAAAAATTATTTGGCAGCCATTGGGTTAAGAACTGTCAAATTAATCTCCGAATAAAATTTAGTCGGTAGATTTTCTGTCAACTAAAATTTAGTTCCCTACTTAATTTATTTCAGTTTTATAATACTGACATCTGTGAATAAAATTAATTTAGTTCACAAATTTAGTTAGTTGGCTTTTATAATACTGGCCCTTAGTCTATTATAGTCTATTATAAAAAAATGGACCGTTTTCTGACGTCGGCCGTCGCTGTAACTAGTATACCATGGCGTTGATTTACTAGGGGATAAAATTAAAAAAATACTTTAATTCAACCTAGAAAGATTAATTAAATTAAAAAATTTTAATTCTTCGTTAACACATAACTTGGTGACGGTACTTTTGTACTCAATCATATGGTAATTAATTTTGACATCTGTTTGATGAAAAATGCTCACATGTCCCAACTCTATTTAGTATACCCCCTATACCATTAGCGCCACGTAGCAAACGTAGCAAACTATGACATGAAAAGGTCCGTCCTTGAAAACAAGTGGCAGGGACCTGTTACCCCCTAACCCTGTTATACGCGATCGTGCCCCCTATAAATAATTAACCCTACTAACAGCTACTAACAATAAATTTTCAAATTTTAATTTTCTTATATCTTATTGCATTTTCGGATGCGTAAAATTATATGTAATTACACTTACCTGAAAGTTGTTTCAGTCTTTTTTTCTTGTATATTTCTTCCTGGTTGCAAATTTAATTAAAATTGAAAATAAATTTTATTTAAAATATTTTGTATAATTTGATTCTCTTTAAGTTTATTGTTACTGTTTAATATTTTGTTTTTCACTAAAATTGTCTAATTAACACTTTCAGTCCCACGGCTTCGGCATCCGAAAATAATCAAAACAACCGCAGAGGCCGACCGCAATCAGTGATTTAATTGATTACGGATTATGTATGTGTGCGATGTTACCACACCAATGTGTATATACTCAACTCACACAAACACCAACACACACTACTCTCTTGATATCTATAAAAAATTAAAAAAAAAAAAACTATATTAAAACTAATAGAAGTATTTTTTTTATTTATCTTACCAGTTTGTTATCTAAACCTTCTGTAATTCTCTAATTGATTTGAATGTGGTTGAATGTCAAATATATGTATGTACGTATCATATATATGTACATGATGAATCATTTTATGTATTTGTTTATATAAAGTTTTTTTAAAAATATTCTCCGTTTCCGGGGAAGTTTACTGTGAAAGTGCTCGAGCCTCATAGTAGTAATAAAAAGGTTGAATACTACTGCTTTAGATCATCAAAATCAGTGGTGTATTATGATCTAAAATTTGACCAGTGCTAGCATATTTTGCACATTATGTAAGATTTTTGTTAGAAAAAATGAAATAGGAAATAAAAATTGAGTAATTAATCTACCTCTAAGTTGACAAATCTGTATAAAAAATTAGCAATGAAATGAATTATCAAATAATAATTGAAGTCGGCGCGTGTGTCTCATGCAAAGGAATTATTGGATTGTAAAATTATCGGATCTAAAAATTATATTTTTTTGTTTTTTTGTTTTTTTTTTTTTGTTTTACTAATTTCAATTTTTATACTTGATTAAAATAAATTGAGTTATATTTAGTTTCATTATGTCACTAACACAATTTCACAGATGTCACTGTTCGTACAAACACAGACTGCGTTACTAATATGAGCTACTCCGATCAAAGTGACAAGGCCGATTGAGACATTTGAATAATTACATTAGACTCCGCACCTAATGCTCTGTGGCACCTAGAAATAACAAAAATACCCCCCCACCCCGGTAAGTCCCAGAAGCGCTAAAGGACGAAACAACACTTATAAAAATATTTTGGTGGAAGTGCCGGAATATCTTTGATTAGAGAAATAAAAAGAGCAATATTTAAGTCTGATAATATATTTTACAAATTTCAAATAATTTTACAATCTTAAAATTGGACTCATTTACATAATAATACTTAGAAACTAATTTTAGTCTTTTTGTTGAATTTTGAGTACAATAATTATGTAATCAACAATTGACAATTACACTATTATTGAAATCAAAAGACATTATTGACAATAGAAAATGTGTTTATAATTAATACTACTATGTAAATACCATGTTCTAAATTGTTTGTTTATTAGGCAATTTTTTAATTATGGTTTCTACTATAGTTACATAATAATTACTAAAATTAATTTGACTAAAAAGAGATAAATAAAAAAGAGTAAACATTCTCTATTATAATAAATTTTTTCCACTTTTTAGGAACTAAGTATTTAAAAAAATATCTTTTTAACATTTATTAATACTTTGTGCAAATTAAATATAAAATAAACAGCCTTTTATTATAGAAATGATATTCTTGACAATAGCTTAAGCTCTGTTACTTAATTACAGATAAATATAGTTTATTTCAAGTGAATCTTTAAACTAAATCACTAAATTATTGCTTGTAGGGGCTACAAGGTGATATCCTGATTATATAGTACATACTAAGTCATACTGTGTCATACATTTTAAAAGACATTGTTATGTCACGGTAGTCATATTTAAACTGAAGGCTAACATCCCAGCAAGCAATAGGACGTCTTAAAACTTAAAAATAAGTCTTTTTGAAGACCTCCTCACGAATTATGAATATGATGCCTTAATTACGTCATTTTTAAGAACTCTTGATTTAAAAACTCTTTAAGAATTCTTTTTTCTGACTTCGTAAGAACTCTTTAATTGACAGCTCTTTTAAGAAATCTTTTTCCGAACTATAAACGAATTAGATTTGACGCATGCGTTTTAAAATCATTTTTCGATTATTTCTAAATTATAACCTAGAATTTAATATCTTTAATACAGTTGATGCAGTTGTCAGTTGATGTTTTTATGAAATTGAAAACGTGCTGTATTGAAATTTGTTCTGTGCATCAGTTTATAAAATATAAATAGATAAGGTATGTATTGAATAGGTTTAAGGAATAAATTTGTCATCATTATATATTTTATAAATTGAAAATATTTTTAACTAGGAGCTGTTACTTGGTACCAAAAGGGAAATTTCCAAATTCCGAAATATACCACTTTCATTCTAGGAAGGCGAAATGTTAAAATATTTGTATTTATTTAAATAAAGAATTAATATTAAAATTCTATAAGTTTAATTTTTGTTAACATAAATATCTTTCCAAGAATCCTATAATCTTTATTTAAAAATCTTAAATAAGAAGTATTAAAGAAGTCTTTTTTCTGAATTCATAAAAAAGTTCTTGAAGAAGTCCAAATTATGAGCTTTTTAAGAACTTTTTCTTTTTTTGAAGTCAGAAAAAGATCTTTCGGAATTCTTAACGATGTTGCAAACTAATCTTGTAGCGGCGCATTCGACGTCCTCAGAACGTCTTTGAGACTTCAGCTGGAAAAAAATTAAGACGTCCAAATCGTTAATAAGAGCTCTTTAAAAACTTGTAAAGACATTAATTGTAAAGATCAGCTAACGAGATCATTTCTAGCGAGTCTAGAAGAGGAGACTCGTCGATTACAGGAGCGTATTTTATTGTTGCAAAAATTAATGAAAGTGATAATTTACTTAATTATTGTTGATATTTAATTTGAGATTTTCGCTCATTATTTACATATCATTGTCTAATTGTGATAGAAATCTGAATTATTGATGTTAGAAGTGATTCCCCATAGATGCGATTTTGTTTAATATAATCCAAAATGGCGATTTTATTTTCTAGGTACAATTTAATATTATGCTCAAACTGTTACATATATATTTTTTTTAATATTAATCATTTTATAATGTTAAAATGAAGTCTTCTTGTTTTTATTCTAAATATGACAACACAGTCCTTTCATTTCAATCCCATAGTGATCATTATTCATCTATTAGTTGGGGTTATATAGTCACAAATTTTTTAACTTTAATTATTTTAAATATTGTGGTTTTAAACTTTTAAGCATTTAATAAAATAACACAGCTTTCGTATGTACTAAAATCAGGTAAAAAAAGGTAAAAATGCATAATTTGAAATTAATTAAGTAAGTGTAGAGCAATTTCAAATTATTTTGGAGGCAAATTTCAAAAAATGAACTATCTTGTTCCATTACTTCACTTTTATTTTTGACTTTGATCCCCTTAGATTCGAATTAAATAAAATTGAGAGTTTTGGGGTCTTTTTAAAGAATTTCCTAATTACTATAAATATTTAATTAAAAAATCATGTATAAAAACAGTTTCAACAATGATTCAAAAACATTTTGTATACGTCAATTTCAAAAACTTTTAAGCACGAATTTTTCAACATCTTAAGTTAAATAAAATGACAGTCTTATTTCCTTATTTAAAATATCTTTAGAACATTTTTAGAGAAATTTTGAATTAATTGAAAAAGTTTAATTTTTTATTTAAAATATGGCATAATACTGAGAGTGGGACCAAATAATATCTTTTTTAATTCAATTCAAACTGCACACGGTTCTTTAGAATAATATTCAATAGACAATATGTGTGAATGAAAACAGAATTTTGATCTGCGTATATTCTAGACCGACTCAGTGTTGTTTTGTAAAACAGTTTGAATTTTTAATTTGTATATTTATCTGTGTACCTCCTTTTTGAAGAATTTTGGATATACTACTAATATTGAAAATGTAAAAATAATAATATATAAATGGACATATGTATGCATATCACATTTAGTCTACACATAAGTGATAAAATATTTATACGTACTATAATTATATATCATTATTTTCTTGTTATTATCTAATTTTATAGTATTACGTTACTCTTATCATGACTTAAATCTATAATCACAGTATTTGGATCAAACACCTTCTCGTTCGCCTCTATGTCGGGTTGTCGTCGCGACAGGATATGACCGTTGGATGTAATCGGCGAATGTTCCTGACTAACTTGGTATGCGGCTGCATCGCAAGCCATTAATTCATGTTTCGACAGACATTCCACGACAGCTGCAGCGTAACAATCACCCAACATATTGTTTGTCGTACGGAATCGATCCCTGGAAAAAAATTGTTTTTGATTGTAGAAAAAATTGAAAGGGATTCCTTCACTTTGATGGTCTGTTAACACTTACACAAACCAATCGACAGCAAATAACAATGAAACATCTTGGATTGGAGCATCGATTGCAGTAAGCACCATTAACAATAGTACAAGTGCAGCACTGGGAACACTTGCTGAAGACATTGACGCGGCTGTTGAACACAGACTGTAAATAAATAATTTCAGTGAAATTTCCGATCCCAAACAATCCGTAAATAAAGAAAAGCTACTCAGCCGAATACGGAGTAATGGGAGAAAAACGAAATCTGATACATTTATTTACTTAAAGTGGGCAAAAAATTACGTTTAAATAACATTTCCTATTAGCAGGGAGGGATTAAACCACATTAGGGGCTTAGACATTTTCTTATTACCAGGCCTCCTCCTAACATCACAAAATATAAAACAATAAATAAAACAAAATTAAATAATGTGAAAAACTAAAGCAAATCTCAAATATTGATTCAAACATTCAAAATAGATCGGGCCCTAGCCATTTGTCTTATTTGTCTATGGCAGGGGCCGGCAACCTTTTTTGGATGGCGGGCCATTTTTAAAAAAAATAATTTTTAGCGGGCCGCACAGTCAAATATTTTTCAATGTAGTATGTGACTTACGTAGGTTTTTGTTAACGAATTTTCGAATCGAAAATTCAGCTATTAGAGTCACTGCCTTGAAGCTACTTGAGCCTGGAATTATGATAGAAATAATTTATTTTGAAGTTTCTAGAAGCTAAAAATGACATTCACTAATATTTATATAACTCTCGAACGATAAATCCTTTTTTTTACGAAATTTTGAAAAAATATTGGAAGTCCAAAAAGTCAGACACGTCCGATGTCCGGAATGGATTTTTAGGCATTTTTACCTAAAAAATTTTTGTGGAAAAAGTGAGTTTTTTGCCCAAATTTCCTCAAGTTTTTGCCATATTTTCCTACACCGTTGGAAAGAGGAGAAAATAATCACATAAAATGGCTTTTTGAAAAATTATTCAATGTCAAGTAGTTTCCGAGAAAAACTAATTTTTTTAAACGGAAATTGGCTATATTATGCAGGATACTGCGACAGGGGTATTTTCTTTTTTTTAACACAAATTAATATAAATATTATTAAAAATCGACATGAGGAAAAATTTTTAGTAACAATTTTATTTATATGCTATAATCGGAGAACAAAAAAAGTATAGGTAAAGTATGCTCAACTCTGCATAGCCAGAGCAAATTGTTCGAAAAGTTATATTGCTTGGCGGGCCGCATGAAAGCTTGCAACGAGCCGCAGGTTGCCGACCCCTGGTCTATGGGATGAGTGTCAATATTTCAAAGACATTTCAATATATTACATAACCTAATATTATTCCCAATAATGGCGAGAATGATTCCGGGTTACAAGAATTCTATTCAATCTTTATGTTTAAAAAAAAGTGTCGCTTATCTGAATTACATAGTCGGCCAAGTGGTCGGAAAACGACATTTCATATTACATGACCTCAGGTTATTTAATTAATGGTGGAAATGATTTTAGGCTACAAGAAATCTATTCGGAGTTAAAGAATTGCTTTTAAACAGTTCTCTAATCCTTAAAATAATGTGAAAAACTAAAAAATCGCAAATATTAATTCAAACATTTCAAATAGACACTATATTCAATAGTCCCAATAAACACTGACCGGGCTTTAGCCATTTGTCTATGCGATGATTCGGCCCTGCCTACAAGCCATTACGTAATATGTATTTTACTGAAAACAAAGCAATTAATGTTATGCACTCATGCCCCAAAAACATTTACTTATTTATTTTTTTAATACCTAAATAAACACACATACAGCTTACATACTCACGATATACGTACTGTTTAATGTACACGGAGAGAAAATTCATATAAAAATTACTGTACTCAGCACTACAATCGACGTGTAAAAGGCGAACATATTCAATTTTGTACGGTAAAAATATAAAAATTATAATTAATCATAGAAAATTTAAAGGATAAAATATTGTTTCCGTAATATTAGCTCCGTAAAATTTGTAAAACAGCACAGTAAAAAGTTCCATTGCCGACAAAAAAATATTTTTTTATTGTTTTTCTTACAAAAATTACCATGCTGTATTATAATATTTGAAATGCTATCTGCTAATAGTAGTAAGAAAAAAAAATAGAAAGAAGGTTGTGTTTGTTGTGAACGCTGTTGAAATGTACCTCACTCATAGCAAGTCACATAGCCAACCATAGGTTTGGACGACCAACTTGGTCGGACGGGTCGGACCAAGCACCTTGATCCGTTAGACTGTGTTACAAGCAGCAAGCAGTATTCAATACACTGTGTTAGAGGACGGGAATGTCACCGTTTAATTCATTAATTAATTGTTACTTCACTATCTTTAATATTAGAATATTGTTGGCAATCATTTTTGTATGCATCATAAAGTTCTTACAGGTTCGAAGTTTTTACAGGTACCGCCCAAGCAACATAAGGTTGCGGGTCAGATGCGCAAATGAAAGAGTACGACAACAAGAATTAAACTATAACATATATGCATAAGAGTGTGATAAAAGTTGTGTTAGCACATTAAATTTTACCACGCTAGCACATATTTTTTATTTCGGTCGTCGATCGCGCACGCATTATAAGAGAGCATGGTAATTTTTCTGAAATTTTATCTACAAAAATTATATGATTTTTCTCTCCGTGTACGTGTTTAAAAAATTTTTTAAAATTAACTGATATTTTTTTAAATATTTTGTCTAATTAATTATTTTATATATTTGTACCGTATTTTACTTTTTTATGGTTTTGTACCAAAGAAAGAAAATACGGCACTTTAAAATATTTATAATTACCTATGTAATTATAATTTCGAAAAGGAAAAAATAAATTCTCTAAATTTTTTTATTTTTATATATGATGTGAGGTGTTGTTTGAAAGGTCTTGTTGTAGGGAATATAAAAATTACAAAATACAGAATAGTATTTGCTGAATATTCGGTTACTCAGTCAGAGTGTTCGTCAAATATTCGGTATTCGGCCAACGGCTGAATAGGATATTGCTGGCAAACCTAAATTTCCAGATGTCACTTACGTTACAGTAACCATTTCTCCAAATCCAATATACACTCCATTCATCTGAGCAATAAAAATTGACGCTACAGCGACAAAAAGAGCCGTTCCATCCATATTTATATTACACCCGATTGGCAACACGAATCTTGTAATACGTTGATCAATCTTCAACTTCTCATTGGTACACTGAAAAGTTATTGGAAGCGCAGCGGCTGTGGAAGCGGTTGCGAAAGCGGTCAGCATCGGTTGAATTAGGGCTGCATAAAATTTGAATGGATTTTTTCGGACGAATACAAAATATATCAACTGAAAAATAAACAACATTTAACACGGGTTACATTTAACATTCCATGAGTTGTTTTTTTTTTTTGATTCCATCAAAAAGCATACCTGCATAACACCAAATTGGTAGATCATTAAACCAATCAGAATCGTTGTAATAAACCATGCAAGCTGTGACATAACCAACGCTAAATCATCCACGGCTAGAATTTTTCCGGCAATTACGCTACTTATTCCCACGGGGGTTAACCACATAACACCCGATACCATACGCATAATCACTTCGAATATTGCTGAGAAAAAATCAATCACAACCTTTCCTTTTGGTCCTAACGTACCTAATATTGTCCCGAACACAAGGCAAAAGAATACGATACCTAACGTATTTGTACCGGATCTAAAAAATCCAAATAAATGAGTAACATTTTTGTTGTTTTAAAACAAAAATTTACAGACCTGTATCGTATTTCACGTTCTAACACGTCTTCCGGTATTAATAATGCACTTTCCAAATTTGAAAATCCGGTAAAATTAGCCGAATCATTTCGAAGTGAATTCTTTTTTGGTATATATACTGTATGCGCCTGAAAGAGACATATTTTTAAGTAAATGATATCCAGATTGTACAAAATTTTGTTTAATTTTAAAATTATTTTTGTTTGGCCCTTATAAGTTTGATTTATATACATTAATTTAAAAAAAAGAATTTATAAAGTTTTTCATGCTATTTTTAGAAATTTTTGATTTAAAGAATTTATTTTAAAAATTTTAAATTATCTTCAATTTTTAATTAAAAAAGTGGAATTGGGCCTTGTTAAAAAAAAATTAAAACTAAAAATCAAAAACAAATCATTTCAGACGGACGTGAAAATAATTATTTATCTAAGTAGGTTTTCGAATAGTTCGAATCCAGCACAGGAAACTGGAATTCTTTCACTAACCTGTTGAAAGGCGGCTTGAAATATGTTATCCGGAAAAATATTTCTGAAATAAAATCAAAATGTTATCGTCTGAAGAACCTACACGCCAAAATTCTCAAATTGTTTAAGGAATATAGAAATACAAATATGTTTGTTCTTGAAAACTACGATTATGACTAAAAAATAGTTAATTCTACTAAAAAATCTAAAGAAGGAAGGGAAACTTTAGAAAAAATTTAAGAAAGATCTTAAACATCGATTTTAGTAAGGGGAACCCCCTTTGATTATGCACTGAAAATATTTTAATTATATTTTGTATTTGTAAAGTAAGTGAAATTATTAAAATAGTCACAGTTATTATAGAAAAAAAAAAAAAAATAAATAAATAAAATTAGATGCAAAACACAAACAAACATCGCTTCAGAAAACTTAGTCTGGTTTTAAGAAGTAACTGGATAAGTATGGATCTTTTCTAAAAATGCATTTTTGCCCTTTTATTTTAAAATCTTAAATATTTTTATTAGAAAAGGTATCTTCTCAGACTTGTCCAGTTACTTCTTTTACTTATAATCTTCTCTTATTTTATCAGTTCAAAAAAATTGAAAAATGCATTCAATGCAAAATGTCATTCGTATAGTTTTGAAGTCATAAATTTTTACAGTCAAACTCGATTAATTTAAAGAGACACAGAAGAAATTAAAGAATTCTAGGATATTTGATTATATGTGTGTTGTAATGTTACGTTTTGTTAAAGCCGTTCAAATTAATCAAGTTGGGCAGTATTTCGAAAATATGACAATAATGAGGATGATAAGAATAATAATGCACATAATTATAATATAAGAACAATTCGATACAAATAAATTTACTTATAATTTTGTTAATACGAATATTCCTTTAAGTGATTAGAAAACAGTGAAATTTTCAAAAAATCAAAAATTTTGTTTCTTGGATCTATAAATTTCTTATTTGGAGAATTTCGGAATTTGAAGAAAAGTTAACTTGCCGGATCTTGAAATTTCGTACAACATTGTAACAATTTATTGCATTCTATTACTTTTACTTTAGACAAATTTGTACAGTCACGGGTAAGATGATCTACATGAAGACGATTTGGCACTTTTGAACAGAAGGTAGGTTCTTATGGAATTGTGATTGTTCAGCAAAGTTGCCGGCATAATATGTTTACAACATATATAAAATTCTTATATACAAAACTTTAGCTGAAAATAAACTCTGAACGAAAATACTTTTACTACTGTTAGTACAGAATCGTTGTAACCTTACTACTTTTTGTATAGAACTGCTGTAACTTTACTACTTTTGGTATAGAATTGCTGTGATGCTGCTAGAGCATGGATACCGATATTTCGGTACTACCGAAAAACCGGAATACCGGACATTTTTAGAATTTTTATAAAACCGGTATCAAAATTTCAAATACCGGTATTTCGGTTTCAAATGCCGGTATATCGGTATTTCGGTACCGGTATTTCGATACCGGTATTTCAAATACCGGTATACCGGTATCAAATACTTTATATAATTCCATATTTTAAATATTTTTATGTCAAATTTACTATTGGTATTGAATGACTATAGAGTATTTTGTATATACATATAGCAGTATAAGCATGGGTCATAAATTATTACAAGAACTTCAGTTTTGTTTAATGTTTTCCAGATGTCCAGATCACCAAATACCTTATATTCATTCATATGTTTTTATACATAGTTTTTCTGTCGTAGTATTTTTCTGTCGAAAAAAATACAAAATTATGTTTGGCTAAAATATTTTACTAATGTTAAATACAATTGTTAATTCTAATGGTATTTAAAAAATTCCTTGCTCTGTGTAAATAAAGGGGTGAAATTTAAAAACTGATGACCATGTATTTTTTTAAAATTATTTTAGAATTGCCACCACGTCTTTGGACTATTTAAGCTGTGTTTTTTCGCCCTTGCAGTTTGTGTGTATACCTCTTTAAATTAAATGTGCAGTAGAATCGAAGAAAATTTATATTTTATATTTTGTATTTAGTTTTAGTTAGATTTTTAAAATCAAAAAATTATGGAGTTTTTTTTATTATTACTGTTATCAATTATTTTCATTAAAACATATTACCTACTTATACAAAAATGATTTTCATTAAGAATGTTTTTTAATATTTTTCTTTTTTTCTATACCATTTTCATTTTAAACCGAAAAAATATCGAAATACCGGAATTCCGGTATTTTAAATTTTAATACCGAATAAATACCGGTTTTATAAAAGGACACCGGTATTCCAAGCCCTAGATGCTACTACTTTTGGTATAGCACTATTGTAACTTTACTACTTTTGGTACAGAACTGCTGTAATGCTACTACTTTTGGTACAGAACCACTGTAATCTTCTACTTTTGGTATTGAACCGATGTAAACCTTACTAAATACTTAGAGAACTGCTGTGATCTCGCTACTTTTGGTATAGAAATTTGATGGACAAAATTACTGAAAAAGTACTATAAATCGATCTTGACTAATAGTAGGTTCGAAGTAATACTTTATTATCTTCAGACACAATAGTAATAGTAATTCATAAAGTTAATATAGTTTTCAGAATAGTAATAAAATTTAGATACAGTACAGTTCAAATAAATTACATATTTTTAAATAAATATTATAATATATACCTACCTACTCGTAAAATTGTGATCCTGAAACAACTCCACGACAAATTTTGATTTCATTAAATAAATAAATATTGTATTTTAAAGGTCACATTAAAGTTTTTGATTTTATAAAATTAGTCAGAAGTGCGGGGCCTAGTGCAGTGCACCGTTTGCCCCACCTTCAGACCGGCCTTGCACATACAATTAAAAAGTGTACGAGAAAAAGTCGAAAAAAAAGAGAGGTCTACTGTGCGATGCAGGAATCGCCCATTAACGGTAAAATATGAAAATTTAAATATCTTTGAAAAAATTGATGGTCAGACTTTAATTAGTTTTTTTTTTTGAAACTCTCTTTTTTAAAACGGTGCACAGGACATCCGTAAATGCAAATGATGAATTGATGTGAAATATTATTAAACATATTTTCAGAAAAAACAGTAGAGTTAATCTGACTTAATTAACAGAATTATTATTTTTTTTTTTTTTGAAACTGTGAGTAAAAAAAGAAAATGACTGGTTAGAGTTAGATCATAACCAGTGGCGTAGTGTGCCTTGGAGGGGTCCTGTATCAAAATTAGTTGCGGGACCCAAATGAAGGGTAAAGATTTTTCACAAAAGAAACAAAAATGCTTGCATTAAATTAAAATAAATATTTATTGATTATAAGTTATCGCTTCCTCCTAGAATTTGAGCTAGCCGAACAATTCAAATTAAATATACACTTTTCTTGCCTTTCTTTCGGCAAATTAATTTATTAAATCATCTATAGCTGAAGACGGTTTCAGTTTTCCTAAAATTTCTGCCTCTATAGACAATAGTGACAAGTCTGATAGCCGTTCCTGCCCCATCGAAGTCCTTAGATAATTTTTTATCAGTTTTAATTTTGAAAAACTTCTTTCAACTGTTGTGGTTGTAACTGGAAGGGTCAAGATTAGAAAGCATGCTGTTATTACCTCCGGAAAACTGGATGCAAGGCTATTGAATTTTATCAGCAATAATTCCATGAGTCCTTATTGGAATGAATTTTTTGAACTTCAGATTTTAAGCATGTTTTCAGAGCAATTAACCCGGGAAAAAAAGAGATTGCTTTTTTGACTTTTGCCATTTCTGAAGTGAAAACTCTATAGGCACGTATGAGAGTTTTTTTTACGTTTTTTTTCCCGGGAAGCACGAGATTAAGTGACATTATGGATAACATTTTACTAATTTTTGCTTACACACGTTAAGGGCCTCTGTAGCCCAGGGGCTCCGTATCATTGATACGGCTGATTCGGCGGTAGCTACGCCCCTGATCATAACTAATACTATGTAATTGTAACAACAATATTTTTAAAGTCTAACCATTTGAGTTAAATCATGTACGCCATCTATCAATGATGTAACTGACTCAAAAGTGGATATTTTCTGTTAATGTACCTAATGTAAACTATTTACATTCGTTGATATGTATGTAAACCAAATAGCTATTAAATTGTAATTGCTGTTTTATCGGAATTAATTCCAGAAATTCATACAAATTTTAGATTGATCACTGTATCTGAATTCGTAGGTACATACTCGATCAGGACCGCCGAGAAAAATGACGGGCCTATAAGAATATAAGTATCGATTGTATTATGGTATCGAATTGTTCGTAAAAATAATGCCCTTATGAGAATGAATGATCTCTAAAAATAAATTTGAACTCGGTCTTTTTTTTTAGTATGGTTTGACGTCATTAACATTTAAAATTGCGTTTTTAACGAATTTCGTGATTTAATTTTGATTATGAAAATAGTTAAATGTTAAATTATTAAACTAGAAATAATAGGAAATCATCAGTGTCTATAAATTTGTTTGACAATCAAAGAAATTTATTGAAACTAGATTTTTGCATCAAAAACAAATCTTGTTTTGACATGCAATCAAAGAAACAAGCGGTGATAACAACAACAAAATTATTTATTAAAATCGAGATAACATATTTATGTATAGCTTTCCATGTATTGGTATTTTCACGTTGACTTGATTAATTTATTTTGCTTTTGTGTTGTTTGTACATAAAATGTGATTTCCTTTTATAATAAATTCATTGCCAGTAAATAATTTTCTTGTCAAATGAAATTATATATGCACTAGTGGAGTATTTAGTGTAGCATGTTGTGATAGTTAGCATTCTATTATAGCGTACCAAGTGGAAAATTTTCCTATATTTATAGAGAATCAATATTGATTTTCCAATATTGCTTTAAAAAATAAACAATTAGATTATAAGGTCATCATACAGAGTGTCCCATAATTTAAATTTCCAAATACAGTATACCACCGATAATTGAAACATCAGTTTTGGAAATTTTTTGAGAGCATCAAATTAGTCGATATCACTTTTGGAAAGTTGTATCAAAAATGTAATGTAACTTTCAAAAAGTGATGTTGACTAATTTGATGCTCTCAAAAAATTTCCAAAACTGATGTTTCCATTATCGGTGCTATACTGTATAATTGTAGTAATGTTGGATTTTGCGCTAACCTTACTTAGCTTTTATCTCTAGGTAAGAATTTTGAAAAAAATTACCCTGTTTCATGTGATACTATTCTATAAAGAAGATTCGACATTAACGACCAATCCATCAAATTTCTATGATTTTTGCAAATGAAAATCTAATTCACTAAAAAAATTTTTTGTCTCATATTTTATAACGCTAAGGAATCAAAAGAAAAATTATCAATTTTGCTATCCAAATAACTTTAAGTGCGTTCTGAGAGAATTTTGTCATTTTCGTTATCTTAAGGTACGAACATATTTACTAAATATCTAAAAATTATGCTTTTAAATACAGTAGAACCCCTCATAAGTTATACAGTTAGGATCAACAAACCTCTCATAAGTTATAATTTCCCTATTCTTCCACCTAAAGTGTCTTAAAAAAATTTGACACATATATGTTATACCTTTCCAAGGGTACGCATTATGTACTTGAACAAACCGCATATTCACCGCAGAACTACGCATGTGTTTGTAATTATAGTGACAGCAGCAAAAAAGGAGAAAAAATAATTTATAAGTTATGAGAGGTTAAAAATATAACTTACGAGAGGTTTATAACGTATGAGAGGTTCTACTGTACGGTGTTTTGGTTCCTTTTCTACAGATACGTCGTATTTTACATAAAAAATAAAATAAAATAATTTGGTTTTTTAAAAGAAATAAACATGTCTGGTTTCCTTACGTAGCGGTTACAATAGATACGAATTCGGACGAGTTCAAATACATATATTTAAGAATGTGTAGTTACGTTGCTTACGACTATTCGTACGATTTTTCATCAGGAAAAAATTTGGTTTTTAAAGCGAATTTGAAGGGAAAAATAATACGGATTCTGAAACCATAATAATATGTACTTTCTTTTCGTAGTAAAGTCTTCTGATTATGATTTATTATTACACGAGAGGTTTGTATTTTTTGGAATAAATTTTGGTTTGTCTAACGAAAATTTGTTGCGTAGCAATTTAACGAGAAGAACTGTCAACTAACAAAAACGCGATAGCGAAGCTGAAGCGTTTTTGTTAGTTGACAGTTCTTCGAGTTAAATTGCTTCTAATAGGCAAGAAATTTGAGTTGTAAAAAACGCAAATTTATTTAGAAAAAAGTATAAAACTTAAGTGTAATACGGTAAGATAATTTAACGAATAAAATAAATTAGTATAATTCATATTATTATTTAATACATCGTTACTATGGTTCTGAAATCAGTTAAATTTACCAATACGAATTTTTGTTTCGTTTTTATCGTGTTTACATACAGTGAAATGACCAATGATATATTTTGTATTATTTTTTTCGCTGTAAAAATCTGTCCTAACTTTTTTTCCATGATAAAAGTGAAAAAAACTACAATATTCGTATGGGACTTAATACACATAAGTTAAATTATCTTTAGAATTTTTATTTTTTGATTTTAAACGTTCTAGATACGATTTAACTAAAAAAATATTAGAAAAATTTTTTAAAAAAATTCCACAATTGTGTCCACTGGACATTAACAAAATCCGAATCTAAATAACGAAATTCGTAGGAAAGTTTAGTAAAAGATTAATGTAATTACTCATTCGTACGGGTTCGTATGAATCCGTATCCAGTATCGCCGCAGCTGCACAATTACGAATTTTTGAACAATCAGACAATTTATTTGGTTATCTGTTTGATCTGAAAGTGCACTGAAGTTTTAATAAGCACTAACAATAATCGAGTTGATTTTTAATTTTCTATGTGTTCGTACCTTTACATAAATTACTCTTTTACTATGTTTTCTTGTATAGAAAAAGTTGAGGTACAGAGTAGACTAACGTCAATGTTAAAAATTTCCATCCCTTATAATTATTTTTTTTACTTTATTATCACAAATATATTAACCAGATTATTAAAAATTTAAAAGAATTTTTAAATGTTATTTTATGAAAAAATGAAATTTTTAAACCAATTGTTAAATTGTTATACAAACCTTACATTGAAAATTGAACAGATAAATATTGCTTACCTTCCCAAATCCAACAAACTGTCCAACAAATTGACTTTTCGATCTTCGGCCGTTCCCACACCAAGCGATTCCTTCATATCCGGACTACCGGGTTGCATTATAACGGCCAACACCACACCCAAAATGGCATTGAACAGTGACGTAATAAAGAAATAGATGAGTGTACGCAGTGCAATCTTTCCATTCATGCGTGCATTCAAACTTGCTGAGCCGGCAATCAAGCTTGCTATCACTAATGGTAATATCATTAATTTCAATAGACGCATAAATAATTCACCCGGATATGACATCAACATAATCGTGTCAACGCTCAAATTTAACGGCCTCAATCCGAAACCTGAAATAGAAAAAAAAAGGTATTGAAAGTTGCTCTAATATAAATAATATTCTTTCGAAAAATTCCGTAAAATCTAAATTTTCGAAATAATATGTTTAAAAATATTTTATTTCTAATAAAAAAATTTTATACAAAATGTTTAAACCTCAAGAAAACATTTTTTATTAATATATTTAACTCTAAGTAAGTCTAAGTACTAGCTCTCTTATTCACAAATCACATCTTAGGCTTAGTTACAATTTCAAAAAAACTGCCATTATATTTGGAATTGTAGTTAAGAATGATATTAACTAAGCGGAAAGGGGAAAAGAAATTCTGATAGTGAGTTCCCTAAGCATTTCATTCTATTAAAATATGTAAGTATTTTTCCTTATAGTCCCCATAAACTATACTAATTACTAATTAGTAATTAATGTTTAATTTTGATCTGATGTTTATTGCAAAGTTCGAATCGGATAGCGAAACATGAAAAGTTTAAGAGAATAAGGGTCAATTTACATTGACGCTCCGCTCTCACTACGATATCACTACGCTCCCAATTCGATAAAATATTCTTATACAATAAACAATGAGTGTATTCACATCATCGCTCTGATATCGGTCCGATATCAGTCGCGGTTCGTTCCCGTTCCAATGCCACTACAATATCAATACCACTCAGGTAATATTTTATCGGAGCGATATCAAACTTCTTATGGCTATACTTCTATACTGTAAACACTTTTTTGATTCCACTCCACTCCGTTTGCATTCAGGTGTTATGAATAGATGTTTGTATCGAACTGAGTCCGAACTGGGAGCCTACCCAAAGCGGCATTATAATGTGAATGGAGAACGAATAGGTACCAGCATGTTATCAGCACTGTAATGTGAACACAACAAGATTATATCGGAGCGAGAATGAAGTGGGAGCGTATCGAGAGCGGGGCGTTAATGTAAATCGGGCCTTACTTCTAGGGTTTTGAATTTTGATATCAACGAAATATTTTAATTTCATGATTGACTTAGAGTGGCCACTTTTCCTCAAGATCAAATTTCCCTGACTTTTCCCGGATGAATACTTTAGAAGAATCCAGAAGAATAATCTGTTTGAATTAACAGTTTCGTCTAATACGCATTTTTGCGCTCTTTCTCAAAACCTCGAAAAGTAAGTCATTATATTTTTAATAAAATTTTAATAACTTTCTTCGACGAATTCCCCTGAAACGATTCCTACTTAGATGTTTTAAACAGACAAAATTTCATAAAAGTGCCACCATACGTCTGAATTATTCTTGTATAAAGATGCGTGATGACCCCGTAACTGTCGTCCAATAGCCTATGAACAGGGACCAAACTAGAATGTCTATCAAACTGTTCCACTTGTCGCCAGTGGGTGACGTAAAATCTCCCCACTATGTTGTGTAGGTACACACTGTTTGCAATGGTGTTGGTTTGGTGTTTGCTTCTGTGTGCGTATTCACACACAATACTACAAAATACCAATTATGGGACAGAGGAACTTGTCCAATTCAAATAACAATGTCTAACAATACATTACAATGCATTGTGCGTTCAGTGACTGACACCGACTGACTATATGCCTTAAGCTGTGACTGACCAACAAATGACACCAAGCGAGCTACCCTTTTTTGGTATTAGTTGGCTTCTAGTGTTCTATGCTTATGAACTATTATTTATGGATTTGTACCTAAAAATAATAAATATTTAAATTGGAGATCACAGCACGCGATCTTCAATTATTAATCTTTGGTTCTTTGTAGGCACACTAGAGATATATTTAATTTATTGAATATGCTGTATGCTTTGTGATTAATTAATACATATTTTATAAATTAAATCATTTGACTTCGATTAAACTCATTAATAAATTGTAAAAAAAAAATTGTAATTACATTTTCCAACACGTGGTGTCTACAACAAACACGTGCATATCTCCAGAAAAAATTCCAATGAAGTGCATGTTGGATCCAGAGGCGTAACTATAAATTTTGTGCCCTGGAGCTATTTTGACTCAAGTGGCTCTCTACGAAAAATTCATTTTTTTCTCAAAAACTGTGACAAAAAACCTTTTCCAGTTTTCAAAATTTTTACTTCCTCTACGGAACGACTACTCCACAAGCTTCATTGTAGTTACGCCACTGGTTGGACTATGCATTGATTAAAAATTTTTAAGCATAACTGAATGGTATAGTTATGTGAATAGAATTGTCCAATGAAATATAAACATCACCTATGGCGGGAGCGCTGAATGGAAGACAAACAATTTAACAAGGAGGTGCGCGCTGACACAAAAATATAATCTGGAATGCGATGACATTATTAAGGAGGGAGTTCAAATAAAAAAGTTCAATAAATTTATGATTATTTTGCGTTTTGAAATTTTTTTTCAAATTAGGGAGGGTTTCAAATAGAAAATTTTGTTTTTGAAACATTCATTACTCTTCCCTGTGAGGGGAGGGGGCCCTTTTTTATAAGTTTTTAAACATGTACAAGGAACTCCATATCTCAAAAAGTAATGAATATTTTTTAAATATTTTTTCATTGTTTTATTCCTAAAGGACCTGTCCATAAAGCTGAGTATGGGTTTCAGGTAATTTTAAAAGTTAACTATAAAATTGTAATCCCAAACTTCTAAAAAATATAAAACCCAATTTTTATTTAAAAAAAAAATGTTTAAAAATAGTTACAACTGTTCAAATGGAAAAAGCATTCCACTTTATGCGCAATATGTTTATGAACAAGATTTAAAAAAAAATTAAGTCTCTATCTTTTCTAGAGCTTGAGATATGATTTTCCTTGTCGGGAAAAACACAACAACAACATCTTGGACCAGGATGACGCCATACTTTTGACGACGGAGTGTGCCGCCGTATTGTCATAGTTGTTTTACTCAAACGTATTGCGATTGTTAAAACCTATTTTTCGTTTTTGAAACTTATCGATATCGAATTATTTATCTAAAATTGATTACAACTGATTAATTCAGCAATAAAAAAATTAATTTTCGCAACTTTTCGTAATGGAAAACTTATGATCATAAGTATTTTGTGAACGATGTGTCGTAGCAAAAAAATAACGAAATTTTTGAAGGCTTAAGCGAAGCAAGTTGCGGGTACCTATTCCAAACATTTTACGACTAATAAAATATAGTTTTCGTTATCGAGAATTATCGATATCGAATTACTTTTTATAAACAGATTATAACTGGTTAATTTTAGGCTCAACTAGTTTCAGTGATTTTATTAATAATAGAATATTTTAAAAAAATTACTTTTCATTATCGTTAGTTTTCGCAATCGTAAACTTTTGATGTAAGAACTTGGGTTACACGAATTTACATTGTACAAAAGTTTACTCAGGCCCGGATCTAACGGGGGGCAAACCGAGGCCCTTGCTCCGGGCGTCAGTTTTAGGGGGCGCCAAAATCATACTAGGCCGGTCTATATCAAATAGTCTAAAAAAAAAGTTGGTTGCTCGACCATTCTAGAAAAAATTAGTATTCTTTCAGTTGTTTCTTATATTATATGTGAAGTATTGAGAACAATTCCTAAAAAAAATTATCTTGAACCGTTTAAGCGTGGTAGCCATTTTTGTGTTCCCAATTTACGCTGATTTTTGTGTTTGCAGCCATTTATACCAATGCACATATTTCATAAACCGTTCATCCTAAAAAGTTGAAATAAAAACCGTTTTAAAGGTAATAAATGTCTCTTTATTTTAAGTGATGTTAATATTTAACCTGTTTTCGTCCCTTCCATAAGAAAACTTTACCTAAAATTTGATATCAAAATTTAGCAAAATTCATTTTTTGAACATTTTTTTTTTTCTTATAGAAGGAATGTTTTAAACCTCGCTTAGTATTTTTTATGAGAATAGCTAGCTATACGGGTACAACTACCCACTATGAAACAAATACACACTATTTGAATTGTGAAACTTGTATCCTTTAATTTTTACAAACTTACGAAAAATGACTTTTCTCTAAATTTTGGAATTTTGCGCTCCTGTATCTCTAATGGGGCTGGTGATAAAAATTTGAAATTTTCACAATTTGTAGTACTTTCAGAGTAGATTTATTAAAATAAAAAATCAACTTGTACCTATATTGATCCTTTACAAAACCCTTAATTTTTATTATTTCCGGGAACGGGAAAAATAGGAGTTTTGTAAAGGACTTATATATTTATCAGTTTTTTTGATAATTTATGTCAAACGTTGGAAAGGGGGACGCCATTTTCAAGTTTCTGCCCCGGTTCTAAAAATTCGTAGATCCGAGGCTGAATTTACTGTATAGAATTCCTTAGAAAAGTTAAAGAAAAACATGACAAAAGAAACTGTCGTGTGAGAATGTGTGCGCCGTCTTACACGCCTTTGTACCTACTGCGCCATCTTACACGCCTGCCTATTATTAACAAAATCATCCTGTGGAAACCATCCACGCGTATTGACACAAACTAAAGTGATCGGAGCTAGTTCGTCACTAACTTTACTAGCCACAGAAAATTTCAGAACTTTTAATTTGTTTCGACATAAGCCGTAGTAACACATTTAAATTCGAGAAAAATAATATCAAATCCTATTAAAAATTTTAAACTTATCTAGAATATTGGGACTATGTTGCAAACTAATATTTTTTGGTGAGCAGTTACGGATACCAGAACACTTCAAAACACGATTAAAATTTGTTACAAATTTCATTCCATTTTCAAGAAAACAGGAGTGCGCACTCTTACCGTCCGCGCCATCTTACACGACCCTACCCTAAACATACATATATCTTTTATGCTATTTTAATTTTAACTCAACGCAACGGTGTTACTAACTTAAGAGAGAGTACAACTTATAATGATGCATGATTTAATGTTTTATCCGTGTAGCGGATAAAATTCTCTTACTTTTTATTTTTTATTTTTTAGCTTGGATTCTTTTTGTAAGGTTTCCTCAAGTTTCGCGGTAAAATTAAGTTGGCAAGTATCGTATTCAATAGAAGAATCCCAGTAAAATCCCTTAATACCTTACAATTAGATAATATAAATTTAGAAATTGCGTCAACAATTTTTTTATTTTTACTTAAAAGGATTATACGTTTCTGAATGTCCGTGACCTTTAATAACAAGAAGAAACTAAGTAAATCCATTATGGTTACAGTTTTATTGACAATTATATTTATATTAAATCTATCTAACAGGATTAAATTGTACTTATATGGAAGTATTGAGGTACACCAAAAACAAAATGGAAAGAAATAGATTTAAGTGATAGTTTTTAATTAAGAACCCAAATTTTCGATGCTTACTGTATGGAGGTATCATTAAAATGTCATATTGTATTGTAATCATGGTTATTTTTTTTATTTTATAATATTGCTGCATAACAATTTTTTTTATTTCTTAGCTTTTTTAATTTTTATAAAAATATTTAATTATCGTATAATTGTTAAGATTATAATAACGAGACATGGGAAAAAATGGTCGCTAACAGAATCGCCATATAAAATATTTTGTACTGGGGGGCTACGAATAGAGCTGGAGGACTGTCATAAAACGTAAAAATATTATCAATCTTTTTAAAAATCAGTTTTACGACGTTTTACAGTTAATATCACCGGAAAGAAATTAGCGCCGAAAGTTGCAAAAATCTTTTTGTTTTTTATATGATTAAATTGCTCCCAAATTGCTCCTTTGAAATCAGTAATTGCTCCACCTGAAACTTAATTATTTCATTAGTTATTTATAAAGAAAAAATTTTTTTTCCGTTATTCAAGTTATCAAAATCTCGCAAAATAATATTTTTTTATACAATTTCTTTACGTCAATAAATTGCTCCCAATTTACTCTATTTAATTTAAAAGCTAAATAATAATTTTTTTGAATAATTATTAAAATATTTTGTTTTTTTATAATGTTATTTAACTGTCAAAATTCAATTATCCTTAAATATATGCAAACGACTTAAAGGTATGTTGATAAACGTTTTAATAATATAGAACCTAATTGCAAATATTTTTTATTTTACTACATATATTTTAATTATTATTCAGATAAATTAATATTTAACTTTCAAATTAGATGGAGCAAATTGGGAGCAATTTTTTGATGTAAAGAAATTATATAAAAATGTATTATTTGACAAGATTTTGATAACAGAAATAATGAAACAAAAAAGTCTTCTTGTTTGTAAATAACTAATTAAATAATTAAGTTTCACGTGGAGCAATTGCTGATTCCAAAGGAGCAATTTAGCCATATAAAAAACAAAAAGATTATTCAACTTTCGGCGCCAACTTCTTTCCGGTGTTAATATCACATCGTTAATGTTGTTTTTTGTCTGTTTGTTTTTTTTTTTTTTTAATTGCCAATATTATGAATCATTTTGCCTGTTATCTGTGCATACACCCCCGTCAGAAAATTTAAGAACACTTCAATTTTTTTTCTTAAAATCGTTTTATCTATGCGTTTAATATTTAACAACGTTGTGTATACGATTTAAACAACGTTGTGTATACGATTTGACGTCACATTAAAGTGTAAAAGTGAATATTCTCTATTTCTTTAAAAATTGAAATATAATTTTTTTAACAGATAATAATTGTTTTCTCTTAATTAACGTTTCTATCATATTAAATAACACATTTTTAGCTTTCTAACGACTACCGGAAAATTTCCGTACGATGATTAGTTACGAAGTTATGAACAGTTAAAGTTTAGTGTGTGCTTTACTCTTTGAATTACTATAACTCGCTTAAAAAATGTCGTACAGCAATGAAAAAAAAACGAAATTAAAGGAAAAAAAGTGATCTTTTTGAATATAATATTAAAATTAATCGAAAAAGAATTCTTCGAACTAATACTGAGCTTTGAACGTAAAAATTCCATTTAAAATTCTAATATCAAGTTTTTTTTTAACCATAAATCAAAAACAGTAAAACATAAAAAAATTTAAGGAAAGATTCTGAAAGTAGAAATTGTAAGCTTTCATTCTGTATTAAAATCAGCGCTCTCTCATTTGTTTTGCAGAAAATGTAGGGACTTAAACATAAAGCACTATTTTTATAAAGACATGTAAAATCGCCAAAAAGTTTAGGACCAAAAAATATATGTAGTACTATTAGATATGGTCCTAAATTTTTTGGTGATTTTACATGTCTTTATAAAAATAGTGTTTTATGTTTAAGTCCCTGCATTTTCGGCGGCAAAACAATTGAGAGAGCGTTGATTTTAACACAGAATGAAAACTTAGAATTTCTACTTTCAGAATCTTTCAGAAATATATATGGGGAATTCTTTCTGAACGGGAGACCCCCTGCTGGAATAAATTTGTGTTGCTTAAAATAGGTGTACAATAGCTCAAATTAAAGGTTATGAACTCTAGTTTTCAAATATGAGTGGCATGATTGACCTCACACAATAAGGGTTTCAATATGGCGGCTGAAAAGCACAACTGCATTTTTTTTGCGGACAATAAACGTTCTGTAACGTTTTAAAAACTTTTTCATAAAACTTTTTTTGGTTAAAAATATACAGTTTTCCTTAACGTTTTGAGGACATTTTAAAAATATATAGAATATATACAGAGTGATCCATTTAACCTGGAATTTTCTATGTCTTGAAAAATAAGCCTGTAGGGAAACTTTGCCTGACCAAAAAATTGTATTTCTGAAGAGGGCACCTTTTTGTCTTAAAATAAGCCCCCTGCCCCTGTGAGGGGGAGGGCGGGGGTAATTTTGAAATCTAAAACAGAAACCCCCATTTTTTATTGCAGATTCGGATTCTATGGGACAAAATACTCAACTTTTATACGAAACATTTTTTTCTATTCGTAACAGATGGGGCTGTAATTGCATAAAAATAAGTTTATTTATATGCAAGTATGTAAACTCATTTTTACAATTATAGCGCCATCTCTTATAATAAAGCCGCCCAAATGAGTTTCTCGTAAAGTTCACAGACGAACAGACACGGACACAAGAGTGATCTTTCAAAGATTCTGTTTTTCCTTTAAGGTACGGAATCCTAATAAATAATACATTTCTTAAATCCTCTTTTAGAGTGTCTAATTACCTTTGAGAGTAAATGTTTCTTTTTTGGAAAAATTAAAAAATAAATTCAACTAATTGTAAGTACGTCTAGGTTATTCCCAGAAGGAGATTTTAAGGAAGGCCATTATTTCAGTTTCGTACCTCCCGAAAAGTAATTACTTGTTTCCCTAAATTGTTGGCTTTAAATGAGACCAAAATAATGCCTTTATGTCTGTCTCTGCAAATGACTGTTAATTAAATTTTTCAAGTAATTTAAATCAAATTTTCTCTGCAGCTATCAAACATTAAAAATTCATTTCTGTACCCATAATATTTATATACAAATTATATAAATCTATTAGCTACAAATAGCTGCATTTGATGCATTATTTAACAGTTTCAATGTTAATAATCATGATATCAATGTCTGCTATTTTAATGAAAGAGATATTACAGATAACATGTTGTGACTTTTGTCATTAATATAATTGACTTCGATTGGGTATAATTAGTTTCATATTAAATATTTATTGATAAATATTATAACTAACAATGAATAATATGAGAGGTATAATGACAGGCTGTTTTTCTGTTTACCCAATGAAGTTGATATTGGATTAATTATAATTACTTTAATGGATTAATTAATAATAAATTACGTATTTCTTACGTCAAAATTTACCGTATATAAGGCATTAATCCGGGGTATTGAAATCTGAGATCAGGATTTTCATACGAGAGAAGAGATGAGTTAATTTAAACAAGGGATCAATTGAGGAGCTGGGTGGAAAAAGGGCGTAAGTCGCTTTACGCCCTTTTCCCTTAGAATTGATTTTCTAACTCTTTAGAGTGTCTACTTATAGTAAACAAATTTTTACAATGACCAGAAATCAATTAATGCTCCTACGCTACGATAATAATTTGATGCCATATTTGCAAAAAATTAAATATATAATTAGTAACTTACAACTAAGAATGAATTTTTACAGTACATGACACATAATAGCCTTTAAAAGATATTTCTGGTCCTACGATGTACAGTATGATACAGAAAAAAAAGAAAAAATCTAAATTTATTTTTTGGGGCAGTTAGCTGTGATTCTGTATTTTGAATTAACTTTCATTTCTAAACAACTTTTTCAAATTTAATTTTCTTATATTTTCATTAATTATAGTACTTTACTCTTAAGCTATATTTACATTTTTAAGCCCACCCTTGATACAACCAGATATGTCCAAATTTCTGTGGGTGCTTTTTTAGTCTAAGACCAAGTACTAACTTTTATCAAGAATGAAATTTTCTGAAAAATTTGATATAAAATAGTTTTCCACATATAACCAACTTTCAGGCGGACACTGTACAAGTGTCCATATAAAATATTCATGAAATTAACATGAATCAAATGTTTTGGTTTAGAATTTAATAAATGTGCTGACAAAGTTTAATTAGAATTTCAGAAAAAGGAAACAGAACTTATGTTTTTGTTCAATCAAAATTTTATCTGCAAAAAGGGCGTAAGTCATACTTCGGAAAAATTCAAAAAATTATGCAATAACAACCGATATTTACTGTTTTTTTAATCTTAATGCATAGTGTATTATTAGTGCTACCAATTGTATAACACGACAATTACTATAGTTTTTCAGTTTTCACTTTCATACTAGGCACCCAAACTTTGAAATGATCTTTTCTCAAAACGGTATTTCTGTACCTACGCCCTTTTTCCACCCAGCTCCTCAATTGTAACCTTATACGTTATTTACATTTTTCTTAAAATTTTTCTGTGACTACCCGTTTTTAGGGCCCGAAGGGACCCTATTAATTTACTTGTGTGACCAAAGGAATATTATTAGCATTATTATTATTAATGTGTCGAAAACTTCATTGACATTTCTATGAAAATATATTCTCACTTTTGTGGGGCTATTTTTAAAACAGAAAAAAAACAAACTATTAATGAAATTTTTTAACCAAAACAGATAGTTTGACATTCAAATAGTCGTACTATTATTAAATTTAAGGTTAACTTAACAACCAGAGGCAAGAAAACAAACAAATAACATTAAAAAATTTCCCACGTCCCTGAGTACAAATATATGTATTATACTGATGTTGAAAGCGTAGTTTACACGATACAATAATTTTTTCTTACTGTCCCATAATTCCAAAATGTCTTTAAATTTGATACTGAACAATATTAATTTCCTATAATAGCTTTGAGGACATTTAATAGCAAATTAAATATATTTTTTTATCCATTTTGCATGTTCAAAAGCTAATTTATTGGAATTTATAACTTAGTAAGTTGTAATTGACTATTAAGTGATGTATCAAGTTTGCACATGGTCACATGTAAACTCAACCATAGACAAATACCACAAATACACTAAAGATCACTATCTCTGTACTCTGTAGCTGAAAGACTATTTAGATGCCATCTCTCGGTTTGAGAGAAAACAAAATTTTAGAAGCGCGCGTTTGAAATGCCACTACACTCAAATTTCATTTTACATTTTTACTCTTATACGCATATTTCTGATTGATATTTGATTTAATTACATTGAAAAAAATTATTTTTAGAAAAGTACTCCAAATGAAGTATCTGAAAATACAATTTAAATAAAAAAAATCAACATATTCAATTAAATCAAGTATCAATCAGAAAAATAAAATTAAAACACATTTAATATAACTATTTTTATTATTTTTTATTTAACAGTAAGCTGATTTACAGTTGATAAAATAGTAATAAAAATCAGAAAGGTTTCTATAGCTCCAAATAAGACGCAAAATATATGGCTGAACCACAGACCAGTGAACATATTATATGAGGTCCTCAGTGGAAAAGCGGTACAAGTGAATAAACTTAAATATTGAGAAATTTAATTGTAAAGTTTAAATGTGATAGTAAAATCTGTTGGTGAACAATAATTTATTTTTCAAAAAATTTCGGTCGTATATATTATAGTCTGGGGGCCAGGGGGTGTCTTCATCATTGATTACCACTCCTCTGTAACTTCGTGTACGGCTTCATTTTGACGAGTCTTCCAAGTCTTTTATCTACGAAAATTCTTATAAGTGCGACGTTTACTAAATACGCAGTTGCGAAAGGCGTTAATTCGACGATGTTATAAACAGTTATTGCCAACGTTTTACTTTTAAATTTACGTAAAAGATAATGAAATAACCTACGCGAAAATATATTTGTCCGACAAAAATGGTGCGTCGTTCACCGTGTCCGCCGTCTGTAACTTGGCTTGTTATTTCATTGCCTTTTACGTAAATTTAAAAGTAAAACGTTGGTAATAACTGTTTATAACATCGTCGAATTAACGCCTTTCACAACTGCGTATTTAGTAAACGTCGCACTTATAAGAATTTTCGTAGATAAAAGACTTGGAAGACTCGTCAAAACGAAGCCGCACACGAAGTTAAGGAGGAGTGGTAATCAATGATGAAAACAGCTCCCGGACCATTATACAGATTTCCGTATCAATATGATTTTTTGAAAATGTCAAGCCATATGAATTTTCTAAGCATTTTTTCTGACTTGTACCATTTTGACACTCAAGACGTTCAGGCAAAAAATGGTTCAACTGCATTTTAAATTAATGTTTAACGTCTTATACATTCAATTTTGATATATAAAACGTTAACTCATTTTAATTTATAAATAAAAACGCTTTCTAACTATTGGAACAGAAAAATTTTTTTAAAAATTAGAATTAAATAAAACTATTAAAATAGTATTTTTCATATTAACTATGTTTTTAAATATTAACTAAATATGTAATGATAATGCATAGAATTATTTAACATTTGACACAAATTTTAAATGCAGTCAAGTACCGTATTAACACAACACTTTGTTTTTAGAGAGCTTTCTAGTGATGTATATAAATCCTGGATTGGACCGACTAGAGGGACTGTTCAGGTAAAATTGGGGGTAAATTTTGAAATAGGATTAAACTATTCAATATAGGACAAAAAGTTAAACGACAATATTGTAGTCCAACTGACGCTTTACAAAAAAGTTCCATATATATAACTGAGGGCCCTAACTTAATGCGTGTCAACCACGCACTTGACGAATTTTTGAGTTATGACATCGAACTTTTATTTCTCTTATGGAATGGCACAGTTAAATGGCTTATCAAATGTCACATCTGTCTTCGAAAGTGAACTAAAAAACTGTATAGTAAACTGTTCTAATTAAATATAAAATCTAATGTTGTATAATTTTTCTAAAAGGAAATTAAACTTTATCTTCGAAGAAAAAAATCTTCGAAGTTATTTTTCAAGATAGACATAAGTCACATAAGATATGACATACCGATACAGAGGGGAGAGAAAGTGCCATTAACTGTGCCAAAATCTGTTTCACGTTCCATAAGGAAAACAAAAGTTCAGGATCATAATTCAAAAACGATTAGTCATAGCAAAATTCTAAGAAAATGTTTGAATTATATGTAAAAAAAGTACCATCAGAATGTGCATATAAAAATATATAAAAATATACCACAGTTTTACTAATAATAAGTTATTGGCAGAAAAATAAATTTACGAGTAGAATTATGGTTTTTTTTTTTGGCTATCCTAAACAATATGGAATTTGGGAAGTTTGGAGATAGTATTCGATTGCTTCTACATAATTCATCTAATTTAACTGAAACTGTATCTCTCACCATTTTACAAGATCACCATGTTGGGAATTTTATTAGGGATATCCTGTATAATCTGGTACGATTTGACATATGAGGCGTTAACTCCAATGCGCATATTATTTTAGTTAAAATAGTGTTTTCTATTCGTTTTTCTTTTCACAAAAATTGGTTTAGCGGAAATCTGGCATTAAAACAAAACTAATGTGAACACATTCATAGTTCATCATTTAATTCTGGGTGTATTTTTTTAGTTAAACATTTTTAATTTCCGGCGTTTTCGGTTATACCGGAAACTTAACAGTATAACTTCCTTAGTTCAAAAAGGACGTATTTAAATTTGAAATTTACTTTTTATTTAAATGTTATGTTAGATTGGCATCTTTAATTTTATATTTTATTTCAATAACATACAAATATCATAAACTTCTAGACCAGAGGTTCCCAAAGTTTTACGTCGGCGGGTCAAATCGTAAATATCAAAATGTTTTAAGACGTTTGCTTACTTAAATTCTTGGGTGAACAAACTAAATATAATAGTGGTGTTTAACCCATCGATCGCGGTCGATCGATCTTCTAATGTACTTTACAAATCAAAAATAGGGGAAGGGGAGCTAGGGGCTTGTTGTAACAGAGGTAAGTAGTAACACGCAATTTTTAGTGGGAATCTCAACATTTAACCCCATATTTTTTGTTCAATTTATTTAATTCCTATACCATGGGGCATCACGTCATCATAGCTACTACTAACGGACCTAATTAAAAAACAAACTTAAAAAAAATTAAACTTGATGACGTCATTACGTATACCAAATTTTTTAAAAGCTTCAAAAACCATAATTTTAGTGCTAGAAAAATGAAATTTAAAGCTGCGTAATGACTTTTGATATACTAGTTTTTTTGCATTTTTCACCAAATCGGAATTATAAAAACAACAAAAAAATTACATGCCAAAACTAAATCACATTTCCTGAAGGAATTTAGGGAAAGTAATTTCATTGAAAAAAAGCTTAAATACCACTGAACGCTGATATATAAAATCTATGTAATAACAAGAGATACTGCATATATAATTTAATATTTTTCAACGGAAAAATGTTTAATTTACTAATTCAAGATTATAGACGGACGTTCTGGTACCTCATTTTGGAAACCACTGTTGTTTATACTGAATAGTCAAAAGTACATGAGCGACTAGATCATTGACCGCATTGATTATAAAACTTATGATTAAATGGTGGTATTTGAGCTAGAGAAAATTGTGAGAAATAAACCGAAACACATTGGATTAAATTTTTGTTTGTACAAAAAACGATAGCAGTCCGAGTACTCTTATGAATCGAAGCGAGCCGTTACGAATCAGCTTAGCGTAAGTTAAGTATCAAAAAAAGGATAAATTTTTAATGAGTGATCTACATAAATCACCTGTAGTTAATTGTAAAAAAAATTGAAATTAAAAAAAAAATTTAAACTTACCTAAAATGACACCTAACAACACACCAGACAATGTGACAAACAGCAACAAATTTTCCGATAGCCATTTCTGCACGCCGGTCAACTCCCTGGGCGCTGAACTGTCCACCGTGGTGTTACGCGGGAGCTGCGGCCCCTCTTCGGTTTCTGGGCCACAAGGCGAGGCCATCTTTGCGAATAGGTATTCTGAAAAACGTTGCGATTTTTCCATCTTAATTGTAACAACGTAATAAAATAATGTTGGCGATTATTCGATTTGTCCGAATGTGTTGCGAAAATACTAGCTCTCGATTTTTGGGCCGTTTTGGTGGTTTAATTTGAAGTGAAACTAATTAAAATCGAAATAAAATTTCGCTAATCGGCGAAATTATTGTTGAAACAAGACCGTTTATTGGAACACTTAAATTTCGAGCAGAATTAAATTCGAAAATTTTCACTAGTCAACTAATTTCAAATTTTATTTTGAAAAATAAATATTTATTATGCTTTCTTTTTTTCCCGAGAAACACTTCTTGGTTAGAAAATGATGGTTTTTCCGTATTGCAAACAAATTTAAATGAATGACCACAAGCAAATTGTCATTTTGATTTGTCGAAAGCTCCCTGCCACTTTACAATGAGCGTGCGCAATTATTGATCGCCGTTTAGAAGGAAGCCCAACCAATTCATATGTACCATATGTACACAAAACCATACGTATAATTACACTGAATTACATTGATTCATTAGAAGTACCTATTTTTAAATGTATAAACTAATCCGAATATTGGTACGGTGCCAAATTTTGTTGAAATTTTTCGTTATTTACAATGGGCCCATTAAAATACAAATTCATTGATAAATTAGCCTTCTTCATTCTTACTGAAAATACTGAAAATTGTGCGTGGAAACCCACGCGTTCTAAATGATTCTTTTGTCATCAGTATGATAAAATGTATTTTGATAAAATTCTTGTAATATACTTAAGGTTAGTTTTGTTTTCTAACAAAATTACTGAATATGTATTTTCATATTATTTTCGTAATAAATACAAAATTAGTTGTAGGGGAGACTGGGGCTAAATGGTAAATTTTTGGCAAATGTTTTTTTTTTGAGGCACCAACACAATTATATTGTAGACAAATTAGTCATCTACAGCTTTTCATGATGAAATTTGTGATGTTTTCACGAAAAGTGCATGTTTTTTCCTTTTTCCTGAAGTTAAATTTTTTTAACATTTAACCCCATGGTGGGGCTAAATGTTAAATGGCTGAAACTGAGTGCCTTAACATATTTCTAGCCTACTAAAACTTCGTTATACAACTTTTTGAGTTGTATAACGATGTAAATATGTAAAAAGATATTAAAACGATGAATGATGTAAAGAAAAACGCCCATTTATTGAAAAGTACAACTTTTATAAGGAAAATGAAAAATTATCAGTTTGACTTATTTTTTTCTGAAAAGAAAAGCTACTAAAAATTTTAGAGAATTTTATAGTACAACTGATAACGAATATGTAGAAATTTAGATACTTTAATTTTAAAAATATCGTTATTTTCGATATCGATAATTTTCCATAACGAAAAGTAAGTTTCAACAGTTGCAATATGTTTGGAGTACCTACAATTTGCTTTGCTTGAGCCTTCGTAAATTTCGTTACTTTTTCGTTTCGACACATGATTTAGAAAATATTTACCATCAAATTTTTCAATAACGTAAACTATCATTTATAAACAAACATAACAAAAACTGGTACACTTTATGATAGACCGAAATCAGAAGACCTATACACAAATATTTGAAATAAGAAATAGAAACAATTTATTGAACATATAAACCGACAAATAAGAAGAGAAAATAGAAGAAAATTAAAAAAAACCATTTAACATTTAGCCCCACCAATGATTTAACACTTAGCCCCAAGGAGCGTTTTGAGCTTTGACAACGATCACAAGAATGATGACAATAAATATACAAAAAGTTTTTAAAGATCCGTATTCACAATACATAAATGGACTAATATACTTACTTTAATGAAGATATGTCCGAAAAAACTCCTTTTCGGATGGAAAGTATGGCAGCAAAGAAAATTACTTTGGCATTATCGAAACACATTTAAGGATATGTACACCACAAGGCTCAGATGAACTTCACATTACTAACGTCGTCTGCTTTCTAGTCAAGAAGGCCCTCTAAGGTTAAAATTTCAGCTTTGTAACTGTTAACATTCAAAAGATAATGCAGAAACATGGTTTTGAAAATTTACCATTTAGCCCCAGTCTCCCCTATTAATAAAAATAAAACATAATAAAGCGGTAGAGCAGGGAATCAGATATTTATCCGCTGTTTAAATTAAAGAGAGCTAATTAAAAATTAATTATTAATTTTAAGACAGTATTCTAGTCTCGAATTTTTTGAAATAGGTTCTTTTTTTGTTTCCTCTTCTGAAAGTCTAGAACTCTAGACCTTTAAAAATGTGTCCTCAAAAGAAAATTTATAAAGTTATAGCTATTTTAATACGGTAGGTCCGGTATCGAAGCTATTATACTTCAAAACTTTAAATTTTCATTTTTCTTGAAACTACATTTTTCCAGCTGGTCGAAATGATATCTTGAGTTCTATTTATTCAATCGACTTTGAATTTGGTATGTACCTTCAATACATGTTACTTTATGGTACGGACTACGGACATTGCAAAATTTTTATTTTTTTTATTTTTAAAAAATAAAAAATTTTTAAGAAACCTCAAAAAAATAATTTTTTTCAAACAGCTGCCATTTTCAGATTTTTTAATTTTTCTTTTCATTGTAGTTCCTGCTAGAATTACAACCTTTTTCCTTTTTTGTTGCAGATGGACACAAATCCTAACATCATGTCAACCATCACATCACTTCTTTTTGTATGACTCTATTTAAATTGCTTAGTCCTTGAATTTTCATTTTTTTATATAATAAAAATATCGATAATATAATAAAAATACCCCTGTCGCAGCACCTGCATAACATAGTGAATTTCCACTTATAAAAATCCGTTTTTCTGTGATTTTTCACCCTTCTAAGTGATTTTTCCCCTTCTTTCTAATGGTGTAAATAAATGTCGCAAAAATTTTTTAACATGAGACAATTTTGGCAAAAAATTAACTTTTTTCACTAAAAATTACCAAAAAAAACCATGTTCCAGACATCCGACATGGCTGGCTAACGGTGTGGGACTAAATACAAATATCTACTTAATAAACTAACACTGACCGACTGACAGACAACCCACAGCCTAAACCGTTGGGTTTAGAAGAATGAAATTTTGCACAGGAGTTCCCTATGTAACGTAGGTGAGCACTAAGAAAGGATTCTAGAAAATTCGTCCCCTAAGTGTAGTACAAGATCCCGCAGCTGATTTCTGCAGGTATCTGCTTTTTTAATGCAACTTAATTTAAATGAATCCTTAATGACAATGTAATAGATTGCTCCCGGGTTGCCTATCGAAAATTAACCGTAAGTACCTTTAATTGCCGTCATTAGGCGAATAATCGGAAAGACATTTTTTGATGTTTTAAAGTGTCAAATATTTTCAAAGATTTTTAAAATTTACAAACTTTTCTCATAATAACAAGAAAAGTAAATAATTTTTTCCAAGTTACAAATACAAAAGTAAGCCAAGAGCCATTTGATTTGACTTTTTAATTTTTTTTATTGATCTATAAGTATATCTACAATATGTGTATATTGCTTAATAAAACGATCAATTATTGATTATTTCAAAAATTTCAGAGAAAAATTCCAAATATTTTCGACGATAGACGATTATAGCGCCAAGCACTATAATGGCTTTACGCTTTGTCAAAACGTTAAATGTGAATTTTTCAAAACTACATTTTGGTAAACCGAAATTTTAATATTTCTGCTTAACGGATCGGTTTGAAAGTTAAACATTTCTGCACAACAATAGACAATAACTACAGAAGAGACTACGATTATTTTATTTGAGCGAAAATATACAGTGGCCATCCAATGGTACATACTCCGATTTTACGTAGTGACGTCAGCGATTTAGTGGGGTTCCCCTCTCACAGATATGTTGTTGTTTGTCTGTGTTGGTGAAAATTTATGTACTAAGCCCGAGTCAGGGCCGTAGGTAATATTGTCTGAGGGTCTCGTAGCCTTTAAAAATTTTAAAATTTCACTGAAGATATATATGCACATATTCTGTATACGTAATATGCAAAATGCAAATGTAAAATAAGTAAGGTAAAATTCTAGAATATTCTAATCATCAACTAGCAGAGATATCAAAAAACAAACTTCACCGTTGAATTGGTCATTAAAAATGAGATTAAACAGTGTAGTTTGACAAAAATTTTAGAATGTTCTATTTGTCAACTAGCAAAGATATTAAAAAATCAATTGTACCATTTAATTGTCCATTGAAAAAGAGATCAAATTACACATTTTGACAAATGTTCTGGAATATTCTATTTGTCAACTAGCAAAGATATTCAAAAACAAACGTCGCCATTGAATTGAGTACCAAAAAAGAGACCAAATAACATATTTTGAGAAATATTCTAGAATATTCTATTTGTCAACTAACAAAGATATTGGAAAATCTACTGCACCACTTAATTGTCCAACCGAAATTATAAACCAATGTAAACCAAATGTCCGATTTTGACAAACAATTTTTGCTATCTGACGAATAGAATATTCTAGAACATTTATGAAAATGTGCTATTCCGTCTTTTATTCGATATATATATATATATATATATATATATATATATATATATATATATATATATATATATATATATATATATATATATATATATATATATATATATGCCGCTTCATAACGACTGTCGTCGTCTTTCGGCTCCCACTTTCCACACTTCTCGATGTTGCCACTGATCCGCGACCAGTCTCCGACATCTCATTGCGTCTTCGACCCCTTCACTCCAACTTTTCCGAGGTCGGCCTCTCTTGCGCCTTTCTATGGGTGTCCATTTAGATATTAAATTGGGCAAACGATGTTCCCCCATTCTTTGTACCTTTTATTCGATGACCAATTAAATGGTGCAATCGATTTTTCGATATCTTTGTTAGTTGACGAATAGAACATTCTAGAATTTTTGTAAAAATGCGCTGCTTATTCTAATTTTTAGTGCGCAATTGAATAGTGAAGTTTGTTTTTTGGTATCTTTGCCAATTCATGAGTAGAATATTCTAGAATTTTTGTCAGCTTCCGCTATTTGGCGTCTTTTACGCTGATGAATGCGATAGTGAAGTTGATTTTTGGACAGTTTTCTAAAAGTTGTCACTCATATTCATTAGTATAACATTCGATTTCCTTTGTCTACACAACCGAATTTTAAGTGTCAATTGTCTCTTAAGATAATATTGTTTTAAATAAATTCAGATAAATAATATTTACCAACCCCCCAAAACAAAAGTTTACCGACGCCCCTGATCTTCCGATTTTACGTACTTCCCCTTAAATTTGCACCGACCACTATGTAAAATTGGATTTGTGGTGTAATTCATATAATGGTTGACCTTCAAATTTGATGATTTCAATTATTATTATTATTATTTTTTTTTTGTAGAATTGGGGGAGGGGGAAACTGGCCAGTTTTTTTTTATTTTAATCTGTTTTGTGGCTATTACTAAAATAATTTTTTCGCAATTGTATTGACTTAAAATTTTCATGAAATATTTCTAGGGATATGAATTTTAAAAAATGATAGGTAGGTTTAGGTATTGTTTAAAAATATTTGAAAAATTCTAATGTTTACTACAAAATTTTCCAGTTGGTTCAAAACACAAATATTTTTATTTTTCATTAACGACACTAGGGTAAAAGACCCCATTGTCGATCGGGGTTATAAGTCCGATCAGTTTTGACATTTATATTTTAATGAAGTTATTTCTGAAAGAAACCTTTGATAAAAAAAATTATTGTTAATACAATGATTATTTTTCAATTTAAATTCACATCACATTTAATGTCTCCTCACTTAATTTAAGAAATACATATATATATATAACAATTTTTGTTGAATTCATGAATTTTTAATATGGTGGATGATCATTTTTCAAAACACATGGGTTATAAATTGTAACATTTTTCACCGAATTTTTAAAGTTATTAGCATAATAAAAGTATACAAATAATTGTTATTAGTCCACTTAAGAGATTAGGATAGCTAAATTAAATTTTATATGTGTTAAATATTATTTGTATGACTGATCCTTGTTGGGATCCAAGTTTTCGAGTTGGGTATTTTGAGAATTATACAGATATTCCATATCTATTTTATAAACATTTTTAATTAATTTTTGGGTTTAAAACACTTAACTAACCGTTTTTATAATTTCACTTTAATATTTTATTTATTTCAGAACGTAAAATCAATTGAAAAATAATTAATATTGAATTAAAACTTCCAAATTGAAATTAAAATGTCATTTAGATTTGAAACGATATGTAAATATATACGTCATCTATCATCAATTTAACTGTTTAAAAATTCACAATGGCGTATAGATAAGTTAGAATCATGTCACAATGTACACAATGTTTTTTAAAGCAAAATTATAGATGGCGAAAGAAAATACAGTATTTTAGTGGTTTATTTTATCGAATATTTAAACCCTTCTGTCATTGCTGCTATGTTTCACAAGGTGTCATTCTGTGATACTCTATGACACAGACTGACCTCTTGTAGTGGATAGAGTGTCAAAGTGACTGAAAGAGAATGGTTCAAATATTCGATAGTATAAGATTTACTACTGTACTGATGTACATTAGTAATCGGACTAATCGGTGATTTTTGATAGGGGTAAGTGTATTGATCTTTCAAAGGAGGTTAATATTTTCTGTATGCTTTTTAATAGACGTCAACAAATTATAAAACAAAATCATTAATAAATCAAAATTTTTGGGTTATATTTTCTTAAAAACATATCTATTGGATTAAAAAAACTTGGTTTCATACTTATTAAGAAAAAAAAAATGGGTGTTTTGTTTATTTTTTAATTTTTTTAAGCTAATTTAATGATACAGCTAAAAATAGTGATCGGTCATCGGGTCTCTTACCCTACTTAATTATTTAATTTATTTGGATTAATAAATCAAAAACTCATATTTGAAAAATGACGAAATATGTTTAGTATGTGATATTTTCAATTAATATTTGGATATTGGCCAAATATGCCAATTTTGTGACATAAAATTATTTTTAATTTTTTCGCGTCTGACCATAAGATATTTACGTAATTTTTTTTTTAAGTTTTTGTATTCTTATTTCCAATTTTTTTTTTTAAATCACGTTTTTGCGACAATATCAAAAAATTATTTTTAGTATACGAATTAAAAAAAGTCTAAATATAGGTTGGTTTTAAAATTATTGTTTATTCAGTTCAGTAATGTTTTGTACATACATATAACAAACTTAGCTTATTTTTTAGAATTAAGTATTTAACTTCTTTTTCAAATAAAAAACAATGTTAAATAGAATTGCATATTTCAAGGAGATTTACAAAACAAACCAAAATTTGGGATAGGAATCTTTTAGGGAATTTATTTTTAATGTCCGATTATTAATTCATGGGAAATAAAATTGTGAACTTACGGAACGGTCAATATTCGAAGAATTTCAAAACAAATATAATTTCAGAATTTTAATAAGACATCTAATAAATAATTTTGAAAATAAAATTTGCAAAAGCATAAAACATGACATTTTTAATGTAAAAAATTGAAAGAAAAATTTTCTTGGAAATACATGCTAAAATAAAATTTTTCACGAGCAACTTGTAATGTTTATATTCAGCAGTCGCCAAATTTTTATATTTACACTATAGGCTGAGAGCCAGGGACGGATCCACGGTATAAATTAGGAGGAAATAATCTAGGTGACAGGTAATCTTACCAACCTGTCAAGCTAGTGAATTATTCTCGACTTCATTTTCTAATCAAGAAGTGTTTTTCACAAATGTTTCAAAATTTTATCAATAAAGAAATGAGTTTATTTGTTTACATTCGACTCTCGGACTATTATATCCGCGAAGTTTCGTTATTTCGAGGTTATTGTACCTTTATAAAAAAAAAAACTTTTATATTTAAAAAAATTAATTCGCATATCTTTTTCTCATGATTAAAAAAGATACTAAAAATAAAGTATTAGCAAAAAATTACATAAAGTACTTATGGGGCTTGTGGGACGAAATTGCCTATATGCAATTGACTGAAAAGAAGTAATTTTACCATTAGAAATTTGTATATTTGGACAATATCCAAATGAAAATATCAGATTTTAAATAGATTTTGTAATTTGTCATAATATATATGGTAATTTATTTGAGTAAGTACCAAAAAAATATTTTTCAACTGAAACCACAAAAAATTATATTTTACGTGATTTGTTTATAACGAAAATTATTGAAAAATTGAAAGTAATAAAATATTTACTTTTAGGGTCGTAGTATGAGTTTAACTAGTTATTTAGTTTGCTGAGTATGAGTTTAATTTGCTGAGTATGAGTTTAATTTGCTGAGTATGAGTTTAACTAGTTATTTAGTCATGTTAACAGACGCGGAGCATAAAACAATTTATTGTCGATAAAAACATCTACATTTGCATTAAGGTACCATCACAGTTACTCCGGTAAAATTACAATTTTTCTCACAAAAATTTACTTTCTGGAGAATGGTTAGGGGTATCTTATGAGTTCAAACTCAAATTGGCGGGAAGGTGGAGGTTGTACTTCAGCCGCCATCAGTTTTTGCCAAACATCTCAACAACGGTGCATCTAATGAGAAAAATGCTCAGAATCAATTTTATAGAAAATTAAGTTTTGCGTTACTTTTGTTTGAAACATTTTTCGATGAAATTCGTATTTTTCGATGTATAACCTGCCAAAATTTCGTGGATCTAATTTTCCCCCAAAATCTCATTAACGATACTTCGAACATTGAAAGTAGTTATTATCGAATTTTTAGAACGTAAAATCCTCTACAGGTTTCATTCGAAACTTTCTGACGTATTTCTAATAGTTTGGAAGTTATAGACCTTTAACGTTAAAATTGCATCATCACATTTTCGGTAAGACATTTGACACTAATGAGATATATACTGCTAAAAACTTGGGCTGCAAGACTTTAGCTTTTTTTCAGAAAATCTTGAGGAGTATCCCATGAGCTTAAATACAAGTTGGCAGGATGGTGGAAGCTGTGCTTCAGCTGTCATCTTGGGTTCAAGTTTTTACACAATATTTCGAAAACGGTACATCTAACAAACAAACTGGTAAGAACGAATTTTTAGAAAAATAAATTTGGCACAATTTTAGTTCAAAAATTTTTTCGATGAAACCGGTATATTTCTATAGTTTTACTGAAACCTTTTTGACGTACCTGCTATAGCTCGAAAGTTATAAATCTCGAAAAATCCAAATTGTCAGTTTAATCGCTGTTGTAACACCTAAATGAGTTAGACAGTACGAAACACTTGGTTTGCAAAATTTACATCTGAGATTTTTTTATTGGAAAATGCTAAGGGATACTTCACTATTCGAAATATAAATTGGCGGGGTGATAGCAGTTGTGCTTCAGCCGTAATTAAATTTTTAATCTGAATTTAATAATCTTAATCCACTCTAATTAGTTTATTAAATTTAATAACATAATAATCTTAATTCAACGAAAAAAAGACTAATATGGAATTTTTACAAAAGTTCATACTTTTAAAAATTAATAACAACTTTCTTTACGACATACCTACCTAGGTATAACTAACGGAATTGTTTAAAAACAATAGTCGTTAAAGTTTTTTACATTCTAATTCTGTAGTTTAAGAGAAAAATATTCAAAACAAACTAATTTGAAGAGTGTTTGGAAAAAAACAAACTGTAAGAACTTACAAACTTTTAATATTCGACCTTAGTGCCTTCTGATTAGCAGCATATTTCTAGAAAATTCGAGTTATCGATTTCTAAAAGAAAACTTCGGCTGTAAATTATAATTAAAAAGAACATAAAGAACAGAAAGTTTGATTTTAATAATTATTAAAATCAAACTTTCTGTTCTTTATGTTTCCTTATGCTGTTAAAACAGCCTCTGTTATCTACTGGTAATAAGCTATAATTCTGACGATTATTATTTTATAAAATCTGAACAGTCCTATGCCAATAAGCTCCAGATAAAAATTGTATCTTTACGTTCTGTTTTTACGTTATAGCTATTTTTAGTGGTGTATAAGGTATTGTTAACGAAATAATGGGAAAAAAATTGGTTGTATAAATATTTGGTAAAAACCATAAAAACTAAGATCCAAAATGGCGGCTAAAGCAAAACCCCCACTATCCCGCCAATTTGGATTTAGACACACGGGATACTCCTAAACGTCTTCCGGAAAAAAAATTTGAGAATAAATTTTGCAAATCAAATTATTAGTGCTGCATATCTCTTATGTGTGTTAACAATACAGACTCTTACTGACAATTGGACATGATTTTGACGAAGTGAGGTCTGTAATTTCTGGACTATTAGTCTTACGTTTAAATGTTCAGATAAAAATTGTAAAGAATTTTACACTCTAACAATTTCTTAATAGCTATTTTCAAGGTATAACGTATTTACGAGATATTAAAGAAAATGGGATCCATGAAATTATGGCGAGTTCTACATCGAAAAGTTCTTCGAGGAAAAGTCTTTTGTTCCAAATTTAATTCTCTATAATATTAGTTCTCATCATTTTCTTTGCTAGATGTACTGTTATTGAGATATTTAACAAAAACTAAGATCCAAGATGGCGCCTAAAGCACAACCTTCACTATCCCGTCAATTTGGATTTACACACATAGAATATTCCTAAACGTCTTCTAAAAAAATAATTTCAGAAGAAAATTTTGCAAACCAAATTATTAGTGCTGCATATCTCATAAGTGTGTTAACAATACAGACTCTAACTGACAATTGCACGTGATTTTGACGTTTAGATGTCTATAGCTTCTGAACTATTAGTTCTACGTAAAAAAGCTTTAAATAAAATTTGTAGAGAATTTTATGCTCAACAAGTTTTATAATAACTATTTTCAGAATATTTTTCACATCTGAGGAGATATGAGACAAAAACAACTACAACGAATTTTCACAAAGATTTAATGTTCGATATCCTGAAAAATATTAATTTCACGGAAAAATGCTTCAAACAAAAATTGTAGGAAATTGAATTTCTGATAAAATTGTTCTTACCATTTTCCTTGTAAGATTGATAGTTTGCGAGATATTGGCGATTATTTGAAAAAAGATATTTTCCAATATGGCGGCTGAAGCACAACCTCCACCATCCCGCCAATTTATATTTATAGTCACAAAACATCTCTGAACAACTTCCAAAAGAAAAATCTTATACATATGTAAATTTTTCATTTTGACAGGTTTTTTCTTGGTAAGTTTTACTGTATTAAGTGTAGAATTTTGAAAAAATCATTTTTCTTTTTTTTTTGGTCTTAAAAAATATATATATATATATATATATATATATATATATATATATATATATATATATATATATATATATATATATAGTTATGCATGTTCTCTCAAAATTTCAAATTGAAATTCGAATTATTGCGGTCGCTATGATCACGGATCAATGGATTCAGTGTAAATACAAAATTCTGTGAATCGATGGGCGTCTTTTGGCGGGATGTTATACCACTTTACATTCAGTTTTTCCACAACCAGTAAACGTATAAGAGCAATATTGTTATCACCACATTATCACATTTTTATTGAAACAATGATTCAAATGGCTGCCATTCTTTCAAATTTCAAAAGAAAAAAAAACCCTTATAGGAACATTGCAGCTTACCTACAGATTGATAATATATTTTAGTTTTTTTTTCTCAGATGAAAACTGCGGCCGCAATCGTGGGCACCAATTGCCGCTCTTTTTTAAAGACACTTTTTTAAAAAAATTATAAAAAATAAATAATAAAAATGAATAAAAAAAAACGCCGTGAGCAACGGAGCCCCATCACGGAAGTCGAATTTTTCCTTTCATCTTCGGTATTGAGTGTTTACAAGCGAAATATAATTGAAAGTCCACAAGCGATTTGTAATTTTGGTGGTTTCAAAACTGATGATGAGTGTCCGGTTGATCGGGGCTTTAAAAAAAGGTTTTAAGTTTTTAAGGGCTGAATCTCAGTAAATTTCAATTTTGTGCCGATAGCAGTTAACAGGGAAAAAGCCAACACAATTCGTACGAGGGCATTTCTATCCATGCTTATCCGCCAATTGCCTTTGTGTTTTATTTTTAAATATTAAAAAAGGAACTTAAATAGTAAACTGGAAGGCTTTTATGAAGATAATTTTTCTTTCCAAAAAAATCCAAAATTTCTATTTTATAAATAATAAAAATCCAAAATTCCTAATTTATAAATAAACAGTGACTTTAATAACATTTTCAAATTACTTAATATGTATGTATTTCATTTGTTAAAAAATTGTATTCACTTTTTTTTAAATTTTTTAAAATTACTATTCGCCTACTTGTATTTAGAATAAAAGTAATGGGGCTCATTTTCGAGGCACCCCACTTTGATAGTATGAGGTGCCTCGAAAATGAGCCCCATTTACCAAATTTCATCTCTTAACTTCCATAGGGGGGCCCTACACAAATTAAAAGGTGGCAGGAATATATATATATATATATATATATATATATATATATATATATATATATATATATATATATATATATAGACATTTTTTTTCTACATATTCGTGTTCTACGGGTCCGAAAACGGATAGCGCCCCTACTCTCGCAGCTCTTATCGTATAGACTGTATAAGTCTAATTTTTCGGAGAAAATTCGACTAAAAATATTTGTGTATTGTCAAGTAGTGGTATTAATCGTAAAAAAAATTCATTCCCATTCCCCCATCCTACCCATCCGAAAAAAAATTGTGAAAATTGACTATTTTTCGGCCGGTCACACTGTGATGGTACCTTAACAATTTTTAATAAACTTAATGACGTCATTTAATTTAAAAAATTCTTTGTTCTCAAATCAAACTTTATTGCAGTTATTTGAATTAAGGCGATTGGTCTAATTAAGGTAATTTGAGTGTGAACTTTTCATTTTTGTTACTAACGAAATTCCTTTTAGAAATATATAATTGATTCGACAGAAACTTTTTGCTAGAGGTTTTACCTGTATAATTTTGGAAAAAATGAAACGAAACGGCTTCGAAAATCTCTAATTCGCTTTCAGTTTCAACATTCTATTATTTTATTTACGGTTTTTAAGGCACTTAAAAATTTTAATATACTTGATGACGTCACGAAATTAGAAAATTAGTTTTTCTCAAATCAAGCATTTGAAGAATAATTTGGGTATGCCAACCGTTCGGTTTTGAGTCGGATAGTTCGCTCATGATGTGATTTGTTCGGGTCCGGTCTAATATGTGGGACTTTTGGGACTAGTATTTTTTGTTCGTTTTTTGTTCTCTACTTTTGTTTTTGTTCGTCCAGGGTATATTTGGGGAAATAGTTTAACGTTGGTGTTTCCAGGTCACAGGAAATTCAAAATAAATGTAACGCGTTAAAATGTTTCTGTTTTTTCTGTTTTGCTTTTTTGTGCTCGTCAGCTCAAAAAAATTTCCGACAAATTTTCATGTCCGGTCTCCGAAAGTTGAAAAGTTGGCAAGCCGGGTATGAAAGCTTCTCATAAACTTCTCGTAATGAAAAAAATTATACTGAAATACTGTAGGAGGTATTTTCATTTGAACTGAGAATTATAATTGAAAAATCACAATAAAATTTGAATCTGAATCTCCGTTGAAGAAAGGAGTGTGACCTCTTAACCACTCTCTGTATCCGCACTTGCACGGTGATGTGACAGTTATCGAAGTAATAATGTAATTTAAATAATACTGAAAATATTATTTACATAATTTAATTAAGTAATTAACTACTTAATAAATAATACTTTGTAAACAATAAGAGATAAGGTTAGTTAACTGAAGCGTGTAAATATAATAATTTTTAAATGTTATGTAAGAATTTATTTTTTTAGTACATTCAGTTCTTCGATTATTTATTTACCAGTTTTGATAGTTTGTAAAACTGGTAACGCACAAAATAACTATATATTTATAACGGGGATAGTTTTTCTTGAACAATTTTCGCCACTGACAAGGAGATGAACCCAGAGTGAAATTCACAATTTCGATGAAACTTCGCTGGTATGCAGAATAGGCAAAAATAAGAGAACCATATTTTTTTTTATCGGCCATCTACCACGTTTACGAGGTGAAATCTGCCCCTAAAGTTGGGGGTGAAAACCGTATTTCTTAAAATATCTCGAAACTATAAGAGATAGAGGAAAACTTTAAATTGATAAAATGCTTCTCTTTGAAAGACCTATTCACCTGTATAGGTTAAACCAGGGTTGGGTTCATAAGAGGGGCTGGAGGGGTGAAAATGTGGATAAATTTTTTTGTACAACCTGAGTGGTACAATGTATAAAATTTTTTTCGTCATAAATAGAGAGAGCACCAAAAATTAGGGGATAAGGGTTTTTGCGTTTTTCCGAAATATGTGTGGTATCCAAAACATATTAGAAAGAAAAAAATAGGGTAGATTATATTGTACTATTATTGATTGCAAATACCTTCTATATTTTTTTATTTTTATGTTTATTGCTTCATGAAAATGTAAAATTTTTACTTTCCGATAATACCAGACCATTTCACTATCCGTACTACCATTATGCGTACGGTTTGTGTGTGTTTGTATATACATATACAATCTACGTGACAAAATTTTTAATGTAAATAAACATTTTTATGTAAACAAATCTTTAATTTTTAACATATACAGGCGATTATTTTGAAAGTTAACATAAATATATGATAATAGTAATAATAAAAATTATTAATACACATATATATTATAATTTCCAAGCTTACAATTAGAAATAAATATTATGTAGCTGGAAAATATGACTTAAAAATTTATTTTTATAAAAATACTTTAATTTTTATTAAAAAATAAATTGTCTAGAGAAACATCCTGTATATGATTCCTTTAAGGGTACGACGTATGTGTATTGTCGTACGCTTAATGAAATGGTCCGGTAATTATGTATTTTTCAGTACTTACTTAATTGGTAATTTAGCCATGTGTATAATATTTGGTAACCCCTATTGTATATTTTTTACACCTATTTCTGCCAAAGTTCTCTGGTAATTTGTTTGGTTTACTGTTTAGATGATTTGTAATAAATTTTGTGATTTAGGAAATGGGGTTGACACCTACAAAGCATACAAAAAAAAAAAAAAAATAAGAAAAGTAGTTTGAATGTTGAGAAAGAAATAAACGGCGTTAATTTGTTTAAAAAGAATTTGTAAGAAGATAAAGGCAGTTTATCTATTGAACGGAAAAGATTACTGCTTCTTGTCGAACATTCATTAACACTTGCAAACCAGATAAATTTGGCAAAAATTGGTGTAAAAAATATAGAATATGGATCATCAAATATACACATGGCTTAACTACCAATTAAGTAAGTACTGAAAAATACATGAAAGTAAAAATTTTACATTTTCATGATGAAATAAATGTAAAAATAAAAAAATACTGAAGGTATTTCCGGTCAATAATAATGCAATATAATCTACCCTGTCTTTCTCTTCCTTGTTCCTTATGTTTTGGATATCACACATATTTCGGAAAAACGCAAAAACACGTGCCCCTAATTTTTGATGCTCTTTCTATTTATGATGGTAAAAATTGGATGCATTGAATCACTCAGGCTGTACAAGAAAATTTACCCCCATTTTCACTCGTCCAGCCCCTCTTATGAACTCGACCCTGGTTTAACCTATACAGGTGGATAGGTCTTTCAAACGGAAGCATTTCATCAATTTAAAGTTTTCCTCTATCTCTTATTGTTTTCGAGATATTTTAAGAAATACGATTTGAACCCTCAAGTTTAGGGGCAGGTTTCACCCCGTAAACGTAGAAGATGGCTGATAAAAAAATACGGGTCTCTTATTTTTTCCTATTCTACACACCAGCGAAGTTTCATCGAAATTGCGAATTTTACTCTGGATGCATCTACTTGTGAGAAAGTGATAATAATATTAATTTTGATTACACGATCATCGGGTATACAAGAGGTTTGTTCCACCAGACAGAAGTGGTCATACATTTTACGATCATGGCATGCACACAATGAGTGCGCAGTGCACACTATATTCATTGTGCGCATGCTATAACCGTACAATATACGATCATTTCTGTGTGTTGGAACAAACCTTAATAAAGCTTCAAATTTCTAGGAGCATTTTTGAAGTCGCTTGAAGCTTTAGAAGCTGCTTTTGTTTGCCAAAATTAAAAAAAAGTACAATTAACAGAATAATTGAAAGAATTTCGTTATTTTTATAGAAAGATTAGATTGAAACGACTGACAATGATGATGTGATGATTAAAAGTTCGATTATTTTGAGTTTTAATTAGAACACTTGGTATAAGACCTTAAACATTGGCATACATATTTGCACAGTATAAATTCTGGTCTAGGCTAGGGACGATTAAATTTTTTTCTTATGTGCATCATCTAATTACGCACGTGCTTATCATCGTAAACACAGACAGAATTTGACAAGAATAATTACGCCTTTAAGTTGCGTAGATAAGTTTGAAAAATAATACATTTTTAACTCCTCGGCATATTGAAAAGTTATTGTAATGGGCCCGTAAATTAGTCAAAATTTTTAGAATATTTCTATTTCGAGATTACTATAATGTTTTTACACTATATTTAAAAAGGTGTATGTATTTATGTATACGTGTGTGTACGCGCATTTATTTCCTGCAAGGTATTTCGCGAATGAAAAATGGTCTCGACTTTATGTCGAGGTACCAATTCACATGTATTAATATCTACATTATCGAAAAAAGTTCACCCGTCAGGCGACCGTTCCTTTTTGGAGGAGTCAGAGTTGGGGTCACAAACTGATAAGGGACTGATATGTAAGCAGCATTTATGAACAGTACCCAGAAAGATCCCAATGAAAAAGACCATTCTATTCAAAGATTACAAAGAATCAAAATTTATTTCACGTCAATAGGGGAAGGTGAGGGTATTTTTAAGAGCAAAACGGTTACTGCATATTGAAATTTCAGAAAATTATATTTAATAAAATTTTTCGAAATTCCGTCACCAGACGAAGTTAGATAGGAAACCTTATACGAGGGCGAATCAAAAAGTTCTTGGAATCACTATAAAAATATATGAAAATTCAATCAAAAATATTTTATTTTTTTACCTAATTTCCTTCCAATTCTATATATTTAGAATTCTATATATTTAGAATATCTTCCTTCTTTAAAAAAAATCATTTCCTTTACTCTCAAAAAACTCTTCTACTCGTATAATATACAGAATAATTTTGAGTCTGCTTTCATATTCTAAGTTCTAATATATCTGGAGATATTTATTGGTTTAGACACCAACGTTAACATCCAGAAAATTCTCATCTGGTTCTTTGGTTTGATGAAAATTGATTTTTTCCCAAACCGGTTTAGTTACTATACTTTTCCACGACAAGAAAGTTACATTTTTCATACAATTTATTGTTACCATACCTACTAATCGTGGACCGTGGTTGACTGCCATTGCGCATTTCAATTTTAAAGTTACATTTATTCCTGTCAACGCATATCCATATATCCATACGTAATAATTTTTGATATTAAGTTCAACGTTTCTAATTTTGAAAATTGACAAAAGTATAAATAAAAAAAACTAATTAATCGTATGCCAACGTGAACTGAACTCGTGAGCAATGTTATGGCATCATGCCCGTGCCGTAAATTAAAAACGATCGCTTGTCATTAGTTTATCGTTTGTTTCAAATTGTTTTCACCACGGGAAAAAAAGATAATTAGATATTTACTGAATGTGACTTCAATAAGTCTATTTTTATCTATCATTTGCCAAAATGTTTAATTTTTCCGTCAATATATTAATTAATAATTATGTTGTAAGAATTAATTTTAATTTTTGTGTAAACAAAATAGCGCATAAGTTAAGGTTACACTCACGCCATATTGAAAACCTTTGTTGGTAACGTTTTAAAGGCGTTTGAATCCTATTAATAAACGATGATTTTACTATGAAAATTTAAATAATAAACAGTTGGTATTTAGATATATTTTAGAAACGAATCTCCAATTTCAACAAAAATTTCCACGAAAACGACTATTTTATTTTTGTATTTCTGATAGAAACTGGTAGAGATATCTCCGGTATTTTCTAGAAATCATTATAAAGACTTGGTTTAACCATAATTTCCCATTCCGTAATAATTATTTCGTACAAAAATCAATTGAAAATTTTCACCTGCTTAAAACGGCCTTCAAATAATACGTTTAAATAAACGGTAGCTTTCCGTATTAGTCATGTAAAAGCACATTGAAATAAATAAAAAATATATTAAATTTTAATTGTACTTACCACTGGAGCTATTTTGTAAAGTAATTTTTAAATCGTTAATAAAATTTTTAAAAAAATTGGAGTTTTTTAAAGATTTTTTTGCAAATAAAAATGCTTCTTTTTTTAAAAAAAAAATTATTTTTAAATAATTTTAAAGAATTTTAAAATATGTTTAGTCATAAACATATATTTGAATTTAATATATTTCTTTTTATATTACTAAAATTATTTTTAATTATTAAAAAATGTTTTAAAATTTTTATACACATTGCTTTTTAATATGTAACCAAAGTTTACGTTTAATACATAACTGCTAAATTAACTTGGATGCACTTGTACAAAAATATTACAAATAATTCTGTTCTGAGCGTGCGCACAATTTTAAAAAAATCATTCTATTCTTTTACAACAATGCAATTTATCCGTTAAGTACATTTTATGATTTTGTACCGGTTAAATATTTATTTAGTGATAATATTTATACAAAATTATTAAAACTTTTTAACTAGAATAAAATTAAACAAATATTTTAATAATAATAATAATAAAATATATGTTCGATTACTTTCAAATTTGTCTTGTAGGGCTTCACGTTTTAAATTGATTGTTCAGTCACTTATTTTGTAGTTGGTTTTCTATTCAAAATATTATATATAAGTGATTGTTAGAAGTACTCTAGTCGTAGATGAAATGGAAATTTATATCACGTCACTAGGGCAAAATTTCAATTAAATTTTTAGCGAGACGATGTCATTGGATTTTATTAAACGAAATCTCTTTCTTTATTCACAGTTGAATCTGTGACTGAGTCACATTAATTCATACAAAAATACGCACACTTTAAGTGATTTATTAAATAATAAACTCAATTCAAAATATGTTGGTATAGTAATTTTTATTTACGAAAAGTTTCAGAGAAACAGCAAATATTTTTATGTTAGATAAAGCCTAATTTTAGGGTTCCAAAGACATTCGGAGAACTCTTATAATTTTATTCCTACATCTTTCGGCTTGTGAATATGAAATTTTACATGTCACAGGCGTAGATCTCATTTATTTTTATTTCTTGAGATACGTTCCCGTATTGGAAAGTGAGAAAGATTTTTTTTCATCCACTGCAATTTGAGGGAGGTCGTTAGAAATTAAGTTCAGGTTCCTTTTACCATTTTTCATTTTTAAACTTAATTTGTGAAACATTGGGCTTTAAAGTCAAGTTTTTTATTCTTTGCAATCCTATAACTTTTCAACCGTGGCTCCAAGAAATTTGAAAAAAATCCAAATTTTCATCAATCAAGTAAAGAAAAAATGAAGTGCTAAAGTGGGCCTCAGTAAATAAAATTTAGCATGCAGGTATGTTTTGAAATTAAAAAAAGATCTTTTCAAAACTTATGTCTAAATCATTAGGGAAAATGCTGGGAAATAAATGCTGGAAGATTTTTCGTTTCACTCTCATATATTTTTTGATATTATATAATGGACAATATCATACACTAAAATAAGTGTTTGTTCGCTGGCCTATATTCATCACTCTTAACGAAAATATCTTTCTTTAAAATAAATACAGGGAAGAAATTATCACGTAATTGGCCATCATGTAACATTAGTATCACTTTATTAATTAGTATATTTATCATATATTTATGTTTTTATGATAAATTGTAAAAAATATCTTAAAAAAGCCGTGAGCAGCGGAGCCCCATCACGGAAGTCGAATTTTTCCTTTCGTCTTCGATATCGAATGTCTATAAGCGAAATGTAATTGAAAGTCTACAAGCGATTTGTCATTTTGGTGGTTTCAAAACTGATGATGAGTGTCCGGTTGATCGGGGCTTTAACAAAAGGTTTTAAGTTTTTAAGGGCTGAATCGCAGTAAATTTCAATTTTGTGCCGATAGCAGTTAGCAGGGAAAAAGCCAACACAATTCGTACGAGGGCATTCTTACCCATGCTTATCCGCCAATTGCCTTTGTGTTTCATTTTTGAATATTAAAAAAGGAACTTAAATAGTAAACTGGAAGGCCTTTATGAAGATATTTTTTCTTTCCAAAAAAATCCAAAATTTCTATTTTATAAATAATAAAAATCCAAAATTCCTAATTTATAAATAAACAGTGACTTTACTAACCTTTTTAAATTACTTAATATATATGTATTTCATTTGTTATAAAAGTAAGTTCAATTTTTTTTAAATTTTTTAAAATTGCTATTCGCCTACCTACTTGTATTTAGAATAAAAATAATGCATTTAAAACACATTTAACAATAGCATTGAATTCCGATGTAAAAATGGGAGAAGTGGGGGGGGAAGTAATGTGGACTCCCTAAAAGGTACTAGCTGGATGCTAACTGAATACACGTACAAAATTTCACTAGACGTCACTAGACTAAAGAGTCACTAGACGTGTTAGAAAACAAGCAAAAAGATTAAGGAAATATTGGCGTAAAAATCGTGGGGGTAAGGGTTAAAAGTTGAAACCTCCAACTGGCAGTGTTTGGCTATTAGCTTAACCTGTACACAGAATTTCAGTCCTCTAGGTTTATTTGGGGAGATTTTGACCCGAACGAAACTGTTAAAAAACAAGAAAAATCATGTTCTTTTTGGTATAAAAATGGTGGGGGTAGGGGTTAAAAGTCGAGTTGGTATAAAAATGGTGGGGGTAAGGGTTAAAAGGCACCCCCTTGATACTAACTCAATCCGAATACAAAATTTCAGCCCTCTAGGTTTATTTAGGTGACCTGTGCGAGTGGTACAAACTTCGAAAACGTCGAAAAAGCATGAAATTGTAGTTTAAAAATAAGGGGGGTCGGGGTAAAATATTAAAATCTTCAAAAAGCACAACCTAGGTACGAACTCTATCAACACACCAAATTTCAACCCTCTACGTTAATTCTGGGGGGCTGGGGGCGTGTTAGATCCAGCGAAAATCGTTTTTTTCCCCCGTACTCCCTCCAAATCATCCTAGGGAAGTGAATTTTGGATATGTTGTAGATAATTGACCGAAACATTATTTCCAACCGGTCTGGAAAATTTTTATTGCTTTTACGCCCCTCACCACCCCCTTAAAAGTTGGGTCGGATCCAAAATTTGCCCAAAATTTGACCCCACTGTGATAGTATTGTTGTGCATCGGAATGAGTCCCATTTACGAAATTTGAGCTCTTAACTTCCATAGGGGGGCTCTACATATATCAAAAGGAAGCGGGAAATAGTATATATATATATATATATATCATGTATATATATATATATATATTGTATATATATATATATATATATATATATATATATATATATATATATATATATATATATATATATATATATATATATATATATATATATATATTATATACTCGCCTCTCGCCGTTCTTGTCGTATAGGCTGTATAAATGTAATTTTTTAAAGAAAAAATTCGACTAAAAATTTATCAAATGTCCTGTATTTTATCCTAAAAACTGTGGTAAAACCTCCACAGTTAGTAAAGAACTTTGATATAATGCATGTCTAACACGCATTTGGAGAATTTTTATTTAGAACAAAAGTATTTTGATCGATTTTATAGCCTAGAATTTTGTTATTGCGGAAATAGTTTTCGCAGAAAGTGATAAATAAATACGAGATATTTGATGGGCCGTGTGGAAAAATTGTTTTTGTTATCATTTTTTTTTAGGTCGTTTTGATAAAAATAAAAAATGTGCTACCCACGCCACGCTTAATAAATAAGGTTAGTTACCCCATTTGAATAAGTAAAAACAATATGCAATCATTTTCGTAAAAATAATCCAAATTAATATTTGTTTGTTAGAATTTCATTGAATTTTCACTTCCATCGCAATAAGTTAAAGTTGTACCATTTTTATTGAAATTGATTATACATTGTAATATTTTCTTAAACAGCTTTAAAAAATATCAATGGAGATTTCATTTATGTAATGCGTTTATAATTTGTTTTAAAGAGGGGCTTCCGTTTATTAATAAAAGGTGTTCAAGAAAGACATTGCAAGCAAATATTCAGTAAACATATTTTTCTTCAGTTTACATAACAAATCTGTAAAAAAATTAAATAATGTTTTTACTAAAATTTATATTTATTAAAAATAATTAAAAATTCTTCCAAATATTTTAAAATTGAATAACTAAATATTTTGTTTAGTTTACGGAATAAATTTATAAACCAATTAAATGACCTTTTTGCTGAAATTTGAATTACTAAATAAGCGAGAATTCTTGGAAATACTTTTAACGTTGGAAACTTTTACAGGAACTTATTTTAAGTTTCATAGATATCTAATCTTATTATTCGGGTACTTTTACTAGTATTAGAAAAATGAAATTTGGTATAAGTGTAGATCTTAACTTAAAAGATTTTTAAAATGTCTTTAACTAAAAAGATATTTTCACAATTTGAGTTCTTTTTGTACAATTTTCGAAAAATGCATACGTCACATGCGTTTGTGCAAATACACATAATTATTATATAAAAAAAAAAAAAATTGGTGGGACAGGTCTACCCACACTGTCAACTTCCCATTGGGTGTCTTTAAAGACTAGAGACTACTGTACATAAATAATTTCTTTTTCATTTCAGCCCCCCCCCCCCTTGGACCCCCGACAGGAGTTTTGCCCCTTGCGCCCTATCGGGAGCTTCGCGCCTTGTATCTTACGGGGGACTACACCTCTCATTAAACAAATGATATTATCATTTATTCTCGAGGTTTGCGAGACGATAAATATTTCATAAAAAGTTTTTAATATCGTTTTTTTATTATAAAAAACAAACCGCTAATCCAAATTTGCTGAAAACTTTATCCGGTCTTCATTTCTAATTACGCATCTAAGGAAATTAGTCCAGAGTTGATATCATTATTTGTTCTCGAGATATGCGTGACGCAAAAAAATTCACGAACAAACTAACGAACAAACGCACACACAGACATCACGCTAAAAACGATGGATTCGGATTCTAGTGACCTTGAAACGTGGAGATATGTCCAAATGAGCGATTCGTAAAATCGGACCCATTACAATAAATTCCAATGGGAAATTAATAAATAAATGCATATTATACATGTGTATGGGGGTTTAATATAAATAACGTATATAAAAAATAAGAAGTACTTAAAGAATTATGTGTTCATTTTAATGATATTTTTTTTTTTAAATTAAAATCTTTTTTAAATTATTAATAACTGTCAGTTTTAAAATACGAAAATCTCACCAACAATTGTGAATTCTTCACCGATATTATTGCTATTATTATAATGATACATCACGTTTTAATTCTAAAATATTATCTAACTAGTCGTACCCGCGACGTTGTTCGCGCAAAGAAATTTGTTACAAACTCAATGAGAAGTATGTAAGTGTAATAATTATACAGAACTTGCAAAGAATAATAATTTTTGTGTAATGCATGCACATGCTCAAAATGGTTTTTCTATTTTCCCGTGGGAATGAGAAATTTTCCCGGAGTAAAAAGTATCTTAAATGTTGCCCTAGATAATAAGTCATCACCACACCAAATTTCATCAAAATCCGTCCAACAGTTTTTGCGTAATACGTGCACATGCACAAAATGAATTTTCTATTTTCCCGTGGGAATGAGGCATTTTCCCGGAGTAAAAGGTATCTTAAATGTTGCCCTAGGTAATAAGTTATCGCCACACCAAATTTTATTAAATTCCGCCCAATAGTTTTTGCCTAATGTGTGCACATGCTCAAAATGGTTTTTCCATTTTCCCGTGGGAACGAGAAATTTTCCCGGAGTAAAAAGTATTTTAGATGTTGACCCAGGTAATAAGTTATCATCACACCAAATTTCATTAAAATCCGTCCAGTAGTTTTTGCGTGATGCGTGAACAGACAAACAGACAGACAAAAATTCTAAAAATCGCTGTTTTGGTATCTACATCGATAACTATTTACAGTACTAGTACAATTTTCAAAAAATATTCCATGTACAGAAATGGTCTCGTTACAATTTTATTATATGTATAGATATGTTAAAACAAAAGCGTCATAAATTTTTTATTGTATTACCGGAAAGGGAACAAATTATAATTAATCCACACAAAGAATAAAATTTTGAATTATTTCTTAATGTGGGATTCAAAACTATTGTCAACGTTAATTATCGGGTCCAGAGACCCGCCATCTTTCTTATTAAACATTTAATCTTTGCAACAGGTATTTATTTATTCGGTGAAGTGTTGGTTTTTGCTACGTTTTTGGAATTTCTTCATTAACCACCTGTTAAAAAAAAGTATTTTTTAAATTTTTTCAAATTTTAACATTTGTGTCAGAAACACAGACTAAAAAATAATTCAAATTTATAAAATTTATAAAAATTAAAATTTATAAAAATTTAAATTTGTGTTTACACCGCCTTAACAACAAGCGAGTATTGAGAAAAATATCTTGTGATTACACAGATTAATTTCTTCGTAAATAATTTAGTACAGTTGCAAAACTATTTTTGCAATTTTTCTATCTGGACATTTCAATTGTTATGTACTTTAAATGATGATTTATTTGTATTAATAAGTTCTTTATAATTCAATTTGTGTTGCTAAACTGCAAAATTATGGTCACATGGACATATCCACAGTTGCATTAAATTGAAGATTTAAATAATAAAAGTAGTATAGACGTTGATTGCTCATAGACTTTGGACAAAACAAATTAGTTTAAAATGTTTTGACTCTTCAGATATATTATAATGAAAATTTGGAATTTCAACAATGAATTTTTAAATAATTTATATTTTTTAAATATGACGACTGTAGTAGTGACATCTGTTATTGCCTGTTCGGATTTGCTACCGATACTTATCGAAATCTGACTGTAACGTTGCTAAAGTGTGTATGATTGTTTCACTTTTTTAGACATAGATATCGCTTCCTTCTATTTCTTTACTTTTATTATGGGGAAAATTTCAAATTTTTATAAATAGGTATTTAAGGTAGCTGGTCGATAAAACGATTTTTTCAAAGGGTTTTAACGAAAATTCTCTAGATATTTATGTAATTCAATACCAATAATACGAGCGCTTCCGAAAAAAAATTGACCATCCCAATTTTGAGAAACATGATTCCAAAGTTTTGTAATTTTAACACGGATTTTTATAGGAAAACTCTATTTTTTTTAAATAAAATAGAAACGTGTCAATGGAATTTGATAAAAATTTAATATGTTGTATTTTAATATGTAATACAAAGTTACAAACCATATTTAATAAGAAATAAAAATTATTGACCACGTCGTTTTTAAATATATTTCATAAACATGATTTTACAACGTTTTTACAACGCTTTTTCAAAAATGTTTTTATATTGTTACAACATAAGCGCGTGGAAATTTAAAAAAAAAAAACAAGTGGTATACAAATATAATCACTGAAGAATATTAATACATTAGTTAATTTTTGATAAAAGAAAATTTTTTTTGAGATTTTTTTTGTACCTGACTCATGACTGTCCCTATTGTAAGTTTTCTTTTAGCTACTTCAACGAGCATATTTATATCTTTTATAATAATGTGCCATGTGAGCATGATTCGTTTAAGATTTTCACAGCGCCTACACCATTAATATATTTTTTTCAAATATTGCCTGTCCTCTGAACTGAAGGCATTCGATGTAACGCCGTCTTAGTTAGTATATATTTTTTGTCACTGCCATTTTGGTATGTAACATAAGAGTGACAGATTATAAACAATAGTTTCCATTAATGTTTTGCCCATATTTTTTTTTTTTTAAATTAACATGACTTGTTAAATATTTTAACATTTTCGATTTTATATTTTTAGGGTGTCCTGCCTGACTTGGTGATACTTCGATTTCCTCACATCTATTTTAGGTAAAAGAATATCAGAAATTTATTTATACATTTATTCGAAAAGATGCCCAAAATGGCGGTTTGGATTTTAAAAGTGGGATAACAAGGTCAAGTGGGATATCATATGAAACAGAGTTTTTCTTTTAATTTTAGGTCCCGTTAGTTTTAAGTGAATTTCCTTTTGGGAAATTCACTTATTACAGTAGGTGCCATGGAAAGACCTCAGCCCGGGACTATGGCAGAAATTTGTTTTAAGACCTCGAGAAACCGAAAATGACCTTCACTAAAATTTGTATATATATATATATATATATATATATATATATATATATATATATATATATATATATATATATATATATATATATATATATATGGGAGAGTCCCCTATATTGGACCACTTTTGCCATTTTTGTATGCAACAAAGAAATTAATTAAGATAGAGCCACCATTTTTGGTTGTTTGATTAATCAATCTTTATGCTAGAAAACGAAAAAATTAATTCGTCTCTAGTTGAATTTTAAAAAGACCCGACCTTGGGTAAAAAAAATTATGTCATTTGGTCCAATTTAGGAAACTAGTATCCTCAATTGGACCGATTGGCTCTTAATAATGTTTTTCTACAAAAACCGTTATCTACATCTAATCCATGTATATATTTTTAAGATTATGTCGTTATAATAAACTACATATGACATAGATAAAATATAAATATAAAAAGAAAAAGTTATACCTACCTGTTAAGTGTTTGGTCGAACGGTAAGTAATGAAAATTTAACATCGGCTTAACGATTTTTCATAAATTTGCGAGTTTTTAAGACTGCTTACTTGACAATTACCTAAATGAATGTATAAAAAAAAATTTACACTGCAGTAGTAATCTATAATATTGGTACTTTTTTATTGTATCATATAAATAATTTTTGAATTTTTTTATATTTTTTTTAAGAAATATAAAAAATTTCATGAATTTTGTATCCCGAACTTTGTATGATTCTCCTATCAAACCAAAACACTTAGAAAATATAAAAAAATTATATTCCGATTAAATCATCGTTTGTCATAGTAATTAACTCAAATATAATAAATAAAATAAAGTACATGTTTTATTTAATTTGGGGTTGTATCAATTAATTCAGTTAACATTGTAAGTGAGATCGTACTCGGTCCAGTCAATTTCTCAGTATCCTGGTCAGCATTTTCGTGAAAAATACTGTGGATATAAGAAATTTTTCAGTTGTATGAGTTGTAAATATGCTGTATTGGAATAGCGGACCTGTCTTTTTTTTTTTATAAAACGTTATTTAGCCGATTTTTAAAGAATATTGAAGAATTCTCAGTCTCCTGGTCTCAGTCTCCTGGCAGCTCCGAAAACGGGGATTTAATTTAAATAATGTAAATAAATTAGGTAAATGTCATTAGAATACTGTAATAAATGACTCCGTATATTTTTTAATAAAAAATAAATTCCCATTTTTTTCTTTTTTTGTATAATACCTATATACTATATAATTAATATAACTACTGATACATATTATAATATTATATACTACTAATATAATATATAATATGTATTACACTGTAGTAAATGACTTCGAATATTTTTTAATAAATAATAAATTCCCAATTTTTTTTTATTTATTTAGTTATTTTTAAAAATTTTTTTTTTAAATTTTTAAAAATTTTTTTTTTTAATATTTACATATATACACTATATAAAACTACTAATATATATATATATATATATATATATATATATATATATATATATATATATATATATATATATACCACGAATATAATATATAATATCTATTAAACAAATAATAAATTGTTTAATAATTTTCAAAATTTCAAACAGATTTCAAAAATTCTTTTGATTTTTTTTTACATCATCGAAAAGAGCATAAAAAATGTACAAGCTTTTAAAACATTGTTCTAAGTGAACTAGTTTTTAACAAAAAATAAGAAATTTGCTGAATTGCACAATAAATATTTATATCTGTTCCATTTTCCAAATTAAAAATTAACTAATTTTTCAAGAACGCGTCATCACCGATTTTGAAAATTTGTTTATTGCTAGAGAGCTTAACTATTTTAAATGGATATAAGTTATGTTATATAAGGTTTGCCAGGGTCCGGGGGTCCCACCAAAACGCCAAAAATAAAACTACCCAAATGATTTAAAAATTTACTTTCTTTTAAATGCATATATTTCATACTATATGAGATCCGCCAGGGTCTTGGGGACCTAAAAGCGCCAAAAATTAACTACTCAACCATTTTGAAAATTTTTTTTCACTGTTAGAGAGCTAAATTATTTGATATGGATACAAGTTGTTATATGAGATCCGCTAGTGTCCAATCTTTGGAAATTCACTATGATATGTAGACGGTGCAATTTGTGTAAATATACCGTTCCCCCATCTTATCTCCGAAGTTTAAAAGATTTTTTTGGGTCAGGCAAATATAGGAGAGGCTCAGAACTATAGTGGTGTAAGTCAAATTTTTTAAGATTTGAGATATTGTGAAATTATTGTTATTTAACCCAATCTTTATTCAGTGCCAAAACGACAAAGTCATTACTTACACAATAAAGCCGGTAGAGACCATTACTTTACTTTAGTTTCATATACTTACTATGCTTCACTCATACTTTAACGTTAAATAATTTAAAACAACATATTTTGACTTACACCACTATAGTTCTGAGCCCCTCATATGTTAGAGCAAAGGTTCCCAAGGTGTGGTACATCTCCGAAAATGTGGCCCGCGATGCCTGATCGTCTGTAATCTTGAATTTGTAGAATCCTATAAATCTAAATACGTATATTATAGCTAAGCACTTTTCCGTGTGAAAATATTAAATTTTATATGGAATTCAGGAATGATATTTTAATTTCGGTATGAGACTTTTCTGTTATTTTTACAATTCTAATTTTGTCAAAAATGGAAAAAGTGGTATTAAAAACCACAATTGAAATGAGCAGCTTCAAAATTTAAGATTTTAACATTAAAATTACGATTTTTAGAGCTTTTTAGAAAATTTGACAAACTTGATGACGCCATCGAGTTTATTTTTTTCTTTTTTATTTTAAATTAATAGCTACCTACAAAAGTGATATAAATCAGCTTTATTGATGCAATCTGGATAACTTCAGTGTCAAGTTTTCATTTCCCTGTAAAAATAGCTAAGTTTTCTTTTAGAAAATTTGACCTGTTTTCTGGATGTGATTTTTTTACTACATCTTTACTTTCTGAAACATTTATGAAACTATTTTTGATTTATTTCAGACTTTATTGTTGCAGGTATAGCAGTAAAACAGTAACTAACAGTAAATATTCCTTGTTAAAAATTAATAAATAATAAACTAATTTTTCCCTAATAGTATTTATTAGAAATATCGTACCGAGCCCTCGGTGCACGAATCAGTCTTGCACTTAACCAAACTTGTTTTTTTATTCTTTTTCTTGGATAGATTAAGAACATTAAAAACCATTCTGTAAATTTAAAAAAAAAAATGGCAATATTTTTGATGAAATAAAAGAGATTTATCTCTAATAAGTAGCGAAAAGACTAACAACAAAACAAGCCTATGTTTAGATTCAGTGCATAGGTGGGCTTTATTATTAAGAACTCTAATAATAGGTGCATCAGATTTGTAGGAGAACGCCTAAATAACATCTTTTTATGTACAAATTCAATACGATTCATGTAGATCAATGTCATTTTGATAAAAGACTAGTCTTTTCTCCATTTATGTTTATTGTGTGTTATTTTGTGAAAAAAACATTTTATAAAGATCTAAAATCCATTTAAGGATTAAAAACATATCATATATGTTGTATAAAATACATATTGTGATCAATTTTTGAAAATAAGGATATGGATATTATTTTATTCCTATTTCGATAACAAATAAAAATCCTTTAAACTATTCTATGTGGAAAGAATTTTAAATTTAAATGTTTACAGAGTATTTAAGACGTTATAGTGTACTAGAAAGCTTACAAATAAGTAAATTTGATGATAATTTTTTTTTATTTGATGACGTCATTAAGGTTACTAACTTTTTCCAATCTTTTAAAAACCATAAATAAAATTATCAAATGATAAAACTGACAGCGGATTGTAGATTTTAGAAGTCAGTTTTTTTATTTTTTCTAAAATTAGGCATGTAAAAACACTAGAGAAGGTACTTCTGTAAAACCAGTTATATTTCTAAGACGAACTTCATCATTTTGGTAATGAAAATAAAAATTTCCTACCAAAATTACCCTAGTTTAATAAATTATCCAAATTTAAATCACTTCCATAAAATTTAATTCGAGAAAATAGTATATTATTCAACGAGCTGGTAATGATAGCTATTATTCACGAAGATGAAATTGCGACACGAACCAAATTTATAGATATACTAGCCGTATGCCCGATGGGATTTCCCATCGACAACATCTTTTTATTAGGTATTCACTTTCTGCTCACTTTTAATGTTTTTCAAAAGCCTCAATCAATATTCACGTTTCTAACTTCAAAAATGACGAACTTCCCATATGAACTTTCATTTTCTGTTTTAACTCCTTAGGGAATAAATTTCCAGAAACAACTGACTTTTATTTATAAATAGATGCCTAAACGCCAATTTTCATAACTCCTGTGCTCAATTTCGTCCTTCTAAACCCAACAGTTTAGGTTGTGCCACGTCTGTCAGTCAAAGTTAAAGATTAATTAAATAAGGTATTAGTTACTTATTTTAATATCCATAGTAACATATTTTTCTAACTTCAAAAATGACGAATTTCCATAAAAATTTTCATTCCCTATTTAACCCACTTAGGAGGCGAATTTTCAAAAATCCTTTCTTAGTGCTTACCTACGTTACATAGAAAACTCCTGTGCAAAATTTTATTCTTCTAAACCCAACGGTTTACGCTGTGCGTTGTCTGTCAGTCAGTCAGTGTTAGAAATTTATTAAGTAGATTATTCACAAAACAATCGCAAACCCATTGAATAATGGTTAATACGGTGATTTCATTGGTCGAAAGGTATTGAGTAATGATCATTCCTCCACACCTTTGATAATGCCTAACTTTCTCAACAATTAACGGATATGTAATGAGTGTGTTCTTTAACAGGAATAGAAAAAAGAAATTTTTTACTTTTTTTTGACGTCACTAAGTTTATTTAATTTTTTAGTGTCTTAAAAACTGTAAATGAAGTGGTAAAATGATTAAATTGGAAGCGAAATATAGGTTTTCGAAGAGATTTTGTTCATTTTTATCAAAATTAAGCATGTAGGACTATTATAACGAAGACTTTTGTAGAATATCAATCATATTTCGAAAAGACATTTCGTCGTTTTGACTAGTTAAACCAGTCACCTTAATTCAGATTACACGCATAAAGCTTGATTTGGGAAAAAGAATTTTTTTAACCTGTTGACGTCATCAACCTTATTAAAATTTTTTAGTGCCCTAAGAATCGTAAGTAAAATGATAGAAGGATGAATTTGGAAGCAAACTATAGGTTTTCGAAGTCATTTTTTTCAATTTTACCAAAATTAGGAACGTTTCTAAGACCATTAGAAAAAAGACTTCTATCGAATTAATCAGATTTCTAAAGTTAATTTGGTTTTTGACAGTAAAGATGCTAAATTAATTTAAAATACATTTTGAAAGTAGCATGGGACAGATGGAAAAATAAAATTGGAATAACAAATCAAAAATAAAAATTAAATAATGTAAACTTCCGTTTAAACTAGTCTAAAGTGAACTGGGTTAAGATCTTACAAACATCAATGAAATTATTATTATTATTATATTTACAAATTGTAAAAATATGATAAATACATAAGTATAATTGCATTTTAATAATCTTTTTGTTACAAAATATGTCCCTTATTTATGATTTTTGTATGCTTAAATAATGAAAAAAATTAAATCATTTGCCAAAATTTTGTTAACGAATAGATTTTAAAATTTATTTGTAATGTATATCTCTTTTATTAAAGAAAGCATAATTTTTTTCACAATAAGTACTTGTATGATACATTTACTATAAGGTATCAGTGACATTATTTTGATATATTCGAATACTTATTAAGAAATAAGGTAAGCAGGTTATTCTGGAAAGAATTTTACTTCCGGGTCTATTAAGGTAGCGAAAGCCTACCTACCTTAGTAGACTAGTATTTTTGTGAGCTGAAAAATTTTTCAAATTCAATACTTATTTCCACTTCAGAGCATCCTTCCAAATAGATTTGATTCCGTGTCTATTTGTTTGTCTGTCTGTCGATAAAATGTTTCAATACGTATAAATTCGAAACTATTGGACCAATGTTGGTAACATTTTCAGATTACATTAAAAAGCAGTGATAAAATATTATTTTAAGCACAAAATCATTGGATTCAAAATTGGAAGCACTTAAAAAATTGGATAAAAGATACATTCTTATACCAGCAAGTTACAACCGAAGAAATAGAAGGAATCGACTAGAAAACTATACTTAGAAATACATTTTACATCTTTCTAACTCAAATTATAAAAAATTTTTAGCTGAAATATTGAGCCATCAGCCATACTTGTAGCAATAACCTCATTATAGGAACTCGACTTATCCATTTGAGTAAGTTCAGTAACTTATTAAGTATATTCTTTTCTTGATGGTTAGGTTCTATTTCGATAGAAATACGGTATTTCCTGCAGACGAGAAAAAATCGTTCCCGATTCTTGAGAATGAGAAGGCTGGAATTTGGAATGATTAATAATGGATATGGATCAGATACAAGATGAATCAGTCAGCTGAATCCAATCCTGATCCTTAAACCAACATAATAACTTCTTTTGCACATTATTATAAACAGAACCGAATTCATAAACTTTGTACAAAACATATTGTAATTTGGAACATACAAAAATTTTTACAATAAAGTATGCACAATGGTACATAAATACAATTTTATGAATGTGTAACAATTTGTTGTGAAATGATAAATAGGTACAAAGCTTATGGGTGTTCAAAGGGTTAAATAAAATATATTCATTGTTGATTAAATAAATGCAAATTTCACGCCATTTTAATTTCAATGAAATTTTGACACAGGAATTGGCAAGTGATTTTACCTATACAAAATGACCAAGTACCTCTACTAAGTTGTTTGTTATACACCTTATGGATATTTATTTATTGTATATTGATACTCTTTATCAAAAACTCTGAAACGAAACGTATTTTAAAATCCATCAGTGGAAATTTTAAAAAGAATTTTCTACGAGATTTGATAAAGAATATGAAAAGTAGTAAAAGTACCTACTTTTTTTGAAGGAATTTTATATTTTAATAACAATATTGGAAAATTCACTGTAAAATTAGGTTCTATGAAGTTGGCACACCGAATGTCTCCGAACTTTACAATTTTTTTGGAGTTCTGGCATCCTTATGAATAGTTCTAGAGTTCCCGATATGTATTTTAAATAGTTTAAATCGAATTCAAAAATAGGGTAAGTCAACTTCACCTAGCACACCGAATCGTAAAAATCAATTTTTAGAGTTCTCTTCCAACAATATCAATAGTTCCGGCAATTAGGAGTGAAAAATCAATTTTAGAAAATTGCATCAGACTAGGGAGTAGGGATCAAGTACGCCAAAGTTTTTTTTTCTCATAAAATTGTTAGTTTAGGCGTTCAAGTAATGACTTTATAAAATTAAAATACTTTACTATTAAGTTCTATAAATTCAGTCATTTCTAACCCAGGCGGCAGGTCTCTCTTTTAGCATAATTTAAAAAATTAAATACCTAGCACAAAATTATAACCTATGCGGGGCTTACTTTCATATTCCGAAAAGTGAAAATTTTTAGCTCATCGCAGTGAGCAAGAATTTAAATATTTATAGGTGGGAGGGGGTTGAGTAACTCATTCAAGAGTTTCCAGAGGGGGCTCAAGGCTCAGCATAACCAGCGGCTGTATTAGTTCAATTTTCCTTTTGGAAATTCGATAAAAATAAGGACAATTTCACATACCAAAATACTTTTAGTAAACATAATGCTCATTGTTGTTCAAAAATTCTTATAAATTTAGTTGTTTCAGAATTAATTTCAAAATATGTGCATATGAAATGTTATTTACGTCAAAAAAAGCCCTTTTTCGTTTTAATATTTACCAATTATATACATATAGGACTGTACCTACTTTGTGGATAAGGTATTATACGTATTTACAATTAAAGGTTAGGGAATTAATATCAACTAATATCCTAATATATGGGGCATTGATAGTTTGATACACATTAATCCGTGTACAGCTGTAAGGCATACGTTTAGAAAAAAATATAGAATTGGTCTGATTTCTTCGGTACATCAAATTTAATAAATAGATCCCTTTTTTGAATATTCAATAATGCATGGAAACAAAACCATCGGTTTGGATGGAAATACATAAGCTATATGGGCTTGTCATCCGCACTCCCATTGCATGGATGAATTCCTGGTGAAAAATTATATTTAAAGTAAGTTTTTGTTTAAACAATACGAATTGTTTAGTCCAATCATATTTGGACGCAGACCGCTGTAAAAATCTGCTTATTTGGACGTCGGTTTTTTTGTTCCGGTTAAGAAAAAAAAGTAATGTCATTTTGCTACCAGAATAAATAAGTGTCAGTTAATTAGGGGAGTTTTTATTGTCCAGGTCTTTTTTTCATTGGGTAGTCGTTAAATTTGTAGTTTTTTAACAACGTTGAAAGATTTGAAAGATTTCAAAAAAATCGGAGGATGTGAATTTTTTTAAACTTAAGCAGAATTTTTAGATTATCTAAATTTTCCACGCCGGACTTGAAGTCCAGTAACTCGATTCGGTTAAAATTTGAACATTGTTGTTATTTATTCACAATTAAAGTCTGTCATAGCCAACTTAAAAAATAGCTTTGTTTCCACTTGAATTTTAATAGTACAATTATCTCATATCAATTGTTTATCGTTTCTGTAGGAACGAATAAACAATTTTAATTTACGTTTAATTTCAAAAATGAAGATGTTAAACTGTGACAACCTATATAACTCGGAAACGAAATCGAATTTTAAAATTCGGACTTCGTTAGGCCACTCCTGGGACAATATTCTTTCTTGATAAACACCTCACTGGTCGAAATCGGTTAAGTGATCTTCGCTGTCTGCTTTCCATTAAAAATTTTTTCTTATTCTATTAGGTATATAAGTAGACGTTGTCCAGTCCTTTCTGGTCTTTTGTAAGAGTGTAAGTTTTGATTTTGTACTTCAATAATTTTGATGTTTTCTATGTTCGTACAGTCTAACTTTCTGCGATTTTTGCATTTTTTTTTTGTTCTTAACTGCAATTTTGTAAGTTATACTTGTATGCCTTCATTTTATTTCTAAGTTTTCCGCTACCTACTGTTCATTTAATGCAATTTTGCCAAAATTTATGTTAATAATTCATTTATTCCCGGAATCAGTTTTTTTCGTCAATGCATCTTCTAATCATTTTTACTATTCTTGTTTTCCCGGAATCAGTTTTTTTCATCAATGCATCTTCTAATCATTTTTACTATTCTTGTTTTCCATAAATGTTATTTTGTCAAGTATTATAACAAATTTTTCTCAATAATCGGTTTCTTATTCAAGATGAAACTTCAACATTTTTTTGTCGTTGTAAATCTATTCAGTTTTGTTGGTTTCAACTAATTTTAATCATTTTCTTTCACAGCAAGCCAACCTCTTAAATACAGTAAAATTGGTTGAAAATTTGTTTGTCAAAAACTTTGTAAATTGATTTTTTTCGGAAACCTCGTAGTTGTTAAGGTTTAAATAAGTGACGGAAACAGGGATATGTTACTCCCTTTGTAATATTTTGTTAATATGTTTTAACAATGCTTTTTGTTATATACCCATTTACTTGTATGTATATAAACTCGTATATTATGTGTGCATATAATATGTCGCGAGAAATATACGATTTATAAAAGATTAACATATAATATAAATCTGGCCTTAGGGCCAATGACATAAAATATCATATATATTATAAATTACACATGGATACGCTTGTATACAGGGTGTAAGGTAACAATTTTCCAGTGTTGAGATGAATTTCATCAGACTATCTGTTCTCAGTTATTTTGATTCCGAGACTACTAAAGTAGTGGAAACAGTATGATCACTTTTGAAACTGAAAATTTTTTATTCTAAATAATACTGGCTCAGGGTAAAATAATTCCCTTCATGTTTCATGTTGATTAGGAAGTCTGTTGTGAAGAAAAATGTATTATAACATGATAAAATACATTTACTGTTATTAGAAATAGAAAATTTTTCATAGTAAGCGCAGGTAAACACATGTTTGTTTAAACACATATAGAAAATTTCAAAATTATCAGGAAAAACGTTATTGAAAAAATAAATTAATTCTTGGAATAAATGAATTATTGTATTTAATAAACAAATACGTTACTTTGCAAAATACCACTTTTATTTTTGAAGCTATGACAATATTGTTTCAAAAATAAAAGTGGTATTTTGCAAAGTAAAGTATTTGTTTATTATTTACAAATATGAACCAGCGAAGTGGCCGAGCGTGCTTAAGCACTAACTGGCACTTGCGACTGGTAGGTCGAGGGTTCGAATCCGACGACCGGCTATGCTTGTGAAGGTTTTCTGCAGTTTCCCTTCACAATTCCAGATGAATATCGGCATAGTTCCTTAAGAAGACGGCTGCAGACGCATACCCACCAAATCCTAGCTCTCACCCACTTTCCTTCTCCTCCACCCACATCATAAATGTATGTATAATGTAACAAATATAATGTATTGAATAAATAAAAAAAAATATACAAAATAATGATGTGGGTGGCGTCTGTTATGGACTGAATTGTCCGGAAAACGGACGTTAAACGCATTATTATCATTATTATTATTATTTACAAATATGGAATACCATAAAGTAACGCTAATATCTATTAATAGAATTATTGTATTAACCAAAATCTGGTAACGTCGCGTTAAATGAGGCACAACAGGAGATTGAAAAATAAAATAAAGTCATAATTATACCTATGAGCCAGAATATTGCAATTCAACACAAAAAAAATTTTCAAAAATTGCAGACTTTTTTCTGATTTTACCTATACAAAAATTAGATTGCACAGATTCAACCTAGTTTTCAAAGTAACTGTTTTTTAACAAATGAATTTAAAATTTTTCAAAATATATATATTTTCGATTTATTACACCTACACCAATACCTCGATTTGCGTCGTGGTTACGTCCCAAAAAAAACATGACGCGAATTGAAACGACGCAAAGTGAATTATGATTTTCTATAGCAAAAATTAAAACTCGAACCCAAAACAACGCAACTTCGAAAATCTAATGACGCACGGTGAAAATTAGTACTAATTCAGCAGCGACGCAACTTCGAAAAAACGCAAAGCGAGGTATTGGTGTATTTACAAAAACCAGATTTAAGTTACAGAGATAGGGCGAAAAGGAAACCAGCGTTGTTAGTGCAATAAAAAAACATTTACATATAAAAATTACATTTTTTCCACGGCAGATATTATTTTCTTGAAATCAAAAAGTTATTTTTAATATACAGAAGTTAGAAATAACGGTTAGTTTCGGTGTATTCCTAAATTTTAAGAGTAAAAATTAACCAATACTGGGTAAAAATGTAATATTTTCATGCTTACATATAATATTTTTGACATATTGCCCCTATTATGATTTACACTTGGTAATAGGCATATTTTCTATGTATATATAACAAACACATGTATAACATGTATTTACATGTGTTCCATACTAAAAATATTGAGATTATCCTCTCATGTATACCTGCTTTACGACTTATGAAATAATTCGTCCCGATTGCCGCGCCATACCCCTCGTCTGTTTATTATTTATTAATCCCTACATACCTACAACCAATATGGCGGATCAACAGATCAAAATATAAAACATTTTCGTGTTTATTCGTGTTTGTTGCCTATATGTATGCGTGCGTGTGTAAAATATACAAATATGAAATTTTTTGGGTTCACATTCGCACATATTAAGATTCGGGGATACGTACACGGTATGTACATGCTACAGTTGATTTTATTTGATGAATATGGGATATAGAAAAAGTTTTTAATACTGGCTTTTGTATTTACATCGGATATAATGCCTACAACACAACAAAAATGGGATTAGAATTTTATGAATTTTAAATATGTTTAATTTTTTTTTCGAAGTATCTAATAGATATTATTTTGTGTGCGCTGTGCATAAAAATTCGTTAAATTGTCCTCGATATCGTTACATTTTGGTGTTTTTGGAATGAACTTGTTTGAATCCAGCGTTTCCCAAACTCTTTACATCACAGAACACTTTTTAAGTCTTAAAATTTGTACGGAATAATGGTTCCAAATCAGTTAGCGGGCAAAAACAATATCTAACGTTTCCTTGGATAGTTAGGTAATTTTAAAAGATCTTGTGTCGTCACTATTAGTAACTTTTATCATTTTTTAACACTTTTTCATCGAAAACTTGATGAGTGCTTGTGGAACACCAGTGTTCCGTGGAGTTTGGGAAGTTGGGAGTTGAGAACACAGTTTGGGAAATGCTCTTCTAATCAATTAAGGCAAAATAAAATTTACGATTGTAATTTTTTTCCGAAATTATATTTTATAGGAATATTATAGATTTTATTGTTTCCAGCGCCTTCACCATTTTTGACACTCCACTATTTAATTTTTGCGATTAATTGTGGTTCGCGATTTCAATCGCGTAAAGTTATCTGAATCATCGGTTAAATAACTTTTCAATCAAATGTTACGAAATTCTGTGGAAAGTCAATAATTTATAGTGCTTGGTTCGGCTCACTAAACGACTCTAAATTAACCATACTTCAATAACATAACTAATTTCCACACATTTAGACTTCTATGTAGACACCTGCACCAATAGTTTTTGAAATATTTCTATTTTAGACTTTCCTTGAGCCTACAGGACGATTTTAACCCCGCTTTCATCTTTTACGGGATCTCAACAGTATTTGAGTAAAATTTTGTTAAGATCCTTACAGCTTTGTAGACAATGACTGACAGTCTTGACCTGACGTTATATTTAAATCTGGTATTCAAAAACTTAATTCTAAATCAGTTTCTTATAGTGCTTCCTACGGTTAATCAACGATTCAAAAGTAGCCAGCCATGTTTATATTTCAATAACATACTTATTTAATTTTCATAACATTTTGTCAAGATTCGTTCAGCTGTTTAATTTAAGACCTATTCGATAGCTCCGAGCAACAATTTTGAGCTCGTCTTATTTTTAAATCAAATATTCTAAATTTCTTTATAAAATAGGTTTCTTAGAGTGCTTCGTACCGCTTGCTCAACGACTCTAAAGTAGCCATAATCATGCTTCTACTTCAACAATTGTTACCTCGAATTATCGCAAGTAACAATTTTAATTTTTTAAGCATTTGCGATGAATGAATTTGAACTTTTCTCAAAATGTACTTACAATCTGTCAGTTTCTTTCTCTCTGCAACTTTGAATTGTCGCGTGTTTGACGCCGATGAGTTCGAATTAACGCGTGGTTTTGTTACCTAGCAATGATTTTTTCGTTCGAATTACCAAGTGTATAAAAATCAATTGTTTTAGTTCGAAATATAAAGAGATTTTGAAGGGAACTCGTGATACCTTTGAATTAGAGTTTCGAATTATCGAGGGTTTGAATTAACGAGAATCTACTGTATGTGATTTTCATAACTTGAAACCTTTTCAAAAATACTCACACTGATAGTTGTTGGGGAATTACAATTTAGGACTCTTTTTGAGGTCAAATTTGGTCAAGTTCCGTTTATTTTTAGTCGGGCCGTTTTTTTCATTATATTTTTTCATTATTTTGGGCCGTTTTCAACACCACAGGATTCTGCAGATCCAATTTAATTTGGCACCGATTTTTCAGGATCTAATTAGAGTTTGAAAAAAATTTGGCAAGAATCTGTACAGCTGTTTACTTTGGGTGTCTTTCGTCCCTATCACTAAAAAAAAAAAAAAATGCTACAGAGATCATGAACGATGAAATTTTAATTTGTCTGGCATAAAATGTGGTTCGGTAAAGTTACCATCAATAATTGTGCTTTAACGATAAGTTTATTATTATTTCAAATTTTTGATAATTTTAAACTATTGAGTGATACAACAACAGGTAAACTTGAAGTCTTTGCTGAATCGTTATGGAGCACAGAGTTTTTGATTTTTGAAAACAAATTGAATATTATCAAAGTCTCTGAAACAATCATTGGTAAAATCTAAAATATATGATTTTGTTACGAACGTGGCTTAAATTTTTTCCTATAAGAACTCGCCAAGTTTTCTCAATAACGCTGATTCCAAATTTTAAACATAGCCGTCGTGGTAAGAGAACTATTAACTACGTTACTACGACTATAATTTTTTTTCACAGGAATGAAAACAACAATATTCATTTAACTAAATAAACCAACATTTTCAAAATTAACAAAAAATGTATGAAATATCAGTTTGAAAAATATTAATTTCGATAATTAAATTAAACAATAATAATAATAATGAACGAAACTAAAACAAAAAAGCCATATGCATAAATTCACATGAGTGCATCACGAAAATAAAAAATAAAACACTCACAAATATATTGCTCCTTGTTCCTACATCTCCCAATACTGTGCATCCTACAACACAGTTAGAGCTGTTTATGTACGTCCATTTTATTACAATTGAATAAAAAATAAAAATAAAAAAATTGAATAACACAAACAATCGCTACAGTTGATAAAAAAAAATTAAAAAACGAATATGGCGAATAAATAATATTTATTTTTGATTATTTGTAACGGTGAAACATTGCGCGAACGTTTCCTGATAGATCAAATTTTTAACAATGATTGCAGTTCTAATTAGGTTTAGATAATTTCGATGGAAGACTAAATATTCGAGTTTAATTGATTTGCACGACACATTGGAACACTTTGGTGCTCGTCCGTCTCTCACAAATGATTTTCTCTAAAACTAATATAAAGTGTCGTGACTAAATTACAAAGGTGGAGTGTAAAAAGTTGAATTATAATTCGAGAGCTAATTTCAGGGAATAGATTTCATTAAAAGATTGATATATCTCATAAAGGTAATCATAATTTGTGGATAGTTCACCTTCATAGATCTTTTTTCTTGTTATCAGGAAACTTTTGTTTATAAAATTGACGCTTAACACCCGTATCTTTGAAGGATAATTTCACCACCAAGATCTGAGTTACCGTGAAAATACCTAACTTTATCATGATTGCCGATTCGTATTTGAATAAAATGAAAACGAAATTAATTTAGTTATATTTAACTGTTTTAATGAGATAAAATCATAAAAAAATTTGATTTGACTTAAAAATAAATTTTGCATACACTTAAATTTTTAGCCCGGAATCAGGGCCGGCAAAAAGGTGGGGCAGAATGGGGCCCGTCATTTCTCTCGCTAACCCTATCCAGAATACAAAAAAGGTTAAGATGCTATAAGTCATAAAGTCATAAATTTACCTGTTTAAATTTTTTAGTGGAATATAAATGATATTAAAATTGTTAAATGTACCACTGATATTCACACATTGTTATTAATTTCAAGTAATATTTAAAAATAAAACGTAGTAGACTGGACATTTTGGTTAGTTGCTTCACGTGCTACATATGTATGTCACAAAATAAATTGCTACAGACATTATAGGCCTTAAAATTTAAATCGTTTTAGCACAAAGTGTGGTATAATAGCGTTCAATGGGCAAAGTTAAGTACTTTGATAGTACTTTCCTTATAGATACAAGTAGTAAGGATTGGAGAGAACGGGACCCTCCTTCCCTCCTGCCGACTTTTTGAGTGACCTCGGCAGGGGGCAAAACTACCGAGGCGGTTCTAGAAGCCTCCGGCGGTGGGTGGAGCAAAACTTGGTCTCCAACCTAACGATATCTAGTGAAATTTTTTTCTAACCTAACAGAACCCTTGACCTAACCTAACGAAACCTAAGCGAACTTAGCTTAACCTAACAAAAGTTTTTTCTAACCTAAGAACTGAAAAATTCCCTAACAGATGGCGCAGCCACCTTCGAGCCTGTGAATTCGCTACTAGATGGCGTTGCTAGTCTGGATTCCTGTGTGTAAGTTTGAAAAATTGTCAATAGATGGCATCGAAAACCTTTTTTTTTGATAGTTAAACTAGCCATTAAAAGATGGCCTTGCTTTCATAATTTTATAATATTTTTATCTGAAAACGGGTTTAAACTGTCAGCTGACGTCACTAAAGGTAAACTGATATTAATAGCGAAGATTTCTCTCTAATATGCAAAAATGAATTTTATCATATGATTGTATATTTTTATCTGAAAACAGGTTTAAACTTGTATAAATTGCCAGCTGACGTCACTAAAGGTAAACTGATATCAAATAGCGAAGATTTCTGTCTAATATGCGAAAATGAAGCAGCAGGTTTTAACCTGTATGGCTACATAAAGTGTGACAGCTGACGTCACCATACTATTTTTTCTGCTATAAAAAGGACGCGACAGAATTTCATCAGTTACAATTTTGTTCGAAACTTTAGTGAAAAAAACATTAAACCTTATTGTTGTGAATTTTCAATTGTTGTGTGTTAAGAGTTAATTGTCGCCAACAATGGAATCCATTACTGCTGGTGCTTCATCTGGAAACAGAGACTTAATTCAAAAAATGGCTGGAAATTTTGTGGATGAATTGAATCATCTTGGCGCTGTTAAACGATGGATTAAACTTTCTGATATGCAAATTGGAAAAGTATATAAAATAATGGGAGCCAGTCAACTACCATCGAAATTCGATTCATCGAAAATGAAGACAATATTGGAATTGGAAATTGGATACATTTCGTTACCAGCGAGATTTGACAATTTGAACGAGCAGATGCTGGCATGGCTGCAAAGCAATCCAAAATTGGGTATCATAAATAATGGACCAATCGGACTAACTCATAAACTGGAATTCAGAAAAACGTTGGATCTTCTTGAAATCGCAATTCAAAACGTTGGATCTTCTTGAAATTTGTAAATTTTCAATTGTTGTGTTAACAATTAATTATTGCCAACAATGGAATCCATGTATTGTGGAAATCGTTCGTATTCATCACATAGCATTTCAGAGTTGTCGATAATTTGTTTAATAATTTCCTCTCGACGCTTCGCTTTACTTAGTTCTCTTAATTCTGCATTGAAGAAAACTGCATTGAAGAACATTGAAGAAAATTGATGTAATGATCCGTAAATTCCATACAACAGAAATATTCCGATATCTCAATATTCCCAATATTTCGTCTATAATTGCGCTTGAAAAGTCTACAAACCACCTCTATAAATTCAATGGTGTTTGTTGGATAATTTTTCACTATTTTAATACACAAGTCGGTCAATTTGTGATCTTTGATTCCTCACAGAGCACTTTCTTGCATATGCACAAATTTTTAATATAATTATAAATTTTACAAGTTAAAAAAGTGATCATTGTGTACCTATTTTTGTTTAAAACTATACTTAATAAAATAAATTTAAAGAAAAAAAACCGATCTTTTGATTTACACCGATCCCCTAAAAAGAAATCAAACTAATTTTTGATATTATACCTTAAACTTGATGTATATATAAAAATTCCATTTACAATTATGGTACACCATATATACTCGTAAATTTTACAAAAATGTATCACTCTGTACATTTTTTTTTAAATCTGTGTGCATATTCCTTGATGTTATTTAATCAGCTAAATCTTTAATCAACTAAATCAGCTAAAATTGTTACATACTTACGTTATAAATATCTAAGTGTGTATTTTTCTTTTAAATATATAACTTATAAATACTCATGATTACTTTACTATATAACTGTAATCACGCGATATCATGTTATAAAATACATAAGAATTTACTCATTTAATGTAAAAATATTTGGTCATCAACAATTAAATAAAAACGAATTTTTTTTAAATATATATAGTAATATAATATTTCGCATATATACAGTACTCTGTTAAAAGTACGGGTTTCTACACCGTTAAAAACATATATTTTATAATATCAATATATTGTAAAAAAATCATATTTCTTAATATTTTTAAAACTGAATATGTAATATCAAGAATTTAAAACAGTTTTGAAACATTAATTTCTCCTCATAATATTTTTTTGTCTTAAATTAATAGCACAATGTTCCATATATTTTAAGAAAATTTTTCTTTTAATATTTTATAACTTATCTAAAAAATTTATAGCTATTTTTTATCCAAAAATTTATTACTTGCTATTGTTAAAAAATTAGTTAAATATATCTATAGGTATTAAGTGACCCCTAGTTTTTGTGAAAGACGGTAGTAAGAGCAATTCATCTTAAATACGAAATTATTTTATCAATGCTAAATAAGCGTTTTTTTTCTCATATTATCATACTCCAATATATTGTATATTATTATAATTTATAAAAATGTGTTTTATTTATTAAAAAATTTAGCAAAATTTTAAATAATATCGCGTCAAAATAATATTCAGAAGTCAATAAAAGACAATAGCAGTAAATTTATTAAGATAACTATAAATAAATATTAATCTAATGTTGAAATATTTATTAACAAATAGTACTGCTTAGTAGAAAATTAGGCACCTATTGTTTTGTTTTCAAATTTACCTTTTTTGCAATTAAAGAAAATTTTAGTAACTATCGATGCCTATATAAAACGATACCCATAAAAGACAAGCATGCTCTGATCTCAACAATTTTTTCCCATGTTAAATTTGTATGTTCTTACTTCGCTGAAACTTATTATGTTTATATATTCCCCGCAATATTTTCTACCATAAACAATAGTTATAGCAAGCTAGGTAGGTATTGAATAAGTATTTTTTGTTTGTTAATTTATTGATGATAGAGAAAAAAAATTTATGATTTTATAGACAGTGAAATACATTTAAACTATTTTTTTGCAGTTTAATTTTGTAAAAACACCTAAAAATTATCAGTCACAGACAAATATTTCTAAGCAAACGAATTGAAAATGTAGTTTTATATTATAAGAATAAATGCGTATATATAGGGTGGACAGTAAATAACTCTCATAATTTTTAAAGAGCGGATGAAAACTTTAATTTTGGATTACGAAATTTTATTTTTTTTTCCGGAGTTAAGCTGCATTCAATTAATTAACCCTTTCCTGCTCAGCAGTTTTACATCATTACTGTTCAAACGATACTTTATTTTTTAACAAATCATTAATAATATGGGTGAATACTTATTGGCAAGAATTACATAGTTTGCACATACGTTCTATTGTGTCAGAACGTCAATGGAGCAATGCGATTTAATTGCCTATATTCAGGAGCAAGCAAAAACATTACCTATTTTAATAGCTTAGAAAATACACATTACATAGTTCGTTGTAAGAACAATCATTTCGGTGATCTTTTTAACGAATTACTAAAATTGCTTAAAGACTGTGGTATGTAAGAAATAACAACACTCACATAATTTTAAAATAATTAACATATAGCTATTGGAAAAGTTACAAAGATTTTTTTTTAACAACTTATTAAATGCCGATAGCTTATTTTAATATCTCCTATAGGGCCTTAAGTATAACCCTTCACCCGAAATTTTTTCATCACCATCGTTGGCGACTGTATTCTCGTCATCATCAGTTTCTCCTTCGCTCGCAGTATCTTCGCTATCGCTAGCAGATGTTTTTTCATCATTTGATATATACTTTAACACTGGCTCAATAATATCATGCTTTTCCAATTCCCTAGTTATTGAGATAATCCGCTTTCCAATGTCACTTTCCTTTAAATTATTAAAATGACTTCGTTTTTTCTCGTTTTCGATATAATCCGCGAAGCTGGGATTTATAATATGACTCCTTTCCATTAAATTGCACACAGTATTAACCATTTCTTCTCCAATTTGCGTCTGAGTCGCTAAACTTCTTAGTTCATCAACTAAATGGTTCGGGTCATCAAAATATTCTTCTTCTTCATCAACAGGTTTCGAATGGCCATTATGAAGGCTAGCATTTTCATCATCATATTTGAAACGTTTAGCTCCGCCATTTGTTGAGCTAGATGTCGAAGGTTGTTCCTTTTCTCCTGAATTTTTATTTTCTTGCTCTTCATCCTTTGCGCATGCGTTCTGAAGCTCTTTGACCATTAATATGTCTAGAGCAGTTTGTAAGAGACCAGCCATCTTTGGAGTAAAACTTGTTTCTTTGTAGTTATCAGGCGATGGTAAATGCTTTTGTTCATCAGATCGATTATCTTCATCATTCGCTGATTGTAGAATATTATGCGAGTTTTTTAAAGCGTGGAATTTACGTCTGATTGCTTCTGCTGCAGCCATCATACTTTGATTAAAAGTATTCAAGTTTCTGGTAGATAGATCTGTATCATCTTCCTGCTGATTTTGAAATACTGGTGCTTTATCTTCCTTTTCTTCATTTCTTGCTTCAAAGCTATAATTGGTTTCACCATCATCATCATCTTCATCATTCGATTTTGACGATTCACTTTGTATTGAAAGTCTCCTCTTCTCCGCTCTGTTCACGTATGTCCCATTATTTACTGACCGATTCGTGGAATTTTCAAATTGACTTATTCCATTGTCATCATTTTTTTTATCATTCTCAGACGAATTATGTTTAGTTCTTAAATGACGCGAGAGATTAAACTTCCGCGAAAATTTCTTACCACAAAATTCACAACTATGCATAGCTTAACAGTATTACGATTGCAACGTGTTTACGAATAGCTGAACTGAACTCGACTGACTAAAGATTCCGCGGGTTGAGCCTTATATACCTATGGAGTGATTCTTTTTTTGGGAGTGACTCTTTTTTAGGAGTGACTTTTTTTGAAGTGACTCTTTCGGGAGTGACTCTTTTTTTTGGGAGTGACTCTTTTTTTGGGAGTGACTCTTTTTTGGGAGTGACTCTTTTTTGGGAGTGACTCTTTTTTGGGAGTGACTCTTTTTTGGGAGTGACTCTTTTTTTGGGAGTGACTTTTTTTTGGGAGTGACTCTTTTTTTGGGAGTGACTCTTTTTTTGGAGTGACTCTTTTTTGGGAGTGACTCTTTTTTGGGAGTGACTCTTTTTTGGGAGTGACTCTTTTTTTGGGAGTGACTCTTTTTTTGGGAGTGACTCTTTTTTTGGGAGTGACTCTTTTTTGGGAGTGACTTTTTTGGGAGTGACTCTTTTTTTGGGAGTGACTCTTTTTTGGGAGTGACTCTTTTTTTGGGAGTGGCTCTTTTTTGAGAGTGGCTCTTTGATGTCATTTGGTGTCATTTTGATGCACTTTGGTGTCAATTGGTGCATTTTGGTGTAAATTTGGTGTATTTTTGGTGTTTAAACTCAGCTTCCCAAGTAGTGTCAAGAGCTGGATTGATAGCAAAGACTTGGTATGATATCCCCGCCAACATGGAGCAGCGAATACGTATGGTGGACCGGAGCAGTCGCAGTATCCCCCACCAACATGGAGCAGCGAATACGCATGATGAGCCGGAGCAGTTGCAGTATCCCCCACCAACATGGAGCAGCATATAATGATGATGATGACGGTGAGCCGGAGCAGTTTGAATTTTTTTTCGGCGAAGCAATACCAAGTGAAAAAACAACAATGAGTGAAGATCTTCAACAGCTTATAACAATGGAGGAATCCACAGTCAAAAATCGATTGTTGAATAAGATGTTGGATAAAGCTATCCGATTATCTGATTTGGAGATGATCCAATCGATAGGATCAAGAGATCGTCAAATTTTTCATCCTAAAAAAATAAAATTAGCGGTTGAATGGGGCTCATCTGTGGAAACTTTCGATATTTTGTTCAACCTTACATTCGATGAATGGGACATTGGTGAAGACAGCCTAGATGGATTTGATATGTTGTCGCATTATCTTACGAAGTGGATGCGGAAAGCGATAGAGTATGCTCGTCCGAAACTGCTGCAACATATATTGAAGCTTGTGGAAGAATATGGCGTTCCACGATTATATTTCAGTCCAAAGTGTGTAGAAGGAGACGCTGAATTGTTGAAGTGGATCACACACAACATTGAAAAAGGTGAAACCAATCAATCAGCACTCCTGGGCTGGGAAAGTGGCCCGGATACGGGAGCGTGGCCGTCGACAAACTTACAAGATTACTTAGATATATACAAAATTTTACAAACTAATTTTAATATTTAACATTTGAAGCAAGAAATGAAGAAAAGGAAGATAAAGCACCAGTATTTCAAAATCAGCAGGAAGATGATACAGATCTATCTACAAGAAACTTGAATACTTTTAATCAAAGTATGATGGCTGCAGCAGAAGCAATCAGACGTAAATTCCACGCTTTAAAAAACTCGCATAATATTCTACAATCAGCGAATGATGAAGATAATCGATCTGATGAACAAAAGCATTTACCATCGCCTGATAACTACAAAGAAACAAGTTTTACTCCAAAGATGGCTGGTCTCTTACAAACTGCTCTAGACATATTAATGGTCAAAGAGCTTCAGAACGCATGCGCAAAGGATGAAGAGCAAGAAAATAAAAATTCAGGAGAAAAGGAACAACCTTCGACATCTAACTCAACAAATGGCGGAGCTAAACGTTTCAAATATGATGATGAAAATGCTAGCCTTCATAATGGCCATTCGAAACCTGTTGATGAAGAAGAAGAATATTTTGATGACCCGAACCATTTAGTTGATGAACTAAGAAGTTTAGCGACTCAGACGCAAATTGGAGAAGAAATTGTTAATACTGTGTGCAATTTAATGGAAAGGAGTCATATTATAAATCCCAGCTTCGCGGATTATATCGAAAACGAGAAAAAACGAAGTCATTTTAATAATTTAAAGGAAAGTGACATTGGAAGGCGGATTATCTCAATAACTAGGGAATTGGAAAAGCATGATATTATTGAGCCAGTGTTAAAGTATATATCAAATGATGAAAAAACATCTGCTAGCGATAGCGAAGATACTGCGAGCGAAGGAGAAGCTGATGATGACGAGAATACAGTCGCCAACGATGGTGATGAAAAAATTTCGGGTGAAGGGTTATACTTAAGGCCCTATAGGAGATATTAAAATAAGCTATCGACATTTAATAAGTTGTTAAAAAAAAATCTTTGTAACTTTTCCAATAGCTATATGTTAATTATTTTAAAATTATGTGAGTGTTGTTATTTCTTACATACCACAGTCCTTAAGCAATTTTAGTAATTCGTTAAAAAAGATCACCGAAATGATTGTTCTTACAACGAACTATGTAATGTGTATTTTCTAAGCTATTAAAATAGGTAATGTTTTTGTTTGTTCCTGAATATAGGCAATTAAATCGCATTGCTCCATTGACGTTCTGACACAATAGAACGTATGTGCAAACTATGTAATTCTTGCCAATAAGTATTCACCCATATTATTAATGATTTGTTAAAAAATAAAGTATCGTTTGAACAGTAATGATGTAAAACTGCTGAGCAGGAAAGGGTTAATTAATTGAATGCAGCTTAACTCCGGAAAAAAAAATAAAATTTCGTAATCCAAAATTAAAGTTTTCATCCGCTCTTTAAAAATTATGAGAGTTATTTACTGTCCACCCTATATATACGCATTTATTCTTATGATATAAAACTACATTTTCAATTCGTTTGCTTAGAAATATTTGTCTGTGACTGATAATTTTTAGGTGTTTTTACAAAATTAAACTGCAAAAAAATAGTTTAAATGTATTTCACTGTCTATAAAATCATAAATTTTTTTTCTCTATCATCAATAAATTAACAAACAAAAAATACTTATTCAATACCTACCTAGCTTGCTATAACTATTGTTTATGGTAGAAAATATTGCGGGGAATATATAAACATAATAAGTTTCAGCGAAGTAAGAACATACAAATTTAACATGGGAAAAAATTGTTGAGATCAGAGCATGCTTGTCTTTTATGGGTATCGTTTTATATAGGCATCGATAGTTACTAAAATTTTCTTTAATTGCAGAAAAGGTAAATTTGAAAACAAAACAATAGGTGCCTAATTTTCTACTAAGCAGTACTATTTGTTAATAAATATTTCAACATTAGATTAATATTTATTTATAGTTATCTTAATAAATTTACTGCTATTGTCTTTTATTGACTTCTGAATATTATTTTGACGCGATATTATTTAAAATTTTGCTAAATTTTTTAATAAATAAAACACATTTTTATAAATTATAATAATATACAATATATTGGAGTATGATAATATGAGAAAAAAAACGCTTATTTAGCATTGATAAAATAATTTCGTATTTAAGATGAATTGCTCTTACTACCGTCTTTCACAAAAACTAGGGGTCACTTAATACCTATAGATATATTTAACTAATTTTTTAACAATAGCAAGTAATAAATTTTTGGATAAAAAATAGCTATAAATTTTTTAGATAAGTTATAAAATATTAAAAGAAAAATTTTCTTAAAATATATGGAACATTGTGCTATTAATTTAAGACAAAAAAATATTATGAGGAGAAATTAATGTTTCAAAACTGTTTTAAATTCTTGATATTACATATTCAGTTTTAAAAATATTAAGAAATATGATTTTTTTACAATATATTGATATTATAAAATATATGTTTTTAACGGTGTAGAAACCCGTACTTTTAACAGAGTACTGTATATATGCGAAATATTATATTACTATATATATTTAAAAAAAATTCGTTTTTATTTAATTGTTGATGACCAAATATTTTTACATTAAATGAGTAAATTCTTATGTATTTTATAACATGATATCGCGTGATTACAGTTATATAGTAAAGTAATCATGAGTATTTATAAGTTATATATTTAAAAGAAAAATACACACTTAGATATTTATAACGTAAGTATGTAACAATTTTAGCTGATTTAGTTGATTAAAGATTTAGCTGATTAAATAACATCAAAGAATATGCACACAGATTTAAAAAAAAATGTACAGAGTGATACATTTTTGTAAAATTTACGAGTATATATGGTGTACCATAATTGTAAATGGAATTTTTATATATACATCAAGTTTAAGGTATAATATCAAAAATTAGTTTGATTTCTTTTTAGGGGATCGGTGTAAATCAAAAGATCGGTTTTTTTTCTTTAAATTTATTTTATTAAGTATAGTTTTAAACAAAAATAGGTACACAATGATCACTTTTTTAACTTGTAAAATTTATAATTATATTAAAAATTTGTGCATATGCAAGAAAGTGCTCTGTGAGGAATCAAAGATCACAAATTGACCGACTTGTGTATTAAAATAGTGAAAAATTATCCAACAAACACCATTGAATTTATAGAGGTGGTTTGTAGACTTTTCAAGCGCAATTATAGACGAAATATTGGGAATATTGAGATATCGGAATATTTCTGTTGTATGGAATTTACGGATCATTACATCAATTTTCTTCAATGTTCTTCAATGCAGTTTTCTTCAATGCAGAATTAAGAGAACTAAGTAAAGCGAAGCGTCGAGAGGAAATTATTAAACAAATTATCGACAACTCTGAAATGCTATGTGATGAATACGAACGATTTCCACAATACATGGATTCCATTGTTGGCAATAATTAATTGTTAACACAACAAATGAAAATTTACAAATTTCAAGAAGATCCAACGTTTTGAATTGCGATTTCAAGAAGATCCAACGTTTTTCTGAATTCCAGTTTATGAGTTAGTCCGATTGGTCCATTATTTATGATACCCAATTTTGGATTGCTTTGCAGCCATGCCAGCATCTGCTCGTTCAAATTGTCAAATCTCGCTGGTAACGAAATGTATCCAATTTCCAATTCCAATATTGTCTTCATTTTCGATGAATCGAATTTCGATGGTAGTTGACTGGCTCCCATTATTTTATATACTTTTCCAATTTGCATATCAGAAAGTTTAATCCATCGTTTAACAGCGCCAAGATGATTCAATTCATCCACAAAATTTCCAGCCATTTTTTGAATTAAGTCTCTGTTTCCAGATGAAGCACCAGCAGTAATGGATTCCATTGTTGGCGACAATTAACTCTTAACACACAACAATTGAAAATTCACAACAATAAGGTTTAATGTTTTTTTCACTAAAGTTTCGAACAAAATTGTAACTGATGAAATTCTGTCGCGTCCTTTTTATAGCAGAAAAAATAGTATGGTGACGTCAGCTGTCACACTTTATGTAGCCATACAGGTTAAAACCTGCTGCTTCATTTTCGCATATTAGACAGAAATCTTCGCTATTTGATATCAGTTTACCTTTAGTGACGTCAGCTGGCAATTTATACAAGTTTAAACCTGTTTTCAGATAAAAATATACAATCATATGATAAAATTCATTTTTGCATATTAGAGAGAAATCTTCGCTATTAATATCAGTTTACCTTTAGTGACGTCAGCTGACAGTTTAAACCCGTTTTCAGATAAAAATATTATAAAATTATGAAAGCAAGGCCATCTTTTAATGGCTAGTTTAACTATCAAAAAAAAAGGTTTTCGATGCCATCTATTGACAATTTTTCAAACTTACACACAGGAATCCAGACTAGCAACGCCATCTAGTAGCGAATTCACAGGCTCGAAGGTGGCTGCGCCATCTGTTAGGGAATTTTTCAGTTCTTAGGTTAGAAAAAACTTTTGTTAGGTTAAGCTAAGTTCGCTTAAGTTTCGTTAGGTTAGGTCAAGGGTTCTGTTAGGTTAGAAAAAAATTTCACTAGATATCGTTAGGTTGGAGACCAAGTTTTGCTCCACCCACCGCCGGAGGCTTCTAGAACCGCCTCGGTAGTTTTGCCTCCTGCCGAGGTCACTCAAAAAGTCGGCAGGAGGGAAGGAGGGTCCCGTTCTCTCCAATCCTTACTACTGATACACAATTCGAAAATAACTTCTGTTGAATGTAAATTTTGACCTAAGCAGTTGGGAATCTTTTTGTCATGGACAAAAATGGCTTTAATGTTAATATATTGTTTTGAAATTGTATAGGTATAAGTTGGACTTTAAAATTATGATTTAAAACTAATATAATTTTTGTTATAAATTTTTTTTATTATAGAATGACATACATATGTCAGCATATAATTGGCATATCTATAGGTACTGTTTATGCTTTATGTATATTTACAAATTTACCCATAGGTAGAAATAGTTGTTACCTGACAGATATCAATTAAAAATTGTTAATTAATAAATACAATAACACAAAATATAAATTGGATAATTATAAAATAAAATATGTAAAATAAAATAAAATACTGAAATCATAACAAATTGTCATTTTTCTAGAACCTGTTATTTTTGCAAGAATAATTTTGTATGCACAACTACCATTAGGTTTACAATATTATCATTAAAGTAAAAGTATAAAGTATAATAAAAATATTACCATCAGTTGGGGCGAATCTGGACAGTAGGAGCGAATTTAGACAGAGCTGCCTCTCGATATTTCTTCGTCAGTGTTATGACCGTACAAGGTCATAGATCAATCTATGCTACTGAATTTTGTCAGTTATGAGTTAGTCATCAAAGAAAAGCGGTGAACATGACATCTTTGTATTTTGTTATTTTACAGGCGCATTGTTTATAATTTTTAAAAATAACGCGCGTTTTGAAATATTATAAAGAAACTGCTGTACAAAAAAAAAAAAAAAAACAGTTATATATATAAAGTAGGGACTGGCAACAAAATGTTTGGCGTTTTTTTTGACAATATATGTACCAAAAATGAAAGCTGTATTGTGCTTAATTTTTTTTTATAAATTGATTAACAAGAAATTGTCTATAGGTGAGGCGAATTCATACACCATGATGCGTCAATATAAATCGAAGTGGGTATATAGGGATGTTACGGATATGAAATTTCGGATACGGATACGGATATTTAAAAACATTTTTTTCGGTTTCGGTTTCGGTTACGGATATATAATAATATCGGATAATGTTTCGGATACGGTTATGGTTACGGATAATTGCTTTTAATGAACAATTTTTTTAGAAAAAAGGGGAAAATTGTACCAAAAAATGTGAACGCCAAACACGAATCAACGAAAATCTATCAAAAGAAACATATATTATGCTAATAATATTTTAATTTATTATCTTCGATTTAAACTCAATCTTCCAACAGCAGTGGTCTGTCTTTATCCGAAACAAATCCGAAATAATTATTTTCGGATACGGTTTCTATTACGGATAATGAATTATTTCGGATATCCGGTAGTTTCGGTTACGGTTACGGATATCCATAACATCCCTAGTATAAGCTACATAAACTGTAGTCCAGATAACATAAAATCGGCTCTTTTCGACAGAGGCGCAACAACCGGGGAGGTCCAAGGGGGTCGGACTCCCTAAAATTACCTGGAAATTTTCCTTCAATTTATTTTATTTATATTAAAAAGTAAAATTATTAGTGGTTTACTATTTTTTTTTATTTGAAAATCAAATTTTCGGAGACGACATTTTATACAACATTTTCCATTGTTATCGGAGAACTGCGTTATCAAAAAATTTGGTTATTTAAATTTTTGTTGGACCCCCTGTAGATATGTAGTTCTGTCCCTGCTTTCCGATATTAAAAATAAAAGAAAGTCGTTCAGACAACCTGCTGAATATTTCCATATCCCAAATCGCATGATAGACTCAAAGGCGAATCGAAATAAAATTCATTTAAATCCCAAATGTTTTATTTCACCCATCAAAAGTCATTCGCTGATGCACATATTTATCTTAGCGAATTTCCAGATTGGAAATTTAGCTATTTTTATCTTTTTATGTCCAATTTTACCCATCTGCATGACTGAATGTGATTTATCTTGCAAATAAAGCACCCACACATAGAGGCGAATCTGGATACTATGGATATAAAAAAAATAAAAAAAAATGTTGCAGTACTAATTTTGATGTTTTTATTACTGCCCTATATGCTCGTGATATTAAAGAATTTAAATTATTTTTTTAGAATTTTTTAGATAAACTCTAAACAAGTCATTGCCAAAAAACTGAAAAAATCGTCCAGATTCGTCCCAACTGACGGTATATAAGATACAAAATTAATTTTATTTTTAGGCTTCTAATCAGTATCATTTGGGACGAAATCGTTTCTGAAATCTCATAATACCAAGGTGACTTGTAGCGTTGCTTAGAATCCGGATCGAATTTTTGGAACTCCGGGATCACGCAAGATTTCAAAAAATATAAAAGCAGGCAAATTCTTACATAAAATGTTACTCCCCAGCACTTGCACCATTCACCAACATAAACACAGAAAGCTCTAGTTTTATCTACTTCAAGTTCCGGTCAATTTACATGGGATTTCTGCCTTCCATTTACACTTCTCTTTCAAAAACATACGGTTATACTTACTGTCCTATAACTTACATAACTCGCAGGTTATAATCAGATGTTTTCTTTGACTAAAGCGATCCCTACCCGCCTCAGTAATACTGTGCTATCAGTTTGAGCAATTTATTAAAGTTTTCTTCGGACAATTTAATAATTTATAAAAAGAAAATTGTATAAAAATTGAATGTAGACTAATTCAGTTGTTATTTATTTAAAAATATTAAGTGATAAAGATTCTGCCAGATCGTAAATAACCATTTTTACAAATTCGTATTTCAAACTGATTCCAAAAAATGCACATCAAAGGTGACAAAAAAAAAAATACAAACTAATCGAAACTTGTAAGTAAATAAAGTGGTATTGCGTAATAGCACCTTCAAACCTTGCAGACGCACAATTACCGTAAAATACCCTATCTTTACCATAATTTTCAATTCAAATTTGAATAAAATAAAGACGGAACTAATTTAGTTATATTTAACTGTTTCAATAGAATAAACTGATAAAAAACTTTGATCTAACTCATAAATAAATTTTCCAGAAACTTAAATTACTAGTCAAAAATAAAAAAACAGTAACAAGCTCAAATGTCGAGGAGTTCCTAACTTTACCATATTATTACTAATTCATATTTTTTTAGTGAAATATAAAAGATATTATAAAATTTCTAAATATACCATTGTTGTTCATACTTTTTTTGTGAATTCCAAATAATATCTAACAATAACACCCAGTTATTTCTCAATTTTCAACGATAAATCTAGTTGCGATAGAATTATGTTATGAAAACGTCAAATACAGCTGTTTTCACCAGGGATGTATAAAATCAGTAAAAATTAATAAAACAAAATGCCAGAAACAAAAAAAAAAATAATAAAAATTGTTTAAAAAAAATAAAACACAACGTTACATATTTGATATTATAAACTGACTAAGTCAGAAATAAAATCAGAAATAAACTCAGTCAGAAATAAAAAACAAAAACAATTGTCTGTTAAATCAATCAATGTTCAATTTCAATCAAATTGTCTAACTTACAAAATCAGAATCTTTTTAACCAAAACAAGATACTCAATTTTATTCACTATTGTTCTTCTTTGGATTCCAAATTGTTTTTCAGTGTATAATGTTGTAATTTGTTTACTTTTTACCATATCAATTGCTAGATTTAACATTCTGCAGAATAATTTTTGTATGCCCTTGCACCAATTTTCTTCTTATGATATTTACCAGACATTTTGTATAAATGTAAACCTATAACAATGTTTTTTACTTTAATATCTCAATTCGTGTAAAAATATAATGCAATTCGTATATTTTTGACAACCCTGACTGTTGGCAGCGCTGACTGGTAAAGTTGGGATTTGTTAAAGGACTCTAATTTTACCAAATTTGCTATAATTTTACCTAAATGAATTATTCGGTAATACGCAAATAAAAAAACGTAAAAATAATTTTATATACTTACGAGGTTATGTAACTTTTCATATGATGAAATTATCTATGTCACTTGTATATTTTTTGAAATACCAACTAAAGTTTGCACACTTGCTTGAAACCAAAATGTACCATAAGAACTAAAAAATTCAATCCATCATTAAAAAAAGTGCAACAGAATATATAAACTATGAAATTTTAATTTTTTTAACGTAAAGTGTGGTATGGTAAAGTTAGGTTTAATAGGTAAAGATAGGGTGTTTTACGGTACGTATATTGTACAACCTTTCAGTATAACCTAGAGAGGATCATACTGTAAAAAAATAAAGGAATTTTTTCCGCTGCATGGAAAAATATTGAATCACGGATGTGTTTTATTTTTCAAAAAGTACACATAGAGACAACAATCAACATTAACTATTTATCTGGTACTCTTGGTGGTATAAAATGACGTCAGGTATACACAACATAAATTAAACAAACTAGGCAATATAATAAAATTGTTTGTCTTCATCTAATTACTTGAATTTATTTATTGTTTCAAAATAAGTTTCATTACCTAGCAACTTTACTAAACTTTTATGTAGTTCAATTTTTATAATTTGTTTTTTAATTTTTATTAATATCAATTTTTTTATACCTATTTTAAGCGCTACAAACTGTACGTCAGCCCAAATATCTATCCATGTTAATATTAAACTTTACAAGACATTATTGGGCGCGTGTAGAGGTCGCTTATCTGAGGAAAGAATTTAACTGTCGCAACCTTATAATAAAATTTTTCTAGATTTAAAATAATTATGAAAATTTTAAATCAATTCATCATTTTTTAAATTTTAAAAAATAAATTAACATTCATTAGTATGATATGATTTGTTTGTCTATGTGTCTGCGTCTACATGTTGTTAGGCCGCGATATTCGCGCGTTTGACCACCTCAAAAAAATTATTTATCAATCAAAAACATCAAATAAAAGCGTAAATTTTTAACAATATACATATCTCTCTATGTACCAGTTGTGCCTACCGCTTTCATAAATTCCACATCAGTAGATTTTTCAATCAAATTTTTAAATTAAAAAACAATATTATGCCTATATGTCTACATACATAAGTATAAATGTTTGTGTACACAGAGTGTTCCAGATATGGTGTTCGAAATTGTATGGGCTATAGTTTTTAACCGACTTCAAAAACGAGGAGGTTCTCAATTCAACCCGTATTTTCTATTTTTTTTATGTGTGTACACCGATTTCTCCCACATTTCTGGCCCAATTTGCACCATTATTTTTTTATTTAGTAGATAAAGCTCTCCAGGTGGTCCCATAAAAATTTTGTTGACATTGGTTGAAGAATTTTTTAACCATCTTGAATTATGGCAAATTTAAAATTTGTATATGCAAAATTATTTACTTTAATATCTATAGTAACATATATTGTTAATTTATGTTGATCTAACTATCCTAAAAATAATTTTTTGTCCGCACCAGTTTAAAAAATTCTTTGATGACTTGAAAAATGGGTGGATTTTCATTGATTTCTTATTTTCTTAGTAGTTATTACTTTAAACATTATTAATGTTTCAAATTTCAAAGCAAAGTCAGTGAGTGCTCAAAATTATGATTTTTGGACACTGGACGGTGTTTTGGAAACTATTCCACCTAAACGTATGAAATTTGGAATTTAATAAAAAAAATTTTTAAAAACCAAATAAAAAATTGTAGTAGGCTGGATTCATAAGCATTATCACAAAAAGGTATGAAATAAAAGCTCTTTTAAAAAACAGACTTCAAAAAGTAAAAAATAATTAATAGCACGAATTTTGAAGTCAGGCGGGAAGTAGTATAAAAAAATGTAGATCTTGAAGAATTCATAAATTTTTCAAGCACATCCAATCACAACTTTACATATGACGCCCCGCCTGACTTCAAAATTCGTACAATTAATTATTTTTCACTTTTTGAAGTCGGTTTTTTAAAAGAGCTTTTATTGATAAATTAGTTTAATTCTTTAATCCATTATGAAAATCGATAAGTCAAAAAAATCAAAGAATAAAAATACACTTATACGTAATTTTTAGAGCAGGTACCTATTATAATCTTAATATGATAATACAATTACCTACTTCCATCATTTGCCTATGGTTAACTCTAATTGCGATGGCAGATTGAACCTGGATATTTTCTCGTAATTGGTGCGTTAAGATGGTGTAACCCGTCTTGTTCCATCTTCCCCTATGTCTAATTTTGCTTCATTTGTTGGATTTGTTTGATAACGTCAGACCATTTTTAGTTGATTTGTCTTATGTTATACTTATTTGTTATTGTTCACAAATTATAATTTACTTGAGTTTTTGAATGAATCAAGTAGTAAAATAAAATTTGATAATTATCCGGGCAGAATCAGAAGATGGGGGAAAACTATCTTCTCATTGTCTCTGTTTTATTTTGAGTCTCCTTTCAGACCTTTTTCTTTTATTTCCTTGTTAGCGCCTATTCTTCAGCTCATCCTTCGATGTCGTTCTCTTCCTCTTAACACTTTTTTCGCAATCTTGAGAATGTTTCTACTTAATATCAAATTACGTTTAAAATTGATTCAACAAATTTCTGGTTGCATTGTTCGTAAACAGGTCTAAATCGCTGAGATAGAAAAAGTGACAGAATGTTTATGGATCATTCTGTAAGAGTGCATAGTTTACCTATACATATTAGATGCACTGATATATTTTTTAAATAATTGCATATACGCTTATCATTTTTACATATGACCGTTATATCTACTGTTATAAATGGTGATTTATAAATTAGTAAATAAAACATTTGTTTTAAAACTATTTGTCATAATATAAATTATATAAATGTCACAGAAATATCAAAATGTCTGTTCGGTTAAAATATTCTAATTATGAAATTTTGTGAAAAGATTACAATTATTTTGGGATAAATTTATCGTATTAACAACATCTAAAAATTAAATTTGATATAGATTTTTTAATCCTATTCTACCATAGTTTTGTCAGGCTCAGATAATTATCAAAGATAACAGTAATTTTTAATCGATGTAAAATAACATTATTTTTAGATAATATTGACTTTCCCACAATTTTAATAATTAATTCTTCTTTATTTAATACAAAAAATACTTAAAAACGTTTTGTTACACTAAAGGTTCATTCACAACTACAGATTTAGAACGTAACAAACACGCATCGTAGTAAACCCAACAAATTTATAATAATACTCGTACACAGACAATTAGTATGCTGTCTTGACGTTTTGATACAGAGGCGGATTTAGTTCAGGCTAGAAACTTACTAACGCAGATATTCTGGCTAGTATTATGCTGCTCCTACTGTTAGTAAACTCTTAAACACTTCTATTGCTATTAAGGGAGGAGTTCAAATAAAAAAGCAACTTTTTTATTTAAGATTATTTTGCTTGTTGAAATTGTTTTCAAATTAGGGATGGTTTCAAATAGAAATTTTTTTGTTTTTGAAACATTCATTACTCTTCCCTGTGGGGGGAGGGGCCCTTTTTCACAACTTTTTAAGCATTTACAAGGAACTCCATATCTCAAAAAGTAATGAATATTTTTTAAATATTTTTTCATTATTTTATTCCTAGAGGATCTGTCCATAAAGCTGAGTATGGGTTTCAGGTAATTTTAAAAATTAACTATAAAATTGTAACCCCAAAGTTCTAAAAATTATAAAACCCAATTTTTCATTAAAAAAAATTGTTTAAAAATAGTTACAATTGTTCAAATGGAAAAAGCATACTCCACTTTATGCGCAATATGTTTATGAACAAAATAAAAAAAAATTAAGTCTCTATCTTTTCTAGAATTTGAGATATGATTTTCCTTGTCGGGAAAAACACAAGTTTCAGGAAACGGTAAAAAACAAAAATAATAAACTGATTCGATAGAAGTCTTCTTTCTGGTGATTCTACCTACCTAATTTTGGTAAAAATGGAAAGAATAACTTCGAAATCCCATAACTGATTTCCATTTCTATTTACAGTTTTTAGAGCACTGAAAAATTTTAATTATCTGGATGACGTCATCAAATTAAAAAATTTCTTTTTACTCAAAATAAACTTTATGGCAGTAATTTGTATTAGAGTAATTGATTGAAGTATAGCAATTTAGGTGTTCTTCTTTCCGGTGTTACTCATTCGTAACAAAAGCATTCAGTAATGTTTGTCGCGTATGCTACGTACGATACGTGTCTGTTACGTTTAGTGCGTGTAGCTGCGAACGGACCTTAATTACAAAAAGGGCTAAGTAAAATTTTTACCCGACAGATGTATGTGCTACTCCAGTTATTATGTACTTAAAAAAAATAACAGTTAGTTCTCTAAATATGAAAATTAATTTGTTTTATAAATATTAACTTTTTACTGCTGCATGTAACTCTTTTGGTCGCAGTACTCATTTGGTTTTATGTAACTAACGGTTACATAATATTACGGGAGTAGACACACACAGACGGACACTGGTCACTTTTCTATAAAATAAATACATATGGATTCGTATGTGTATGCAGTATGAATATGTGGGAGTGAGTTATTTAAAGATATTAGGGTTAACAATGTAATTATTAAAAAAAAATCTATTTATATATTAATTCAGTGGCATTATATTTCAAATATGAATCTGTTATGTTCTACAAATAAGAAACTTAATAGTGATTATTTTAATGAAGGTGGAATTCTAGTCTAGAGACGGGAATTTCGACCGTTTTTTTTAGTTACGTGGTCCTGAAAAACCACGTAACTTATGCAGTCACTCATTCGTCTTCATAAGTGATCATTAATTTCTTATACACATCGGTGGCGCTTTCCACTAAAAAAAGTTAGGCAGTGAGATATTTTTCATTCAAACGTACATTATCAGTGCGCCACTAAATCGTTGTAGTATGTTTTCTCTTGAATTATTTTTAGTTAAAAACATGACCGATCGTTTTTGGACGGATTTTGGTGGCAGCACGTGGTGGTAAGATGTATATCATTAAAATCCCTACATACCAACATACCTAAATCTCTATTATACCGACACAATTAGACCTATATACCGACACAATTAGATGACACTATATATATATATATATATATATATATATATATATATATATATATATATATATATATATATATACTATACAGATACCTGTATATATCAGTATATCTTTGTGTTGTTATTTAATGATCTTTTACATCGACCTCCTAGATGGCAATACTAACCATCTGTGAGAAGCACTATTTTAACATAATTGAATGCAGTACCTCGTATCTCACAAAATTAGATAATTCTCTGTTACTTTAAAAGTTTTCATAATTACAGTGGAAGTAAGACTTATGAATGAATGAATTAATTCAATAATTCAATAAAAAAATTAATAGAATTAGAATTAGAATTTTTATTTTGTTTTAACCATCCGCTTATACAAAAGAGTTTGTCTACAATTACCTATCTTTTTTTATAAATTGGTACTATAATAATAATAAATTCGTCAAGTGCGTGCCGGACACGCATTATCAAAGTTACGTGATCAATAGCTAATTTTTCACAATTTTTAGGATCAAATGTAGGAAATTTAACAGTACGTATCGACGGCTTACTGCTAGAACCACGTATGTCGATTTTTCACTGTTTTGAGATAATTAGATATAAATGTTCAGAATCATCTTATACTGATCATAGGCTAATAAAAATTTTATTTTATTTATCAGAATGAAAGTTACGAAACCTCAACAATAACAAAACCTCGTATCTCCAAATTTCAAATTATGTCATAATTTAATGGTATGTTACCATACCAGGGTCGGAACAGAAGTGCTCAGTCGTTTAGTCGAATTTTTCACAGAAAAAATTAGAATGTATACAGTCTATACGATAAGAACGGGACGAGGCGAGAGTAGGGGCACTATTCGTTTTCGGACCCGTAGAACACGATTCGGAAGAAAAAAATGTCATATATATATATATATATATATATATATATATATATATGTATACATATATATATATATATATATATATATATATATATATATATATATACCGTGTGAGTTTTTCAGGAGTTGCCATTCGATTTATTCCTAAAATATAATAATAATAATAATAAAGAACTTTATTTAAATCGTATGATTATATACATAAATGGCGTCGTTACAAATATAATTTAATTAAAATAGTCATTTATACAGTAGTGTACTCTGGAGAGTAAATATTTTTTGACATTTACTATGAACTTTTGACAATCCTTTATATCTTTCAAATCTTGGGGTAAATGGTTATAAAATCTGATCATGGAGTTTCGCATACCTTTGTCAACAGCAGCAAGGTCTGTTCGATCCACCCTCATATCAGTTTTGTTCCTCGTATTATACGTGTGCACAGGAACATTGTTTGTAAAAAGATTTTCGTTATTTTTAACAAATTTAACACATTCTAATATGTACACATCAAAAGTGGTTAAGATTTTAAATTTAATAAAAAGTTCTTTGCAGTGTTCCCGAGACGATACACCTGCCATGATTCTTAAACATTTTTTTTGCAGTATAAATATTTGTTGAGCCAATGCTGAATTTCCCCAGAAAACAATCCCATAGCTAAGAATTGAGTGAAAATACGAATAATAGATGGATATCAGAGTTTTTACATTCATAATATTTTTTAAAATTTTCATAAGATATAAAGTTCTATTCAATTTTTTTTTTATACTAAGAATGTGTGACTTCCAATTTAAATCCTTGTCAATTATGACACCTAAAAATTTTATTTCATTTTTTAAATTCAATATAATGTTCTGTACATCTACTTGTGCTGACATCTGAAAATAACTACCAAACTTAATTATTTCTGTTTTACTAGTATTTAATTTTAAACCGTTATTATGAAACCAGTTCGTAAACGAAGCCATATTTTCAGTTATTTTCCTAAGTAAACCTGCCGTATCCTCATTTCTACAAATTACTGAAGTGTCATCGGCAAACAAGAGTATATCACTACTTATATGTTGTGGTAAATCATTTATAAAAATAATAAATAATGTTGGGCCCAATATGCTCCCTTGAGGGACACCCCTAGTGGTTAATTACATCTAATCGAAAAAAAGTTTATACAAAAAATATTCAAAATAGAGGGGGCTATTCACAAAAAATTGTTCCAGACTTCTAGGACTTACGGTTATTTTGGAATAGAAAACAATTTTTTTTTCAAATGGGAACATATGTTGAGATGTTTCTTAAAAAATAATTTATTACTTTAAATTGCCAATTATGCTAAAATTTTCATTATTTTATTTCAAATTTTTGAGAAATTGCATTTTTAAGTTTTAATTTTCAAAACCCGTGGTAAGGCTTGTCTAAACGAACCCCAAACATGCGATTTATTTTGAATTTATACTAAAAAAAAAGCACAAAATAAGTTGTAATGGTATATTCACATTATCCTCTTACAGTAACAGAAAATTTATTAATTAAATACATTAATTATCAAAATAATTTGTAGTTTTTCCTCAAATATTCAACTTAATATTTATTAAACAAGTTATCAAATTACAAATGTTTTTGTAATATTTAATTGTACACCATATTAAAGAAGTCAAAATTTGATACATGTGAAAATGTCATTATTAAAAATCTCTGAAAATAAATTATAGATGGCATATCTGGATCGTAGAACTGTCATAAATAATATGACAGGTCTTTTAGTGAATTTCCAGAATGGAATTCAGCTATTACAGCCACTGTCATAACGCGACCTGAGCCCGGGACCATGGCATGTATGTATATATATACATACATATATATGCATACATATGTATGCATGTATGTATATATACATACATAAATATATATATATATATATATATATATATATATATATATATATATATATATATATATATATATATATAAATAAATTTTAGCGAATATTATTTTCGGTTTCTAGGGACCTCAAAACAAATTTCTGCCATGGTCCCGGGCTCAGGTCGCGTTATGACAGTGGCTGTAATAGCTGAATTCCATTCTGGAAATTCGCTAAAAGACCTGTCATCATATTTATGACAGTTCTACGATCCAGATATGCCATCTATAATTTACTTACAGAGATTTTTAATAATGACATTTTCACATGTACCAAATTTTGACTTCTTTAATATGGTGTACATTTAAATATTACAAAAACATTTGTAATTTGATAACTTGTTTAATAAATATTAAGTTGAATATTTGAGGAAAAACTACCAATTATTTATAGCTAAGCTAGGACATTTCGTTCGAGAGTTATCGTGCGGACACATATATATATATATATATATATATATATATATATATATATATATATATATATATATATATGTATATATATGTATATATATATATATGTATATATATATATATATACATATATATATACATATACATATATATATATATATATATACATATATATATATATATATATATATATATATATATATATATATATATATATATATATATATATATATATATATATATATATATATATATACAGTACACTCCCGATTATCCGCGAGCGAATTATCCGCGCGTGCTACGGAAACCGAGAAAATAAGTATTTATAAAAAAAAGGACTGAACTGACAAGTTTATTGAGTACAAAACGTGCGCAGGCCTTGAGTACAAAACGTGCGAACTCGCGCAGTAGGCTGGCGCGCAAACTTATGCTACGCAAAATTCAATCGCGGATTAAGAAAAAATGTTTCCAAAGCAAGAAACAGAAACAAGTGACCGATTTTTTTAAGAGGTTGTAATTACTATTTATGTTTACATTGTATTTTACGTCTTAATGTATAGTCGACTGTATTAAATAGATTGTTTTTTATGTTAAAATAGCTTTTCTCTTTTGTTCTCTCCCATTTTCGGTATTTTTACTGATTATCCGCGATTTTCGTTATCCGCGGTAGTCGCGCCACCCAATTCCGCGGATAATCGGGATTTTACTGTATATATATATATATATATATATATATATATATATATATATATATATATATATATATATATATATTAGTGAATATTATTTTCGGTTTCTAGGGACCTCAAAACATATTTCTGCCATAGCCCCGGACTAAAGTCGCGTCATGACAGTGCCTGTAATAACTGAATTCCATTCTGGAAATTCGCTAATAATAAATTCAGTTTATATAAATTATAGAACAATAAGGTTCAGTTAGGTTAGAAAAAATTTTGTTGGGTTTGGTTACGTTACAAAAAATTTCCTTAGGTTCGGTTAGGTTTGAGACCAAATTTTCTTAGGTTCGGTTAGGTTAGATCAAGTTCCGTTAGTTCAGTTATATTAGAAAAAATTTTCGTTCACATTACTCCACCCACCGCCGGAGGTTTCTAGAACCGCCCCGGTAGTGGATTTTCTTATTTTCTTATTTTCTCAAAAGCTAGCTAACCTAGAATAATAGTTCAAAAACCTTTTTTATGTGATTTTTTCCGTCTTTACAATGGTGTATAAAAATGTGGCAAAAACTTTTAAATTATAGCAAATTTTGGCAAAAAACTAATTTTTTGCAAGAACAAAAACCATGTTCCTGGCATCCGACGTGTCTGGCTGAAGAACTCGTCCAAGATTTTTGGATTTCCAACGTTCTCACCAAATTTGGTAAACCTAGGACATTTCGTTCGAGAGTTATCGTGCTGATACATAAATACATACATATATATGTATATATATATATATATATATATATATATATATATATATATATATATATATATATATATATATATATAAATTTTAGTGAATATTATTTTTGGTTTCTAGGGACCTCAAAATAAATTTCTGCCATATTCCCGGGCTCAAGTCGTGTCATGAGACCTACTGGAATAGCTGAATTTCTGGAAATTCGCTAATATGAACGAATGTGTTTGTGGTACAACAGGAAGATAGATCGTATATAAGCACGATATAAGTCATATACGTCATACATATGTATATGTTTGTATGTTACTTATATGCCGTTTTTTAGGGTTCCGAAGAAAGTTTTATTTTTTAGAGCTCCGAAATAATTCTCCCGAGACAATAATAGAAATTTGTTTTCGTGTCCCTAGAAACCGAAAATAATATTTACTAAAATTTATGTATTAAATTTATATTTAGTCCCACACCGTTGGACAAATTCGTTAGCCAGCCATGTCGGATGCCTAGAACATAGTTTTTTTGACCATTTTTCGTGAAAAAAACTAGTTTTTTGCCAAAATTTTCTCAAGTTAAAAATTTTTTTGACATTTATTTACACCATTAGAAAGAGGAGGAAAAATCACTTAAAAAGGTAAAAAATCACAGAAAAACGGATTTTTATAAACGGAAATTCGCTATGTTATGCAGGATGCTGCGACAGGGGTATTTTAAATTTAAATTGTTAAATTTTTAAACTCTCTTTTTTTGTAAAGAGTAAAAAAATATTTTTAATATAAAAATTTTCAAGTAATTTTAAAAATATTCATAACCTTAGTTTATTTTCCAGTAATCTGACCAGACGATCTAAAAGTTGACTCAACTTGGTTACGAGGATTTGTGGGAAGCGCAGGACATGTTAAAAACAAAAAGAATGCTGACCGAAATTATTCAAAAATATGAAAACTCATTAAAATACGCCGATCTAAACCGCTTGCAGCAGTCTACTTATACCCCAATATACAGACGCCTGATACATGAAGAAAATGGGAATAACTATCTTCACCTCAAGGCAAATTTTTCCAAAATAAGATTAGTTAGTCAGTTACGAATGTCAAATAAAATATGTACAAAAATTTTCTTCAAAGGCTATAAACTGACTCTGAAACATGAAGAAATTTCTCAACAGTGTAACGAAGTTCTCAGTATCTTACGTACTTTCTTTTCAATTGTAAAAAGTATCCTTTTAAAAGGCAAATGTACTTGAATAAGTATATCAGTGCTGGAGGTGATCCCATGACGGCGTTATTAACCAGAAGAGGGCTGGAGCAGCTGAATGACGTATTTTTATATGCGATAGGGCCTCGACCACTGAGCTAGTATTTACCACTTAATGAACTTTCTGTTTATTATAATTTTTGTTATTTGTTGTTACTTATAAATGTTAAATGACCTTCCCTGGTGTAAAAGATTTTCTTAAGCAATAAAAATCATTATTATTATTATTATTATTATTATTTAACGTAAATATCGCGACTGCACTTCAAAAACCCCCAGGCGGAGGAAAAAGTGTCCGTGCAGCGTACCAGGTCAGGTACTTCTAGGTCAGGTACGTAATGTCCGTCATACAGCATCCCCTTCCTGGTCTTCCCTACCTAATAAATCCCCGAACCTCGCTGCAAAACCATGGCAGTGGGAGATTCGAGGGCAGGTCCAATGGATGTTCGAGAACCCGCTCTAAACGGGGCATGGGGTTCAAAGGTGTTCATGAACTCCCGGAAAAAGTCGTTTCGTGCGACCGAAGCGTGCGGAGCGTCCCGATAATAACTGCTTTTTGCATTGACGCCGCTAACATGTTGGCGTGAGATCTACAAGCCGGAATGATGTTAAGATTGCGCACAAAGGAGTTATGCATACCCCCCAGACATCCGATTATAAGTACGACCAAGTGGACCGTATAGCCCGGGTACAGTTGTCGCAGCTCGTGTATTAGATCTTGATATTTAATCCTTTTTTGCTCCTCCTTTTCGACTATGTTAGTTTCCGCTGGAGCAGAGAACTCGATAACATACATAGTCTGAGATGTTAAATCTTGAAGCACAACATCAGGCTTATTGGCGTTCAATTGCCTGGTAGTTGCAACCGGCATATTCCAAAAGATCTTGCACTTTTGGTTGGCAACAAAGGATTCTACTTCCGCAGGATCGTAGGGCAAGACTGGTGTTTTGTCAACTTCGTAATGATGACGAAGATAAAAGTAGAGCACACGCAACGCTGCATTATGGCGATGGATATAGGTGGATTTAGCATAATAAGAACAACCTGAAGTCAGGTGCATTAAGGTTTCCGGGTATGCTTTGCATGCCCGACACGAGGTACTCGAAACCCCTTTATTACCCATCACATATTTTTGGTGTGTTAAAGTGTTCCACACTCCATCTTGAGCTGCCATGATAAAGCCCTCCGTTTCCGATTTAAGTCCATTAGCTCTCAAGAAAGCCCAAGTGAGTTCGCTCGAAAGGCCAAGGTTGTCAAGATGACGGTAGAACATACCCTGGTGAACTTTGTCGCGATGTTTATTAAGCAGATGTTGTTGCTCGGCTCTCTTGATTGCCGACTTTTGGCGCGACTGTGATAGTGAAAGAATGTTATCATCACCATCGCGATTACGCGGATCGAAGGCTAAGCCCAAGATATTGGCAGCACGTTGCGCTGCTGTGAATAAAAATGCGCCTACGCCAGCAAGCTCGTGATCCCTGACGAGTTGCAATAGCGGGTCTGAACTGTTAAGTACACGACAAGCTGTACCTAAGACTATACGGTCATGCAAACGTTCGACTGACAGGAGCCCCCTACCCCCTAGGTCTCGTGGGAGGTAAAGTCGTTGTGTCGATGCGAGTGGGTGCAAACTACGATTGATGTTCATTATTTTTCGCGTGTCTCGGTCTAGTTCCTCCAATTCATTCACATTCCACTTAATTGAGCCAAAAGTATATAAAAGGATGGGTATGGCTAACATATTTGTAGCGCTGGTCTTATTCTTCGCCGACAATTCAGAACTCCAAATTTGTCGGAGAAGGCGCTTATATCTACTACTTAAGGCGGCCTTCATGTTCTTCACGTCCTGGATGTGACTTTCGCCAACACCAAGGTACGTATAGGTCGCTCTTTCATCAAGATGTTCTATGATGCTTCCATCCACTAATTGGGCGTGTGAATCAAAATTCGGAACTACACCATGCTTACAGTGCACCACCGCGCATTTGTCCAGTCCGAACTCCATACCGATCGCGTGCGTGTATTTGTGTGTTAATTTTAGAGCGCAGTTGAGATCACTCTCCGACGAGGCATACAGTTTTAAGTCATCCATATAAAATAAATGTGTGACTTTATGCTCGCGATTTCCTACCGGGCCACACAAGTAGCCGGGTTCCTCTCTCAGACTGATTGACAGGGGCAACAACGAGATGCAAAACAAAAGTGGACTGAGGCTGTCTCCTTGGTACACGCCTCGTTTGTATGTCACCAACTCCGTCGACACAACGTGTTCACCGGATGTTATTGTGAACCTTGTTTTCCAGAGCGGCAACAGGTGTTCAATACATTTAATAATGTCGGGGTGGACTCGCAGACAATGGAGCAAATAGATAATGAGCTCATGCGACGTTGTGTCAAATGCTTTTCGATAGTCCACCCAGGCCATGCTCAGGTTGCGTTTGTGCTGTCTAGCGTCCTGACAGACACATCTGTCGACCAGCAAGTTGTCTTTGCAACCCGACATTCCTCTTTTTGAACCTCGTTGTTCATAGATCGAACTCCACACTGGTTCAATCGCCTTCAAGATGCGTTCGTATAGAATGGAAGTGAACGCTTTATACACAGTGTTCAGGCACGTTATCGGTCTGTAGTTCTGTGGTTGTGATAGGTCTCCTTTTTTCGGTATTAGGACCGTTCTTCCCTCAGCGAGCCACGATGGTATTGGCTCACAGTTAAATAACCAATTTGAAAATATACGGGCAAGGTGGTGGTGGGTACTAGTGAGCTTCTTCCACCAAAAATTCGTTATTCCATCAATGCCCGGAGCCGAATAGTTCTTCTTGCCTTTGAGAGCAAGTTCGACTTCCTCTTTATCAACAGATGTTATAATGGTATGAGATGGCACTTTGCCAAGCTGTTGTTTGCAGTACCATCTAAACTGGCTGATGGGAATACAGTCCAAGTCAGTCTCTTTAGTCGTCTCATATATCCCCCGCCAATAATCTTCTATTGCGTCGACCGTCGGTGGTTGCTCCACAACAGGGCTTTTAGATGCGAACAGGCGTGAAGGATTCGAGTTAAAGATCTTATTTTCCCGAATACACCGTTCACGCCGGGCTACTTTCTTCTTGGCCAGGGCCAATGCGCGTATCTTATCCAAATGTGTCTGTTTGATGGTCAACAGATTGCCCAAATTTATCGTGTGATAGCGGTACCTTAGTTCTCTGGCAAAAGCCCGTACCTTTCGCGTAAAACGCCTGTTGGTCTGAATATATTCTATCACACATTGGATACGCGATACCAGCTGTCGTAGTGCCCTCACCTTGGTGTCAATTTGTTTAAGACGAATACGTGCCTTCTCCTCTGCAGTCTTTTCCTGCTTAGAACATGGGGTCAGGACACGCATCGCTGCATATACTGCGTTGTCGACGTCGGTGAGATCACTGGATGGGGATAGATGATCGTCCAAAATTTCGTTTAGTAGGGTCAGTTGTTCGCCCTTTACATACGTCCGTTTGTATTTGGGACGTGGTCGTTTGTCAAAGTTTAAATCGGTATCGAGAAGATCGCGAAATTGTTTTCTTAAATTGTCTGAGACAGAAAGGGATTTATTTAGATCGGCATCATTCTGTGTGGGAGTTGAACTTGTTCTGGTGTTAGACTCTAGCACAGTATCTGTGTTGGCTTGATTTAACAAGTCCGTCTGTGCCTCAGTAACTACGCTGCCACCGAAAGTTACCGGTTGATCCCGCTCTATGATGTTATTGGTCGAGCTCTCACCGTTGACCGCAGAATCCTGTTCAACTTCCACCACTGCAGTTTCAGCAACCCTAGCTTCTTCGCGAGCTTCTCGATTATCGTCATGTCCGGTAGGTATGTTTAATTTTATAATTCGGGCTACATGGTCACGCAGATTTTGTGGCGTTAAATTAGAGTGTTCGGGATGCATCTGGCACCATATGGCGTGCATCCTTGCCATGTACCCTCTCTTATTTGGCTCACTTTGTGTGCGGCACGTGAGCAAATCTCTTCTCAAGCTGTCCGTCCACTCCAGGCGCACGAGACGAGAAGATGAATTTTGACTGGTTCCGCCTTTATTAGCGGGCCCACCCGAGAGACCCGCAGCACGACCAGTCTTCCTAGTTCTTTTACCGTCTGGAACTAGTAGAAAACCTGTTAGGGGTAGTTAGCCCGTTAACGGAGACCACCATTTAGCGCTGGTTGACTCCACGCACCAGGTACCAGAAAGTACCTGGCCTTAGCTCGGGGACCCGGGAGCGCTACTTCCCGAATTGTCGTAGCAACCGACTACCGAAGCAACCGGGTGTTACAACAAGCCCCTGGGGGTTTATTATTATTATTATTATTATTATTATTATTATTATTTTTTTTTTTTTTTTTAGTTAAAATTGGGGTACTGCTGCCGGTGGATGGCGCGGTCAGCAGCACCCGGCGGCATCGCCTACTAAGGGCATGCGCCGCCAAACAGTAAAAATAAAAACAACACGTAAAGACAGGAACACATAAATGCACTAGACAACGGACAAACATACAAATAATAAAATCCATCGATGGGCCCTGCCATCCCAGGGCTTAAAAAGAGCGGACAGTCCTTGGTGACGGTACGATAAGTACTAGACATAGCGTCCGGTCACCAAGGCCTGAAGACCATCGCTGCGACTCCCTCCGAGGTGTAAAGGCCTCGGAGTGGAGGAACCTGACTAGAAATACACAAATATCACAGACAATTATCACAATAGATCACAGATAAAACTTATTACGTCGCTGGGAGGCCACAGGCCGACCAGCGACGCAATAAGGAGTTAAAACAATACCGCTGTGGAGCCATAACAACAGGCCCACAGCGGCATAACAAAATATCACAGATAAATAAAAACAAGTGATGTACCACCTCGGGTGTAAAAGGCCTTCGGTGGTACATCGATAAAAAACAATAACAAAAACAAACAACAGGTATAAATAACAACAGTACCACTAAGGGTGTAAAAGGCCCTTAGTGGCATAACGACAATACTAAAAGTACCCTGCCAGACCAGCTGGAACAGGGTATAGGTAATAAATAAGACAACACAAGAAATTTCGAAAAACATATAAATTAAAAAACGACACTGTAAATAAAAATATAACTGTCGGGGGAGAGTCAAGAGACGACTTGAATAAAATTCAGAGATGTAAAGCCCCTACAGTCTCTGAAGAAGATGGGAATTTCTGAGAAATTCAATCATCTTTCTTTCAGAGACAGCATCATAAGATAACGCTTCGGCTACATTATTGGGGAGCTGCAACCTCTGGCGCAATGGCTCAAAGGTTACACATTCCTCAACTATATGCCTCACGGTCAGCGCCGTCCCGCAGGCGGCGCACCTTGGCTGATCCTCACCGGCGAGAAGATGACGATGTGTTAACGCCGTGTGGCCCAAGCGTAAACGCGTCAGGGCCACACTCTCTCGCCGGCTCAGATTTACAGGTGCCGGAGTTTTTCGGACCTCAGGTTTCACCTGTTTGAGCTTCGCCGTGAGGTTGTTCCACTCACGTTGCCATTTCTGATCGATCGCCGATCTAATGCACACTCTCAGATCCTCTGGGCGTATGGCAATGTCCTGTGGCTCACCGACTTCGGCTGCATGACGTGCTGCCTGGTCGGCGAGTTCATTGCCAGGTATCCCCACATGTCCGGGAATCCAAAAGAAGGTGATAGACTTTTGGCGGAGCATGTAGAGACACGTTCGGATGTTCTGCACCAGTGGATCGATGGTATGAGAGTGGCAGATCGCTTGCAACGCGCTCAACGAGTCGGAACAAATGAGGAATGCGCTGTCTTCGGATGTTTGACAGAATCGCAGGGCTTGCAGAATAGCAAATAATTCTGCAGTATACACAGTGGCCTGGGGAGGAAGTGACCAAGCGTGAGGATCGTCACGAATGACGATGGCACTTCCAACACCCGTAGCGGTTTTGGAACCATCTGTGTATATGCAGAGAGAGTCAAGTTCGCTAATGATCTCGTAAAAGCGGGATCGATATTCAAATGAACTGGTCTCCTCCTTGTTGAGACCAGTCAGGTCGAAACGACACCTTACGTTAGGGATCAGCCAAGGAGGTACTTCCATAGGACGTTTGGGAAGTACCTTGGCGAACTGTAAGTGCAGACTCTCTAATAACTCCTGCGTTCGAACGGCCACTGGTCGACTTATGGTCGGACGTCGACCGTAGAGCCCCTGTAAACGGTATCTGAATAGAGTCGGGTGATTGATATGCGTAGGTGTTGCATATACCCCCGCTGCATAATTGAGCAAGAGACGCTCACGTCTCAGTCGCAGCGGAGGAAGGCCCGACTCTACGCAGAGGCTCATAGAAGGGCTCGTTCGAAATGCTCCCGTAGCCAGTCGTATGCCTGCATGGTGAACAGGATCTAGGAGTAAGAGCGCAGACGCCCGGGCGGAGGAGTAAGCAATGCTGCCGTAATCAATCCTAGTCAGAACTAGCGATTGATACAGGCGAAGCAACGACTCCCGGCCCGCACCCCACGATGCACCAGCCAAGCACTTAAGCATGTTTATTGTCCTGCGACAACTCGCAGCTAAGGCTTGGAGGTGTGGACGCCACGTAAGTTGTTTGTCAAAAATAAGTCCTAGAAACCTGACGCTATCAACGCACTGAAGGTTGGATCCTTTTAAAGTGAGGACAGGATCCGGATGTGCGTTGCGCTTTCTGCAGAAGTGAACCACCAATGTTTTTTGTGGAGAGAAGCGAAAACCAAGAGCTTCTGCAGAAGTCACCACTTCGTTGATGCCTTGTTGCAGCCGTTGTTGAATATCCTCGATGGAATCGGCTGCGTAAAATATGGTGAGGTCATCAACGTACAAGCAACCACGAATTGGGGCTGAAGCTGCAATATGACTGACTGCGATGGAAAATAAGGTGACACTAATGGTGGAGCCTTGAGGAACACCATTCTCCTGGGAGTGGGCCTCAGACTCAGTGTCACCTACCCGGACACGAAAAGAACGGTCAGTCAGAAAACTTTTTACGAACTGAGGGAGGTTACCTCTTAAACCCCAGTCGTGCAGCTTCTTGAGAATGCCATACCTCCAGGTCATATCATAAGCTTTCTCCAAATCGAAGAACACGGCCACAAGGTGTTTTCGTTGGAGAAAGGCGTCTTGAATGGCATTCTCGAGGCGAACAAGATGGTCCGTAGTCGAATGGTATCGGCGGAACCCACATTGATGTTTAGGTATAAGGTTGTGGGATTCCAGCCACCCGACGAGACGGTTGTTCACCATTTTTTCCAATACCTTGCTGAAACAGCAAGTCAAGGATATTGGACGGTAGCTAGTTAGTTGCGATGAATCTTTACCCTCTTTTAGCAGCGGAATGATGGTAGCTTCTCGCCACTGCGGAGGGTAAACGCCTTGCCTAAAAATTTCGTTGTAAAGATCCAGTAACCTACACTTACCAGGATAAGGCAGGTTCCGGATCATGGCGTAGGGGATCTCATCAGGTCCAGGGGAAGTATCCCCAGATCCCCGAAGCGCCTCCAGTAATTCTTGCATAGAAAACGGTTGGTTGTACTGGAGGGATTCATCTGAGAAAAAATCAAGATCGTTTTGTTCGTGTTCGATCTTGATCCGCAGGAAGTCCGGGTCATAGTTTTGGGAGCCACTGACGCGCTCAAAGTGCTTAGCTAAGCAATTAGCTATTTCTGCGCGTTCAGTGATGTTCCGACCGTCGACGACGAGAAGGGAGGGTATAGGTGAACGGGAATATTTCCCAGTAATGGCCCTCACTCTTCTCCATACCTCTGAGGTGGTCGTGGAGGTGTTTATGGCCGAAACATATTGCTCCCATGATAGCCTCTTTTGTTCTTTAATTGTGCGTTTACAGCGTGCTTGAGCACGCTTGTAGGCTATCACATTTTCCTGCGTGGGGCGACGTCTGAGTTCGTGGTACGCCCGCTTTTTCTCTGCAACTGCTACACTGACGACTTCATTCCACCATGGTACTTGATGTTTGGGTGGAATGTTGGACGACTTCGGTATACTCGTATATGCTGCTTCATTGACACTGGAGGACATTTTCTCCACATCATCTTCTACGTCTCCAGTCAGCTCGGGTGTACGGAATGAAGTAGCGTACATTTCCCAATCGGCTTGACGGAGACGCCATCTCGGCGAAGACGAATGTGGAGTCATCGGCAGGGTACTATTTAAAATAATAGGTATATGGTCGCTACCGTATGAGTCTGACGCCAGCGTCCACTCAAAACGGTGTGCCATGACCGGTGAGCAAAGTGATAAGTCGATAGCCGACAACTCACCGGTTCTTGCATTAATAAAAGTACCTTCACCGGAATTCAACAAGACCGTTTCAGACTCATCTAGAAAACGTTCGATGAGTCTTCCACGGGCGTCTCTTGTGCTACAGCCCCACATAGGGCTGTGAGCATTAAAATCTCCTAGTAACAAAAATGGACGTGGTAACTGTAAGGTAAGCTCGGTCAGGGATTCGACATTCCAGTCGAAGTCTGGTAGGTAGACCGAGCATACTGTGAACTGGGGCGGTTTTAAAAATTGTACTGCAATAGCTTGTAGGGGGGTGTTTAATGGGTGGTCCCGGAAGGGGACGCCATCTTTTATAATGATGGCAACACCCCCCCTCGCCCTGATGTCTGGCCTTACGTTGTGCCGGCGGATATGGTAATTTTTTATTGAAAATTGTTCCGCCGGCTTTAAGTGTGTTTCTTGTAAGCACACGCACATAGGCGTGTGCTCAGCCAGAAGCATCTGCAATTCACAGTAATGATGTTTTACACCATTACAGTTCCATTGTATGAGAGCCATTTTTGCTACTACTTGGGTTGCTCTAGGAAGTGTGGCTACTTCCTAGGTTTCCCCTTTGGCCAGCCTTTCTTTCTTTTAATCGTTTTCACCTCGGCGTCTGAGTTATCGGACTCTGTGGCCGAGGTGTTGGTATAGGCGTCGGACGTCGGGCGTTTCACACCCGACCGTACCGACGCATTCGTACTTTCCGAGTCGCTCATCGGTGTTGAGATTGAGCGACTCGGGAGGGGGGTGACCGGGCGTGTTGGTGTACCCGGTCGGGACGGCCGCTGTGGTAGCGGAGCCGTCATAGGTGGGGGCGGAATGAATTCCGCCTCCGAGGTGGATGTGGAGGGTCCCTTTTTGGGGAACTTGGTTTTTCCACCTCCTTCTCCCCCTGACTGTAACGCCTTCTCGGAGGCGAAGCCTTCTTCGGTGATGTCTTCTTTTTGGGAGAAGACGTCACAGTACGTACGACGGGTCCCTGAGGGGTGGTGGTAATCACCCTCTTGGCCTCAGGGACCTTGGCTGACACGACAGCGGCTGTACTGGGTGTAGATACAGCTACACCCGCAGAGCGCATGAGACACTCTTGCATTTTCTGCATATTAACTTGCATTTGTCTCATGGCTTCTTTAATTTCTTTCATTTCATTAGTCTTTTCAGCCGCTGTAGGGGCGGGGGCCGCAACAGCGCGTGCATAACCATCCAGAGCGGAGCGACGGGGCATATTGCCCAGAAGTTTCCGTCTAGCCTCTGGATAAGTTAATTTCTCCAGGGCTCTCAGCTCTTGGATGGCTGATTCCTGCTTGAAGATGGGGCAATTCCTCGACTTAGCCGAGTGATTGCCCCCACAGTTAATGCACTTGATGGGCTCGTCACATGGCCGTCCTTCATGTAACGGCCGACCACACACGCAGATCTGTTGCTCAATTGTACATCGTTGTGAGACGTGACCGTACCTTTGGCATTTGTAACACCTCATGGGTGTACTTCCTTTGGTAATGTAGTTTTATTAAAGGTAAGTAGTATCAAGGGGGATTCAGGATATTTATTCCCCCTGTTTAACTTCAGCCTTTTGGCTTCTATAACCCCCTGTGGAGACATCTCCGACACTATCTCGTCGAGGGTGCAGTACGCTAAGGATGGGTGCATAATTACTCCTCTTGAGTAATTTAAGACTCCATGAGGGGTCACCTCCACCGCGTACTGACCTAAGCTGTTTAATTTTTGGATTCTTTCACTTTGTGCCGATGAGAATGCCTCCACGAGCAACCCTTTGCCCGACAGTTTGGCATCCTTAACCTGCCCAATGAATTCCTTAACCAGTTTTGCCAACAAGAAGGGACTTATCTTACTGAAGTCCGCTTCTGTCGGTTTCACAATTAAAAATCTTAAAAATTCTTCCATTCTTGGGGTATCCATTGGACGCCCACGATATTTCCCTTTTGTTTGTTTTTTTTGGGGAGGAGGGTTACCCCCCGTGGTCTTCGTAACCGCACCACCGGACTGCGGTGGGGTTACATTTGAGGTAGCAGCAACCTGGCTAGATGCTTCGGCGCTACTACCGCTCACACCGGGTGTAAGTGGTGGAGCCGGGTTCGCGTCCGGTTTAGAGGGCCCGGACTCGCCCTTTTGAAGTGAGTTTTGATTATCCATACGACGTAACACAAATAAACCCCCACTCCGCTCCCCACCCTCCACGGAGCCTCATAAGGGACGTGGGACTCCCACGCCAGGGATACGGAAATGAGGGGCCCTAGGGACGAAGCCCATTGCCCCAGTGACACGCACGACTCCGGGGCGCTCGAAGTTACTGCGGCCGGTGCATAACCGCAGCCACGGTCTATGCCTGAAGCCAGGGCCAAAGTGACGTGTTGTTCCGCCGTACTCGCAAGTAACGGCTTCCCTCAGTCACCAGGATCCCCTTTTCCAGGCAACGCCGCTAAGCCACACACGAGCTAGTGTGGGTCCCGAAGATGACTTGAAGTTGGGACAACAAAGAAGAACGAAAACAAAACAAAACCAAAAACAAAAGGGAAACAAAAGATAAAAGAAAATCTGAAACAAAAAGAAATAAAAATAACGAAAACAAAAAACAGTAAAAACGAAAAGAAATAAAAAGATAGGTTGAAAAAATGAACTGTCGATCCGACACCTTTCGTGAAAACGGTGGTACCTCGAGAAGGAACGGTGCCGATCTTGGGTAGTCAGAGGCTAATGGAATCCGAAGATTACTGTATTGCGCATAAACTACCCCTGGAACCCTTAGCCTCCTTGACACCAATGGGGGATAAATATCCCTCACGGGTGCCAAGGACAGCTGCTATAGGTGTCCTCACCACCATTATTATTATTATTATTATTATTATTATTATTATTATTATTATTATTATGTTTACTTAAAGCAGTTAAATTAAAGCAGTTACATTTAAAAGCAAATGAAAAACCTACTATAAGTTCCTATAGTTCCTATAAGTAACCTACTATTTTTATGAAATTATCAGAAATTATGCGTTCTGCTTCCTAGATGATCCCCTATAAATTTCATTGTATTCAGAGTAATAGTATCCACGGCACTACCATGAAATCCCATTAAATGTCAATATCTTATTTACTGCTAGTCCCACTTCGCTCAATTTTTTATGAATCGTTTTGTTTATTTATTTTTATTAATTTATATACCTATATTAAATTACACAAAGATATAATGGGCATTAAATTACCAAGGTGATTTTACGAGTACGAGAAAGCTGTGTTCCACACTCCATTGGCAGCGTACAGTGGACTTTCGGAGATTGTCCAATCGCAAATTATCCATATTTCAGTGTTAGGGATTTAAACATCGTATGTTTACGTCACACGAACATTGTATTCACAAAAATTGTGTGTTTGCAGTATTCGTGTGACGTAAACGTGCGATGTTTAAATCCCTATCACTGCAATATTCACAATTTTTGATTGGACAATCTCCGAAAGTCCACTGTATTTCAGTATCTTACACAACTGCGAAATTTTTTTATTTTAGTTTGTACCCAAATGATTATGGATCATTATCTAGGTATACTTTATTTGTTGGATGACCACTTGTCATTTTATTGTTAATTATTTCGTTTTGATTACATGGAGAGAAAATTCCTATAAAAATTACTGTGCTCAGCACTACAATCGACGTGTAAAAGGCGAACATATTCAATTCTGTAAGGTAAAAATATAAAGATTATAATTAATCATAAAAAATTTAAAGGATGGAATGTTCTTTTCGTAATATTATCTCCGTAAAATTTGTAAAACAGAACAGTAAAAACTTCCATTACCGACAAAAAAATAATTTTTAATTGTTTTTATTAAAAAAATTACCATGCTAACATGCTAATAATAGAAAGAAAAAAAACATAAAGAAGGTTGGTTGTGTTGGGAACGCTGTAATGAAATGTACCTCAATCAGCGAGTTACATGCGAACCATAGGTGTGGACTGTGGAAGAAACTTTGTCAGACAGTTCGCACTAAGCACCTTGATTTATTATCAGACTGTGTTACAAGCAGCTAGCACAACTAGTAGTCAGTTTCTTTCACACTCTCTTAGGATGATGTCATCGTTTAATTCATCTTTTTGTTATTTACCTATCTTTAGTATATGTATTAGAATATATTGTTGGCAATCATTTTTGTATACATGTTTTTACAGGTACAGTGCAACCAACATAAGGTCACGAGTCAGATGCGCAAATGAAAGAGTACGACAACAAGAATTAAACTATAATATATATGCATAAGAGTGTGATAAAAGTTGTGTTAGCACCACATTAAATTTTATCATGCTAGCACATATTTTTTATTTTGGTCGTCGATCGCGCACGGATTATAGGGGAGCATGGTAATTTTTCTGAAATTTTCTCTACAAAAATTATAGGATTTTTCTCTCCGTGTAATATTTAGAATTTTGCAAGATATAAAATAAAATACATTTTTCATAGAATAAGATTATTTATTTTTTCCGGCAAACATCGAAATTGCAGTATGTCGACGTGTTCCACAATTTTCCCTCGGTGCCATTCCCGGATTTCATAAATTTTTCAATTTTTCTTCTTTCCTGATAATAAGTTGAACGTAAAAATCGCATTTAGATTTGACTTCTGGTACACCTGATATGATCATTGCTTTTACTTTTATGGGACGTTCCCCGCATGGCTCTATTTTTAAATAAGGGAGATTTTGTATTCCACAGGCATTCAAAATTTCTAAATTCCTAAATAAATTTTATTCTTGTTTCCGAATTGGACTTTCTGTCATTTTTATTTAACCTATAAAATAATTTTCATTTTAAATTAAGAATTATACTTATTTTTAATAATTACATAATATGAAGTACTTACTTGACTTAATTACATTCCAAGAAGAATTTTAGTTATAAATCCATATGAATACCAAAAATTGAATAAAAATTAATAAAATTTGCCAAGTTAAATAGCTGAAATTCTAAATTTCTAATCTGGCTTCTTTTGCATTTATGCTAAAATAGAGTCCCTATAATAAATAGAATCTTGATATGTGGTGAACACTGATTGATACCGGCATTTTTTCTGTCTAACGTTGGGTAAAATAAATTGAAAATAAGTTAAAAAATATTTAACAAAAACCATTTAGTTTAACCTAGAAAGAATAATTAAATTAAATTTTTTTAATTGTTCATAAATTCATAACCTATTAACAATAATTATGTACTCAAAAATATTTACACAAACATGTGATAATTAATTTCGAAGCTTCCCGCTCTGTTTTGGAAAGAAAATGGATAACATGTCACGACTCTATTTATTATAGGGACTATAGATAAACCGATACGGTAAAGCCGTATTTATGTAACATAAATACAATTACCGCTTGCTACTTTCCGTAATATTGATGCTTGTTTGAAGTAGGCGCTCTTAAACTTACCAAAATTCCCTTAAATAAATCACTTTTAAGCGCGAAAGTAAAATTTGAAAAAAAAAACTTAAGATAAAAATTTTTATCTTTTTATTTTTGGTTACTGTTGCTTTATTGAATAATTTTTATCAACAAATAAGTATACTATTCCATTTAAAAAAAGGTAAGTTTGTATCGTATCTTGAAAACCACAAGAGCTATGAAGCTCCTGATTATCGCAATTGGTTGCCCCCGTCGATATCTGCAACTCTTATTTGAACAATTTTTCGATTAAATCAACGGTTTGGCTGTAATAAAAATGGCAACTCCCGAAAAACTCACACGGTATATATATATATATATATATATATATATATATATATATATATATATATATATATATATATATATCATTTAATATCATTTATAATTCGTGGCTCCTTTTTGCATGTGTACGGCCCCGTTATGAACGTACTAAGCTGAAAGTGGGACTGGCAAAATGGGGCAACAATACTATAAAAGTGGGGTCAAATTTTGGATCCGACCTAACCTTTAAAGGGGTGGTGGGGGGGGGGCAACAAAACAATAAAACTTTTCCAAACCGGTTGAAAATAATGTTTCGGTCAATTATCTCAAAACAGTGAAAAATCGACATACGTAGTTCTAGTAGCAATCCGTCGATACGCACTATTAAATTTCCTACATTTGATCCTAAAAATTGTGACAAATTAGCTATTGACCACGTAACTTTGATAATGCGTGTCCGACACGCACTTCGAATTTTTTTTTAAAATTAAATAGAAAATTTTTGCTATAAAATTTTTAAGAATTAATTTATTTTTATTTTGGGAACGTACAAAAGTTTTTTTTGAAAATAAAATACAGTGGCCATCCAATGATATTATATTACAACTCTAAGAAAAAAGTAAAGGTAATAAAATTTTGAAAAAAATATGATTCGTTAAAAAGGATGACAAGGATAAAAAAGTAGCTTGTACAGTGACAGTTTAATTTATTTATCTCTCTCACACAAAAATGTGACAAACTAAGTCGGATTTACATAGCTAAAAAAAACTTCATAATTCAAAAAGTTAAATGATTGTATATAATTCTTAAAACTATTGATTTAGATTATAATTTAACAAATTATGATTTAATAAATTATAATTTTTAGATTTTTAAATCGTATTCTGTATTGCCATATTCTATTTTGAATTGAAAAGTAATATTTTTATGAATGTTGCTGCAACAGGGCAGTTTCAATACGTACTCCGATTTTACGTAGTGACGTCAGCGATTTAGTGGGGTTCTTCTCTCACAGATATGTTGTTGTTTGTCTGTGTTGGTGAAAATTTATGTACCAAGCCAGAGTGAGGGCCGTAGGTAATATTTTCTGAAGGTCTCATAGCCTTTAAAAATTTTAAAATTTCACTGCAGATATATATGCACATATTCTGTATACGTAATATGCAAAATGCAAATGTAAAATGCAAAATGAGAAAATTCTAGAATATTCTAATCGTCAATTAGCAGAGATATCTATCAAAAAACAGACTTTACCGTTGAATTGGTCATTAAAAATGATATTAAACAGTGTAGTTTGACAAAAATTCTAGAATATTCTATTTTTCAACTAGCAAAGATATTGAAAAATCAATTGTACCGTTTAATTGTCCATTGAAACAGAGGTTAAATTACACATTTTGACAAATGCTCTGGAATATTCTATTCGTTAACTAGCAAAAATATTCAAAAACAGACATCGCCATTGAATTGACTACCAAAAAAGAGACCAAATAATACATTTTGAGAAATGTTCTAGAATATTCTATTTGTCAACTAACAAAGATATTGGAAAATCTACTGCACCACTTAATTGTCCAACCGAAATTAAATTAATGTAAACCAAATGTCCGATTTTGACAAAGAATTTTTGCTATTTGACGAATAGAATATTCTAGAACATTTATCAAAATGTGCTATTCCGTCCTTTATTCGATGACCAATTAAATAGTGCAATTGATTTTTCAATATCTTTGTTAGTTAACGAATAGAACATTCTAGAATTTTTGTCAAAATGCGCTGCTTAATCTAATTTTTAGTGCCCAATTCAATAGTGAAGTTTGCTTTTTGGTATCTTTGCTAGTTCACGAGTAGAATATTCTAGAATTTTTGTCAGCCTCCGCTATTTGGCGTCTTTTACGCTGATAAATGCGATAGTGAAGTTGATTTTTCGACAGTTTTCTAAAAGTCGTCACTCATATTCATTAGTATAACATTCGATTTCCTTTGTCTACACAACCGAAATTTAGGTGTAAATTGTCTCTTAAGATAATATTGTTTTAAATAAATTCAGATAAGTAATATTTATCATCCCCCGAAACAAAAGTTTACCAACGCCCCTGATCTTCCGGTTTTACGTACTTCCCCTTAAATTTGCACCGACCACTACGTAAAATTGGATTTGTGGTGTATGAAAAGCAAGATGTGATTCGCAGTTACGTGTCGTCGTTAAAAAAGGGAGTGAGCAGGTCGACATGATTTCAGCCCTTTCGTAAATCTGAAACATAAATCATACGTAGTTTCTTGATAAGAAATGTTTTTATGGCCAGGACCAAAGGGAGAAGAAAGAACTTGTAAAATGGCAACTGTTTAAAAAAAAAAAACCAACACTCTTATCAATTTCTGATAACAAAAAATACTTTTCCTCAAAAACTCGCTTACATTGTACAATGAACAGTTAAAAAAACAGATCGGATGTAATATTTTCCACTCTTTGCCATGGTGTAAAATTTTTTAAAAACGAATTTTGGCAAATTTTTGCAAAAAACATATTTTTGTAAGTTTTTTGGTATCGGACGTATTTGACTGGGAGTTCGGACATTTTCATTAAATTTTGTAAAAATTAGATGTTTCGTTCGAGAGTTATCGTTCAAATACATATATGCATATGACACAGTGAATAGTATTTTCGGATTCTAGGCAGTTCAAAGTAAATCTCTGTCATAGTCTCGGGCTTAATTCTCACCATGACACCCTATTCGAAAATTCGTTAAAAAAGAAAGAATATTTTGAATTTCCCAAGGTCCAGACGATCGAACGTTTGAAGTTTTGAGCAAAATTCAGAGAGCCATAAGAGTCTAGATCTGAGTTGCTTGAAGACTGCAACTAAACCGAACATTGTACTATTACTTACTATGTAAATACTAAACACACAAATTTATACCTTATCAAGTCTCCTTATCGAGTACTAGTATCTATACTTTTTCCGAATTCTTCGAATAATGAAAACCTACAGGAGGTAGATAGGCGTATACAGGGAGGAGATATGTGTGAAAAAAATTTTCATCTCTCCATTCCAGCACGGAAAAGCATTTCAAAAAATTAAAAAAAAATTGACGGATATGACGGACAAGCTAATCTGACGAAACTATAAGAGTTCCAAGATTTTTCTTTGGAATCCTAAAAAAAGGATTGTTATAATTAACGTGTAAATTACAAATTTTTCATTTTTACAATTAATTTCGTTTTAAGTCTGGATCTAATTATTTTAAATCATTACCATATAGATACTGTTTTCGTGTATATTATGAAAATGAAAATAAATCGTATTTATTTAACATCGGAAAATTAAATTTTGCGAAAATTTCACAGATGTTATGTATGTAGATACGGTAATTTTCGGATGGAAATTTATTATTAAGCCATTTAAATCGTATAATCTAAACGAATTACTTATAGGTGTGTATGTATCTATCCTTCATATAAAACAGAATGTCTGTAAATTTGAATTTTGTTAAAATTCCGACGGATGCCGGAAAAGGAGGATAATAGTATGATAGGAGTAAAATATTATTGTGATAATCTTCCAAAATAATAATTTTATTTACTTTAAAAACATGGTAATATTTTACAATAGTTGATGCAAACTAAATATTCTTAATTATATAGGGTGAATGTACCGGAAAATTATAGATAAAGGAAAAAAACCATTTTGTCATTTCACCACCTTGTAAAATACACTAAGTCTAAAATCTGTCAAATTATAGTAGTATCCAGCACTACCGCTATTACAATGTTTTATTTATCTTTCTGATTTTTCTTTCTAATTGCAAATTTAGTGTACAAATGAAAAAAAAATTCGCCCCCACGGCAGATGAATCAGCACTAGATAGATAATGAATTAATGATATTGAAACACCATACTAATTGCTAAAAAACGAAACGATTAATATTTAAAAAGTAAAAAAAAAACTCTTGTTTTACACTAGTGACTAGTACAATATTTTTTTTTTTAATAAATAACATTAAAAATACGATATTCGTTCAAGATCATATCTACGATTTGAAATACTTTCTTTATAGAGAAAATTACAACAGTCAATAGAGTACTTGACTGAAGTTAAAGAAAACTATTCTAAAGCCTTATTGTTTTTGCCGACCTGTTAAGTAATTTTTTTTATTTTTAAGAATCATCGAAAACATACGAGGATGTTTTTTTCATTGTAATGACGTCACAATTTGAATACAAACAAAAGTCAAATGTGTCAGTCTTTACAATCTCCAAACTTTGATTATATACACAGATCAAAATAGGCAAGTCAAAGTATAATTATTTTTGTATATTCAAGCTAATAGAAATATTGAAAATAAAAAATTATCAAGACTGATATGTTTGTTTACAAATTGTGACGTCATTATTAAGAAGTGTTGCGTTTTCAGTTATTTGAATCGTTGTTGAAAATTAATGATTTTTAAAACTTTAAGCAATCAAAAATTTTAAGCAATCAAATATATTTTTTAATGATAATTCAAATTTTAAGCACAGTAAACTAACCTATTTTAGTGAGCTCAAAAATAAATTTAAATCTCTAATGGTACACGGAACTTAAGATATCTCCCAATCGGTAGGAAGGAACCTTTTTTGTGTACATAGATGACAAATTTTGGTACATTTCTCTTATGAGGAATAGGAAATTAAATATTGCTACTCTTTGGAACCCTTCTACGTCAAAAACGTATCAAATTTCCGTCGAATAACTGTTCAGTAGCGTAGAATTACTTATTTAGATGTAGATTCAAATTTGAATTACTTCGGAAGTAAACGAAATTAATTCTTTTTTAACATTCGTAAAATTAAATTTGAATCCAACTAAACAGAAGATTATATTGAAAATTAGAGATTGTTATTGAATGTATTAATACTCATCCCTCTCGCCAAATGTAAAAAATTTTTCAGCCACGTCAATGATTATCTTATACATATAATATTATCTATACAGACAAAAACGGGTAACAATATTACATATTCCGTCATTGCTCAGTGACTACTGCTATTACTCTTGTTCAAATACATTTTATATTTCTCCGCAGTGTGGTGTATGTGTACATAGCGCCCCAAAAAACGATTTACAATTTGTAATTTTGTTATTTTAGGCGTAACTGTGTAAGCACTTGATAAAATTTTAAATATACATACAATATTTCTTCATCTTCGTCTACTAAGCCACGTTAGAACATTGAAAAATACTTGTAGAAGAGCATACATATATTGCTACCTAGTTTTATCTCAATTTTTTTTCATCTGTTTATTTTCTGTTTTGATTTTCAGCTGTTTCATAAACGAAGAGAACAAATGAAAAATGTGTAGTGTTGTATTTTATTTCCTTTTTTCGTCAATTGTTTCTTTTGAATATAGTTGTATATTCTTATTTAAATAAATATGTATTCACATTTTATAAATATGTGATCATTTGTCAAAATTTTTGTGTATTTTTCAAAAAAAGTTTTTCAGCTTCTGTATTTATCGAAATTACATATATTTTTGTTTGATATCTATTCCACTCTTATTTCCAAAAAAAAAAAAAAATGTCTAATAAGTTGTATTTACATTTTGATTTTTGACCACCAACGGTGGGTTTTAACTACTTAAAATATTTTTGTAAAGATTAAAGTGGTAAAACAAATCTTCGTAAAAATCTTGTTGATAGGAAAAGATCAATACTCTTTTTGAATATAAATGCATTTGAAAAGATTGTTCTAAATAAGTTTAAGCCTGAAGTAGCCAGTAAAGAAGTGTTTTTATCGTGTCCTAACTAATGTTAAAAACCATTACTAATAAGTTACGTAAAAACTTAATAATATTCCATTTATAAAGAGCAGGATTTATGAGCCTACTGGGACCTACTAAAGTTTAAAATTGAAATTTTAAGTTAGAATGTACCTTAATATAACAAAAAGAAAATTGAAAATACCTATATTTTTTTCTTCATTTAATTCGTTCGTTAGTCAGAAACGTCCAGATGTCCGGAACTGGGTATTTTAAGCGTTTTTCATTTGGCAAATTCATTGGTTTATCGATATTTATGTTTTACATCATGGTAAAGAGTGAAAAAAACCACATAAGACAAACTTGGAGGTATTATCCTACGTAAGCGAGTTTTCGAGGAAATGTAATTTTTGTATCCGGAAAATATCGTTACGTCATGCAGGATGCTGCGATAGAGGTATTTTTTTATATTGTGTTTTCTTTAAGTGTAAATCAGAATCGGCGAATTATTTAGAAAGTTATGTGTAGGTACTTAAAGAAATCGATTTTACTCTCCCTAGCGAGAGACTGTACTGAAGGAGCTATTTTAGACGGTTTAGTGTGCTAAAACCTAGACTGATTACATAACAGGATTGCATTACCTTGAAACTGATAATTCAATATAAATTAAAAAATTTCAGTATTTACTTATAAAAAATTTACGATCGAAACTTCAAGCACATTTTTCCAAAAAACACATTAAAAACATGTAGATGCAATGAGTATGATTTTTCAAAAATTACTGTACTTGTTATTACAGTAGCTGGTTCACAAACGAAGGATTTTTCTTTTTTTGAACAAAAAAAAAACAAAACCAAGATTTTATGTTAAGAAAAATATCGAGCCATTACCGGCCATTTTAATGTAACCGACAAATATCAAATTTTATAGGAGAAGGATTTTTTAAATATTTGTATGACACTTGCGATATTTCTGCTGTCTTAATTTTATTACGCCTGAGCGTATCATTCCTATTATTTTATTAACCTTACGATAAAGATGGTTATTATCGCTAAAATGTGAAAATGTGTTGTATTAACGATAAATTAAGCAGTTGCTATAACTCGTTAATTAACGAATTTTGGAGAAAAACGTTAACACTGCTTGGTCCGTTAGTGTTTAAAATGTTGCTAGCAATAACAATCTCAATTTCGATAAAAGTGTCTTACTATCAATCGACGGTAATGGCTCGATATAACTATTAACATACATTATCATATCGAGCCATTACCGCCGATTTATCGTAAGCGACACTTTTATCGAAATTGAGATTTTTATTGCTAGCAACATTTTAAACACTAACGGACCAAGCAGTGTTAACGTTTTTCTCCAAAATTCGTTAATTAACGAGTTATAGCAACTGCTTAGTTTATCGTTAATACAACACATTTTCACAAAGGTTAATAAAATAATAAGAGTAATACGCTCAGGCGACAGCAGAAATATCGCAAGCGCCATACAAATATTTAAAAAATCCTTCTCCTGTAAAATTTGATATTTATGGGTTACGCTAAAATGGCGGTAATGGCTCGATATACTAATATAAACATTTGGAATTTTTGATTTCAAATAAGCCACTCAAATGTTATCGTGCTTATGGGAAACCACTCAAAAAAGGAAGAAAATAATTTTGAATTTCGGTTTGGTATACAATTTTGATTTGGAATGTCTTCTATTACTCAAAATTCTGCTCCTTAATTTATATTTCCTTGGATTCCTTTAAGCACTCAAAAATTTATATTGATATAAAAATTTCCGAAAATTGAAAGAAGAATAAAACATCTTAAGAAAAATTACATTTATTTTTTATTAATCAATCGACTTTAAATAATGAGATTGGAGATGAAAAACCATTCCTGAACGATCTGCTAACTTTTAAATGTGAACACTCATTGTCATAATTAAAACAAATTATTATGTAAATAATTAGGGTGGCTATAAAATATTTTGTAAACACAGCTGCCACCTATTTAACCGTCGCCATACCCTTCGTCAGTACCCACAAACAAAATCAGAATGTCATTTTCGAGATGTTACTATATAGGTATGATTTTAGGTATAAAATTCCGTTTAGACGTATTACAACATTTTAAAACAAATAGAATACATCATTGCAGAATTTATTGGCACAAATTTTATTTGTTGGGGATGAATGTATTTAATAGACAATTTGAAAAGACATACACTTCGGGCAATTAGTGGTTAATATGCGTGAATATGTCTTTTAAACTACTAATTATTTATTTTAAATCCCTTCGAAAAAAAAAGTATTCTTAAAAGATTTGAAGCTTGAGGCAACAGAAAATTTTTTCATTTTTTTCTAAGCAAATATTTTATCTCTAAATAAGTAATAGGAAATAAATTAGTTTATAACAATTGATCGATTTTGGAATTTGTTTGATTAATTTGGGGATCAAGCAAGAAAGAAAGATCTCGTGCCGTTTCAAAAATTAAAAAAAAATCTGAAAAAAGTATAAAGAATTGATTGTAGCCACTTCTGCCCAAGATATTACATTACTTTCATTCAAATGGTGTGGAAATTTACAATTTTTCTGTGATAAAATTATTAATTCCAAAGTTTTGAAGCTAACAATTCGCAATGAATAACGAAAGCTGTTGTCGAAAAATATGTTGCTGAGTAATCGTTTAAATTTTGGGGTTTATTGAAATATTTCCAGCAGCTTCACAAAGACTTCACGAAATCGTAAATGTTGTTCGGGTGAAAAAGTGCAAAAAGTGATTTATAAGTGATTATATTAAGCAACCCAAAACTTCTTCTAGACTTAAATACCAAGTTTATCAAAGAGCTAGGAGACAGACTAGCTATGTAAAACAAAACTATAACAGAGTCCAAATTTTCCAATTATTATCGTACCTAATTATTAGAAATCTGATGAAGATAACCCTTTCGATTCCTGTTTCTGTCCCTACGAGATAATATATTGCTATTTTTTGAATAGTTAAAATAGGAATGTGAAATTTAACATAAGTAATTTTCCTTACGTAATAAAATATAGATGACATATTTTCAATTTTCAATAAATTCCCAACATATTGATATGAAACATTAATAGAAAATATTGAAACACAGCGATATAACGAATGTCGTCTGCATTCATCGTATATAGGAAAATTATAATTTTCAATTGTAACGTCGGAAAAATAACTATTTTCAATATCACATTGCGTAATAAAGATTCCGTCAACAGAAAATTTAATATACATACTATATGTAGGATATGGAAAGAAAAATATTTTATAAATGTGTCTTCAAAAAATGTAATTTTTATCTATCCAGGTTCAATTTAGCCGGCTGATTCAGAAGAATGGTCCTTCGAGTTTTAATATTTCCAGCGCTTTCACCATTATTTGATGATTTATAATTTTTACAATAATATCAACTATTATTCATTGTATCTTGTTCATATTAAAGCTATCATCAACCTATTATCTGAATAACTTAGAATTACAAAGTGATTCTGTGCTCTTCATGTAAGGTTTCTTTCTAAACATTATTAATACCGTATTAGTTACAAGAGATAATTGATTATAAATCTTAATAAGCGCGTTGTAAGTGGGAAGAAGGGGGAAGCACGAGGAATATAAATTTAATTCAGCAATTACAGAATGATTTATATAAATATTTAAGGCAGTATTCTAGTTTAGAATTGTGAGAAACTCGATCTTCTTTTTTTTATTTTTTGAGAGTGCAGACCTCTAAAAATATGTACCTACCTAAAGGAAATTTAAAAATTTTGAAAATTTACCCAATTAAATAGCCATTTTAATACGGTAGGATCAGGTTTCAGGTACCTATTTTACTTTGAAACTCAATGCAATTTTTTCGAAATTACTTTATTTAAACTGGTCGGCTTGATATCGCGGGTTCTGTTTATCCAGTCGACTTCAAATTTGGCATGTTTTTACTATTTTTACAAAATACAAAACTTTAACTTTTTTTAAACAATCACTACTTTTTCATTGTAGTTCCTGCCATAACAATTTTTCTAAGCCAGAATCTATTTTTATTTTCTTTTTTTGTTTGAGGTGAACACAATCCTTTGAATTTTCATTTTTTGTCTATAATTTTTTTTGTATATTCTTAATATATAAATAAATAAATGGTAAAAAAATAGTTAATCAATTTTTACTATATAAATTCTAATATTGATCATAGAGACAATTTGTAGGTGCTCACTATTGCTCTTTTCATTTCTAGAACATCAGAATCGAAATTCTAGTCTATCGAATTTCATTACCCGTTTTATCAAGCGTACAAAATTTCCCGGTGTTTCCATTTTTTGGTATTGTGGAAGAACCGATATCCATGTTACAAATGTTTTACAAACTTTGCTTTGTTTGCTTAACATGTTCCTAGTGTTGTCTATAGTTTTCATATCAATCATAATCTTCAAATGGAGTAAGCTCGCACAGTTCACGACATAAATGATGTTAAGCCTTGCTACACAGAAGCTTTTCGGAGACATTTATAAGGATCTGTATTAATTAGGGGAAGTGTACCTAATATCGTAAATCTTCCTAATATCGCACACCACCATATTGCCGTTCGTAAGTGTTATATCCTGGCACCAATCAGTCTAACTCTTTGCCCTCTGGCAGCCATTAGACGAAGCCAAGTGCTGAACGAAATTGGTAACTTTTGTATTTTTTGTAAAACTTTTTTTAATTTTTTTGATTTCAAATATTTTGGAGGTGTTACTAATGCATCTAATTGTATGATGAGAGGTAAGTGATATTTATTTGTCAATTACAACAATAACTTCTCTGTATTGTATAATTTGTATTTTCATAATTATAATATTAGTTTATGACATATTTCAAGCTGAAAATTCCGCCATATTTATTTCTCACAATATGCCTAATATCGCCCACCTACAGTAATCATAATATTGCACTATACGATATTGGGCACAGTAGCCCAATCATTTAAATCAAAAAAGGGGTCAGCCTCGGAATGAAACGGAATAAGCTGGATTTTCTTATAAACCTTTATTTTGGCATCCTAAATGTTCCCTTAAAAGTCTCATAAGGTCACGTGTGAGCTTCCTTAGGTATTGAAGGTCAAAGATCGTTTTATGGAAATATCTCGCTTCTTTTGCCTTAAATCATATTTGTATTTTTTATAAACGTTATAGAGCATAAAACTCTCTACAAATTTTGTTTCACTTTTCGATGCGTTTAGCTGTTTTGGATCTAGTTCAAGTGCTGATGATGTAGCTGACTTTCAACTGATGAAGACGACAGCGAGAATGACTGTGAAAGTCCCTGTTGTGGTTAGTCGTATTTAACAGACAAAAGGGCGAGAAGTGGATCATTTGTACAAAGTGCCGCATTTGGTTTCACAAATAATGTTCGGGAACGGAAGATTAGAAAACATTTATTTGTGATTATTGTTTAGATGGTTATTTAAGAACGTAATATAAGTAAAATTACAAAATTTTAAGTTTAATTTACTTATGATTAAACATATACATATTAATGTAATTTTATGAAATTTTGTTCTACTTAAGAATAAACAATATTATTTTGTACTTAATGTGTTTTTTTTGTTCATAAACCATGTCTAACATTGTGACAGAAATAATAGCCTAATATCGTGCAGGGTGATATTTTGACCACTATTGGTGGGCGATATTGAGACGACATTTCATGAAGCGGTCAAAACCAGTTTTTTTCGTTAATTACAAAAAGATATATTATATACATGTTTAATCAATTCCCAATTATTTAGTACTTCAAGGGCATTAAAAGAAATAAATAGAAGTACAAGTGGGGCTAATTAAAAAGTAAAAATAGCAAAGAAAATTTCGATTTTCAAAATGGGTGCGATATTAGGCACACTTCCCCTATATCAATAATTTTCATTGGTTCGCTTACTTTAACCCCTTATTGCATGAATTATGAAGGAGGTGAAGAAAAAATTTTTTTTACTGAAAATGTCTTTCACTTCTTTTATTTTAGTAGTCAAATTAAGGAAAAAAAATTAAGTCTTATTGTTTAGAAATTACTTAACGAAGCCATATATGGCTTCGTATGCATTCTAGTATTATAATTATAATCGATATATGACTTCGTATGCGTTAAATAAAAAATACAATTATATTTTATGAAAATCTGTATGCAGTTTTATTTGCCATTGTAACATAAATAAACTTGACACTTTCCACATTTGCCAATGAACGGAATTTTGAGCAGTTTTGACATAATTGTAAATTTAGTTTTGTCCATTCGGGGAAATGGTCACCTTATCTGATCGCACAGACTTCAAAGGGAGGTCTCGATGCCTAGCTAGAGTTTATCGATGAGTATAGGTGAGCTAGGCAAGCTAGATGGAGTACCTTTTCGGCTTGTTGCAGTACATTTTCTGGCCACCAAAGTTAATGGACTGCCTTGGCTGGTGGGAGTACTGGGGAATCAGAAGCAAAATCATCGTCACTCACGAAGCCATCACCAGGAATAGAATTGACATGCTGGGATGTACCATAAAAGCGACACGAAGCCATATATGCCTAATAATAATTTGGATTAAACGCATACGAAGCCAAATATGGCAACTTCAAAATAAGCCCCAAAAATCGAAGGAAACAAGAAAACACACACGAATCACAACTGTTCCATGTTCTTGAATATATAAAGAATGTGTTTTGAAAATTTTTGATTTTAGTACGTACCGTTTTATTGTTTAGTTTTCACAAATAAAATTAGCACCAATTAATTGCACTGTAACGGTCGGACACTCTGAACATAACTTCAAATAATTTGACAATCCGTACTTACAAAAGACAACAAAAATTACGTTCCATTACTCGAAGGAGTATAAGGTTAGGATTTAACATTAGTTTCAAAAAAAAAAAAAAAAAATTTAATATGTTGAAAAAAAAAAGTAAAATTTAGAATCCATATATGGGTTTGTATGCTATAAGGGGTTAACTAATTAAGATATTAATGATCACCAAAGTCAACTTCTGTTGAAACCAAATTGATTATCTTTTTACAAATTACACTAAATCAAATTTAAAAATAAATTGATGTCATTAGCCTTATGATTGTTAAAATTAATTATGTACTTGAAACACCCTTTACTGTTTTACTGCTTAGCTGGGGAAGATTGTTTTGAAAATTTGTATGTTTTCCATGTCCGCAAAGTTGATTATAACAATATACAGATTGAACTTATAATGTTTCATCTCATCTCATTAAATGTATACAGAGTGCAGAATGCAGGGTTGGATTAAAGTTTTAATTTTTTTATGGGTTTTATATTTTTATATTTCAATCTAATAACTATATATGAAGCTATGTTTTGATACTCGCCATTTTTATTTGAGAAATACTCAAATTTATAATTATTTTGGACAAAATTTAAAAAAAGTGTTTTATTCTTCTTTCAGGACCAAAATTAGTCCATCATTTCAGATAAAGTTTTGATAACTGAACGACAAATGCCGTTGCCAGGGCTACTAAGGTGTGACTGCAATTGTCATGTGGCAGTCATGTTGTGCCCTTGAGTGTCTGTTTGTTAAAATTGGGGAAAAATAGCAATGTCGGCTTCTGACATTTATGGCAGCCAGAAGGTGAGTCCTACTATTGTTTGGCTTATGTATCATATTTGTTCAGAGGTGTATTTTGAATTTTTGTATAAAAACCGTCTGTAATATTTGGGGTTATGTTGACAAGCATGATAAAGTGAAATTTTGTATGCCCTAATTTCGAATACACCAATACCTCAATTTGCGTCGTGGTTACGTTCCAAAAAAACACGACGCGAATTGAAACGACGCAAAGTGGATTATTATTTTTTATAGCAAATTTCGAAAGAAAAGTTAAAGACTCGAACCCAAAACAACGCAACTTCGAAAATCTAACGACGCACAGTGAAAATTAGTACTAATTCAGCAGCGTCACAGCGTCGAAAAAACGCAAAACGAAACGACGCAAAGCGAGGTATTGGTGTATTTAAAATCTGAATGTTTTTATGGCTCCGAAGAACTTCGTATCCCTCGGAGACATTATAAGATCATGTCAAAAATTGCTTGTTTGTGTATTTTAAAATGTTCTCTGAGGATAGAGAAGGGGAAGACTGGTTACGGTACAAGGTAAGGATTTCAGATGGAACCGCATGAAATGTCCTGATTTTAATAATGAATCAAAATTCATTTGTGTGAAATATATTAAGTGAATGTTTGAACCCAGAATATTTTTCTTTGATATTGTGATTAAAGAAAATTAAGATTATTATTTTCAATTTTTCAAATGTTATCGACTGCTTGTGAAACATTATAACCGTATGACGAACTTTTGTTCGTATTTATACATACACCAATATTCATACGTTCACTTAATGTACAACTTTAGCTGATACTTGAACACTCGATTTACTTTGGCATGTAGTATTGGGCATGTATGAGCGATTCATTTTGTTAATTAAAATTCACATAGTGTTTGATAAATTGTCAAACTGAACCGGCTGGGATTCGAACCCGGATCTTTTTGTTGCTAGCCAAGCGCCTTACCAATTGTTTAAATGCGCCTCTTTAAATGTTATCGAGTGCCTGTGAAAACATTTGAAAAATAAAAATATAACTGTGTCTCGCATTAAAGAGAGGATGTGTTCGATTGATTATCAGATTGGAATGGCACTCGTACAAGCGATCGGTAGCCTATTGGTAAGGCGCTTTGCTAGCAACAAAGAGATCCGGGTTCGAGTCCCAGCCGGTCCAGTTTGACAATTTTTCAAACACTATGTGAATTTTAATTAAGGCTATTATTATTTTAATTTTTTACCAATTAATATAAAGTTAAGGGTAAATCAAAATGTATCGGAAATTAAGAACTCCACGTATCCGCAATTAAGAATCCATTCGCTTGCTATACTTGATTAAAAAAATCAAAGCTTTGACATAAAAATAATTTAAAAATATTGTTAGCTTTGATAGAATTATTGCATGTCGGGAAACTGTTCCATATGAAATGAGATATCTAATATGCAAATTGTAAATATACAAGTTGAAAAATTTAAGCTTCTGAATCAAACAAAGAATATGAATAAAAAAATTGATAAATCTTAAAAGAAAAAGAGAGTAACACTGATTATTTATAAATGATATGGGTTAAATTATTATTAATAAATTAAATAAATACATACGAAATTTTAAATCATATAATTGGTATTATTTATTTTATAATTTAATTTAATAACAACAATTATTATTTACATCACAGAAATTACATTTAAGATTACGTACAATAACGTATTTACAAATTTTACAAAATAAAAAAATTTAAGAAAGAGTTAGGTATATATAAATTTACAATATTTATCAAAATAAAAGTTTCCATTTCGTTTCGTATACAACAATAACTTCTTTTTATGCGGTCTTTTTGATGCAATTTTTTTTATGAGACTTTTTTGATCTTTTTGATTGAAAAAAATACCGATTAAAGTATACAATGTGAAACTAAAGTACATTTTTCTGCAGACTCTTTTCAACCTAATGTATTATCAGATTACATAAGTATATACATGTAAATTATTGCATCATTCTGTTTTTTTTACATATACAGGATGGTCCAGAATTATGTACCGTAATTGCTGGAGCTGATAGTATGTTCAAAAATAATGGTACCTTTTCATCTACACTTTTTTCCAAAATTCAATAATAAGGGAGATAAAACAGAGGGGTAAAATGTAGAGGGGTGGAACGAAACTAACTTATTCTTTTAAAAACAATTTTGGGCGCTTTTAATTACTCGATTCATAATCTAGGGGTGCGTATGAACATTAAGGTAATTAAATTTATGGTATCAATTATTCCATCACTTATGATTAGGGGATAATTTGGAAATAGATATTTCTACTTTAAATTACTCGAAAACGGTAATATTTATCGAAATGTAACAAGTATACCTTTTTTGCGTCAAATTGTCTGAGGAATCATATTATCAAGGATTTTGTTTAAATAATTGCAAGTTAAAAAAGAAAAGACGTGATAACTCACACCTACCACCCAAAACCACCCCTTAGTCATGAGTGGTGGAATAAGTGTTGACATAAATTTAATCCTTCTAACGCAAAATAAGTACCCCTAAAATATCAATCCGTTATTCAAAAGCGTTTGGAAAATATTTAAGAAATAATGGTTTTCGTTTCACCCCTTTACAGAGTTGTATCTCCCTTATTATTGAGTTTTGAAAAAAAGTGTACATGAACAGCTACCATTATTTTTGAACGTACTACCAGCTCTAGCAATTACGGTACATAATTCTGGACCACCTTGTATATGTATTGCAATTTTTGCAAGAATATAAAGACGAAATAAAATATTTAAAAATGTACCCATTTGTAAATTTTTCCTTTATCTTGCTTAGAAAAGCAGTTTTTAGGGAAATAGTATTTTTTTTATAATCGGTACCAAACCATACTTTTATAGCTATTTATGAAGTTTTTGAATATCATTTTGGTGCAATTTTTTATGCGGTCTCTATGCACCGCATGAAAAGAGGTTATGCTGTATTTCAATTTAGTGAAATATTTCAGGAAAATGTTTAAAGAAAAATTTACAATAATACTTTATTTACAAAATATAACAGCTTGTTCAAAAATTATTTAACAATTATCTTTGAACAAATCATATCTAAATTAGTTTGATAATATCTTTAAATTCGGATTAATTAATTAGTTATTATCTATAAAATATTTTTACACCGGGGAAGATATAGGACTACTTAATCATGTAAAGATTTTGCCTATAGCGATGACTTAGATTATTATCTATTTTATTACATTTAAGGAAATTAACTAGTCTATTTGGGATTTATTTGATATCACAAAAATTACGGAGTTTACATATGTAGGTATTTATAGTTTGGGCAAAAGTCCAAAAAAATTGCCATAGATTTATTCTGAAAAAATGTTTGTATAACATTAAGTTTTACAAAAGTTTAAGTACTATGTCGTTGTTATAAAATCTAATAGAATTTAGTGTTTTTTACATATTGTTTTTGAATTGCTAGAAGCACTGGCGTATTTAACGAGGGGCTACGGGGCCCCGTAATTTCTATTAACGAGGGATTACGGGGCTTGTTCTAAAAGGAATTACATTATTTTGCTGATAAAAATGAAAAGTTCGCACTGGAATTACCCAAATTCAGTTAATCATTCTCAATTCTAATTTAAGTTACTTCAATAGGGCTTGATTTGGGGAAAAAATTTTTGAATTTGATTATTTTTTAAAATTATAAAATGATGAAATTCGAAGCAAATTGTAGGTTTTCGAAGGTGTATTTTTCAATTTTATCAAAACTGAGTATGTAGAATCACTAGCAAAAAGACTTCCGTTGAATCAGTCATATTTCTAAAAGGAATTTTGTAATTTTAATACAAAAAATAAAAAGTTCACACCTAAAATACCCTAATTCACCCAATCTCCCCAATTCAAATCATTTTAATAAGGTATGATTTGAGAAAAAAATTTTTTTCATGGCGTCATTAAGTTAATTAATTTTTTACACTGGCCTTAACAATCGTAATTAAAATGATAAAGTGATGAAACTGGAAGCGAACTATAGATTTTCAAAATCGTTTTCAAGTGAATTTCCTTTTTGGAAATACACTTATTACAGCGGGTGCCATGAAAAGACCTGAGCCCGGGACTATAGCAGAAATTTGTTTTAAGGCCTCGAGAAACAGAAAATGATGTTCACTAAACTTGAAATATATATATATATATATATATATATATATATATATATATATATATATATATATATATATATATACATATATACATATATATATATATATATATATGTATATATATATATATATATATATATATATATATATATGTATATGTATATATACATATATATACATATGTATATATATATATATATATATATATATATACATATATATATATATATATATATATATATATATATATATATATATATATATATATATATGGGTGAATATATGCTATTTAAATTCTAATGGCCCATTGATAAATTTTATAAAAAACTAATTTTATTATTATTATATTTTACACTTAAGTAATAAAGAATATCGTCTTTTATTTGGCCCACTTGGTCAATTCATGGCAACTGTTTCATTTAAGGCATTAATAAATTAAAATAGTGCTAAATGTATACTCCTCTGGTTTGCCCATTATCATTTTGTGCTACAATTTTCAACACATATTTTTTTATTTAACTGGTATAATATTTTTTCAAATGTAATCATATAACTAAATAAGCATTAAAACATAATTTTATCAAAATACATTGTAAAAAAATTTATTCACTTAAAAAAATTACTCATTTTCATACCATCCAACAAAAGTGTCACTTTTAACCTGACGAAAATAAAATAATAAAATTTGACTTAGAAATTGGAAACCTGTGTCTTTGAACTTGAGCAACACGCGTTGATTATATTGCACTTAGCAACAACCTAACTGCATTGAACATAATTTAAATAATATCGCGTCAGTGGTCGGGGCGCTCTCGGAAAATGTGTCTGTGCCAATAGTTGCAGTATTTCTACTGGTAAGTATATGTTTTTATATTTTATCGTTATGAAATTGTAAATTTGTACAATGCAATGTTCATTGTGTGTAGACTTCATGTATTCCGTTTATTTTTGGTATGAAGAACGCGTGATGTTGTTTTTAGAGGTTATGTATGATTTTGTCACTTCTCTGGCGTCACTCCTCTGGCAGTTTTCATGTCTCCGCAGACAAAATCGTCGCATGAGAAACCGATATTGCTACTATCGATGATTTTGCTATGGAATTAGAAAAACACTGCCCAGTATGGCTTCATATTTTTGTGATACTCGAAGAGAAAATTGATTTACAAAAAAAGATAATTAAAGATAATAGATCCGACATCAAACCTTTTGTTGGTACACTGAAAGTACACCAAGTACGGGGAAACATTTCTATGTGTGATAAGTTGTACATGAAGAGCGTTAGCTGCTTTTGTAGCAATTTCTGTGGTCACTTCAACTTAAGCGACATCACATACACCCATTGCATTTAAAGAAGTCTTAAACGTTCACTATTAGAGCCTATAAAATCTAAAAAAATTAAAATATCTTCTGGCCCTTATCATTACTAATACAAAAATAGTGCCAATTAGTAAAATAGTGCCAATTAGTAATTTCTGCAGATATATCACTTAGATTGGTACTGAACTGATTAACTTTTTTAGAATTCTCTTTAACTTTAGTAAAATCATCCGTGATACTAATTGTTCTAAAACATTAACCATAATATCCATAAATGCTGTTTTTGTACATTCTTTTTCATTGGAATTAATAACATTATGTACTGATTTTTGTCCTTTGTACACAATTACATGGTTATTAGTCGGGCTCAAAAAGATACTAATCCATTATAATTCCATCAGACGCTCTGTATCATTCAAAATTTCTATAAATTCTTCTTTCTTAAATATTTTTCAATTTCCTTAAGCCAGTTTATTATATTTTACTCTGCTACCGAATATATATACAGTAGCGCTCAAAAGTATTTTGACAAGTACAGTTTGTTAGATATTAAAAAAATAAAAACAATATTGTATTGAATCAAATAATGTATTTAAACTGATGATATTTTTTACAAATTAGGACCCCTAAATGTTATGAGTTTCTAAAGAAAAAGAAAATATCGAATTAAGTCTTAATAACGACAGGTCAACGATAATAACAAAAGAAGACTTGTCAAAATACTTTAGAGCGCTACTGTATATATATATATATATATATATATATATATATATATATATATATATATATATATATATATATATATATATAAACTAGATTTTGAGAAAAATTAAGAAATTTGCTGAATTTCTTTACAATCAATGCTTCATTGTTTTTATCATTATAATAACAATATTTATGTCTATTTCATTTTTCAAAATAAAAATTAACTACCTTTTCAAGAACGCGTCATCACCGATTTTGAAAATTTGTTTACTGTTAGAGAGATAAACTATTTTAAATGGATATAAGTTACGTTGTATAAGGTCTGCCAGGGTTCGAAGGTTCCAAAGTGCCAAAAATAATACTACCCAACCGATTTTGAAAATTTTTTCACCTTTAAAAATGTAATTTCATTTAAATACATATATGCTATACTATATGAGATCCGTCAGGGTCCTGGAGACCCGAAAAGCACCAAAAATTAACTATACTCAACCGCTTTTGAAAATTTTTTCACTGTTAGAGAGCTAAAGTATTTTAAATGGATACAAGTTGTTATATGAAATCTGCCAGTGTCCAGTTTATGAAAATTCACTATGTTATGCAGATACTGCGACAGGAGTTTTTCATTTTTACCAAAATAAAGTATGCAAGACTATTAAAAAAAAACTTCTGCCGAAAATTTCATATTTCCAAAAGGAATTTCGTCATTTTAATAGTTATTCAACGTGCTCTAATTCAACCAAAATTGAAAAGTTATTCAAATTACTCTAATTTGACCAATCACCCTAATTAAAATCACTTCACAAAGTTTAACAATTTTTTTAAATTTTTTTTCAAACTCTTAAAAAAACTTTGTCTTCCATAGAAACTTACGTACACGGACCTGCCGCTCAAAATTTAACATAAAATGGAACAAACGAATATGGGTCACCAATTTTTTTGGACTTTTTGAAAAATTTCTCTACAGGATTTCAATTTCTCTTCTAATTAAATTATTTCATAAAAATATTTATAAATTTTTTTTATTTATTATAAATAATTAATTAATTTAGTTTATACACTCAGAGAAAAAACAACTTGATATCAATAAAAACCATATTGATTCAATGTAAAACATTAACGAAAGTCTAGTAATGTTGAAATTTATTGTTTCAATGTAGAACAACTTTATTTTAAAGTTGAATAATATTAATTCCCTACAAAATTCCCTTTTCAGTATAATTTTTTTTAAGTTGCACATTATTGAAACAATAATGATCGTATTTAATTTTAAGTTGCCATTTTTCTCTCCGTGTATACATTTAAACGTGTTTTCTTAATAAGTATTTTTAATTAAAAATCACATAGTGACTGAAAAATTATCAAACTGGATCGGTTGGGAATCGAACTCAGGATCTTTTGGTAACAAGCCAAGCGCCTTACCCCCTAGGCCACTGTTCCTTGTTCGAGAGCCACTCCAGTTTGGCAACCATTTATTCACATTTATATTACTCTCTTCTAATGTGATCTTTAATTAAAATAATATTTGAAGTATTTTTACAATCTAATTATGCCACTTCTAAATCTGATGAATCTTCCGCATCGCTAATTGAACGTTTTTGCGTAATCATATCCGAGGAAATATCTAAATTCGAACATAGCTCGGATTTAATTAGTACACTATGCGTCCTTTCATCCTGTATTTTACGTATTCGTTCCTGTTCCTCCCGTTTTTGTTTACGCCATTTGGCACGTCGATTTTTGAACCATACCTGTAACAAGATAAAATTAAAAAATTACAACAAAAAATTTTCAATATACTTTCTAGTATATTTGTTAAAATTAGCATTAAATACAATTAAACATATATAAAAGTTTCAAAGAAACAGAAACACCTAAAAATACCGAAAGTATTTGTCTGTCGTTAATGGATTTCGGAAATTGATTTAACTTCTTTTTCTATTTTTTTTTTTTTTAATAAGAGAAATTACTTAAAAATAAACTTACAAATGGCCCGGGTAATTGATATTACAACGTTAATCTACTTAAATCTATACCACCCAAAAAGGATCAAGGGGTAAGTTGCAAAGTTCCGAAAAGACATTTAAATATTTTTTAATCTTATTAATAGTCCTGTTGACCGTATGAATGTATTTGACTGAGTATTTAGCTACTGACACAAATTCGGTCGAGGCAAGTATTGTACTAGTGACTTAAAATTACCTCTTGTAATCTTGTAATGGTTTTGATTTTAGATCATTTTAACTCAAGTGGAAATTCTGATTATGAAATTATACTAAGTTTTGTTTAGAATTCGGTACCAAGATGGATTTTAGATTAATTATGTACCAATAATTTTGAAAAATAATTTCAGTTACTACGATTCTATAATGGTAATGAGAATAAACTCATTATCAGGAATTTACTTTTAAATCCTGTACCTAAATGTTTTAGTTCTACAGTATGGTATATATTGTCGGATAAAGTATGTTATTTATATTCAGATCTGAACAAAATTTTCGTTAGAGTCGTGGAAAGAAATGGTGGGCCCTGGGACTAAAGCACATCTCTTAAAAATTTCGTCTCAGAAACGTAAGTGACCAGCAAGAAAACAAAATTTTTTTCTTTTTCCCAGGCTCCTACTAACCTGTTAGAAAACATAGGGATACAGTGGACTTGTTTTTGGTGACCTACGTACAACGGAAATTTAAATTTCGACCACTTTCTAGTTTTTGAGTAGAATAGCTCCTTAACAACAGTGGACACAATCGACCTAACGTTTTAATTTCTATACAAATTATAATCTTTACAATTAATATTTTCTATATAAAAGTGATTAAACTGCTTATGTATGGATTTATCGGAATTATTTAATAATATAATATTCGAAAATTAATAATTAAATCAGAAAATTTTGTAACATAAAAAAATTTTAAGGTAGGAACTCAACAAATTGAAAAGGTTTGAATTAAATAATATGTATATGGTTTAATCAAATATTTCAACAAAAGCTAATTTTACCATCGATAATATATTCCAAAAAGTAACTGAACGCCTACATACATATTAAGAACAATCAATTCATTACAATATACGTATATAGGGTGTCCCTAAATAATTGCCAGATTGGGAATTTCGTGAGAGATGATACGGTGAGAAATTCAGTTTCGGTTAAATTACATAAATTACGCAGAAGTATCAAATGCGTCAAATGCATAATTCCAAATTTCTTTTTGTGTCAATAATTTTTTACTGGTAAGAACTATGGTATTTAACATCTGCACATTCCGATAACACTTATTAATGTAGAATTTAAATATTTCCTTAGAATTTTCCTATGACTACAAGTTTTTAAGTTATGACGCAGAACTTTTTTTTGGCACAGGCAAATGGCTTCTTTTCTCCCCTTTCTATCGATATATCATACCTATATCACATCTGTCTTCGAAGATGAATTCGAAAACTTAAGAAAATTATATTTTTAAGTTTCGGTCAAGAAATCTAATATCATACAATAATTTATTAAAAGGAATTAGTTCCACTATAGAAAATGATTGTACTTTTCTAAAATTTTTTCAGTTTTGATAATAAAATTTGAGACGATACCACGTGATCCCAATTTATTTTTGAACTTTTCCTTTCTTCATGGCAGCCTGCAGGTGCAATTTTCTCTTAGTAAATTATTGTATGACATTAGAGTTTATATATCAATAAATATTTATTGCGAAAAGCGAGAAAAAGTGTACCAAGATTTGCGTCATTTAACTGTACCAAAACTCTACCATAAGAAAAACAATAGTTCTGGGTCATAACTCGAAAACGGGTAGTCATACAAAAATTAAAAGTACTATCAGGACAGCGATTCTTGAAAAGTGAAGTGAAGTGGAATGGAATGAAATGAAATAGCTGAGAACAGAACCAAAGGAAATATTATATTTTTATAAGTTGGTAGGTATACGTTATTGTGATAATGGGTACTCTATCGACGAAATTGATTACTAATAAGAGGAGGTATTATTTATGGTACACAGTTTTCATTTCCGGTTACATATTTTAAACAGCGAAATCAAACCGGTGGAGGAGAATGCAAGATCGAGCTGAAACCGGTGGAGGAGCGAATTTTAAAATTAAATAATGAAAAATTAAATAAAATTACTAAATAAACAAAAACAAACGCTACTACTACAAAACAAGGTTTTGTCGAAATTTTATTTCTACTATTAACTACTATTAGAAAGGAAAATATATAATTTAAATAAAAGAAATTAATAAAAGATAAAAAATAATTAAAATACAAGAAAAAAACTAAAAAAACAGTTAATATAAAGCACAGCTAGCTACTCAAAAATCATAACGAACGTAAACGGAATGGACGAAAGATGACAATAAAATGGTGAATGTTTGTAAATTTTATTTTTTAAATTCCATATAATATGTAACCTGAAATGAAAACTGTGTACCACAAATAATACCTCATTTTATTAGTAATCAATTTCATCGATAGAGTATCCATTATGACAATAATGTATACCTGCCAACTTATAAAAATATATTTCCTTTGGTTCTGTTCTCAGCTATTTCATTTCATTTCATTCCACTTCACTTCACTTTTCAAGAATCGCTGTCCAGAACGTAAAGATAAAAATACCATAGTTCTTACAAGTAAGAAGTTATGAGTAGAAAAAGAAATTTGGAATGCCTTTTCATAATTCATTTAATTTTACCAAAACTGTGTTTCTCACCGTTTACGAAATCCCCACGCTGAAAATTGTATTATAGGATAGTGATATCGGATGATTAATCGATTAATCGGTTTAGTCGACTAATTTTATTTTCTTTTAGTCACTGTTTAGTCGACTATTTTATCCTTAACTAAATGACTAAAATGATTAATTTTTTTTTTTAAATAACCAAAAACGACTAATTTAACAATTTTTCTCTAATATTTATTGAACTTTCAAAAATGAAAACTAAAAATTATCTATTTGTATGAATTTTCACTTTTCTATGATTAACACATTGTGATATCTCAAATGTTTCTTTTTCTTAAAAGAAAAAATATTAAGAGTAGTGATGAGCAAAATTAGTCTTGGTCTTGCATTTTTTGCAAGACCAAGACCAAGACTATAAGTATGGCTGCAAGACCAAGATCAAGTCTATAAGTATGGCTGCAAGACCAATACCAAGACTCAAGTGAGCAAGACCAAGACAATAGCAAGAAAAAAGCAAGACTCTTGCTAAATTATTTAAATAGTTTAAAAGTATCATTAATACCGTAAAAAGAGAAAATTCTGATTTTAGAAGGACAAAATTCGCTAATAAAAATGCAAGAAAGTGCAAGATTCTTTAGCAATACCAAGACTGCATTTTGCAAGACCAAGACTCAAACTGCTCTAGCAAGACCAAGATCAAGATTCTTAACGCAAGAACAAGACCAAGACCAAGACTGCCAAGTCTTGGTCTTGGTCTTGCATTTGCTCATCACTAATTAAGAGTCAGTAACTAAATTCAGACGAAAATTTAATTTTTGAAGGATTAACGTAGCACGTAGGTTACGCTATTCATGAATTCGACTAAAAATTTAGTCGATTAATCGAGTTTCTATGCTCGATATTTTCGACTATTGACTAATTTTGTCTGAAAAGCAATTTTAGTCGATTAATCAACTAGCTGCTCCTCGGCTCGACATCATTATTATAGGGACATCCTGTATGCCAATATTTTGTGTATATCTATTATAATTCAAACAAGTTGAGCTTTAATTCATTTAACATACACAATAATAAAATATAATAAGCTCGTCAAGCAAGCATACTAAAGGACCTATACGTTTGTGGTTGGTGACGGTGACGGTGACGGGAGATCCTTTTAATGTTTTGTAATAAAATAAATAGGTACACATGTAAAGTACAGTACTAACTAGTCAATCCATATATGTACTCGTATACAAGGGGTAGTGCGCATTTCACTGTATACACATATAAATAAACTTTGGCGTATGTACATGCCATACATACCATACACACATTGTGGTATCAATCATCGATAAAAGCGAAGGAGACCTAATAAGTGAGTTATCAAATGTTTTATTATAATATTGTGAGCTATTGTGATGTTATAATTGTATACGATACTATCCGACTAATAATTTTATATGGTATAAATGGTCTTAACTGTTCACTACTTCATTGAATTCATAGAACATAGTTATTCATTGCGAGCCAACACTACAGCTAGGGTCGCCAACTCTACCAATGAATATTTCGGGATTTAGTGGGAAAAAAATTGGGACGGGACAAGTAAAATCGGGACCAAAAATAATACAGTTGATATGCAAAAAAAAAAAAACGCTTTTAATCATCCACTAGGAAAGATATACTTTTTTATTTTTATTATTTGTTACTAACAGCTACATACTTAAACCATGTTCTTACAAGCCCTTAAACAAAACAATTTCTTGAAGATAAAATATTACAATAATATTTCTTTATTTTATTTTATTAAATTAGAAATCAAGTTTTTTAATGTTTAGGTTTTTAATTTTTTTTTTTTTTTTTTTTTGCATATCAACTGTATTATTTTTGGAGAAAAACATTTGTTATAAAGTTGATCGTCTCTGGCATTGACGTATTTCATGTACGTCAAATTAGTCGATTAAACCGATTAATCGATTTTCTCCCATTTTTTTGGAGAGATTTTAACGTTGGAGGAATTTTAATGAGTTGATCTGGCAATACTGGAAGCTGCATAAGTTATAAATCAGTAGACAGAGTACACTTTATCAGCAGGTACAGCAAATATATTTACTTTCTTGGCTGTCATGACATACAAGCGCGATAATTTGGAAACAACAATAGCGAGACTGACGGGACTAAAAATGTAAAAAAACTGTAGATGTTAAAAATCGGGACAATTAGCGTCCCGCCACTACTGTTGTCGGAACGCGGAAAACATAGGCCCAAAATCGGGACATTCCGATTAAATCGGGAGAGTTGGCAACCCTAACTACAGCCCTCTATTTTAGATTATTATAAATCGATTTACCAGGACGTTTTACTACTCTAAATGAATGTTTAATCAAAGGCATAATATATTATGTCCATTTTACCTAAGTTAAAAAATCTAAAAATGAAATACTTTTGAATAATTAATCAGAAAAAATTGTAAATAGTAATTATTATGCTGCTTTCCAGATTGTTATTTTCCAGAAACTAGCAAATGGATATCATATAAGTAGTACCTTTAAAAAAGCCAGGTACAGAATTTAAAAAAAAAGAAATAGTCTATTTTAAAAAAAAAGTTATATTTGATACATTTGTTCACAACGAGAACTGTAATTGAAATTCCCTCTATAGGTAAAATCTCATAGTTTTAGGAATTCAGATATATTTTAGACCTTTTTTGGCAATGTAGGATTCTCATTTGGTCAAGATACGTTTCGCTGTTTATTTTAGCCACTTTTTAGGATTTCAGGGCCTTGAGGTATAATTTTTGAAAAATGAAATTAATTTCAAGCAAAAATTTGGTAAATACGTTCTCAATAGTATTTGGTCAAAACCGGGTTAAGACTCGTTCAGGCGTTTATTTTGTGCCCTTTTTGAGGACCCAGGATTCTTTAGCTCAATTTTAATCTTCAAAATGTAACCTATAGTAAAATATTGGGTATCACCTATCCGACAGTGAAAGAATTGTTGAAATTGATTGGGTGGTTCTTGATAATTTGGAATTACTCGAAACTAACAAATTCACAAACAATTTGGTCCAGTTGTAAACGACAATTTTAACCTTATGTTCATTTTTTTGAAATTTCAATAGTATTTAGGCAAAATTTGGCAAAGATGCAAAATTTGTTAAAGATCAGTGCCATTCTGAACACTTCGGGACACTGGGCAACAACTTTAACCTTACGCTTTTGATAATATTTTAGCAAGATATAGTTAAAATCCATTCAGTTGTATATTTTCGCCTTTTTCAGTGTCCCTAGGCCCCACGGGCTAATTTTAACTTTTATAATGTAGCTTATATTAGAACATAAGGGTATCACCTATGCACAAGTGAAACAACACAAATGAAATTAATTGGCTAATTTTCGCGATTTGTCCAAACTAAAACGTTCCATAAGAAATGCACTTCAATGCACAATAGTTGGTATATAGCTCGTAATGCTCAATGACGTTGCAAAAATTCTCGATAATATTGACAATATATGCGTCGTATAGAAACTGAAAATTGAAATTTATAAACGAACGACTCCTACAAAATATGACTCCCGCATATATGTGTTCCGTTTTCTCTCTATCCGTATCAAACGATAAACGTTTGAAAGCTTATAATAGTTGAACAACGAACACTCTCTCCAGTAAAGTCCAAACCATATAATATTTTATATACTACGTCACATCGAAACAAATCATATATGCCTATATGAGAAACCCGTATATATACCACTATGTTTAATAAATCTATTGTAATAGCTATAGAAAGCTGTGAAAGCTGTGTGCCTTTATTTAACAATAGTACGAAAATCTTTTGTTAGTTTAAATAATAAAATACAAGATTTATATATTATATAAATATGGAAATTTTCAATATTATTTTGTTCACCCCTATTGGTCACTAATAGGTGAACGAGTTAATAAATTTTTAAAAAATATTTCAATTTTTTTTTTTTTTTTGACAATTTCAGACAAAAAATTAATATTTATTCACTTTTAAGAATCGCGCTTAGTGATGAGCAAAATTAGTCTTGGTTTTGCAGTCTTGTCTTGGTCTTCCATTTTTTGCAAGACCAAGACTATGTATACCAAGAGCAAGACCAAGACCAAGACTATAAGTGTGGCTGCAAGACCAATACCAAGACTCAAGTGAGCAAGACCAAGACAATAGCAAGAAAACAGCAAGACTCTTGCTAAATTATATAATAGTTTAAAAGTATAATTAATACCGTAAAGAGAGAAAATTCTTATTTTAGAAGGAAAAAATTCGCTAATAATAAAATGCAAGAAAGTGCAAGATTCTTTAGCAATACCAAGACCAAGACCAATACCAAGACTGCATTTTCCAAGACCAAGACCAAGACTCAAACTGCTCTAGCAAGACCAAGACCAAGATTCTTAATGCAGGAACAGGACCAAGACAGCCAAGTCTTGGTCTTGGTCTTGCATTTGCTCATCACTAATCGCGCTAAAACGATTTGTGATGTAATCGTTCATTAAACATAGGTTATGTTTTCTTTTTATGGCAAGTAATTTGTTATTATTCTTATAATGTAATTCCACTTAAGCATTTTAATTTTTGATGGAAAATAACGAAAGCTTAGGAAATTTATGAAGGTATTATTCTAGTCTAGAAATCTTAAGTAATCGATTTTTTTTTTGCAAATTCTTAACGTTTAGACATTATAGAATAGGTCCTCAAAGGGAATTTTAAAATTCTATTTACCAAGTTATAGTTATTTAGATAGGGTAACAATTCCATCGTATAGCTTGGCCTTTTTATTTGGCAGTGCGCAGAAAACGAATTTAACAACGTATATCTAATAGTAGGTAATAAAAGAGGAAACGAAAAAGAACAATATGTTTGTTAAAAAGGTGTCTCTTTCTAATATGATTTAAACCTAAATATTTTTCAAATGTTATTGTCTCTTACTTGTAATGTATTTTCGAATATATCTATTTGTATCATGCGGGAGTTACTGCCAAGTAAAAAGGCCCCAGCTATACCAGAATCAATTGAACGATCTATGGGGCTGAGTTTAAACTATCATCAACGGGGCCAGAGAAAGGAGGAAGAGCCTGGGCTCTAGTCCAGAGGTACGGCCTGGCACACTAGGTCTTATTTTTTTTATTTAACTTTGGGTGTCAGAAGTAAATTTAAGATTTGATTGGGGAGACTGGAATAGTTTGTTCCTGGCGCCCTTGATTTTTGTTCTACGCCCCTAACTATCGGTCGCAGAAATAAATATATGTATATAGTTACTTTAGCTTTAACATAAACTGTTGTAGGTGCGTGAAAGTTTTCTCAAAAATTTAAACGTGTTTTTACGTGAAACGACTTTTTTTTTACTTGATTGACATAAAAGCTCGAACTCTATCCAAACTTACCTTCAAATTTGGTAAGAACCTTCAATAAATGTTTTGTTATAACCGAAATCTTATAAAATTCAAAACTATGATTAAACAATCAATTCAACCCAAGGGCGGATTTACATAAGGACACTTGACGCATGTTACAGATAGATAGATATTCATTTTCTTATATTTTTATTGAAGTGATTCGGCCCTCACATGTCAAGCACTCGGGGACCTCCCCATGAGAAGTGTCCAGAGGTCTCTCAAAAGTAAGTTGGACCTTGGTTAAACCATAATGATTTCGGGTAACTTCAAAAATGTAAACTTTACCGCATCGATGCAGCATCATGACTTTTCTGATGCGTCTAATACTACATGATGCGCTGCTGATGCTCTCTTGAAATTTGATGCACATTAGATGTTTTTGAATGGGATATTGGCATCATTTAGCCTCTGATTTGGCTACAGCTAGACTATAGATAATATAGCAATACAGTCCTTGTATAGGTATATTATCTTTGAAATTCAACTTGAACTTACTTGAAATTGAAAATATTGAATTTATTTGAATAAAAAATATTACATACCTATTTTAAGTACAAGATGTATTCAAATAGTTTAAACAATTTTAATCAAAGGTAAATCTTTTCCAACAATTTGTTTTTCGGAATTATTCCTGTTGGTGTTAATATCTATATAATATGGCAAGTAGTTATAATTCTACATTATACACATGACATGCATCTTGGACACGCATCACCAAATTTCTTGATGCATTGTTTTAACGCATCAAATGCAAAAATGAACTTCTGATTTCTCGTTGTGATGCGTCTGATGCGTTTTTGAACTTTTGACTCTGCCTCATGCAAGCAGTGATGCATTTTTGAAGTTAGCCTTCATTGTTAGTTACATACATCTGAAAAATGTGCTCCAATTGTTTTCATAATTACTTGCATTCATCAACGTGTTAAAAATCGAACAATCCTACGCCTCACCCCCCACCCGTCTGTGACTCCAATAATAATTAATGCTTTAAATAAAGGAAGTGATTTCACTTTTTTTCTATTATTACCGTGTAACTCCATCTAGCTGTGATAGCACGATAATTATAATATAAATAACGTGCATATTTATATTAGCATGATTATTGTGGGACAATATGACTGACTGACGCCACCTTAGAAAAACAAAGAAACAAGGGTGCGAACATATCAATTGATTCATAAATAAATCAAAAAGGGTGAGCTATACCGGCGCGGGAGAGAGGGGGGTGGTAGATGTCATCAACGTATGTATAATATAGTCAAACAAATAAGTTGACATCGAGTTTAACTATGGAATGAAGTATTAAATTATATTGTTTTGTGGGTGGTTTGAATTTAAAAAGAAGAACACAACAACCGAATGAATGCCAGTTTTTTATTTGAGCTCTTATTATTTTCTATTGAATAAAAATTTGAACACATTAAATGGAAGCAACAGCGGCACCCACCCTTGTTTATATTTATTAGGATATTTTAATCATTTTTAATAAAATAAATGTCATAAACAGTTATTAAGTTGTTGACTTTTCTATCACCCGATAGTGTCATGCGTATTAATTAAATTTTATGATTTAGAAAAGTTTTATTATGGTACAATTGGAATATGTTTTGTTTCTTTACTAACGACAATAGAACTAAAGGAGAAATCTTCAGTTCAGTTAAAAGGTAATTAGATCAAGTACTTACATTTCGGATAGATAGCAATTTTTTTAATCAAATGTAATCATATTATAAATAATATGATTATCTACAACACTTATTTGAAACCTTTTGAGAAAAAATCAATATTGAAAAAGTTGCATGAAGTATCACCAAAACGTTTTAAACGAGATATAAGTTTTCTATTTTCAATCTAAAAAGAAAAATGTTTCTTAGCTTTTTTATAGAGTATTTCCTATAGTAAGTAATTTTAGTTATTTAGTTTTCTAAGTGGATATGTACTGATTTTAAGCGAAAACGAACAAATAATGTAGACGAAGCTACAGAAAAGATTGTAAAAGACCATTAAATTTTCACCTTAGAAAAGTTCTAGTCTAGTTGTAATGTTTACATTGATATTAGAAGTACATAATAATAATTGAAAGAATTGGGTAAAAAATGCGAGAGTTTATCAACAAAAGTTTTTCATGCTTTGCGTAATAAATTTTTGTTTTCGTAATTTTTCCAACATTAATTCTTCGCCAAAAGGTTTTAGATCAGCTGTTCTCAAAGTGCGATTTGCGGGGTAAATGTATCAAATCTTAACTGCAATATTATATTTTGTTATTTTATAGATTTTATGCATCAATAGTTTATAAACTTTTTTACTATGTAAATTGGGACAAGTAACCTGGGCCTGCCAAATATTTGGGTATTTACAATTTGGCCTGCTAACGCAAAACTTTGGGCACCCCCTGTATATAGATAATTATTTCATCTTTAAAAAAGATCTTTACAAAATCTTTGTCAGATCCACGGTTATGGAGAGAATTGAATAATTTATTTTTGATGTTCAATAAATTCAAAATAACAAACGACTTACAAAGCAATCAGTCTCTAAAACTTAGTTTTACACTCATAAATGATTTCCAACAGAAAAAATTGTTTCCTATTCCAAATACACAGTTTATTATCAAAAAACAAACGATTTGTTTATATTAACATCATACAGAACTCTCAACCCCTAGATAAATTTTGTTTTCCCAGCACTCCCACCATATTTAATATTTAGGCTAAAATCGAGTGAATTGTAGTATTTTAAAAAACCAAAGAACAACTTTTGCTATTTATATTACGTACACACGTAAAAGACCGCAATACAAATAAAGTGAGAAGGTAAAAGAAATAGTTAATTAAAAAATTAACATTCTGTTCTATGTGTTTCTAAAACTATTATTAAAATTCTATACAAACTATTTACTCAAAACAAAACAAAAACAAAATACTGAAAATCTGATTTAACTTTTTCAAATTATAGGTATGCTATATATTAATACAAACTGTAAACTATAAACATAAAGCTTGAAAAGCACACAATAACAATGAAACAAAATGTTATAAAATCATAAGTTAATAATAAATGAAAAAAAAAATTCCACTATTTTTATAGTAAAATCATAAAACTATAAAAGTTTTTCATAATTCCATACATTCATTTAAAATAATACTCTATTGTTCTAATATGTATTTAAACTTGAATTATTATATTAAATAAATACGAGATACAAAGGCGGCTGGAAGTGATTAAGACAAATTTTCGGTAACCACTTTGTCCAATTGTCATTTTCTTTGCTTCCAACGCTGTACCTCAGATAGAAATATGGAATCAGTTTTTAAATCAGTAAAGTTTCACGTTTGTGTACGTATTATTTAAATAAACAAAGCATTAATTTGAATAAATTTAGAAAAAATTAGTTTAGATCAGTTAATCTATCAAAGATGTATTTTGAACTAATTCTTAAACTTAATTCTTAAACTTAATCCGGCACTGCCTGGCACCCAAGACGGCTCATAGATACTCTGGTGGCATTTTACTTTAACAATGATGATATCGTCGTAAAAATAAGTGCGCCAAAATTAAATTGGTATAAAAATGATGAAGGTGTGCTTCAAGGAAGCTATCTCGGTGCAGTGCTCTTCCTTTTACATATGGCCTATTAATTTAGGTAACGTGGAATCAGTAGAATTGTTAAATAATTGATTTTTATGATTCTGAGGAAAAAATCTCGGAAGCCTTTATACGTTCTTCATATTTATCTATTTGTCACACTTTCAAAATTTCTATATTTTTGGATTTATAAGCATGAAATTTTGCATAGGTACACATGCTGCTAATTCGCAGCCAAAACTTTTCCTATTGAGAATAACTTCACCAATTTACATTTTATGTCAAGCAAATAAAAATTTTATGACTCATGATGTCTGTAGCACACTTTTTCTAACTACTAGTGGTGTTATATGAACTTTTTTAAGTATTGGTAGCCGTTATTTATTCAAATTACTAGCTCAAAAATTCGAATAATTTTAAAAAATGGGAAAAACAAAATTTATAAATATAATACCAATGATTTCTTAAAAACGTCCCGGTCATCAAAAAAATGCTATAGACACCATGGGCCATGGAATTTTGATTCGTTTGGTATAAAATGGGGTGTGGTTGCCTTCAATGGGCAAAGTTGTCTGGTTTGACGATATTGTTGGAAATCCCTAAAAATGAAATGGAGATTTAATTTAACACTTTTCAGTCAATTTTTTTACCACCTTAACCGCAATTTTTAAACTGTGGAATCAAAAAATTTGAAAAAGTTACAGATAGTAGCATTTATAAATATCGTTTAGTTAAAATTATTTATAGTAATACAATAATAATTGTTTTTAAAGATAATATTTTTGTATGCTATGCAAAAAATATTTTTCTTCCAAACATAATTTTTCCTCTCTAACCCGCCACAGAATAACTGTATAACCCATACGTATCGTTGTTCAAAAACTTTTTTTATGAAAAAATAATAATTGGAATTAAACCGGATAATGCGGTAATGTTTGCTTTAAACTTTAACGAAACATAATCAATTCAGTCAGTCATGCCAACATTACATAACCAAATACATCCTAATGTACACACCACAACTAATATAATATAAATGATAAAACGTCAAGCTCCAATTTGACGCTTCAGGTCATATTTTCTTCCAAAACATGTTTCATTTATGTTTAGTTTTACTTGCAATATGCTGGATAGATTGGGAAGTCCCTACTACGCCATTGATACTAAATGATTTACAACAATATGAATGAATTCTACATTGTGAGTTCATTTATTTCAAGCAGTGTAGTCTATTGTTTTTGTACGCCGTATAAGTAAAAGTTTGCACTGGATATGAGTGTGCACTTTCAAAATTTAATTCAAAATTCGACACGATAAAGTTTTTAGTTAATGGAATTGTTAGGTTATAATGATATTATTGCTTCAACTTGTACTGAATGATACGACGGACGAGCTATATATTCGTCCCAAGAGAGTTTATTGTGCGACAAAACGTGTAGAATAATGGAGCATATTAAAAGATTTCAGTGTTATGTGCTGGTGTTCGTACAAAGTGATCCAAAATTGAATGAATTTAAATTATAAATTGATGCACCATGTATGTACAAAGTTAATTTTATTATTCAGCCCCGTTTACGAAATACTGAGCCCTAAAGTGGGGTTACTTTTGCAGCCCGTTGTAATTTTTTAACCCTGAGTATAGACAACTAAATCTTGGAAGTAGACGAAATGATCCACAGTAAAAGAAATCTTACATTGAGGTATGTTTTGATATTAGAAAACATCCCTCAACGATTAATAGTTCAAATTATTGGTGAAAATATTGGGAAATGGATAGAAATTTTCGTTTTTCGTAAATAATTTCAGAAATAATTACATGTACCCTATTGAGAATATTATTAGAAGCGTCTTTTAAAGCAAAGTTGAGATTCGATAGATTTGAGCGTTACTTTATGGTATTCCATTTTAAAATAAAAAGACAATTTTTTTACTTTACTAATACCACTTCATTTAGAGTTTTAATTGTCTGTGACATGTTTGGACCCGTATGGTCATTAACGAACGTTCGTCAATGGCCATACGAGCCGAAACATGTCACAGACAATTAAAACTCTAAATAAAGTGGTAATAGTAAAGTAAAAAAATTGTCCTTTTATTTTAAAGTTGAGATTCTTTTAACCATTTTTGATTTTCAAGTCTCGTCTGCAAAATATTGAACTTTAAAATTGATCTGTTTCTTTAAGCAATATAGGGAAAGTACTCCGATAAATTAACCCCATAATTTATGATTTGACACAAATGGATCATTTTCTTTATGGCGCCAATTTCTTGATAATGTGATTCAAAATTAGATTGATAGAATGCGATTTATAAGAAGTATTCGGAATTTACTTTCATAAAATCATGTTTCAACAAATAAAATAAATGTTTTTGCAATTCCGGAACTAAAATATTAAATAAGAAATAAAACGTTTCTGGTCCCAAAAGACTAAAAATACTTTTACTCCCACTTTTAAGACAATCAGCAAGTGAAATTGAAAAAATTATTCGGAATTGCAAAAAGTAATATTCACCCTCTGTCAACAAATTTTACACTCGAGATCAAAAATCACATTTTAGACTCTTAGTGTACAGCATTCTATTTTTCCCAACTTAATTCGTACGTCTTTTATTTCCGTTCTAGAAATCGTAAAAAATATACTTGAATGCACTCTCAAAATAATTTTTTTGAATATTAAAAAGACGTTATTCCGAAAGCTGACAGAAATTTTATATATTAAAGAACCCTAACGTAATCGGCGAATTTTGAAATTTGAAGTAAATTTTAAGGTAAATTGGAACCAAATTATGATATTTTAACGCTGATATCGTCACTGCTTCAATTTACACTTCTATGTCAATCCATCTTGATATTTCCACCACGTAAAAATGAAAATTAGATACCAACATAATATGAAATTTTAAACATATTGGCAAGGTATCGATATAAACTGTAAACTCACACATAAATACATCATATATTTTCATTGCATGATTGATTTTAATTAATAAAACAATGTTCCTGATTTGATTAATAATTTAACAGGATTATCATAATATATTATTAAATAAACAAAGGAATATACCAGCTTGCCGGGTTTCACCATAAAATAAATACATCCATGGATATACACAATGTATTATAATATCTGTGTACCTATATTGTAACACAAATTGATATTAAACGGTTTTAATCTAGTAAATTTTCGTAAAGTAATCGCTGTTATTTAGTTACGTTCGGTTTGATGATTAAATTTTGAATCCTCCTCGTAGAGATTTCTGAAGACAAGTAAGTTTTCGTACAGAGGAAGCAACCGACCAGTAATAACAAATCGTCTAACAACACATCTTCTTATTGTTAGTTAGTATTGGTGACGCCTCTAGCTTTTACAACAGTTGTTAAATGATTACTTAGAGATGTTATAGACTATAGAGTTTCAACTTCGGGACAGGTTGAAACTATCGATTCCGAATTCGATTCCCGATTTTAATACTTCCAGGACGGAGATTTATTGGAGTTTATGGTTGCTCGGGTTTTTCAGACAAAGTTAGTCATTAGTCGAAAATATCGAGCATAGAATAGTCGACTAATCGACTAAATTTTTAATCGAATTTGAGAATTGGGTAAGCTATGTTATTCTTTCAAAAACGATTTTTTGAATTTAATTATTGACTTTTAATATTTTTTTTTTTTAAAGTAAAGAAGGATATCACAATGTACTAATTACATAAAAGGGAAAAATCATAAATAAATAATTTCCTAGTTTCTATTTTTTTGAGTCCAATAAATAATATAGAAATAGTATATTGTGCAATAAGTGCGAGAAATTGTCGATTGCCCACGAAAGCAAAGTTGAGCGCACTCACTACGTTCGTGCGCTCATTCGCTTGAGTGGGCCAATCGACAATCCTGCACGAGTTGCACATACTATTTTTTATTACGAATTTCACATACTTTTTTCTATTGTTCTTTTTTTTCTGAATTAATTATCGTTTAAATTACTTTGTTGGTGGTTTCTATAGAAATAATTATGAAATATTTATTAAATGAAAAATTAAGAGGCGACTTTGCGTGTTTTGATTAAATTTTGCGTGTTTTATTGTCAATTTACATGTGGAAAGTTACTTTCCACACGCAAAAAAGTATGCGGAAAGAGTACAGTGGGCAAACAGCTATTTTGCGTACAGAAATATGTGCGCCAAGTTAGTACTTCTCCCGCATGAGTAATAAAAAATTATTAATCAATTCGTCGTTTTTAGTCATTTAAAAAAAAAATTAATCATTTCACTTATTTAGTCGAGGGTAAAATAGTCGACTAAATCAACTAATCGATTAATCATCTGACATCACCTGCACACCGGGCACCACCTTCCATACATGTGGCGGGAGGGTATAAATGTAAAACAATTTGATTTTGTCGCCGGCCGACTTCGCGGTGTTCGGGAAGAGACTTTCGATTCCGATTCCGCCTTTGATAAAGCCACTTCTGTAACATCTCTAGTGATTATGTTCTAGCATTTTCATATACCTAACATGTATAAGCTGGTTACTAAATATATTTCGAGGTATTCAATTCTGATTTCAACTAACGTCTTGATTTAACTCGAAGTTTTAACTCTTTCGAAACACTGTAAATTAGTGATGAGCAAATAAAAAGACCAAAATCAAAATCCTAGTAATCTTGGGTTTGATCTTTTACTAAAAGTTTTGATTTTGGTTTTGTGCTTGTTCAAAAATACTGAAAAAACAAGACTGATCTTGTTCAGCCTTGTACTTTTAAATTGTTTTACGACGAAGGTATTAAGAAATTTTCAAAAATTTTAGTAAATTATTAATAAATACGCCATATTGAAGATTTCAAAAAAATTTTGCATTTTGCGAAAGTTTTATATCTTTCCTGGTTCAATTCAGTCTTGCAATCATACTAGATTATGCATAGTATTGATCTTAATCTTGCTTTATTTGCAAAAGTTTCCACAAATAAAGTATAATTCTTATTAGCGCTAACTTAAAAGGTAGCTTTTTTCCATTTGAATAGTACAGTAATTTGATTTCGTTTAATCGTTTCGACACAAATGAATAAACAATATTATCTACTTTATTTTAGATTTTTTTGCTTTTAAATTAAACTTTAAGGGCACATAATTCAGAAATGAAACCGAATTTCAAAATTTAAATTTTTTTAGGCCACCTGCGAGGTCATTATCTATTAACCTCACTTATCAAAATCCGTTAAATAATCTGTGCTGTGTGCTCTTCAAAACAAATTTTGCTATATTCTGTTATGTAGATAAATCACATATTCTGTGCGATATCTTTTAAGATTTAGTCCGCATTACGCAATGTTTGATTTCACTAATAGATTCCAAGCGAGCTGCTGTGTTGGACACTGTGATGGTTCATCTGCAGGGCTGCACTGAGAAAAAAATACAGTAATTTTTACTGAAATTTCTGGTAAAAAATTACTGAGCTCTCTGGTAATGCGGACATAAGTGACAGGCTAAGCAAAAAATACGATAATTTATAGTAAAAATTTTAAATTATCCTATAGCTCAGTAAAAATTACCGTATTATTTATAAATAAGGCTTTTTTTTATTTATTAATAAATAATTGAATTAAAATAGTTTAAAAGGATATTGATAGAAGGGTAAGCATTAAAATCAAATTATTAATATAGAAAAAAATTTTTGTGGTTTTTTATTATTTGTGGAAAAAAATATATAAATTCTTTATTTGACATAGGTATTACATGATAAAAATTTTTAACAATAAGCACAGTACAATAATTTGTATAAAAACATATTTCAATTAACATATCAAAACTATACAAAAATTCATGAAACAACAATTTTTTGTTTTAAAAATTTATTATAAAAAAAAAAAACGCCGTGAGCAGCGGGGCCCCATCACGGTAGTCGAATTTTCCGCTTCATCTTCGGTATTGAATGTCTACAAGCGAAATGTGATTGAAAGTCTACAACCGAATTGTCATTTTGTTGGTTTCAAAACTGGTGATGAGTGTTCGGCTGATCGAGGCTTTAGAAAAAGGTTTTAAGTATTTAAGGGCTGTATCTCAGTAAATTTCAATTTTGTGCCGAAAACAGGTAGCAGAAAAAAAGCCAACACAATTCGTACGAGGACATTCCTGCCCATGTTTATCCGCTAATTGCCTTTATGTTTTAGTTTTAAAAATTAAAAAAGGACCTTAAATAGTAAACTGGAAGGCCTTTATAAAGATATTTTTTTTTTCCAAAAAAATCCAAAAATTCTATTTTATAAATACTAAAAATCCAAAATTCCTAATTTATAAATAAACAGTGACTTTAATAACATTTTTAAATTACTTAATATGTATGTATTTCATTTGTCATAAAAGTAAGTTCACTTTTTTTTAAATTTTTTAAAATTACTATTCGCCTACTTGTATTTAGAATAAACATAATGCTTTTAAAACACATTTAACAATAGCGTTTAATTCCGATGTAAAAATGGGAGAAGTGGGGGGAAAAGTGATGCGGACTCCCTACAAGGTACTAGCTGGATACTAACTGAATACACGTACAAAATTTCAGCCCTCTAGGTTTCCTTATGGAGTCTCTAGACATGTTAGAAAACAAGCAAAAAAATTAAGGAAATATTGGCGTAAAAATCGTGGGGGTAAGGGTTAAAAGTTGAAACCTCCAAAAAACAGTGTCTGGCTATTAGCTTAACCTGTACACCAAATTTCAGCCCTCTAGGTTTATTTGGGGAGATTTTGACCCGAACGAAACTGTTAAAAAACAAGAAAAATCATGTTCTTTTGGGTATAAAAATGGTGGGGGTAGGGGTTAAAAGTCGAGACCCCCAAAAGGCACCCCCTTGATACTAACTCAATCCGAATACAAAATTTCAGCCCTCTAGGTTTATTCAGGTGACCTGTGCGAGTGGTACAAACTTCGAAAACGTCGAAAATGCATGAAATTGTAGCTTAAAAATGAGGGGGGTGGGGGTAAAATATTAAAACCTCCAAAAAGCACAACCTAGGTACGAACTTTATCAACACACCAAATTTCAACCCTCTACGTTAATTCTGGGGGGCTGGGGGCCTGTTAGATCCAGCGAAAATCGTTTTTCCCCCCTCTACTCCCACCATATCATCCTAGGAAGCTGAATTTTGGATATGTTGTAGATAATTGACCGAAACATTATTTAAAACCGGTTTGGAAAAGTTTTATTGCTTTTCCGCCCCCCACCACCCCCTTAAAGGTCGGGTCCGAAAAAAAATTTGCCCAAAATTTGACCCCACTTTGATAGTATTGTTGTGCATCGGAATAAGCCCCACTTACCAAATTTCATCTCTTAACTTCCATAGGGGGGCCCTACACATATTAAAAGGTTGCGGGAAAATATATATATATATATATATATATATATATATATATATATATATATATATATATATATATATATATATATATATATATATATATCAGACATCTTTTTTTTTACATAATCGTGTTCTACGGGTCCGAAAACGGATAGCGCCCCTGGTCTCGCCTCTCGCAGCTCTTATCGTATAGACTGTATAAGTCTAATTTTTCGGAGAAAATTCGACTAAAAACACTATATAAACATCCAGTCACGTTGGTTATTGAACAACTAAATGAACCAGTCCTGGTTAGTTGCAGTCTGAAGTCGTGTTGGTCGTGTTATTGCGCATGCTCGGTGCTACTGCGCATGCTTGTTTTATTTATTTTCAGTTTATGTGATGCTTGGCTATGCAGTGGTGTGTGACAAATAACAAATGCACAACGACTCAGTAAAAATTATTCATATGTCCAGTATATTTTACAAAAAATTAAGTAAATTTTCCCGGTGTCCACTTGAAATTTTACTACCCCATCGAATTTTACGCAGCTGTATAGGAAAAATTACGCAGCTGTATAGGAAAAATTCTTAAGGTGTACAGGAAAAATTTTCAAATGAATCGTAAAAAATAATGTTTGAAACGCATTTTTTATATTTTTGCTTAATAATTTCCTACGGACTAGTCACTTAAGACTCGTTTACCGGAGGCAGCTCAGTAATTTTTACTGGAATTTTTTCTCTGTGTGGGAAAAATGGTTCATTGAAACCATTTAAAATAGAAAATGGAAAATGGTTTCCAAAAATGCATTTAAAATACAAAATGGAAAATGGTTTTGCTGAACATATTTAAAATTGAAAATGGAAAATAGTTATTTAAAATGGATTATAAAATGCAAAATATTTTTTTTACTTTAAATTTGTTCTATAAATTTTTTATCATAATTTATATTAGTTTACATAAAAAAAAAAATAAAAGTTAAGAAAATATCAAACGTACTAAAATTAAAGTTTTTTGAGAAAATTTTGTAAAGTTTTCACGATATGAAAACGAAACTTAACTCTTCAAATATTGTTACTTAAAAATATTGTAAAATTTAATTCGGCCTTGACATATTGTGATTAAATATAGCAGAGAAATAAGCATAAAAAATAGTTTCTAGGTTCTATGTTTGATATTTAGCAAGCGATCACGAAACGACGCAAAGAGTGACGTACTTTCCCATCACTACAGCAAGTAGACTGTACGGCACTATACAATTTTGCATCGTATGATGCAGATATTGGCAACGTATTATTTCTGTACACCCTGTGTACTTTTAAATGTTGTAAGTTTATGTACTTACGTTTACACAATGTACGTATAATCAATGGGACACGACAAAACCATTATTCCCAGGTTGGTAACTTGAATTTAACTTATTAGATAGATAAGTTTGTTTTATTTGTTGTTTAAGACGACTAAAAGCTCAACTAACTTTTTTTTCGCATTTTCCTATAAAAGAATATTTAATTTGCCAAGTACCTTCTTTGTGGTAACAAAAGTAAAAAGTAAATAACATTAGAAATTTATGATTCGACTCGATCGACGACGAATTACCTACTAAAGAAAATGAACTTGGCAAAAAACACATCAAAATTATATTTGATACTGACTGAAAATTTAAAGTATGCTGAATTTTCAATTAAAGAGAGTATTCACTGTTCGAACGTATTATGTAATTCCACACCAAGTAAAAGAATTAGGCTGGATAAGGCTTTTAATTTACTTAAAAGTGTATTTATGGAGGAGGTTACGCTAATTCCGCATACAAAAGGCTCATTTTTAAGAATTTTTTCAGACGATCCAGGTAATACAAATTTAATTAATCGATCGTAACATTATAGGCAGTACAACAAGTGAACAACATGAGATTAATTAAAATACGTGTGTTAAAAAAAAATTGAGACACCCATTGTTTTAGAAATATATGTATTTATAAAGAAACAAAAATAATTGAGTTTATAAGGCAATTAATTTTTAAAAAATGACTCTGAAGACTTTTTTGTTCGGTTGGCTTGTCTCTTATACCTGTATGACGGATAATCTCGTTTTAATGTGCAGCAAAAATCTGCGAGCATTCTCGATGACCATTTTTCTTGATATCTTTTTTCCATCGCCATAATATTACTATGACAAAAATAGAGTTTAGATTACCTATGATAAACTATGACAAATACATAGTTTATCATAGGTATATTTAGATATTTCGATGTAATAGAATTTTTTTAATATTTTTCTATTAATACTTATACATGAGAGATACCGAAAAAATATAATTGAATTAACGGCAAAAAGTCGTGTTGACCAGTGTAATTAAGTCAACGGCAGCAAATCTTCGGAGGCGCCGCGAAAAAAAGTTGTCTGTCGGTGAACAATATAACTCATGAGTGGATCATCCGAAATAAAAAATGAATGATATCATTAGATAATCGCTTTCCCAAGGTATCCCTGGGAGGAATTTAATTTTTAATTTTTGGTGACACTTAAAAGTGAGAACACCGATTTTCGTCTAAATAATTGACCTATTTATTATTGTAAAATGAATAATTATGAAAAATAAAAAAAGCTCCCAGCGATACCTGGTCATTTATGTAAGGAAGTATAAAAAATTTCAAAACAATCGGTCGAGTAGATTTTGATTTAAACTGTTTGCCGGTTTCCAAAAATGAAAATTGTAAGAAAATCGCTTTAAAGTTTTATATATCTGAATATCCAATATTAAATATGAAATATTTTTTCATAGCTACGTCATTGGTTGTAGTATATTATATTAGTATACTTACAAAGGCCCATCGATGAATAAGAGAATTTAGGGATTTCAAGAGCAGAAAGCCACATACCTGCTGGGAGGGATACAATAACGTATCGGAGCAACAAACGCTCAAAGTTTTATATCTTAGTTGTACTCCGATTTGTTTCAAATTTTGACACAACAATATTAAGATGTACAATCATATAAAACAAAAAAAACAAAAAAAAAAAAAAAAAAAATAAGAAAAAAAATTTAAATACATTAACCTCCCCCACCCTCTTAAAGAGATTGGATTGCTACGAAAAAATTGATAAAAATCAATTAAAACAAACAAAACTGGAGAAAATTTAGAAAATTAACGATTCTGTTGAAATTTCATATTGATTAAGACGTTACATCACTTTGAAATATCAGACAAAAAGGTTTCCTTCGAGAATTTTTTCCTTCGTGATGAATAACGCAATCAATATAAAACTTTTATTGTATTTTAATTGTATTTTAGTGTATTATACGTGATTTGGGATACATAAAACAAATGATTCTCCAATTTACAAAACGAAATGGTGGCGGTAACGCCGGTCATATACAGACGCATTTTTGACGCAAAAGATCATGGTGGGCAGCATATGTAACAATTTTCAAACAACAGTCAGAAAATTTAAAAAATATTTAGATTAGTTTTATTAAAGCGGTACACAAGATTATTAAAAAATATTGATTTACCCTTACATGGCACTAGTTTGGAAAAAGAATTTGAAAATTTATGAAAAAATCAACTTGAATTTTTTTTTATAAAAATATATATTTTTTTACTCCTGCTGAAGAAGACACTCATTACATATCCGTTAATTGTTGAGAAAGTTATTAAGCATTATTCAAAGATGTAGAGGAATGATAATTAGGTACTCAGTATCTTTCGACCAATGAAATCACCATATTAACCATTATTCAATAGGCTTGCGATTGTTTTGTGAATAATATATCTATAAGTTTTTAATTTCATGTATGTTGCGTAGTAACGTATAAGTAAACAAAACAATTTTAATTTTATTTTGATCATTTCCGTAGATACATATACGAACATTTAATGAAATTAGAGGAGACTAAGAATTTTATTCTTTTGATTTAAAATTTATATTCAATTTTATATCATAAAGAAAATGCTTTCAATGACTATTACTCGCTCAGATGCATTACGACACTCGCGTCGTAAACTAGGCTCGTGTCGCAATTTAATCTTCGTGAGTAATAGCTATCATTACCAGCTCGTTGAATAATATACTATTGTTAATCAATTTCAAAAATATTGTGTACCGCCCTAGATAATCAATCGAAGAAGCAACAGATAAAATTAAAAGTCAATCGGATCAAAATTTCTGAAAAAATCTTGTCCACGGTTTTAGAAAACGTATTAGCTTCGAGAGTTTGAAAACGTATTTATACCTACCTATCACTTTTGGGTTATTTATTGAAATTTAACAAAAGTAACGAAAAGAAGTTATCGTGGGGAAAAAAAGTTATTGACCAAGTTCAGAAATCGGATTCAAAACGATTTTTAAAATATTTTCGTAGTCATAATTTCTTTTCAATATCATTCTAATAGAGATGCTAATACATTATTAATGCTAATAAAAAAAAGAATTTTTTTCTGCAAAGTGATGTAACGCCTTAAGATTACAGAAAATTTTATAAGAACCTGTACCAGAATAATATACGCCGCATATCTGCTCAAAAGCTCGGAGCTTCATACCAACATTACGCATAAAATTTAATTCAAACATTATTTGTACACCAACAAACGAGTTGCTTAAATAATATAACAATAAAAAATAAATAAATGTGTAAGTATAATAAATAATATTCTTTTGTATAAAAAAAAGTTTAAATTACCTACCGCCCCGAAAAAAAATAAACAAAAGCAAACCGGAAAAATATATTTTTTTGTTTTATTTATCCGATGCGGTGTGTAACTTTCATTTATTATGTTGTTTTTCCTCTTTTTTTTTTCGTCTTTTTATTAAAAAACCAGAATTAAAATATATTATGTACATGTGCCTCTCTGTCTTTTATTTTACATTTTCACGATGAGTGGTAGTACATGTTGAAATAAGCTAAAATAAATCAGCTTTTTGTATTTTCCTACATAAGTAAATCAGCATTATTATACCGTACAAAAAAATTAAATAAAATAATATAAAATAATAAAAAAAAATCTGAATAAAGTATAACAAATATATACGGTGTACCTATCCACTTTGAATGTGAAAGTAAAAAATCAACAAAAAACAGAAAAAATTCCTAGCAGATCCTATTTTATATTTTTTGTTTCTAACCTTAAATATTATTATAATTTCAAACGTATAAATATCTTGATCTAGATAAAGAGCATAAATTTAGTTACAGGGTGATTACACCTACGTGGTGGGAGTGTTGTGAACTATCTTTAAATTTTTAATGTGGTACAAGTATGGTCAACCACATAACCAAAGCCATCACCAATCAATTATATAGCCGTTCCGCTACCCCTGTCGCCAAATCTTTTTGTCCCGAGTGAGATTTTTAAATCGTCTAATATATGAGTAATGCCATTTTCAATGAAAGATACGTAAAGTGTGTACGCTTGTTACCTGTCGCTTCTCTAGCACAATAATGAACGGTGTGAACGAGCCTCTACTTTACTGTACAGCTAACATTCTACGTGTTAGCCACATATATATGTACGTACATATGAAATTATTCGAAGTCGATTGGATAAATAGAACTCGAAATATCGACCAGCTTGAAAAATATAGTTTTAAGAAAAATGCATTTAAAGTTGAATTTACCTGATACCTGAACTTCTCGCATTAAAATGACTATAACTTTATAAATTTTCAAAATTTTTAAGTTTTTTTTTTTGAGGATAACGTAAAAGCCCCCATACCGGAACGCGATCCAATACTAAAACAGTTTTGACATTTACATATTAATGCAGTTATTTCTGAAAGAAACGTCTGATAACAAAAATTATTATTAATAGAATGATGGTTTTCCAATTTAAATTCACTTCACATTTAATGTTTCCTTACTCAATTAAATAAATAAATATATATATATATATATATATATATATATATATATATATATATATATATATATATATTAAACAGTTTTTGATGAATGTGTCTGTTTTGCGTTTGATCAATGCTTATTTATAGAAAAACATGCCTTATAAATTTCAACATTTTCCAGTTAATTTTCGAAGTTAGGGCAATAAAACTATACAAATAATTTTTATTAGTCCAGTTAAGAGATTATAAGAGCTAAATCACCTTTTTATTTGGTTTAAATATAATTTATGTATATATATATATATATATATATATATATATATATATATATATATATATATATATATATATATATATATATATATATATATATATGTGTGTATTTCTATTCAGTACAGATATACCCTTTGTATTAACTTAAATCATGTACGTAAAATAACTAAAAATTTATATTATAAATAGTTTTAATTTCTTTTTGAGTCTAAAATATTTACTTATTGCTTTAAAATCGTAAAATTTAATATTTTTTTTTTTATTTCGGAGCGTATCATCAATTGGTGAATAAAAAAATATTGAATTGAAATTGCAAATTATGGAGATTAGACAAGGAGACGAAACTCACTGTATTCAAAAAAGTGTCTAAATCAAAGTGGGCACTCGTGTTCGTACGATACGAAAGTGGTACAGTACTTATTCTCAAATGGAACACTCTCAAATGGAAACGCGAGCTTCTATATTATCTTTGTTAGCTTTTGAATAGAATCTTCTGGAATCTTTTTCAATGTTCAACTCAGTTATAAGGTGGATTTTTCGATCGTTTTTAAAATAAACTTAACAATTTTTATTTTGCGTCGCATCATTTACATTGTATATTATATAGTTCGCTGACGTCACTAGGTAAAATCGGAGTCAGTGCCATTGGATATTCGCCGTATAAAGTAATTTAAACTATAAGAGTTTATTTCGTACATATGTAATTTCTATGTATTTCCTTATTATTAAATATTATCAACCGACATTGGTGATTCTCAAATGGAAACACTTACCCAGTCCCGACGTGTTTCCATTTGAGAATAAGTACTGTATTTACATTCTGTTTTATCCGTTTTATGTTACTATATTCACTATATTCACATCAGTATTTTAAGAATATTAACACCACGAATGGTGAAAAAAGCCTAATATATGCCATTTTCGTGGCCAATTTTGGCAATTCTTCCCATATATGTTAGCCGTCCATTATATATGGTCCATGTATATGTAGTTGACTATACGTGAAAAGATGGCAGAAGATGTATGTGATGTATCTCGTGTACGTTACATACGTGTTCTTTTTTAGGTGTCCGTGCTGATTTTTTAAAGGTGGTAATATATTCTGTCTGTTTTTTTATAGATGTCAATAAATTAGAAAACAAAAACATTAATAAATCAAAATTTTTGGATTATATTTTCTTACAAACATATTCACTGGATTAACAAAAGCTTGGTTTCATGCTTATTAAGAAAAGAAATGGGTGTTTAATTTATTTATTAATTTTTATAATCCATTTTAAAGTTTAATGACACACCTAAAAATAGTGTTCCGTAATGGGGGCTTTTACGCTACATTTTTAAAGCTCTAGACTTTTAGAAAATATATCTACACATACATATTTCGAATACAAAAGAAATGACATAATCGCAAATTATCGGAAATAGTTTTCACAAATCGAAGAAGTGAAACAATTTTGATAAAAATGAATGTCAGTGCTCTGACGAAAACAAGGTGTGAAGAAGTTCAGAATACAGACAGTCATCCAACATTTCATTTGTAACGTTGTCCCAACAATTTTTTCAAATATTCTATTTCAAGATGGTTGGAGAAAGATAAAGAGATTGATTTCGAAATTTTCACTACGGAATCCTATTTGGTACCTATATATATTATATACTTATATGTATATAATAAAAGATTAAAAAATTCTCTATATTATTTTAATACACGAGCGATATTTAATGTAGATTTATATCAAGAATTACATCCATATCAAGTAATAATAATATTTACATAAAATTTATATTATCAAGCCTGTGTCGAAGCTTCTACAACGTCGTAATAATATAACATTACAAATATTAGATAGCTAAGCGAATAAAAATAATTTTCTGATTAAATATTATATGATAATTTGTTTTGATATGATTTTATTCCTCTTTAATGATTTTCTATCCTTATTATTTTCATTTAATTATTATATGCATGATTTTGTGGTTTAATTCGTAAATAGTAGAAATACCGAAGTATTTCGAATAGTTTCATAACCTAGCATTTTCGAATTGAAATATGAATTTTATCTTACCATTTTATATTGTTGGAGTACCTACATAGTATTAAAGTTGAATGTTTCTGAACTGTCAAAAATTTCTTTCTGACATAGTATTAGAATTTCCAAGAATCTAACAGCCGTGTTATACGAGGGAAGTCTGTATTCAAATTCAATATACTTTTCTTTTTATCGTTTGAACGATTTTCCGAACGAAAATTGAACTGTTGTAGCAGATGTCAATGTGACACTTAAGCCCGGGACTGGACCCTAGAACCCGAAAACAATATTCACTAAAATTTGTATGCATATATATACAGTCTATTTCAGCGAAGTAAGAACATACAAAATTTAACATGGGAAAAAATTGTTGGGATCAGAGTATGCTTGTTTTTTATGGGTATCACTATTATATAGGTATCCCTAGTTATTAAAATTTTCTTTCATTACAAAAAAGTAAGTCTGAAAACAAAACGATAGGTGTCCAGTTTTCTACAAAGCAGTATTATTTGCTAATAAACATTTCAACATTAGATTAATATTTATTTATAATTATCTCAGTAAATTTACTACTATTGTCTTTTAATTACTTTCAAACATTATTTTGACGCGATATTATGTAAAGTTTTGCTAAATATTTAATAATAATAAAATAAAGCACCCCTTGATCATAACAAATTTTCCCTGTGTTAAAATTTATATGTTCTTAGTTGCTTGAAACACCCGGTATGAACAAAACATCCAATTTTTACGAAATTTAGTGAAAAGATTGGAAATGCTAAACTCTTGGATGAGTTTTTTAGCCAGACACGTCCAATGCTCAGACTCTCAAGGTTTTTGCCAAAATTAAAAGTTTTTTTACACCATGGTAGAAAGAGGAAAAAATCATATAAGATACATTTTTGAACCATTATATTATGTAAGCAGGTTTTCAAGAGAAAGTAATTTTTGTAAGCGCAAATTCACCTTGTTATGCAGAATGTTGCGACAAAAATATTTTATTATTCTACTGTCAAATTTATTTAACAATACCACAATATTTAATATGTACAAAATAATTGAAGATTTATTTATCCAAAATTAATAATTCAAAATACATTTTCGTATTAGCAAACAGTGACGGGGTAATTAAATAATATAAAGCAGATAATAATATTTCGCCACTGATTTTAATATGACAACATCATTCATAATACAATAATTGTTATACTCCTCACATCCCGTATAATTCTACGCGTATGATCCGCCATTTGCCATCCGCCATACGAGCGTATAGATTATTCTATTACCGCGTATCAACATTGGGGGAGTTAATATTGTTTAGTATGAAAACATTTCATTATTTCAAGTGGATCAAAAATTCAACGGAAGGTTAATTAGAGTTGCATTGATCGTAGGATCCCTCGGGGGTTCTCCAAGTCCCCTTCTTGGTTATACACGAGTACCTATATTATGACTCCTATATTAATGTAAAACTTTTGCATATGGTTATTTGAATATTATTTCACAGCATTCTTTATTATCAATATTGCGTTTTATTGTTTAGATTTAAATAAAACAATTGACTGTCCTTTTTTTTCAGGAGTGGCTCAATAATAAATGAGCAGCAATGGTAGGAGAGTTGATTTGACGGTAGTAAGGAGTTTGTTTTTATTTTAAATTTTTTATCGAAACTATCTTGAGAGATAGACAGTGGTGGACTATGTAGGTAGTTTCAATACTGACGCATAAATGAGGTGCTCAGAACTAGAGTGGTGTAAGTTAAAATATGTTGTTTTAAGTTATTTAACGTTAAAGTTTGAGTGAAACATAGTAAGTATATGGAATTATAATAAAATAATGGTCTCTACCGACTTTATTGTATACGTAATGACTTTATCGATTTGGCACTGAATAAAGATCAGGCTAAATAACAATAATTTCACAATATCTCCAATCTTGAAAAAATTGACTTAGGGTTGACCGGGATAATTGTGAATTGGGGCAAATGTGAACGGCGCCTATAATTTCTAAAATAACATTAATATTGTTAAAAATCAACTCTTAATATGTTTTTCTGTCCTTTCTTAACATGCTATTAAAATTTCATAACAATTCTCCAAGTATTAGTATCTTCTCTTTTTTATTTTGAAAAAACCCTTGCAAAATTTTATGTATCTTACTTCGACCAATCCTCAAAAAAATTTTCTTTTAAATACATTTTCTTTTTTTAAAAGGAAAAAAATGGTTAAAAGTACTTTTAAAGAAGTGGTCTAGGCCCTGAGAGAGTTTCTTATTAATTGCTAAAGAAATGGGACAATTTATCACCAGTTCACAATTACCCCATGATTTTAAAATTGTGGGGTAATTGTGAACGTCATTCACAAATGCCCCCATTCGGTCAAAAATTTCCGTAGTGTCCTTTTCAGAGTTGAAAATGTTGATGAAGGTGCTGGCGACCTTATTGTACAAGTTTCCGTTGTACAAACAATACAAAAAAAAAATTGTTGTTTTTTATTCATGCGTAAACTAAATGTATTTCTTTGAAAAAGTCTCATTTTCCTTGTTTTTGCGTGAATACATGAAATTCTTTGATTTTTTATATGATAAAATGACAAAATATCATCAAAATATCATTTTTAGCTTGTAATAAATTTGTTCCTACAATTTTTGTTATTTTTCTTTAACCTTGATTTTTTGTAGAAATTTGAGGTATGCGTAACTTGCATTAAACAAAGAGAAATTGTGACCGCTAAAGTATGATGAAAAATTTGAAAGTGGAGTAAATGTGAAGAATTTAATTTGGGCTTTAATCTGACGTACCACACTTCTCTTGTAATAAAATTTTCTGATAATATATACTAATGATACGGTAGCATGTTACTGCCCAGAAATCTTATTTTAATAAATTTTTTCTTTAATAATAATAAAAATAAATATACATCTTTCATACTAAGAGCATTCTTACGATTAAATTAATATTTCTATTCACTGAAATTTAGCTAAATATAATTTCACTTTAATTTCTGTGTTTGTCAGATTACTAAAATAAATCAAAATAAATCTCAAAATTAAAACAATTGAAATCACATTTAATATGTATTTAATTGATATCAAATATTTGCATTTGTATTATATCAAAGTCAACCTCCTGACATAAATTATTTTTTTGTAAATAGACAATAAATAAATTATCCTTAAAAATGGTCAACTGAAACATACTTTTTCTTCTTATGGATTCTGGTTCTAACTTGGTGATCTTTAATCTTGAACTCGACTTGAAAATAATTTAATAGGTACTATTTATTTTTCGCATTTTTCTTATTGATTTCGTACGCTCTCATCTATTACCGCGACTTGTTCAATCGTATCTATAGAATATATTTATGTTTCTTCGAATTGGTTACAAGATCGCCATAGAAGTTTTCACTTCGAACATGTGACCTTAAATACACTCACAATTTTTTTTTCTATAATCGTGTGATTTGCCAAATAATTTTTGTATTAATTGAGTTAATTTTTGTCTTTAATTGAAGTAGTTGGAGCACCAAATCACTTTAAAGATTTGGTAAAGTTTGTTACGAGTACAAGCAAGCTATGTGTTATTGGGAGTGTACTTAAAACTCTGCTAACCGCTAGAAATATATTCAAAAATTATCCTTCACCGCAAAAAAAATTTAATTTGTACAATAATAATATTTTTTTTTAAATAGAAAATTGCTCTATTTTATTCAATTATTATATTAAAGTGTTACTAATAGTACCTACGCCTATTTCCAATCTTGTATACCTACAATATTTATTGTTACATCAACATCAATAAGGTCCCTTACAAAAATCACAATACGGTTATGATACTCTCTCTATTATTGGGGTTTAAATTGTTAAACAAACACTCACATATCCCCAACCGTATAGTTATAACACAATAACGCACATACAGGATGAATTTTTTGAAAGTTGCCATTTTTATTATGGCTAAACTATTGGTGTAATTAAAAAAATTTGGCGGGCGACATTGTGACATTAACAAACGGACCATGTGCAAAATGATAGCACAAGAGTGACAGACACCGCGATGGCATTAGATCTCCACACAATGGCTATGACACCCTAAAAATTGTTCAGATAACAGTTACAATAACTTTGTAGTTCCTTTCGTTTTCGAGCTATAGGGTTGACCCGGGTAATTGTGAATTGGGGCAATTGTGAACGGCGCCTGTAATTTCTAAAATAACATTAATATTGTTAAAAATCAACTGTTAGCATGTTTTTCCGTCCTTTCTTAACATGCTATTAAAATTTGATAACAATTTTCCTTGTATTAGTATCTTTTCTTTTATTTTGAAAAAATCCTTGAAAAATTTTATGTATCTTACTTCGACCAATCCTCAAAGAAAAATTTTTTTTAAATACATTTCCTTTTTTTAAAAGTTAAGAATTGGTTAAAAGTACTTCTAAAGAAGTAGTTTAAACCCTGAGAGGGTTCCTTATTAACTGCTAAAGAAATTGGACCATTTATTACCAATTCACAATTACCCCATGATTCGTCATTCACAAATGCCCCTATTCGGTCAAAAATTTCAGTAGTGTTCTTTTCAGAGTTGAAAATGTTAGTGGTGACATAAGTTTCCGTTGTACAAACAAAACAAAAAAAAAAAAAATTGCGTAAAGAGCGATATGCTTTGTGTATCAATCTACGAAATCATTGCTGCGTGCTCCCTTACCCAATAACAACTTACAAAAACAGAAAAATTACTTGTTTTCAATGTCTCCGTGAGTGTCCAAGGGCAGTAGAATTAACACAAAACCATTTTTTTTTTATTTACAGTATTAGGCCTAATAGATTGTTGTTTTTTATTCATGTAAACTAAATGTATTTCCTTAAAAAAGTCTTATTTTCCTTGTTTTTGTGTGAATACATGTAATTTTTTGATTTTTTATATGATAAAATGACAAAATATTCAAAATATCATTTTTAGTTTATAATAAATTTGTTCCTGCAATTTTTGTTATATTTATTTAACCTTGATTTTTTGTACAAATTTGAGGGATGCGTAACTTGCATTAAACAAAGAGAAATTGTGACCGCTAAAGTATGATGACAAATTTGAACGTGTGGTAAATGTGAAGAATTTGAGTTGGGCTTTACTGTGATGTCCCACACTCCTTTTGTAATCCATTCTAAATATTTTTTCTGATGGCATTCACTTTTACCCCGAAATTCATAAGATTTGCAAAACCGCACCGGGGAAATGTAAATGGCTTATAAAATTTTTGTTTTTCATACGAATTTGCTCAAAATTTGTTTGGTGCATCCTGAATAATATAGAATTAAAAATAAATCAACCAAAATGTGATATATAAAATAAAAAAAAAACTTAAAACAACGATTTTATCTCAATTCATGGAAATCCATTCGCAATTACCCCGGTCAACCGTAATACAAATTTATTCTTTTTTTAGTGGAATTATATATTGAGTTATTGATAAAACTGAACCAGTACATCAATGGAAAACAATGCAATACAAGTTGAAGAAAAATATTTTTTTTTGAAGTTTATTTTTTTGTAGGATTTTTTTTTAAATTTATTAATTTTGTGATAAATAGATACGTCCCTATATAGAGTAGGTTCGAACGGGATAATCTTATTGTCCTTATCCAAGAAACGAACCAGCAATTAATAGATAGCAAAGGTAGTTTATCTTTTAAAATACAAATGTCGTGCATCAACTTTTAATGGTTTAAACTTATACAAGAATTAAATGATAATTTAATAATTTGATGTATAATTATTAATTCATTGAAAATTATTTACATTTTTTATTTTTTTATTTCACATGCTATAATACTTTTATTAACACTATAACTACTATCATTAGTTAAAAACCGTATATTTTTATGTCGTTTGAAATCAGTAGCAACCCCTATTTAAAAAAAAAAAAATTATTCTTAAAACGCCGTTACCGAAGAACGTGAGATGAAATGATTGAAATTTAAATATTACTAGTAGTTTTGAATCGTAAAGTTTTGAACATTTAATCCTCGAAATCTAACGGAGCTATGAATCGATTGCCTCCAGCAGTAGCTATATAGGTCTTACCGGAACAAGTTTTTGATTAAGTTGATAGTTTAACCAAAATAAAATTAGCAACTCCCAAAAACTCATCCTGTAGATAGAACTTTCGCAGTGACTGACTGCTATGTCTTCTAAATATGTGTCTATCGTGTGTGCTAAAATATGTAAGTACAATAAAATAAGCCCCTTTCGGTGTAACCTCAAACTACCGCAGACAACACTCACACACAGCATGTAATCTTTATGTGGTACGTTTACCCTACTTTTTTGGATGGGTGCATTTTCAATCATGTTCATATAAAATATGTAGCAAATAAAAAAAAACAGTTTACGCAATTTAGGCCAGTTATTCAAAATTTAGGCAAAAATTTCTTTGAATTTTGTGGGAACTTTATAATGCTCCTACATGGTTGATTTTGCTAAAAGTGAAAATAATGATCTCGAAAACCTATAATTCGTTTCCAGTTCCATCATTTGATCATTTTATTTATGGTTTTTGAGGCACTGAAAAATTTTTACTCTAGACACTTGAGGACGTTGAAAAGAATGAAAAGAACGACTTTGACAGATTTACAGTTCGCGCTCCAGTTTTCGCAATCAGTCATTTTATTTACGATTTCTGAGGCAACTGAAATATTTTAGTAAACTTGACGACGTCATCAGATTAAAAAATTTTCTTCTCAAATCGAGCCCTATGGAAGTGATTTGAATTAGGGTAATTGGTTGGGTTAGGGTAATTTAGGTGTGAACTTTTCATTTCTGGTATCAAAATGACGAAATTTCTTTTAGAAATATGACGTATTCGTCCTAAATTTCTAGTCGTTCTACGTGCTTAGTTTATGACGAAAACGACTTTGAAAAACTATCATTTGCTTCCAATTTCATCATTTTATTAATTTATTTAGGTTTTTAAGGCACTGGAAAAATTTAATAAACTCGATATCAACGATAAAATTTATCGATCTTGACCCCCAAGCTACCGTTTTTACTGTTATAAAATTAGTATAGTAACCCTTAACAGGTCTACTCACTATTTGAAACGTAAATAGTCTACGGATATACAAAAGTTATTTTCTTAAATTATTGGTAAATTTGCTTTGACAATAGTAAAATATTACTAAAAAAATACTAAAATATTTTCTTCAGATCATAACACATTTTATTTAATGGTTTGCACCAATATTTTTCGTGGAAATATTTAGGCATATGAAATTAAAAAAAAGTTTGACTTTAAACATTAATCAATACCTATAAATAAAATAGAAGGGTCTGTCTGTGATTTTCGAATTTTTCGGTATTAGTATGTTTTTCAGTTAGCATATTCGACATATATACCAAATATAACATTAAAAAAATTTTGTCTGTCTGTCTGTCTGTTTGTACGAACCGATTTAACTCAAAAACTATTAAAGTTATTGAGTTGAAATTTACAGGGAATATAGATATTAACCTCCCGATCAATCTTAGCAACATTTTAATGTAATCTCGCAAATGGTTATGTACAGGATGATTCAAATAGAATCTTCATTAAAAGTTCATGATCTTCTAAATTAATTAGATTTTTGAAAATTTCGTTATAGAAGTTTTCAATTATGAAGATTTTAATTAAAATATTTTTAAATAATAAACAAACACTTTACTTTGCAAAATACCACTTTTATTTTTGAAACTGTGACATTATTGTCTCGAAAATAAAAGTAGTATTTTGCAAAGTAAAGTATTTGTTTATTATTTACAAATATGGAATACCATAAAATATTTTTAACTTGCTGTCATTTCCGGTTATACCGGAAGTTGACACCAAATTTGTTATTTGAAGTGTTTTGACAGCAAATTTGAATTCGCTTGAAATTGTTACTTATATTGTATTAGTTTGTAAAAAGCAAGTAATCACACAGCAAATTGAAGTAGGTAATCAGATAATCTAAATTGTGAATACATGGTGGTTACAGACTCAGTAGACCAACTAGGGGTTTAAGAACCCTACTTTATCGTTGAAAATTTTAAGGGGTTAAAGAACTCTACTTTAACGTTGAAAATTTTAAAAATCCTTCATCTTCCAAAATCCGTTTGTTGTAGGCATTTATTACATTTAATTTCAGTAAAATATTAATTGATTAATATTATAAAAATATTTTTTTTACCTTCACTTTTTCATAATATTTTTCCAAATATACAAATGATATTTTATAAGATTTATTCAAAATAAAATTATATAATTTTTCTTTCATTCCTCACTACAACATCAAAAAAGAAACAGAAATTAAACGTTTTTTTCAAAGTGTTGTATTCTATACAGCGAATAAAAAGAAATAGCACAAAAAAGCACAGTAGCTTTTATGTTATCAATATCTTAATTAATATTAAATGGTTTCGTCTTCGTGATATTTCAAAGCTCGCACCGTTAAGAAGAAAGTAGGCGACGTCGCGCCACCCACCCGGTATGAGTCAGTTTCGCGGTGTTTTCTGCGAGAGGTAACTCTAACTGCATCCATTTAATGAAACATAGAAGGAATTATAAAGAATTGTTCGTTACACCCCCCGCCCCACACGTCAAACCCGTAGCTCTTGTACAACGTAGGTTTGTACGTACGTTTGATATAGTCGGTATCTTTTCATCACACCCCGAGCTCGAAAGATCTCCTCGTCAACACCTTTGAGATTGTGCGGTGGGCACATGGAAGCCGTACACAGCGGGGTGAATGTGAAAGAAATGGAGAATAATAAACTCTTTTTTGATTTTTCATAAATAATAACTGAATAAAATAATAAAGTTAATTTCAAATTTAAATTATTTACTTTACCAAACAGGGTTTCCAGTTTTTCTTATTGGAAATGAAAATTCAGTATTTTCTTTAGGGTTATATTTGATTAATCGAATCAGGCAGTAACACTAAAAATTCTCATATTTCTTGTGGTGCGAGAGATTCCCTAGCGCATCCGTGATATCATTTATGCCGATTAACATGGATATATTTTTGAATTGGGGTCAGACTTGGTGATGAGCAAAATTAGTCTTGGTCTTGCAGTCTTGTCTTGGTCTTGCATTTTTTGCAAGACTAAGACCAAGACCAAGACTATGTATACCAAGAGCAAGACCAAGACCAAGACTATAAGTATGGCTGCAAAACCAATACCAAGACTCAAGTGAGCAAGACCAAGACAATAGCAAGAAGAAAGCAAGACTCTTGCTAAATTATTTAAATAGTTTAAAAGTATAATTAATACCGTAAAGATAGAAAATTCTGAATTTAGAAGGAAAAAATTCGCTAACAAAAAAAATGTAAGAAAATGCAAGATTCTTTAGCAATACCAAGACCAACACCAATACCAAGACTGCATTTTGCAAGACCAAGACCAAGACCAAGACTCAAACTGCTCTAGCAAGACCAAGACCAAGATTCTTGGTCTTGCATTTGCTCGTCACTAGTCAGACTGGCCAACCGTCTACTTTTTAATCAAGCAGTCCGTTTATGACATGACTTGCCCGAATGCTGTTCTTCATATGCGACCGTATTTGAATTGTCTGGCTAATTGATAAATTTAAAAGATACCGCCCTTGTAATCACTGTTTTTGTTTAGTATGATTTAGTATGTACATAATTCTTTTTGGTAACATAATTTAGGGAAAGCTACCATTTATCTCATTTGTATATTAGAAAACATATTAAGAAACGAATAGTTTTTAATAAACGAAAGAGACAAATAGTCGATATTGAAATTTACAAAATTAGAAGTTATTTATGTTTCCAAATAGAATCAATGTGCAGCAAAATATGTAAATAATGACAAAACCTGATTTTTCTTGATGGAAATTCGATGCAATTCAATATTTAAATGTAGTTTTCAATTTTTTTCAAGTTTTTTTCATAACAATTTTCGATATTGTCAAAAATAAAGGTAGGTACTTTATTTTTGAGCAAAATTCATATTTCTTAACAAATCTCGTAAAGGACTGAAAGAATTTGATGTCTGATTTAGTGATGAGCAAAATTAGTCTTGGTCTTGCAGTCTTGTCTTGGTCTTGCATTTTTTGCAAGACCAAGACCAAGACCAAGACTGCATTTTGCAAGACCAAGACCAAGACTGCATTTTGCAAGACCAAGACCAATACCAAGACTATAAGTATGGCTGTAAGACCAATACCAAGACTCAAGTGAGCAAGACCAAGACTATAGCAAGAAAAAAGCAAGACTCTTGCTAAATTATTTAAATAGTTTAAAAGTATAATTAATACCGTAAAGAGAGAAAATTCTGATTTTAGAAGGAAAAAATTCGCTAATAAAAAAATGCAAGAAAGTGCAAGATTCTTTAGCAATACCAAGACCAAGACCAATACCAAGACTGCATTTTGTACGACCAAGACCAAGACCAAGACTCAAACTGCTCTAGCAAGACCAAGACCAAGATTCGTAATGCAAGAACAAGACCAAGACCAAGACTGCCAAGTCTTGGTCTTGGTCTTGCATTTGCTCATCACTAGTCTGATTTCATTTTAAGTTCTAGACCATGCAAAACTTTTTTTTTTTCTTTTTTTATTTAATTTAACTGCGTTAACAATTAAAGTCATTCGCAGTATAATAAAAACTTTTTATACAATTAATAATAAAGTATTCGATATGATTCTAACTTAAGTAGACACACTGTATATAATTTTTATTTATATCGAAATAAAACACGTTTATCTAGACACCTAGACACCAATGCAACTAGTAGATGCGCACGTAGCCTTTTATCTAGCAACCAATTTCATCCTGTTAATTTTAAGGTATATTCCTGTTTCGTCTGTTCTCGTTTCGCCTAAAATTAAAATTTGGTACGCTTTGGTTGCGTTTTGCCTGGCCACATGTTAGACGGAAATAAATAGTTGTGATTCGCCTGATCTACTTTATAGGTAAATAAAAGAATAAGACAAATTCAAGAAAGCTATATTTAAATAATGAAATAACAATAGGAAGATGTTTAGAAAAAATAGCTTAAACTATTAAGCTTAAGATAAATTTATTTTATTAGTTCAAATTAATGTAAATATGTATATATGTATTGGTATATTATTTTAAATTGTTTTTAAATTGACGAAACGTAAAGCGAATAAACTTTTAATTACACCAGTAGTTTTTACATCTATCAAAAAGTACTGCTAGTCCTAAGTCTTGAAAAAGTAGGAAGGAGAGTGGCTAGATTTTCTTTGAATTTTCCTTAAAATCTCTTATGGTGTAATTTTAACATTATAATAAAAAAACGCAGCCATCGTCCAATTTATGGTCAGGCGAAACGATACCACAATTTGAATCGTCAGACAAATCGGGAAATTTTAATTGGTCAGGCGAGACGGGAACAGGCGAATCAGGCATAAATCAATGTTAATGTTAGTGTTTTTTTTTGTTATAACGTACCAAAAGATATATAACTGTAAAAAAAAAAAATTACGTCAAAGTAAACTCAGTTCACGGTATTCAGTATATTTTCTAAACCCTGTCACAATACTGACTAAAAAATTATAGGTGCAATGAGTTGTGTAGGTACATGGGGTCACAAAGCAAGTATATAGGTGTATCGTGTATTATTTACAAAATTACGTAAAAGTCTATTATCCAAACATTTTTAACCACCATTTCATTTCCCCTCTACATGTACCTATAAGGTGATGAATATTGAATGAATAAGTTTAATATATAAAATAAAATTGTTAGTCGAAGAAAATTTTATATGTTTTCTAAAGTAAAATGAAAATGAGTGGAAAATCTTAATACGAATTTTAATTACTCTAATGTGTTTTCAAGCAATATCAATTTATTAATTTTCACCAAACGGGCGAAAGAAAAGTCATATTTACCGGTAAAAAGCTGCTCATACATAAGACGTTCGTTCACCCGTTCCACATTTTTGTTATACGTTTTAACGGTGTGTCTCACCTTTGATCCGCCCCGATGAAGTTGTATAAGAAAATAATTTGCATGATTGAAGAAAAGTTATTAAGAAGGGTTGATGTAATATTTTATTTTGTGCTAATGAGTATTATTTTTAATTTGTTTTAACAAAATTAATAAATGACTGAAGCTGACAAAATATATACACCTATAGACATGGGTATCGACACCGTTTTCAGTGAGTTGCATCTTTAGATTCGTTTGAATCGATTCACAGAATCAAATCAAAGAATGACAAATAAATAACGAATCAATATTTAAATGGTGAAAAAAGATTCTGTAGGGAAATATTTCACACGGCATTTATACTTTAAGAACGATTAGAAGCGTAAAGTGCTCCTCAAATCAAATGGGGACATCACATCTTTGGCAAGTATATATAGTTTGGCTATATACTTATATGAAAACTTTTATTCAAAATGCATATATATTGTAACTATTATGCATTTAAGTTGTATAAAGAACAGAAAAGAGTTGATTCAATTTATTTGTTTGATTCGATTCAGTTGTTCACTTTAGTGAGACGACTCAGTGAATTGATCCATTAGCTCATTAACCATCATTACACGCATAAGGTTAAAAAACAAATAGCTGTTAATTGACTGATTCAGACTAATGTATATTTTAATTATCGAAATCGAATTTAAATATTAATGGAAATTTTAGATAAATCATATAAAGTTACCCACCAATCAACGACACCCCATTTTATATACCTACCTAGTTGGTTAATTACGTAAATAAGTTTTGTCTCTTTTAATTAATTTTTGTAAATCCCATGTCGGAAAATTCCAATTCGAGTGAATAAAGTATTTTAAATTTGAAAATTTCAGAGAAAAATTCCATGTATTTTTCAAGCGCCAAATTCTATAATGGGAATACACTGAAGATCCAAATTTTAAATACAAATTTCTCAAAACAACATTCTTGTAATCGGCCACAGAATAGACTAAAAATGATTTGACAATTTTTCCTCAATTTGAAATGGTATTTTTAAGAAAAAAGGGTATAATTTCCCAAGAAAAGCCATTTTGGCCACAGTTTGTAGATTTTTCTCGGGAAGAAAACGTAGTTACATTTACTTTTCAATTGTTATTGTAGCGTTAAGTTAGGGTCCTGTATTTTACTAAAATAGTGAGGAACATAAAAAAAATATGAGTTAAATTTTTTATCATTTTAAGGGTTAATTTTCTTAACTTATCTATACCCCTCCTTTATTAAACTTTGGATTTTCGACTGAGTTAATTATTTTCGTAAATTGCAAATTATCCTTTTTAAGATTTTTTCCGGAATATTTTAGATAATTTGGTGAATATTAAGAAAGGTTAAAAAGTATAAATATTAAATTTACAAAAATATTTTTATCTTAAAATTTGTTTTGTTTTTATTTGTTTATACACAATTAAGAATGAAAACACAATAATTATTCAAAATTATTAAAACACATAATTTCAGTTGAATATTAATAAAATAAAATAATTAAAACATTTAAATCAAAAAATAAATAACAACAAAAAACGTGAACAAGCAAGCGAACACAGAAATACAAAAAAGACAAATTATTCATTTAAGTGGAAAATTAATTAATTTTATTCCAGTTGTAAATATTTTAAAGAAAAGTAATAAAGTTAAGTGGAAGAAAAATATACAGTGATCGTCAAAAATGTAACTTAGCTACACTAAATTTAATAGATTTGGGCGTTACTTTATGGTATTCCATATTTGATATTAGTAAATAAAAACACTTTATAAAATACCACTTTTATTCAATATAACAACTCTTATGACATGTTTCGGTCAATATGACCATTCTCAAACGTTTGAGAATGGTCATATTGACCAAAACATGTCATGGGCACGGACCTTGCCCATATGATAAATTATTTTTTGTATCCTACTAGGAGCGTATTTACAGGGACGGCCAATTTTTCTAGCAGAAGATTTCTCACACCCAAATTACCTCAACACAATCAACCACTCTAATGAGAATCACTTTCATAAAGCTTGGCAAAAAAATTTTTAGTCTGATGATGTCGTCAAGTTTACTTAAAGGTTTTAGTGCCCTAAAATTGAATGAAATTGGAAGCTAGTTATAGGTTTTCGAAATCGTTCTTTACATTTTTATCACAATAATAGACGGAAATATTTCTAAAAGAAATTTCGTCATTCTAGCAATAAACAATAAATAAATAAACAAATAAACAAATTATACTGATTCAATCAGTCGCCCTAATATAAATCACTTCCATAAAATTTGATTTCAGTAAAAAAGAAATTTCTAAATTGCTAATTATGCAGAAGCACGGCTCCACCTATTTTTGGCTCTAAAAGGAAAACTAATGATCCGATTTTTATGATTTTTTTTAAAATGTTCGTTGCCACGGCGGATTAGTTAAAAAAATACTACAAATCGATACCGATAATGGAAATGCTGGGAAACTGTAGTTAAATTTGAAAAAGATTTTCTTTTTAGCGAATTTCCAGAAAGAATTCTGGAAATTCAGCTATTACAGTAGGTCTCATGACGCGACTTGAGCCCGGCACTATGGCAGAAATTTGTTTTGAGGCCCCTAGAACCCAAAAATAATATTCACTAAAATTTATATATATATATATATATATATATATATATATATATATATATATATATATATATATATATATATATATATATATATATATATATACGTATGTATGTATGTATGTATGTATGTATATATGTATCAGCACGATAGCTCTTCAGGAAAAACCGCTAGCTTTACGAAATTTGGTGACAACGTTGGAAATCCAAAAATCTTGGATGAGTTCTTCAGCCAGACATGTCGGATGCCAGGAACATGGCTTTTGTTCTTGCAAAAAATTAGTTTTTTGCCAAAATTTGCTATAATTTAAAAGTTTTCGCCACAGTTTTTTACACCATTGCAAAGACTGAAAAAAATCACATAAAAAAGGTTTTTGAACTATTATTCTAGGTTAGCTAGTTTTTGAGAAAATAAGAAAACAAGTTCTGGACCCACCATCCACTACCGGGGCGGTTCTAGAAACCTCCGGCGGTGGGTGGAGACTCATATTTGTTTAAAATATTTCTTTTAAATAAAATGATTTTTTGAGTTTGTTGGTGCCAAATTGATTTATTCTGAAACTAAAACAAATCTTCAATTTATATACGTTAATGACTTATTCTTTTCAAGCCTGAATACCTCAAAAAACGGCAATTTTGTGATTGACTTTCCACTTATCATCAAAACTATAAAGCACTTCTAACAATCTTAGGTTGATGAAATTCGACAGAGTTGTAGAATTGTCGCAGCATCCTGCATAACATAGCGAATTTCCATTCACAAAAGTACGTTTTTCTCGGAAACTAGTTGATATAGAGTAATTGTAAATAAAAAAACCTTCTTTATGTGATTTTTCCGCCTCATTCCGCCAAATTTTTTTCACGAAAAAAATCCAAAACACCGTAAACGTTTTCATGAAATTTCTTAAAAATAAGATGTTTCGTTCTTGAGGTATCGTGCGGACACTTAGTAAACATATACCGTGTGAGTTTTTCGGGAGTTGCCATTTTGATTACAGCCAAACCGTTGATTTAATCGAAAAATTGTTTAAATAAGAGTTGTAGATATCGACGGGGGCAACCGATTGCTATAGTCAGGAGCTTTATAGCTCTTATGGTTTTCGTGTTATGATACAAACTTATAGTTTTTTAAATGGAAACGTATGTTTAAAAGTTTTTCAAAAATTTGTTTGTGATTCAGAACTACCAGAAACACTCAAATTCTCATTGTTTTATCTCATATTTTTGAGTAATCACGTTTTAAAAACGACACTTTTAAATTTCGGACTCAAGTACTTGCAAACGATTAGGATTTTACGTAATTTAAAAAGATATTGACTCAATATGGTTGCCATTTTTGACAATGTAGCAACGAAAAATTAAACGATTATTACGTTTTCCATCGGAAATTAAAATTATTAAATAGATTAAATTGTCCTATAAAAATGATAACTAAGTACAATAAGGAAATAAAATTTCAGTTTTAATTCATTGAAAAATAAAAAATTATTTTTCTAAAATGTCACTGTTTGACAGATACATAGGCGTCTAAACATATTTTTGTAGCAAGTATTTTTAAAGGAAATGAAAAGTTTTTTGTGAAAAAACTTCTCCTTTTTAATTTGGTTTGTAATAAAAAGAAAATACTATCGAATTTCAAATATTTTTACACTATTTGAGTACTTTTATTAATAATATTTTCGTTCCCAATTAACCTCACTTTGCTACTATTAAGAAACGCCAATGTCATCTTGATTTGTATTTAATGTGTACATTAGAGTCATTTATTTCACTTGCCACCTGTCATTGGCAAAAATAAAATAAATAAATAAAAAATAAATATATTTTTCAGTAAATTAATGAAATACATCAAATTATTTTTAAATTAAGTTACTTTAAATACTAATTTTTTAAAATAATTTGATTTTTTATGCAAAAATGTTAAAAACTTGAAATAGAGCCCGACATCTATACCCCAAAATCTGAATTACTGCCATTCAGTATTCAATGCTGTATTATAGAGAATGATATTGGAAAAGGTTCTTTTCTTGGATATAATAGAAATTTTAGCCGTTAAAACTCTGTCGGTTGAAAGAGCCTCAAATACATATGCATATTTCTACCACCTAATTGCTAAATTAAAGAAAAATTCAAAAAATAAACATGGGCAAAAAAATTTTTTTTCTTCATTTATATTTTTAATTGATGTATTAGAACAGTTTTATTGAAAAATTAACATATAGTCTCATTTAAAAAACTATAAGTTTGTATCATACCTCGAAAACCATAAGAGCTATAAAGCTCTTGACTATAGCAATCGGTTGCCCCCGTCGATATCTACAACTCTTATTTGATTAATTTTTCGATTAAATCAACGGTTTGGCTGTAATAAAAATGGCAACTCCCGAAAAACTCACACGGTATATATAAATGTGCCGCACGATAACTCAAGAACGAAACATCTTATTTTTAAGAAATTTCGTGAAAATGTTTACGATTTTTTGGGCATTTTTCGTGAAAAAAATTTGGCGGAATGAGGCGGAAAAATCACATAAAAAAGGTTTTTTATTTACAATTACTCTATATCAACTAGTTTCCGAGAAAAACTTACTTTTGTAAATGGAAATTCGCTATGTTATGCAGGATGCTGCGACAGGGGTATTTTATTTTGTATGCATGTGTGTCAAAGTCGAAGTATATTGTCAAAACTAACTTAACTAACCTAACCTCACCACCTAGTTTTTATATCAAAGTCGAAATATATAGGAAAACTAACTAAACTAACCTAACCTTAACTAACCTCACCACCTAGTTTTTATACCAAAGTCGAAATATATTGTCAAAACTAACTAAACTAACCTAACCTTAACTAACTTCACCACCTAGTTTTTATATCATCTACTCTTATTTATTTTGATCAATTTTACCAGAATATGCACTCAAATCATGGCGTTGAGATAATCGTAGTTTACAAAATTAAGTCAATTTTTCTAACTTCCACGCTTAATATTTCGAAAATGCAACGAGATATTGATTTTTTTTATTCTTGAAAAAGTATTTATTTTGGTCAGTTTTACTAGACTATGCACTCAGACACACATATAAACGCACACACACTAAATGACAAAAGAAAATTTGAAAAAATTGAATTTTGTTAAGTTTTAAAACAGTTTCCTAGCCTTTCCATTATCGGTATCGATTTGTAGTATTTTTTTAAATTAATCCGCCGTAGCGACGAACATTTAAAAAAAAATCATTAAAATCGGATTATTAATTTTTCTTTTAGAGCCAAAAATAGGTGGAGCCGTGCTTCTGCATAATTTGATGACGTCGGTGATCAGGTTTACCGAATTTTTTCAGTGCACTGCAAATCGTAAATAAAATGATGGAATGATAAAATTGGAAGTGATGATAGGTTTTCGAAGTTGTCCTTTTCATTTGCACCAAAATGAAGCGTCTTAAACCGCGAGTAATAAGACTTTTGTCAAATCAAAAGTTTCGGCATTTTGGTAGCAAAAATGAAAAATTTAGAAAATTTTTACGAATATTTGCAAATATTTTGCATACTTGGTGAATATATGCATTACGAATTTCTATAACGGACTATCGTGAATTTACCGGCTTTGGTAACAATAATGGTCATGTTCAGAATAGGATGGTTCTCTTCGTATAAATTATTTGTGTAAGATTTAATAGATAGGAGCGGTAAGGACGTTACTGTTCCACAGGCGACAAAATTTTAATTCCGTCTCTATATCCTACCGATTTTATTAAACAAAAAGATTATATTCTGGTCTCTATTTAAATGATCATGACTGTATATCAACACTTATACATATCTTTATAGGTATAATATGTGTACCTATCTACTAAAATGGAAATTAGCAGTCAACCAATTAGAAATTACAATATTTCAACCATTTATTTTATATAGGTATATAAGTATATATAGTTAACTAACCAATGAATGCAGATAGATTGTACGAGCGTATACCTTACCTACGTTTTAACAGTACATAATCAACTAACGAATAGTAATAATTGGCATCACTGAAGCTTTAACTTCAACGTTTGATACGTATTTGTACCTGGTGTTCCATATAAAATCACAGATGAGACAGATCAAGCCTACGTACCAAAAAGTGTGATTCGAAAGTTGTAATAAGTAGCAATTTATACTGCTGACTGGTTAGTTGTCCATCGACTCTTCAAGCGTACACTTGCATTGTTAAGTTGTGGCCACAGTGGTGGCTGTTCATTGTTACATTATTAGTAGCAGGTACATGCATAGGGTTGTTCGATTATACGTATGCATTCCCACCTCGGACCACCGCTGCATACATACAGAGTATTAACACACACAAACATCCACTACCTTACACATACCAACATAAACTCCCATAGTTCCGGGCTCAAGTAGCCTTAAGACAGTGACTCTAATTGTTGAATTTTCTATTCGAAAATTCGTTAAAAAACCTACTTAAGCCACATACTACATTGCAAAATATTTGACTGTGCGGCCCGCTAAAAATTTTTTTTTTTTAAAATGGCCCGCCATCCAAAAAAGGTTGCCGACCCCTGGTTTAAATCATAACAGTAATCGAAATATAATAGATACGGACCGATATTTTTTTGGAGTCCAAACTATAAAAACCAGATCGGATTTGAAAAAAGTATTGCATACAAAATGCTTTTAATTTCTAAACAAATTAATAAAATATATTAAAATAATCCGGTAAGAAATTTTTATTAAAGTATCCACGGTCAAATTTTATCGATAAAAAATGAAAAAAATATGGAGAATCACTGGTCTTACCAGTCAAGTAAAACTTTAAAATGCATGTTAAGTATTTTTAATTTTTACATTTTTTTATCAATGTTTGTAAAAATTTAAAACACTATTTTCTTTGTTGCAGTTTCAGTTTCAAAAACTTTTAAAATTACATAATAAGACAAAGTTTTTAACGTTTGTGTATGTACCTATTCAAGAAGATATTTTTTCCATAACTTACGTTCATAACGAGTTAATGAACGAGTTTTATTACGAAGGAAAAATTAAGAAAACAAAGAAAAAAATTTAAAATAAAAAAAAAGAAACACCACTCTTATACTTGAAGAGCTAATAAGAAAATATAGTGAAGCAAGCAGCTTAATAATTATGCCTTGAAGTAAATTTTGAGATGAAAATATATCCATATTCCTTACTTGCATCCTATCTTCATGCTCCTTTACTTGCTTGAGTCGGAAACGGCCGACTAACTACCAAAACATACCAGTATAAATCGGCCGTATGATTTGAACGCTCGACCCATCAGTACACTCGGCCACTTCGCTGGTTGAACATAAGAAGCATAATAAGACTAACTAAACTTTGAAACCAAAAAAGGGTTTTCCAGTTACAATGCTATAAAGTATTATCGCTAGTCGACTGTTCCCAATTTTAATATCACTGCAAGGTTATAAGAATATTTCATTCTAATTCTTCTTACACAACTTAGGTAGGTACAGAGCGTAGAGGCGTAGCGTATCATGGCATATCGGATACATAATTTTATACTTAGCAACCGAGTAAGTCTGCGAAGTCTGTTAGTCTATTATTAAACAACATCTTTTGTTTTTTCAGGTGGAAAATATTTCATCATTGATTCACGATTACAAAATACTACGATGAATAATTATTTTTATGAAAATAAAATCAGTAAGTTATAGCAAGCACGATGATAGGGAGCATTATCTTTTTTCTGAAATTTTAATGGCAGTAACACAATTATAATTTTAAGTACTGTTTGTAACATGAAAAAAATTCCACAAAATATAAAATAATTGCATTCAACAAAGTCCTAGCGTTTTATCTATCATTATAAAGTGGCGACACACTTTTCGAAGCTGCTTTCTTCTTCCAGTTAATTAAAAAATGAAACAAGTCAACAACAAATTTATGAATTGCTTCAATCAATACTCAGTAGGGTGATCTCGAAATTTATAAATATAGCGTTAAACCACCTAACTTGACCTATCGATGGTAACTTTACCAAAACAATTTCATGTCTTGAGACGTCTTCAGCACTTTTTCTTAGTGAGGGAAGAATTTCTAACAAATCAATGATATTATGTGAATTTTCTTTTTCCAGTTTCTTTAAATTATTTTCGTGTTATATTAAATGAGTGTAATTTGAAAAAATCGCGGTTACCATGCCAGAACCACAGGTTTATTAGAAATGCCTCTTGTCACTAAAAGAAAATACTACAGACATCCTGAACCATGAAATTTTCATTTGTTGGACATAAAATGTGGTTTGATAAAGTTGTCATCAATAGGTAAAACTAGTTAATTTCCTATATTGGGAAACGAAAAATTTGCTGCCAAACCCATCTTGTCTCACGGATCTGGCAACAAATATTTCGTTTCTTCGCTTTTTGTCCCCCTTTTTTTAAAAAAGTGTTTTAGCAATCTTGAAAATGATGCTGTACATCGAAATCAGTACTAGCACAGCAGATTAGTATTTCATGACGAAATTCTGAGGACACTTAATTAAGCAAAGAATGTTTAGTATGTCTAAATATTACACCGCAGTTAGTCGAAATGGTAACTTAAATATCTGACAACCATCCACCATTTAATTTGCAACTACCCAATACGAATTTCTTGAATTTCTGAAATGAATATTTAAACGTTTATATTGTAATATTGAAGAATAGTTCCTACTTCCTATTCCTACTATTAGATAATAAAAGAAGATATACGCTCATTCATATTGTGTAGTATGTGAAACAGACTCCCAAACACATATTTGATATTACTATGAGTCTGTTTGTCTTTTCTTGTCCGTGTGTCGGTCTATTCGACAATATTACTATCAAAACATTCGCTCCATTTGCTAAACAAACTAAAATGATTTGATATGTAAGTATTTGAGAGATAGTATATAGTTTATTATTTGCGTTTAAAAACTAAACAAAAGAGAAAAGTATTAAATTTAAATTTTGAATAAGTAGCTATAAGAATTATTAAAATATAAAATACATAACTTTTTCTAGCATTTGGTAAACTTAAAGTTTAAAAATTGAAGTTAATTAATCTAATATTTTAAAGAGTAAAGAAGTTAAACTCAAAACTCAGGATTCTAACAATCTGTCGTACCTACTAAGACAGGGTAAGATAGGGAAAACGGCCCTTGACGCAAAATTGATTGTTTTTATAGGAAATAATACTTCTTAACCCCAAATACATTCCTACCAAATTTCAACCCTCCAAGGCTAATAGTTTATGAATACACAAAGAGAAAAAAAATTTTTTTGACGAAATTACTAAGCCGATTTATTTGAGTTTAATATATATTGTGTACCCACAATAGAGAAAGTAAAAAAAAATTAACGTTATATCCCTTTATTATGCTAATTTTTTTAAATTTTTAAATTTAAGTAAACTTTTTTTTGGCCCTTACGCTTTAGCGACACCCACCATTTTTTGTTCAATAATATGTCTCTTAGTATTTATAACATATTTTTATGGAAAGATTTTAGTTGGTAGAACATAATACTATTTGAATACAAATGCACGCCATGTTCGGTACTACATATATTACTTATGTATAAAAAGGACCATAAAGTAAAATATCTACCCTATTTCTAAAATAATATAATTACATACGTTCATAGCTACGATAAACTAGTTTAAATTTACAAAAGTCCAACCATAGAGCACTAGAGATAAAATACCTATCTCTAATACTATTGGAACCAGTGTAACCAGTTGAGATAGAAAATATGTTGTATACGTGCATGGTGTATACTTTGTATTTGTGCGGTAATCTCTGTTAATGTGAGTGACCGGAGGTGGTGATAGCCGTCACGTGACCCTGGTTCACATACATATGTGTGATACCACAACGCTACTTGTGCGGGTTCTACAATGCTAACAACAATCAAATCCATTGTTGTTTGACTGACCTACACTCAGCGACGGGTACTGAGCAAGTGACTACTAAGCAGCCTAAGACGCACATAAATGCCCATAAGTGATTGCAGAAAAGAGATAGTTGTATTCGTTCGATTTGTTCTATGAGTCCAACACTACCTGCCATTTCGCTCCTCTAGAATGTAAGTGTTCTATGTCCATTTTCAATAAGGTCGATATAGAAAGAGAGAACTGTAGAATAAACATATGCCTTTATACAGCTATCTCTCTCTATATCGACCTTATTGAAAATGGACATAGAACACTTACATTCTAGAGGAGCGATTTGTCTTTTTTCATTAATAAAACAAAATAGACATTGATTTTTCTTTTGTTAGAGTTTTTTCCTTTGTAAGACGTCAAGTGAAACTTTACTAGCTCATACACTACGTCTTACGACGTCAACAATTTCATACAAAGTGTATTAACTGTGAAAATAGTATACCAGTTGGTCATTTCGTCATAATTCGTCATGACCCGTCATTGTGTTAACAAAAGAAGAAAAACAGCAGATAAAGCTAGCCGTTTCTCTAAACTTGTTTGTCGTAGTTATGAACGTATGTAATTATATTACAGAAAAAGTCCACTTTCTGCACATTGCAAAAAGTGCAGCAAAAACATCAAGTGAGAGGGGCGAGCAACATATTGCGTACATATGTACACTACTTTCTTAAGTATGTGCGTATGTTCAGATAATTTACTTGCCATAAACGGTTCATGTATCTTCAACTTAGTCATATGTACCTACATGTAATTTACCTATATATTTGTATAACTACAACAGGTTTTAGTCGGACTGTTGTTATTACTATACATTGTTAAAGTATTTTATTGCAATTTATTAAGTTTATATTTATTAATATTAAAACAATATAACATTTAAGACGTATTATTTTTTTTTAAATAAAGTTTCTAAAACTGAACTAAAAGTTTTTGTTGAGTTAGATGTAATTTTATTTAGTAAGTATGCTGGGATAATTTTATTGATTTATTGGATAATTGGATAATTTTATTGGATAATTTTGTAGATTTCAAAAATCTATGTCTTATTTTGGTCCAAGGTCGCGTTTTGTGTGTTTTTATAGGTCCTTTAGAAGTTTTTGCAAATGTCTTCTTATAAACATCGTATTTTGGAGAGCTGCATGCACCGTCCTCCTATGGAGCTCTTGGAACCCTAGATGCATATATATAATAATATAATAATATTTATGCACTTGGGGGAAAGGAAAGTGGAAAATCGGGAAAAGTCCAAAATTGAACATTTTGGTACAACTCGAAAACGCAAAGCAACCTTGACCTAATATTGCAGCTATGGAATACATGTGCAAGGGCGAACCCTACCATGACACCCCCGACCCAGGTTGGACCTTAGGCAGATTCATCTATCTTATCCGGAGGGGTCCGTTATTAAAAACAGGCGTAAACATTCAGTTGCTAGGTAAAATTTTAGTATAAATTCTAGTATGTATAATATGTATATCACTGTATAATATATAATATATAAGAATTAATAAAAGTGTAGCAGGCGTAAGTATTTTTCATGTACATAAGTGTAAAATGCCATTTTTTGAACAGCTGGATATATGGCTGTACGTAAGAGATAGCTTACTTAGATAGTATTTTGTAGAATAAACAAGCAATTTCATGGTAGTCGTAGATAAAAATACCCCTGTCGCAGCATCCTGCATAACATAGCGAATTTCCATTTACAAAAGTACGTTTTTCTCAGAAACTAGTTGATATAGAGTAATTGTAAATAAAAAAAACCTTCTTTATGTGATTTTTCCGCCTCATTCCGCCAAATCTTTTTCACGAAAAATGTCCAAAACACCGTAAATGTTTTCACGAAATTTCTTAAAAATAAGATGTTTCGTTCTTGAGTTGTCGTGTGGACACATTTATATATATGTTTACTAAGTGTCCGCACGATAACTCAAGAACGAAACATCTTATTTTTAAGAAATTTCGTGAAAACATTTACGGTGTTTTGGACATTTTTCGTGAAAAAGATTTGGCGGAATGAGGCGGAAAATTAACATAAAGAAGGTTTTTTTTATTTACAATTACTCTATATCAACTAGTTTCTGAGAAAAACGTACTTTTGTAAATGGAAATTCGCTATGTTATGCAGGATGCTGCGACAGGGGTATTTTTTCTATTATTTACCATTACTCTATATCAACTAGTTTCCTAGAAAAACGTACTTTTGTAAATGGAAATTCGCTATGTTATGCAGGATGCTGCGACAGGGGTATTTTTTATTTACAATTACTCTATATCAACTAGTTTCCGAGAAAAACGTACTTTTGTAAATGGAAGTTCGCTATGTTATGCAGGATGCTGCAACAGGGTTATTTTAATTAATTTATAATTGTTCTAAAAATTGAGCAATAATGTTAAGTTAGCTATGATAAACAAATAGAGACGTATTTTGAAGACGATATATAAAGACTAATAGAAAATATTAAATTAAAGAATTTATTCAATTAAAAGAAAAACTAAATTATTGTAAATATTTCTACATATATATATATATATATATATATATATATATATATATATATATATATATATATATATATATATATATATATATATATATGTATATATATATATATATTTATATATATGTATATATATACATATATATATATATATATATATATATATATATATATGTATATATATGTATATATATATATATATATATATCGATGGTTTTCGAGAAAAGTGACATAAGTCCAAAAACGGCTTTTCACGTTTTATGTGAAAAACAAACTTCCAAATATGTATATTTTTTATGTGGAAAAATGTCATAAGTGTAACTTGAAACGTGGCTAAGAGAGAACGTAAGTGTCGTTTTGGTTCGAGATCGAATCGCATTGAGACATATCAAGAAAACTGTCATAAATCAGTTGTGTTTTGGTGTTGGTTGGGTAAGCATCGTTTTCTTTCTAGATAAACGGCATATCTAAAAAAGTGTCTAATAAAATTAAAATTTCATAGTTTTTTTTTTTCAGGAAAAGTGACATATTTAAAAAAATACTGGTATCGGATACATTTAATTTATCTAGAAAAGTGTCATATTCTTAGTTGTGACGTTTTTCCTGATCAATATTTTTTTACAGCCTAATCAAAATTTGCAAAATAATAAAAATTTTAAAGAAAAATGTCACATCTGGGAAAAAAGTAATTTTTATTTTCTTAAACTGCAAAAAGAAATATATGATACTGGAAGAAAAGTCATTTTCCAATATATTATTTTATAACAATAGCACAAATAAATTAAAAGTTTACAAAATTAATAAAGATGATGAAAAAAACTTAATAATTGGTTCAAATAATTTTAAAAATGATTTCCTGCAAAATCACGTTTTTTGCCTTGTGTCAGTTTTCTGGAAAACCATCGATATATATATATATATATATATATATATATATATATATATATATATATATATATATATATATATATATATATTCCAACGTTTTCAAGAAATTTCTTAAAAATCAGGTATTTCGTTCTTGAGTTATCGTACCCTCTTTTAAAATAGTTGCTGTACCTCTGTACTCTTACTTGTTCTTACATCAAAATTATACATGTACCTATCATAATTGTGTGATCGTATGGGTATACCATATTGGCGTTATACATATTATATACACTATATCTTCTTTGACTATACATATGTAGTGTGTCGAATATGTGCTTAGACTGTGAGTAACTTAAGACTTTAAGATTACATCACTTAAGATTACATCTCTAAGATCACATTCTAAGACACATAGTTTTTCTCGGAAACTAATTGACATAGAAAAAAAGTTTAAAGACCTTTTTTATGTAATTTTTTCTTCTCTTTTAAATGGTATAAAAAAATTTCGCAAAAATTTTTGAATAAGTGGAAATTTTGGCAAAAAACTAATTTTTTGCAAGAACAAAAACCATGTTCCTGGCATCCGACGTGTCTGGTTAACGAACTCATCCAACGGTTTGGGACTTCCAATACTTTCACCAAATTTCGTAATCCTAGGACATTCCGTTCGAGAGTTATCGTGCGGACACATATATATATATATATATATATATATATATATATATATATATATATATATATATATATATATATATATATATATATATATATATATATACATATATATATATATATATATATATATAAATTTTAGCGAATATTATTTTCGGTTTCTAGGGACCTCAAAACAAATTTCTGCCAGGGTCCCGGACTCAGGTCGCGTTGTGACAGTGGCTGAAATAGCTCAATTCCATTCTGGAAATTCGCTAATATATGTTACAGATACTAAGAGACATATTATTGAACAAAAAATGGTGGGTGCCGCTAAAGCGTAAGCGCCAAAAAAAAAATTTACTTAAATTTAAAAATTTAAAAAAATTAGCATAATAAAGGGATATAACTTTTATCCCTTTATTATACTAAAAAAATTAGTATAATAAAGGGATAAAATTTTTTTTACTTTCCCTATTGTGGGTACACAATATATATTAAACTCAAATAAATCGGCTCAGTAAGTTCGTCAAAAAAAAATTTTGTCTCTTTGTGTATTCATAAACTATTAACTATTTGGCAGGAATGTATTTGGGATTAAGAAGTATTATTTCCTATAAAAACAATCAATTTTGCGTCAAGAGCTGCTTTCCCTATCTTACCCGGCTATGCCCTTTGTTTCACTTATTTAAGAGGTTTGTAAGTATTTTTTGGAATAAATTTGTATGTTTATACTCGTACACGGAGAGAAAATTCCTATAAAAATTACTGTGCTCATACTACAATCGACGTGTAACAGGCGAACATATTCAATTTTTGTACGGCAAAATTATAAAAATTACAATAATATAACTATAATTTTTATAATTTTACCGTACAAAATTGAATATGTTCGCCTGTTACACGCCGATTATAGTATGAGCACAGTAATTTTTATAGGAATTTTCTCTCCGTGTATATAACGAAAATTTGTTGTCTAGTAATTTGACGATCGGAAGTGTCAACTACATAGCTCCAGCCCTGCTGTCGTATTTTTAGGTTTATTTTTCTGATTCACTTTGAACAAACTTGATTACTTTTTCAGAAAGAATGAAAATTTTGCACTCAGATTAATACTAATAAATTCATTTCATTTTTGTAGCCAAAATTGTTCTTAATAACGTCACAATGTATCCAAAATTTTTTAAAAGATCGAAAAATCGTAATTTGAATGCTAGATATTTGAAGCTGCTCGTTGGTCTTTGAAATGAAAATAATGAAAACAGATTTTGACAAGAATGAATGTGATCTGTCATCACAAAGCGAATGGCAGAAGGCATTATAAAAATGTTTAAACACCAATGATATATCAAATCTATGTAGGAACATGACTGTAGCATATATAAAATTTAAAATTTTCGATGGAAAAATGTTTAATTATATTAATAACCCCCACCTTAAGCCAACAATTTCTAAGTTTACAATTTTGTTAATTGAATATTAAAAACTTTTCTATTCAATTTAACACCGATATTTTTATTTTTTATTTTTTTATGTTTAACTAATGTTTTATTAAAAAGATAAATAAAATCCCATTATTATTTTTGAAAAAGGATATCAAAAATCGCGAATATTTTAAGAAACTATAATATTTTTATTTCCAACGTTCCAATATATGCTACAATATAATTCGTATGTATGTATAAGTATAACAAATTCAAATATTGAAAATTCAAAATCATATTCCATAGAGTAAGGTTATAGTTATTATTATTCAAGCGCAGAATCAAAATAAATATATAATACATAGCTATCAAACAAAATGTGTATGGTAGAGAGAATAAACATGGAATCGGCGTCACATCCACATCGAGACGTCGAGACGCTACTCCCTTTTTTCCCATTATATATTGATAAGGATAATTTCGTTTCTGATAACGTAAAAACCCCTATACCGGAACGCGATGATATGTCCGAACAGTTTTGACTTTTATATATTAATGAAGTTATTTCTGAATGAAACCTCGGGTATCAAAAATTATTATTAATAGAATGATTATTTTTTAATTTAAATTCACCTCGCATTTAATGTTTCCTTACGTTATTACTTAATTAAAGAAACACATATTATATGTATATATATATATATATATATATATATATATATATATATATATAACACCGTTTTGGAGTAATTTAAAGTAGAAGTATATATTTCCAAATTATCCTCTAATCATATGTGATGGAATAATTGGTACCATAAGTTCAATTTTCCTGATGTTCATACGCATCCCTAAAATATAAATCCATTATTCAAAGGTGCCTAAAAAATTTTTAAAAAAAAAGAAGTCAGTTTCGTTCTAACCCTCTACATTTCAATCCTCTACTTTTTCTAACATCAGGATAATTGAACTTATGGTACCAATTATTCCATCACATATGTTTAGGGGATAATTTGGAAATATATACTTCTACTTTAAATTACTCCAAAACGGTAGTATTTATCGAAATGTAACAAGTACACCTTTTCTGAGGAATCATATTTTTAAGAAATTTATTTAAATAACTGCAAATTAAAAAAGAAAAGACGTGATAATTCACACCCACCACCCAAAAAAATCACTTCATCATATACATATCATATATACATATATATATATATATATATATATACATATCATATATATATATATGTATATATGTATATATATATATATATATATATATATATATATATATATATACACATATATATATATATATATATATATATATATATATATATATATATATATATATATATATATATTAAACAATATATATTAAACAATTTTTGTTGAATACAGTATTTTGATCCTTTATTTACGTCTGATACTCAAACCATTTTTATGTTTCGTACTTTGACGTCTAGGTGTCACTCTATGTGTCATATTACTCATATTACACATCTGTTTGTATATCGGTTCCCAACTCCTAGTGTCATTAATATTTCTTTGTTTGGATATAGATGCCGACATTTTGTAAAACGAAAAGATTAATAAATAAAAATTTTTGGGTTTTATTTTGTTAAAAACATATTCATTGGATTAAAAAAACTTTCTTTCATGCTTATTAAGAAAAAAAAATGAGTGTTAAATTTATTTGTCAATTTTTATAAGCCAGTAATGACACACCTAAAAATAGTGTTCCGGTATATAGGGGTTTTTACGTTATATAAATTTAAAAAAAAAGGAAAGCTGATTTTGTAATTATAAAAAGACGCAGAGTAAACTAAATTTCTAAAATTAAAGACGAAAAAGTTAATAAATTTAAATTATCACCATAGATTAAAAATATTTATATATTTAATACCGTCAGAGCACCAAACTTTATATTTCTAACATAAATTAACTGTACCACACATAGTGTCACATAGTGTTTTAAATTAATTTGTCTTTTTATTTTTACTTTACAAGCAAGACCGGCGGAAGAGGGACAGTCAGGGCTGTAACTCCGGGGCCCAGGTTCAGAGTGGAGGCTCGGAGTAATTGGTAAGAGCCCGGACAAAAGAACAGCTATTTTTTTTTTTTGCTCACAGACTGTATTTTAGGATTTTTAAGAAAAATTTTTATCGGATCCATCATTTTTCTTGCCGGTCTTGCTTGTAGGGATATTTTTAACGATCTACATAATGGTGTTATACAAAATCTTTCCGTTATTTTTATAACTACTTTTTTTGGTTTTTCGTTTTCAACAAGTGTCTAAACTTTATTTGGTATTTCGGAAACTATAAAACTCAATTAGGTAATTTTATCATATGAAAAGTTACATAATCTCATAAATATTTCGAAATAATTTTCACGGTTATTTATTGGCGTATTTTCACATAATTCGTTTAATTAATACTTACATATATAAGTTAGGTAAAGTTACAGTTCTTCAACAACTCGTAGAATTACCAATGGTGCGTCCAATATAAACGGTCAAAATAATGCCTTTTAACATAATTATGTAACAACTGAAACAACTTTCCAGTATTTCCAATCTACTACGTTTTATTGTTAGATATTACTTGAAATTAACAACAAAGTGTAAACAACAGTGATATATTTAACAATTTTAATATCTTTTATATTTTACTAAAAAACATGAATAGTTTTTTTTTTTACATTTTTTTTTCTTTTTGATTAGGTAGTAGGGTGAATGCGGGAGAGATACCGCACATTTTGAAAACACTTGATAATTCTTAAAGTAAGCATTTAATTGATTTGAAATTTGGTACACAATAAATGTAAACATTGTTCTTTAAAATTATCTACTTAATAAATTTCTAACACTGACTGACTGACAGACAACGCACAGCCTAAACCGTTGGGTTTAGAAGAATGAAATTTTGTATAAGAGTTCCCTATGTAACGTAGGGGAGCACTAAGAAAGGATTTTTGAAAATTCGTCCCCTAAGTGGGTTTAATAAGGGATGAAAATTTGTATGTAAATTCGTTATTTTTGAAGTTAGTGGTATATGTGTAAAAATATGTTACTATGGCTATTAAAATAAATAATCTACTTAATAAATTTCTAACACTGACTGACTGACTGACTGACAGACAACGCACAGCCTAAACCGTTGGGTTTAGAAGAATGAAATTTTGCACAGGAGTTCCCTATGTAACGTAGGTGAGCACTAAGGAAGGATTTTTGAAAATTCGCCCCCTAAGTGGGTTAAATAGGGAATGAAAATTTTTATGGAAATTCATCATTTTTGAAGTTAGATACATAAAAATATGTTATTATGACTATTCAAATAAATAATATTTTATACATTGATTGACAGACAACGCACAGCCTAAACTGTTGGGTTTAGGACAAAATTAAGCACAGGAATTATGAAAATTGGCGTTTAGGCTTCTATTTATAATTAAAAGTCAGTTGTTTCTGGAAATATATTCCCTAAGGGGTTAAAACAGAAAATGAAAGTTCGTATGGAAAGTTCATCATTTTTGAAGTTAGAAACGTGGATATTGATTTAGGCTTTTGAAAAACATTAAAAGTGAGCAGAAAGTGAGTACCTAATAAAAAGATGTTGCCGATGGGAAATCCCATCGGGCATACGGCTAGTTTATAAATAATTTTAAATTTTGAGTTCTTCAACAACTCGTAGCAATACCAATGGTGCGTCCAATATAAACGGTAAAAATAATTTGCGCTATTCATAGACGATTTAAGATAAATCTAAGATCAATCTTAGCTAAGATAAAACTTAACTTATTCATAGACGACTTTAGGTCGGTTTTAACGCTAAGTTCAATCTTATCTCTTACTTAAATTTAAAATAAGCAAATGGCAGACTTAAGTCCATCTTAAATATATTTTTACATGGAATTTTTTGACATTTGAACATTTTATCAAATTTGAAAGAACTTTTTCGAATAAAAATATAAAATATACGTAATTAAATATCTATATTAAGTATTGACGTAATAAATATTTTAAATGTAAGTAAATTAAAAGAAAAATTGAATCAAATTAACTTAGTTTTATAAGTAATTCAACCTCTAAATATTTTCAGGTGCAAAAAAGTTTTCATGTATGACAAAAATATCGATTTGCAGCATGTATTTGACGAAAAACTTACAATTTTATAGATAACTAATTAAAAGATATGTGCAAAAACAGAAAAACTAAGGAATTATTACGTACTTCTGTGTGCTTCTGTGATAGAATCAGTGTTAGCAACCCTGAAGAGTGAAATTATTGTGCTAGGGTCGTAAAATTATAGTAAATTTGAAAAAATTATAGTAGATTAGAAAAAATAACCACCAAATTCAATTTTATCGCATTTTATATCGGAAGGCGAGAGCGGCGACCTTTTTTTTTTTTTTTGCTCGCCAGTTGTCAAAATGCCGGAGGACTATATATATATATTGAAATCACGATTGATCAGCAGTCATCTACTGTATCAGCAGTCATCATTTCGGCGCCAAATGAGAAACATTTTGAAATTAATTACGAAAAATTTGTTTTTTCGGTCTAAAAATATGGTTTATAAAAATTATAATAGATTTAAGAAATTATAGTAGATTTAAGGATTATTGTAAAGGCATGATAGTACATAGTAAAAAGGATGTAATTATAGTATGTCTACTATAATTATAGTACGGTTGCTAACCCTGGATAGAATATTTTGACTTTCTACTTACATTTTTTGTGTAACAGACGTATTTTTTTTAATGTAAATTATAAACAAAACGGTAGTTTAACATAATATTTTACCATACTTTAGTTAATCTTAATTTATTATTACATTTTTTTTAGTTGTTTTTCATACTGAAATGTTAAAAATTATCGGAAGCACACTGGAATTATTTAATGTTTTAGGCCTTTAAGTACCGCAGTTTATGTTTAAAATTATAAAAATCTAAATCATTGACAAAGTTTATATCTATTTTATACTTCTTTTGTAAAAATTTTTAATAAATCAACAAATATTTTAGTATATAATTTATATTTTATTGTAACTTTATAAGTCACTCAGATTACATAAAACTGATGATATAAAAAACAGAACAATTATAATACAATTATGTCTGTTTACACACATTACATGTTTTAAACACAATTCACATTTAAAAAAAAAATAATATTAAAATAATCACATGATACCACCTATTTTATGAAATTTTAAATTTAATAGCGACCACGTCTTTACGTTCTGCATTTTAAACAAACAAACTATATATAGTTAGGTACTATACTACGTACTGACATATTCTAAAACAGTTTAAAATAATATTTACAACAAAGAAATTTAAATTTCCAATAAACAAATTTTTCCGTTAATATTGTTATTTATTATAAATTAAATTAAAATACATAACTATGTATACTTTTGTATTATTTTATTAATTACGGCAAAAATATTAAAAATTTTAATTATTTACTGATAGAATTTTCATTAATTTAAATATTTCGCGCTACTACTATTCAAATATTTTTCGTTTCTCTGATTGCTTTCAATTGGTGAATAATTGTAAAGCTTGTATACACCTCACAATGTATCATTATAACTAACTTCAAGCTTGTTTCTACTAGGACAATTTTAAAATCTGTCTATGAATTGTAATGTTAAGTTAAGTCTTAGTGTTAACTTTGCTAAGTTCAATCTAAGAGTTATCTTAACTTCTCTCTATGAATAGCGCTAAATGTCTTTTAACATAATTATGTAACAACTGAAACAACTTCCCAGTATTTCCAATCTACTCCGTTTTATTGTTAGATATTACTTGAAATTATCAACAAAGTGTAAATAACAGTGATATATTTAACAATTTTAATATCTTTTATATTTTACTAAAAAACAGGAATAGTTTTTTTTACATTTTTTTTCTTTTTGAATAGATAGTAGGGTGAATGCGGGAGAGATACCGCACATTTTGAAAATACTTGATAATTATTAAAGTATATGCATTTAATTGATTTGAAATTTGGTACACAATAAATGTAAACATTGTTCTTTAAAATCATTTATAAATAATTTTAAATTTTGAGTCATAAAGGATTCATAATTATGTAACATTTTTGTAGAGCCTGCAAAGCAGCGTCTCTCCCACACCTATGGGAGAGATGCCGCATCAAAGAAGGTGAGACCCCGCATAGTTCATATTAAATATTTTATATTTTACACACGTCTCCATACATGATGCATGCCATATGTATAACCATTTTTGGCACTTTATACATCTTAGCCAGTCAACTTTTTTTTTTGTTTCTGAGTACATTTCAAAACATTCAATACACAGGCAATCATCATTATTTTCGTTATCTTTACTAATATGAGAGCTCTTCCTGATCCATTAATGAATCTTTTATATTTACGTGGCATAATTTACAGTCAAAAAAAAAAAATTGCATAATTAAGGTATAAGTCTATGTTTTTAACATGTAATATGATGCGGCATCTCTCCTTTTTGTTGGGATAGATGCCGCATGTTGCTATAGCAAGCATAGTGCGGAATTCTAACCTAAAATTTTATACAGTACTTTTAAAATATACCTAAATTAATAAGAAAACTCATTTCCATTAAAACAATGAAATATATATTCTTAAATTCTAATAAATTAAATGCTTGATAAAATATTATATTAAAAAACTTACTTTTCAATAATAAAAAGTTGGATAGTTACTAAACTGATGGACTAATCATTAATATTACCATATACAGCTTAAATAAATAACTTATTTTAAACATATAATCCATTAATATCGCTATCTATCAATCAACGGACGAACTATGGCTACTGCGGCATCTCTCCCGCACTTACCCTATTTTAAGTCTCTGAAAAATTCATTTATGAGTCACATCAAAGGTTTTTATCATTTTATTTCATTAATTAAAACAGCTAAATTTCACTAAATTAATTGTGTATTCATTTTAATAATGTGTATTCATTTTAGTATTAATTTTATAAATAAAAATTTATAAGAACTTGATCAAGTTATATTAATCGCGTGGGTATGTTATATGATTCGTGTAACAGATTGTAAACTTTTGAAATTACTTTATCTATAAATGAAACCATTTAAAATCAAATTTCCCGCTATATAGAGTTAATTTGAAAGTATTTTTTTTTTTTTTTTTTTTGTTTGTTTTTTAACGTATTACAATATTATTTCATTTTCTACAATATAATATGCAAAATATTGTTTTTTTTTTTTTTTTTTTTTTTTTTTTTTTTTTTTTTTTTTTTGCTATTAAACTGCAGAGACGAAAAATTTGGCTGTAAAACCTTCCTCCTTGATATTTGATTTTTTTTATTTGCTGTTATACATTATTTCCAGCTTCCAACTATTTCTTTTATTAAGTTTTAGAATTTAGTAATTCCTTTTGTCTTATTAACGAAGATACAAACATTACATACTAGACTTTTTCTCCTTTAGATGGTCACGTGGATTCTTCAAATTTCGACAACGGGCTTGTAGTTTTAAATTCATGTAAACGTGCATATCTGGTTAGCAGAGAAAAAGAAATTTTTTTCATGCTTTTTTCTACAGAGAATTCTCCTCTTTCCTACGTTTTTTTTTTTTTTATTTGTAAAACCAATGCTATATCCGAATACTGGTCAAGAGAGCGACAGGTGTCAATTGTATCAATGACGATTATTCGGCCACGTAATAATTTTAAACAGAAATAATAGTTTTAATATGTGTAAAAGAACAATCTATTATTAAGTATATCAAATGAAATTCTAAATGGCTTGTCCTTGCTGGTCAATTTTTTACAGTTAAATAAAATAAAATACTTAAAAATTATTCGGAATTTGATTTCTATGAAATTTTCGACAAAGGTAAAAACTTTTTTTTTTAAATTTTATAACTATAGCTCACAGCAAACACGAAATTTCAGCAATGCCCAATAATAAGTAACGTATTAGTTCCCAGTAATAAATTCAGTAGCCAGTATTTGGTACGTTTCCCTTATACACCTATTTCTCTTTATTATCTATTTGAAATTGAAAATAAGGTTAGATAGTAAACATATAAGGTATAAACGTGTTTATCCAATGTTGGATATATAATTTAAGCTGCTAGTAGGAAGTAGTAGATATAAGCAAGGAAGCAAGCAAGACGACAGGCCACACAAATACATTGTCCTGGTTTATTCGACAAAATCCTATGTGCATTATCACATTGTCGGTATAGCTAAATTTCCCGTGATCATTTAAGTGAGGTGAGATTTACAATATATTGTAGATATAATATATTATGTATCTATAATATGAATACCCAGATGCGATATCATTTACATGCATATATAAAATTGTATAGATGATTATAAATTGTGTACAAATATCGTTTATGAAACATTACTTATCAAAAATTTTCGATATCGACACTCATTAACAATTTGATTGTTGTCATGTATTGCTTTTTGAATATTCTTCTATTCTGTCGTTAAAAACCGTTGTTTACGAGATAATTACCATCAAAAATTTTTTTGTAATGATCACATTCACTTGATTGTTCTATTATATTTGCGGAGTTGTTTGTGTATGTTTGGTAAGTCCAAGTATAGACGTAATATAAAGGCAATTTATTTAATACTTATTTTGTAAAAAAAAATGATATTTTGCGATACATATTACCGCTATTCAATTAACTGGTAACTATAAATTTATTAGAATTTTAAATTTTAAATTAGGAGTTATAATAGTGCTTTGTCTTCAGCATCGTCAGCTATTGAAATTTTAAATTACATTAATTAAATTCATCTCTTTGTGTCAAAAATATTAATAGTAATTGTTTTTGAACATTAATGGAACTGAATACAGTAATACCTAGTCTGCCAGCGATTCGCTAACCGATAGGAGTAATAACAATTTTCAAATAAATTACAATTAGATTTATATAGAATGAAGAAACATTTAAAAACCAAAATATCGAAATACTTTCCAAAACAAGAAATAAAATAGGTTGTCGGCGAAGAAAAAGGCTCATATTATATTATATTATTAGGTATTATTTTTTTATATTTTTATTGTAAATTATAGATATCGAAAACTTTCGACTATAAATGTCTCGTAAACTGTAAAAACTTTGTAGTAGCGAAAAAAAGAGTTATGAAGAGGAATATGTATGTTTGGTGAGTCTAAATACAGATGTACCTACTTGAAACATAAAAACTATGACACCAGACCTGATTATTCCATCCAAACTTTAAAAAATTATTGCACCATTTTTGACGACATCCCTGTAGATAATATAAGTAGAAAATAATATCGTGCTAGGGATGATCCTTCGCTCCGCATATATTGTACCTACATAGGTACATGGCGGTGTTTGCATGTGTTTGTTTGCTACCGGCGGCAATGGTAACAAATTCATCATCATCGTCACACACAAGCCAAGTCGTCGTCAAACGACATATCGCCATGGTAACAGAATCCAACGAACCGTTCTATCAGCCAAATAGTTTCTATTATTATTATTATTATGTTTTGATACCGTTGACTGATACTCACTCGCTCACTGTTCCAACATTGTTAGATTCACAGCGATTTCATATTCGCTGATTGAATTTTTATATTTGAATATGATAAATGCCAGTTCTTCGTGAAGGGATTGGGTAGCGGTATTCGGGAGGTATATGCAATTATATCATAGTCGTTGTCGAAAATATCGGTATACATACGTGAACTTCGTCAGTTTTCACGAAAATTCAACATTGAAATTTCTAGGAAGATGTTAAAGATTACTTTTATTCCTGTTTTTATTCGATCATATGAAAATGTGGTAAGAAGAATAGAAAATTTAAAAGGAACTGGGTCCCGATTATTACTTGAATTGTGAGCGTCCAACTTACGTAGGAGAAACCTGTACAAAATCGTATACCGGGTTAAAACAACATAGTAGGTCTAGTTTTCTCATTAATTAAAATTTCCGGGACGCAAGCCGCTCAACAGCGTCCACTAATGAGAGCTGTTTGTCAACAAACACTTGTAGCGACAAGCACGAACGTTTTCAAAATATTTCATTTTCGTATTTTTTGGTAGACTTGATCTTATTTTTGTGAAAATTCAAGTAAAAATAGTTAAGTTTATGTATACTATAAGCTAGTCTCCAATCAGTTAGGTTAAAGTGTGTATATTTACTCATAATTTACAATATTTGTACCGGCGAAATCGATTTGCATATGTAGAAGTGAGTTATATATTTATACATAGATCTCCGGGTCAAAACCGTACGGGGTAAAACCGGCCTATATACAATTTTGGCTTGGATGTATAAATATAAACTAAACTGATTTTTTATTATTAGTTGCAAAAAGGATGCTACGTAATCATAAAAGAGCTATTACTAGTAAAAAAATTGAAACAATATGAGAAAAACCATTGAAGCGGTATTTGACGGAACCATGGGGTATTTCAAAACTGCTCGAACATGTCAGGTATCAAAATTAATATTATACAAGATTGAGTCAACAAAATTCAAACAAAAAAATGATTTGGGTTCTTCAACACGCAAAGATTTAAGAGAATTTCAATCGATTTTTTCGGTGTTGAATATAGTATGCGGTTTTGTCCAAGTGTCGGGGTAAAACCGTAATAAATAGTGGTTTCAATTTTTTATGTTATTTTTGTTTAATGTTGTGATTATCCAAAATATGTTGACGCGATTATGTTTCTTATGAAATTGACCAATTATAAACGTTAGTTTTAGTCACTTACGTGGGTATGATAATAAGAACTTGTAGCACAACTGTACTGAGTTGTTACGATTGACGATTCCATTCATTTGTATTTATTTCATTTATTTTTAAGATATCGATTAAACTATTCCATGGATCATCGTGAGAATTCGAGTAGGATTCAATTTTAATAGTGGACGAAACAACAGAAACTATTAGAATTTTCAAAACTGGTCAAGAATTGCGACCTGTAATTTCTGGAAGTTTACCATTGAATTTGGTTTTAAATCATTTCTTATATCTACAACGCCACAAAGAAATTGGCGCCGGAAGTTGAAAAATCTTTTTGTTTTTCATATGGCTAAATTGTTTCCAAATTACTCCATTGAGATCAGTAATTGCTCCGCTAGAAATTCAATTAATTAATTAGTTATTTAATTATTTATTAACAAAATAAAAGTTTTAGTATTTCAGTCATCATAATCTTGTCAAATAATGCTTTTTTATCTAATTTCTTTACACCAATAAATTGCTCCTAATTTGCTTCATCTAATTTAAAAGTTAAATATTAATTTTTCTGAATAATAATAATTAAAATATGTACCTATATTAAAATATAAATATTTTTAATTAGTTATGAACTATTAAAACATATAGGCAATCAGACATACATTTGTAGGTCATTTGCATATATTTAACGATAATTCGGTTTTGACAGATGGATATTATTATAAATAAACAAAATATTTTAGTAATTATTCAAAAAAATTAACTTTTAAATTAAGCAGAGCAATTTGTTGGCATAAATAAATTGTACCTATAAAAAAGTGTTACTTTTACGGCGCCAATTTCTTTTCGGTTCTAAAAAACCGTTTATTTTTCTTTTTTTTTTAGTTCAGTCAGTGTACATCTAAACTTGCATTATGGTCATCGCGATCTAGGTAATTTAACACATGCAATATTCATTTTCACAGCTCAAAGTGCAATTAAGCTGATGGTTATTACGTCAAATAAGAATGTATTTAATATTTCAAATTACAAATACCTACAGCAGATAGATAACATCAACCAATTCAACCGACGCAACGCACCAAACCATTGATGCACATTTAAATTCACATAATGTCAAAACAATCTATCTAATGACAAGTTACATGGTTAGTTATTAAGGTACAACGAACAAGAGGCGTAGGTAATATCTAACAACTGCAACGACAGTTATAATTGGTAATCGTTGAACCAGTAGGTACTGGGTTCGAGCCTATGATCTGTAGCGTAATACATTATTTATCATTTCATTCAAACCCTCAACTATATTATTTCTATAACATTCGAAGAGTAAGGACAGTGTCAGACTATCAATATTACTTTCATGTTTAAACTGTATCTTCTTGCCTCCATTCTATCCTGTTGTATATATAGGAAATTTCTATGTGGTGCTCATTAGTGATGCGACTCGAGTAGGATTTTGTGACTCGAGTCACTCGAGTAATTTTGCTACGTCACTCGAATTGTACTCGAGTTTTCGAGTCACTCGAGTCAACCGAGTTAACTATTTCATTCCCTCCAACTCGAGTAAGATTTTTTTAAGCATTTTTAAATACCTTTATTGAATTAGTAATATGAGGTAATATGAAATAAAATACATATGATTAGTGTACATATTATTTATTTATGTAATCAACAAATAAAAGTAAAATGACTTCTTAAGAATAATAAAATTTCCATGTAAGGATGACCAATTAATGACCATAAATAACATTTATGCAATTTTGATTGCAAATAAAAATTAAACTTAGTTATTTTATAATTAGTTTCAATTATCAATCATTATAATTATAAAATCAAACTGTATCAGACTTTTGTTTACACCTTACAATTAAATGTTATTTAATAATAATGAATAAAGAAACTATTATGAAGAAAATCATAAAATATTAGTTTTTAGAAAACAGATATGTAAATTTTAAATATTTCAATTTTATTGCCTAAAAAGTGGATAAAGTCAGGTTATTATATTTAAGTCAATTATCGGTATAATCGATTATACCTCGATTAATATACCGATTATAAATCGATTACGATTATTAGTATATAATCGATTAATCGATTGGTAAAATAATCGAATCGGAACATCATTATTATACACCTATACTTTAGTCTTTACTAGTAATATTAACGAAAGCTAAATTCAAAATCACACGTATGTCCCACTTTCATAAAATAATTATTCAATAGTTCAATCAAATCAACCTAATACCTATTAATTTATTGTTATCGTATCAAGTGCAAGTTTCAACCCGTCTCTTTGTAACTAGTGAAGTAACATCTGGCCCTAACCGAGTCTACTCGGTGTGCCGAGTTGACTCGGAAACTCGAGTGCAATTGGACTCGAGTAAAATTTTTTTTTTCACTCGAATACGAGTTTGACAAATTCACTCGAGTCACTCGAGTAAACATCACTCGAGTCGCATCACTAGTGCTCATCAGGCGTTCCGAAAAGTTTTTACCGTTTTTAAAGTGAAATTTTTTTCTAGTTGATGCAAAGTGAAAATGGTTTTTCAATAATCAAATGCTTTCTGGATGTATCTTAAAGACTTTTTTTGCTAAGAAAACGTTTTGGAAGCAATTTTGAACAGTAGACGTGTTATTTTTTACAACAACTTCTTCTCTAAATATCAGTCATTCTCCTTCTTCCATAGTTGTCTTACTGTCGTACTACAATTCGGGAAATTCCACGAAGAAAAAAACCTGTATATTTATTCATTTTCCAGCATTTCCTCTAAAGGATGTTCTAAAGGATACCTCCATTCAAAATTTCATCTTCTAAGAATCACTTTCTCACTTCAGTTTTCTTTACTTAAGTGGCAAAAATTAAGTTACCTTACCTCCGAAAATTACCGACATGATTTAACCGTTTGCTCTTCCCGTTAAAAATTATGGTGAGGAAGGGAGTGGGGCAAAGAGAACTCACTTTGAAGCACAATATTTCGAAAACGAAGCTTAAAAATTAAATTTTAATTTAAGTGTTTTCTGATGATATTCCACAGCATTATATTAAGAGAAAAATGTAATTACTAACTTTTATCATCATAATGAATAAGAAACAAAAGCCCAAAAAGATAGGAATCATGGGGGTGTGATAGACTGATAGACAAATAAAGACACATGATGAAATTACAAGCGCTATCTTGTTTTCGTAACTCAAAAAAAAAAGTAAAGAAAGTCCATTTCCGGCCCGCTTGCACTAAAAAAAAAAAAACATACCCGTTCCTGACGGAACTCGTTGGAATCCTAAAGCACCCTTTAGGCTCCCGGGCCGATTCCCCATCTCGAATATACAATACGAATTGTTATAAAATCTAAAACACTTGAAAATATAAAAATAATAAAAATGATTTTTTTCAAAACTATACCTACTTTTAATAAATTATACAACATAATATCGACTCTACATTTGTAACTATATTTTAATATGACGTTAATCATACGAATATTACCTATTAGTGAGTGTAACTTTACCCAGGTAATATTTTACATATGTCATAATATACGAATATCAAAAAGGATATAATTAATACATATACATAAAGAGCGCATATGAAAGACAAATTTAAAATTCTTTTATTATTGCCTTTGCGATAACATAACAAGAGCAAAATATGGAGGTGAATAGACACAGACGTTGGAGATAAAAAATAATGAAAGCCTTACATTATTTTTATATATCTAATTAGACTAAACATGATAAAACATGCTGTTAGTCTTTTGACTTTATGAACGAGATTAAAATTATGACTGGATTAAAATTTATAAAATGAAAAAAATCACCTTAATATATTTTATAATATATGTTCATGATAATGCCACTAATTTCATAGGTGACATATAAATTAGGTATAATTATGTTAATGCTTTAATACTTTATATTTTTAAATATCTCCCAAAATGGAAGCGTTTAGCAATGAGATAGGTCACTTTGAGTGCTTATAAAAAAACACTTGCTTAACTCAATTCGCTATGTGTGGTCAGTGGGCTGTACGCAATGTTTCCAAAAATAAATTTCGTCATTTTGCCAGCAAAAATCAAAGTTTCACACTCAAATTATTCTAGTCCAACTAATCGTCCTAATTCAAATCTATACTTCCATAAAGCTTGATTGCAGAAATAACAGATTTTTCAATTTGATGACGTCATTAAGGTAACTAAAATTTTTCGATACTTCAAAACCTATTAATAAAATGATAGAACGGTGAAACTAGAAGATTACTATGGGCTTGTGAGGTCGCTTATTTAATTTTTCCTAAAAACTGGAGATGTTGGATCATTTAAAAAAGACTCAGTCGTATTTCTAAAAAAATTTCATCATTTTGATAGAAAAAGTGAAAATATTACACCCAAATTACTGTAATTTAGTCCACCACTTTAATTCAAATCACTTCCATAAAGCTTGATTTGAGCAAAAGAGATTTTTATTTTAATAATGTCATAAAAGTTACTAAAATTTTTCAGTGCTTAAATAACTATCAATAAAATGGTGAAATGGCGACACTGAAAGGTTCCTATGGACTTATTTTTAGCAAAATTAGGCATGTAGAAGCGCTAGAAAAGGAACTTTTGTCGAATCAGTTATATTCCTAAAAAAATTCGTTATTTGATGACGTCATCAAGTTCACTAAAATATTACAATGCTTTAAAAACTGTAAATAAAATCATGAACTGACCCTAATTCGAATCATTTCCCTAAAGCTTGATTTGAGAAAAAATAAATTTTCAATTTAATTACATTATCAAGTTTACTAAAAATTTGTAGTGCTTTAAAACTGTAAATAAAATCATGAATTGAGGAAACTGATGGGCAATTATAGGTTTGCGAAGTTATACTTTTCATTTCTACCAAAATTAAGCATATACAAGGCCAATAGAAAAAAGACTTCTATCGAATCAGTCGCATTTCTAAAATAAACTTTATCATTTTGATAGCAAAAATAAAAGGTTTACAATCAAATCACTTCCATACAATTTGATTTGAGAAAAAATTGATTTTTAATTTGATGACGTCATCAAGTTTACAAAAAAATTTCAGTGCTTCATAAGACGCTTTTTTCATTTTTATGCCAAAATTGTCAACATAATCAAAAAAAAATTCAAATTCCACTGGGTTTCGCAATCAAGAACAGTAGTTAATTTTATTAAACCTGTATAATACGAATAGATTAATTTGAATTTACTATACAAAAATTACATTTATTATATAATTTAAAACATATTAGGGTTAGAAAGCGGGCACATAACATATCTACATATCGCTCCATTATTGCAATAGTCGGTTATCTGGGCAAAATTATATTTTTGAGTTATCTACATCATTCGAAAGAGGAAAAGCGTACCTTTCAGATGCTACAATCAGTTAAGCTCTAAGCTTAATATTTTTGCTAATATAATCGATATCCTTGTATGACAATTTTAATAAATTTAAATTTTAATTGTTGCAAGACTAAGGTATATCGATATAACCGTACTGCTGAAGCGTCAAATTCAATTTATTTTTACTACAATACTAGGTTATTGCATTTTATCCGAGTATTGAAGCAAAAAAAATTTTTAAAATTTTACAAACTAAGCAACATAACCGAATTTTAAAATTTTAAAAGAAATTCGTTACGTCAATTCAAACAAAGAAAATGTTAACAATGTAGTAAATGTATTACAATATGCATGCTTTTATGATTAATATAATGTTATTTAATCAATTTTTTAATTATGTTAGTAGAATTTCACTACGTTTTAACTATACTGCCCGGATGTTCAAGAAAAATCATAATAGGAAAATACCAGCTCTCAAACTTTATCTTTGGTGTCCTGTAAAATTTGTCAAATTGTCATTATCAAGGTTCATGCTTTTTAGGTTTTAATTAGTGAATAATTTGTGATGAGTTTATTAACTTTTTTTCAGTATTTTTATGTTAAAAAAAATGGTTTTATTTCACTTAATAATGGTTTTCATTTTTAAAATTGGGTTATTTTTACCATCGTAGTAATTCTATTCAAAATATTTTTATGCAATAGTCAGTTATCTAGGAAAATTTGAAAATTTGGGCCGATAAAATAAAATATTTCTTTTAATTTTCATAGTATAATTTAATATCGTATTTAAAGAGTTTTCGGTCAAAACTGCATTAAAATTGGATTTCAAATAACTCTCAAAAGACAATAAATATATTCTAAAAAAACTTTAAACTTGAATATCTCAAAAGTTGATATTTCCCAGATAACCGACTATTGCAATAATGGAGCGATATATGTATCATAGATATGTAATTTCTAATTTGAAATATAAAGTTAATTTTCATATTTGAAAATGAACATTTGTAAAAATGGCCAACGGCAATGTAAAAGGGCGATGATTTGGAGTGCGAATCCTTCCGTCTCCGCTCCCACACGTCCCGCTTACTCTGTCAGAGTGCGACCGACCCCCTGAGGTGAGCCAGAACGCATCATATTCCCTGAACCCTGTATTTACTTTATTATACGCTTTACATTAATATATATTATTTTATTAGATAATGGTCTAATATACTCTACTATATATTCATTTTAAATGTACAATATAATCTTGTTAATTAGTTCTTCGAGCATGTATGCGAAGTTTTATGTATTTAGATGTATCTAGTTACATAACCTCAAATGTTAAATGGTTATTTAAAAAATTGTGATACTGCGTCTTAAAAACTTATAATTCAGTTTCGTAAACAAGCTTAGAGTTCGTTAAGATTCCGTTCTTCTTTAATAATTATCCACAAACAAGCAGAAAAACAGTTTCTAGTTAAACTGTTAAATAAAACTAGTTAAACCATAGACCAATGGACACAGAACACTGCCATATTATAGTAAAGAGACAGCGCTTAAAGTCAGTTTATAGGCTATTTCATTGAAGTACCTAGCACAGTGTGATATGAGGAATATTATGCGTTGTATATTATTCAGTAAACAGGACCATATTAATTGCAAGGCATGATTTATATATGGTCTATTTCACTTAAATTTAACCATGCTTTATCACTTATGAATTTAAATAATTTCCGTTTTCTTGGCTTTATCTCTTTTATTATTGCACTTACGTAAATTTTAAATTTGCAGTTTGTTTTTGGAAAAGAATAAAAGATTGATTTGTTTCGAATATAAGAATTATTTAATTTTTTAACGATGACTCATGATCTATTGTATTTGGAACGAGGTATACATACCTACGTATTTGGAATAAAACCAATACCATTTCTTTTTTCAAAATTTTGTAGTGTTGTCTTGTTAATTATTTGAAAAAGCACTAAAAATTGTCGCTACGAATACCATGGTTATTGCATTAATTACAATATTACAAAGTTGCAGTTGGTCGTAATTTGAATGTATCTTGAGGTTTCATTTATTCATTGAAGCTTTTAAAGAATAGAAACATAGTTTTACTTATATAAGCTTTTATCTGAACCTTTTACTTTCTATATGAGTTTAAAAATTTCAATAATAGTTTCCAAAAAGGATACCGTGTAGTAAATTGCATAAGGTCCGACACTGACTTTTAAAAAGTGATCAAGCGCGGACAGACCAGCTAACGCGATGACAGACATGACCGAATCTATAAGGATTTTGTGGTTGTACTACGAAATCCTAAAAATTATCTGTACTTTGTGTACAGTTTTTGTCTTTGATGGTTTTGCAGAAAAATTTTTCAATTCCACCATCAAAATGTATGTGTTCAAGTTTGAAAATGCTCTTTTAAAAATAATTAGGTTTTTGAAGAAAAATTTTTTTTGTCATGAATGGAAAGATCATATATAAGTTTTATAAGAAAACACTTTTTATTTTTTTTTAACGTAATAATTAAGAAGTTATATTAAATTAAAAATAAATTTTCAAACTTAGAACCGATAACGGGCCGATAGTTCACGAGCGCTTATGTGACGTAATAAAGGTTATATGGCCTGAACATAGCTACATTAGTATCTTTTTATTTTCAAATAGATTATAGACCAAGAGCTACTGGCCAATTTGCGATGGTCATTTCAACAGGCGTTAAATTAAGAAGATAGAATCTTGGATACTTACTCTACACAGAAATTCAGTTCTGACAAGCCTATTCGACTCAACCCGGTCGAATAGGCTTGCCAGAACTGAATTTTTATGTAGAGTAAGTAGTATCCAAGATCCTATCCTCTCAATTTAAGGCGTGTCGAAATGACTATTGCAAATCGGCCAGCAGCTCTCCTACTATTATTGTTGCTATAAAAAATTATTGTTACTATGAAATTATTGTTGCTTTGAAATTCTTGTTTCTATCCAAATTATTGCTTGCTATAAACTTCACTGTCGAAATATCGAAACTAAAGAAATATCGAGCTTGTTTTGTACCACTTTGTGATAGCAATACAAAAATAAATCCGGAAAAAATGTCCCTCAAGATTTTGAACGTCAAAATCAATGAAACAACCATCAATAATTTTTCCTACTAAATTTTAATAATTTTGACACTTTTGACATATTACCTTTATGCCGTCACAGACATCGCGATCTTTTGTGTTGCTGTTTTTAACCAAATGATATTTTTTAAAATTTTTCAAGTTTTAATTAATTTATTATTTATTATATATCATTTTTAAAAAATTTTTCGTATCGATTATCAATATTATTTATGAAGTCATTTTTCAAATATAATTACGTACACTCTATAGAATCCGAAAATAATAAATAAAAAGCAGAGAAAAAAAGCTAATCATATTCGTATTATTTTATGAACAATTTTTTTGATCTTTGGGATAATATTTTATAACATAATCAGAATTAATTTAATATGTAAAATAAACCCGATCGTATTTTTTCTACTGTTAAATTTCATTGATGTTACATTATTTGTTTATTTCCAATAATTTCCAGAATTTCCTTTGATGTAAAACCGTATATCTAACAGTCACAATAATATAATTTGTATTGTAAGGTGCTTGCCTGACTTTTTCTTTCTTTTAGCATACATCATAGATAGTACCTAGTTAAAATAGCTATATAAATGTTATATATTTGTGAGAGGAAATCATCAAGTGCCATTTAATTTTCTATATTCATTCCGCTCTTTTGCCATAGAAACAAAAACGGGTGCATAATACCGTAAGAAATTTCAAAGTAGAGAAAATATACGACTTTAATGATCAAAATAGATATATCAAAAGTACCTGCAAACTCCATTTAGGTAAAGTAGACAAATGTATATTAAGGTGTATTTATTCTACTGTGTAAAATATATAAGTAACAAGCGTAAATACTTTTATGTTTTCTACCAAGTGTTTACTTTAAAGTTGGAATTGATTTTTACGTAGTTTTCAGAAGATAACCTTCAACTCAATATGGATAAGATAGAGTTCCTGTTTGAATACTATGGATGCCTACCAGATCATTTCGGGTAGGTGTTCGCAAAGTCTGTGGATCAAATGTAGCCCGCAAATTCCAAAAATGCGGCATAGTGTCATATTTTCACAATCTTGAATTCGTAAAGATTATTTACCTACATTTTCTTTAATAAAAAAATCTATAAATTTGACTATATTATAGTTATAGGAGCGAATAATCGCATAGACAAATGAAACAAATGTCTAGGGCCCGGTTTCTTGAAGAATCCTCACAAAATTAATATTGAAATTTTTTTTTGCTCGTCAACTTTCTTTTCGGGAAAATTTCGATAAGAGGTGGAGGAGCGAAGGGATGCGGTAAAAGGAAAATGCCAGGGCCATAAAGTGGATTAATTCGGCCCTGATTAAAGTAAAATATTGTTCCGTTGGAAAATATCAAATTTTATATGGAATCCCAGTGAACATTTTTCTGTAAATTTTATGTCAAAGTGACAGAACTGAAAGTCACCTGTTACATAAAATATGAGTCACATATGACTCACATGTAACTTACAATTTCCCACTTATAAACGTAACAATGTGACGTAACATTGTTATGTTCTTGTTACGTTTCAGGAAAATATAACTTTGATGTTACCTTATAGATAAAAATACGCCTTACGCCTTCTTTTGCAATAAGCAAATTCAAAATTCCCCTTTTTTGTTTCTTATTAACATTACATCACATATTACCAACTTTGTTCATATACATACACCTAAATTATTACTGTTTTTTTTTCTTTTTTTTTTGTTGACTGTTACAGGATTCGAACCGTTATCCAAGCTGAAGCATCATTTAAATTATCGACAGTCTTAACCACTAGACCAAACTGACTTATTTATTCTCATCGTTATATATTAATATATATCACAAAATAGTAAATAAAGCCTTACAAGAATTTTCATAAGAGTTTAATTTTTAAATTAATAACAAAATTAACTGTTTTAACGACGTATTAACGTTTTTTTAATGAAATGTCACAATCATGACTCTTTTGTTATGTTTTTGTGACATGTCAATATTAATAAAACATTTCACTTGTCACTTTTGTGAAATGTTTTGTTACCATATTAATTTTAAATGTATCAATTCGCGAGGAGTTATCAATTTAAAGATACCTGTAGTTAATACGTCACAAAAACATAACATAAGAGTACTGTTGTGACGTTTTGTTCAAAGTAACATTGTTAGGTCATCGGGACATAACAAAAGAGTTATGATTGTGACATTTCAATAAAGTAACGTTGATACGTCACAAAAACATAACATAAGAGTCAGTTCTGTGAGGTTTTATTAAAGTAACATTGTTAGGTTGCGAAGACATAACATAAAAGTCACACTGTGACGTTTTATCGAAGCAACCTTGATACATCATCTAAACGTAACATAGCAGTCACAAATGTGACATTTTATTACAGTCACAATGGCACGTAACTGTTACGTAACGTACAGGTACCAATTAGGGATATAACGTAAAACTCTAATTTTATATAATTGTTATGTCACCCATAAGTCAAAAAAGTTGCGTAACTTGTTATTTCCTTGTTACATCACATTTACATTCTATGTTCACTGGGTATATATCTTGTTATTACATAGATTTTATAATTGGGTTTTTGAATAAAAAATAAATATAATTTTTTTTGTTTTATTTCAAATCTACATCATAAATAATACTGATAATCGATATCAAAAATTCTTAAAAAATGATATATAATAAATAATAAATTAATTAAAACTTGAAAAATTTTTAAAAATATCATTTGGTTAAAAACAGCACTACAAAAGATCGCGATGTCTGTGACGTCATAAAGGTAATATGTCAAAAGTGTCAAAATTATTAAAATTTAGTAGGAAAAATTATTGGTGGTTGTTTCATTGATTTCAACGTTCAAAATCTTGAGAGACATTTTTTCCGGATTTATTTTTGTATTGCTATCGCAAAGTAGTACAAAACAAATTCTATATTTCTTTAGTTTCGATATTTCGACAGTGAAGTTTATAGCAAGCAATAATTTGGATAGAAACAACAATTTCAGAACAACAATAATTTCATAGTAACAATAATTTCATAGCAACAATAATAGTAGGAGAGCTGCTGGCCGTTTTGCGATAGTCATTTCAACACGCGTTAAATTGAGAGGATAGGATTTGGTATACTACTTACTCTACACAAAAACTCAGTTCTGACAACCCGACCGAATAGGCTTGCCAGAACTAAATTTTTATGTATAGTAAGTATCCGAGATTCTATCTTCTCAATTTAACGCGTGTTGAAATGACCATCGCAAATCGGCCAGTAGCTCTTGGTCTATAATCTACTTGAAAATAAAAAGACACTAATGTAGCTATGTTCAGGCCATATTACCTTTATTACGTCACATAAGCGCTCGGAAACTGTCGGCCCGTTATCGGTTCTAAGTTTAAAAATTTATTTTTAATTTAATATAACTTCTTAATTATTACGTTTAAAAAAAAATACCCCTGTCGCAGCATCCTGCATAACATAGCGAATTTCCATTTACAAAAGTACGTTTTTCTCGGAAACTAGTTGATATAGAGTAATTGTAAATAAAAAAAAACCTTCTTTATGTGATTTTTCTGCCTCATTCCGCCAAATTTTTTTCACGAAAAATGTCCAAAACCCCGTAAACGTTTTCACGAAATTTTTTAAAAATAAGATGTTTCGTTCTTGAGCTATCGTGCGGACACTTAGTAAACATATATATAAATGTGTCCGCACGATAACTCAAGAACGAAACATCTTATTTTTAAGAAATTTCGTGAAAACGTTTACGGGGTTTTGGACATTTTTCGTAAAAAAAATTTGGCGGAATAAGGCGGAAAAATCACATAAAGAAGGTTTTTTTTTATTTACAATTACTCTATATCAACTAGTTTCCGAGAAAAACGTACTTTTGTAAATGGAAATTCGCTATGTTATGCAGGATGCTGCGACAGGGGTATTTTTTATTTACAATTACTCTATATCAACTAGTTTCCGAGAAAAGCGTACTTTTGTAAATGGAAATTCGCTATGTCATGCAGGATGCTGCGACAGGGGTATTTTATGTAATTTTTTCTTCTCTTTTAAGTGGTGTAAAAAAATTTCGCAAAAATTTTTGAATAAGTGGAAATTTTGGCAAAAAACTAATTTTTTGCTAGAACAAAAACCATGTTCCTGGCATCCGACGTGTCTGGCTGACGAACTCATCCAAGGGTTTGGGACTTCCAATGTTCTCACCAAGTTTCGTAAAAATTGGATAATTCGTTCGAGAGTTATCGTGCGGAGATATATATATATATATATATATATATATATATATATATATATATATATATATATATATATATATATATATAATACATATATATATATATATATATATAAATACATAAATACATATATATATATGTATATATATATATATATATATATATATATATATATATATATAAATACATATATATATATATATATATATATATATATATATATATATATATATATATATATAAAGGCTATTGGCGGATAAGCATGAGTAGAAATGCCCCCGCACGAATTGTGTTGGTTTTTTTTCTACTAACTGCTTTCGATATAAAATTACAATTTACTGAGTTTCAACCCTTAAAAACTCACCCTTTGGGGGTAAAAAATTATTTTTTGAAAATCACAAAAAATTTATAACTTTTTAGTGGCTTGACGGATTTGGCTGGAATTTTTATGTTTTAGATACCTCTATAGTGTACCTCAGAAAAAATTATCAAAAAAAAAAAAAAATTATAACACCCCCCCCCCCCCCCCAAAAAAAAAATTGTTTAATTTTTCAATATTTTTTTTCATCAACTTGTAGCTATGGTATAATCACCAAAATTTTTTTCACCAAAGTGTTTGGCTGATTGCGGAATTTGAAGATTTGAGTCGACCATTTTTTTTTTCAAAAACTAAGCAATCACAAATGTTTTTATGAACATATTCAAAATGTGTAAACGATTTCCAATCGATTGAGTACCCGGAAGCCTATGCCTATCTCCAAGAAATATTCTCGGACATTCAATTTTTTTAACTATGATGCACCCGGAAAAAAATTCTGGAAAAATTATATGTTCTATTAATCATAGTGAGGAGCCTGTAGAAATATTTTGGTGATTGTACAACGAACATAACTTCGAAAAAAAAAAATCTTTTTGGACATTTTATTTTTTTTTAACTATGACGCACCCGGAGAAAAAATCTGAAAAAATTATATGTTATATCGGTCATAGTAGGAAGCCTGCAAAAAAATTTTGGTGATTGTACTATAGCTACAAGGTGATGAAAAAAAATATTGAAAAAAAAAACAATTTTTTTTTTTTTTTTTTGGGGGGGGGTTATAATTTTTTTTTGAAGCTGATAATTTTTTCTGAGGTACACTATAGAGGTATCTAAAACATATAAAAATTCCAGCCAAATCCGTCAAGCCACTAAAAAGTTATAAATTTTTTGTGATTTTCAAAAAATAATTTTTTACCCCCAAAGGGTGAGTTTTTAAGGGTTGAAACTCAGTAAATTGTAATCTTATATCGAAAGCAGTTAGCAGAAAAAAAACCAACACAATTCGTGCGGGGGCATTTCTACCCATCTTATCCGCGAATAGCCTTTGAGTGAATATTATTTTCGGTTCCTAGGGACCTCAAAACAAATTTCTGCCATGGTCCCGGGTTTAAGTCGCGTCATGACAGTGGCTGTAATAGCTGAATTCCATTCTTGGACGACTTTCAAGTTTTCAAAAATTTTTGAATAAGTGGAAATTTTGGCAAAAACTAATATTTTTCAAGAACAAAACCAATGTTCCTGGCATCCAACGTGTCTGGCTGACAAACTCACCCAAGGGTTTGGGACTTCCAATGTTTTCACCAAGTTTCGTAAAAATTGGATACTTCCTTCGAGAGTTATCGCGCGGACACACACACACACACATATATATATATATATATATATATATATATATATATATATATATATATATATATATATATATATATATATATATATATATATATATATATATATATATATATATATACATATAAATTTTAGTGACTATTATTTTCGGTTTCTAGGGACCTCAAAACAAATTTCTGTCATAGTCCCGGGCTCAGGTCATGCCCCCCGCGTCATGACAGTGGCTGTAATAGCTGAATTCCATTCTGGAAATTTTATCATATATTTATGTTAACTTTCAAAATAATCGCCTGTATATGTTAAATAATAGCTGAATTCCATTCTGGAAATTCGCTAAAATTTAAGACTTCTTTACATAAAAATCTTTGTTTACTTTAAAAATTTTCTCACGTAGACTGTATATGTATATACAACACACACAAACCGTACGCATAATGGTAGTACGGATAATGAAATGGTCTTGTACCCTTATACATATATCACAATAAAATTATGTGATCGTGTCAAAAAGGATATGGTATGCATATAATATATGTTATATACAAAATATCCATATTGTGTGGAATATGTACTTAGTTAGAATGTGAAAAAATTCACACTTTATACGATAAAATAATCACATTCTAAACAACAAGGTTTTTCTCGGAAACTAGTTGACATAGAAAAAAAGTTTAAAGACCTTTTTTATGTAATTTTTTCTTCTCTTTTAAATGGTGTACAAAAATTTCGCAAAAATTTTTGAATAAGTGGAAATTTTGGCAAAAAACTAATTTTTTGCAAGAACAAAAACCATGTTCCTGGCATCCGACGTGTCTGGCTGAAGAACTCATCCAAGATTTTTCGACTTCCAACGTTCTCACCAAATTTCGTAAACCTAGGACATTTCGTTCGAGAGTTATCGTGCGGACACATATATATATATATATATATATATATATATATATATATATATATATATATATATATATATATATATATATATACATATATATATATATATATAAATTTTAGTGAATATTATTTTCGGTTCCTAGGGACCTCAAAACAAATTTCTGCCATGGTCCCGAGTTCAGGTCGCGTCATGACAGTGGCTGTAATAGCTGAATTCCATTCTGGAAATTCGCTAATAAAAAGAGTTTTCTTATAAAACTTATATATGATCTTTCCATTTATAACAAAAAAAATTTTTCTTCAAAAACCTAATTATATCAGTGTCGTGTTCAGTCTTTGTTTCCATGCGAGTTACTTTTCTAATATTTATTCGATGATTTACTTTTACATAAATCAGATTCTAAGGTTAAAATAATCAAATTGGTTCAAAAAATGTGATTTCATTCCCGCCTGTGATTCTCTGTTATCTTTACGATTCTGATTTTGTCAAAAGTGAAAAAAGTAGTATCGAAAATCTATAAGCAACTTCAAATTTAATATTTCTAACATCAAAATTACGGTTTTTGGAGAATTTTTTAATTACAGAAAATTTTATATTCGTGATGATGTCATCAAGTTCAAATTTTTCGTTTTCAAATAAATAGCTACAAAAATGGTATATATGAAACAGATCTGTTGCTGAAATTTGGGTAATCTGAATACTAAATTATTATTTTTCCTGTAAGAATGGCCAAATTCGTTCAGAAAATGTGGCTTATTTTAAGGCTGTGATTTTTCAGTTAAACTCTACCCCTGTTTTCAATTTTTAAACGAAACGACAAAGCTTATTTAGGTAATCAAACAAACTCGTCTTTTTTTTGTATCCGACTTCCTTATTTTAATAGCCACTGAGCAGGCACAAACATGAAATCCATTAAGGCCCGATCCACATTAACGCTCCGCTCTCGCTCCGCTCTCGCTCCGTTCCCGATTCGATAAAATATTCTTACACAAGAAACAATGAGTGTATTCCCATCATCGCTCTGATATCGGTCCGATATCAGTCACGCTTCGCTCCCACTCCAATGCCATTCCAATATCAATACCACTCAGGTAATATTTTATCGGAGCGATATCAGACTTATTTTGGCTTGTACCTATAGTGTAAGCACTTTTTTGATGCCACTCCACTCCGCTTGCATTCGATTGTTATGGAAAGATGTTTGTATCGAACTGGAAGCGTACCCAGAGCGACATTATAATGTGAATGGAGGACGAATAGGTACCAGCATGTTATCAGCACTGTAATGTGAACACAACAAGATTATATTGGAGCGATAATGGAGTGGGAACGTATTGAGAGCGGAGCGTTAATGTAATTCGGGCCTAAATATCGCTCATCATTAATTACAAAAATACTTTAAAAATTGAATAAGAAACACACTCTTATTCAAGCATATTACGCGTACGAGAAAACTATGTGCCACAACTCCTGGCAGTGTACTTTATTTTTGTTGTAAAAGTTGTGAAATTTCTTCAAGAATTAGATATATTTACCCAACGACCCGACCCAGTGAATTTTTTCAAAATTCTAAGCGTAACATTAATTATTTTACTTAAATCACAAAATTTTAAAAAAGATTATTCATTATCCCTTTCGAAATTCTAAGAAGTTCCGTTGAAACTAAAGAAAACACCCGGTATAAAAATATCTATAATATTATATTTCAGAAATAAATTCATATTTTCTTTGATTCTTTTATCAAATTTAAAATTATATGAATATCCTTTCTTGTTTTCAAAAAAAAAAAGTATAGAAAAATCTCAAATATTTTATTTATAATATCAAATCATTTGAAAATACGAAAAATCTTCCTTTCTTATTTAAAATTATAAAATTTCGAAAACAAAAGAAATTCACTAGTGCGTAAAAAGTAAAATTTGTGAAATACTAAAATATTATTTTTCTTATCTTGTTTTCGATATACCTACTCTGCTTGTTTTATATTCTGATCTATTTTTACTATTTTCCTATACCTTATATTGTTATTGACTTCAAATACCAGAAAATGCTAAATTTTCAATTTATTCAATTGTAAATCGTTTTCAAATATTTTCCGACGGAATTTAAACATTTTCGTAGAAAAATTAAGGAAAACGATCAAGTAGCATTAAGGGTTAAAGCTCACGATAGATCGATTTTAACTTTCCAGAATGAGTTTTTCTTGAACTTTTCCGGCTTTGAATTTCATAAATTAAATTTTCAGAAATTGTTAAATTGCTTCCGTTTTTTAACAAATCTTGCATTTGCATTTTGTGTAGTGTCTCTAAACAAAAAGTAAAAAGCAACCTGGTCAAGGGAAAACATTTAAAAAATATTTTTTATTGATTACTTAACGAGGACTGTAAATATTATTTTTATGGCCTCGGATGCAGTTTGAGAATTCCAAGCTGAAGCCAAGGATTTTTAAGCATCCATGTCCAGAAAAACAAACTTACGGACCGAGTATGAGTAAGTCATTTTTTCAACCGACAAAATGATGAATAAATTGACAAATAATGAATAAAAAAATTGTAAAATTCATCGAAAATATAATTTTAATAAAAATGAATAGTAGGCGTCTTTGGCGAAAAAACTATTTCCATGGAAAAATTTATTTCCTAATTGATATTTTCCGTACGCACCTATTTACGTTCTTAGGAAGGTAAGAAAACTCTTATATGACTTGTTATTTTTTGTAACTACGGTAACCAGAAAACAGAATGGTAAATGTTGCTTACGCGTCAAATTACCTGCTACGTAAACGTCAGCTTACGATTCAAGAGGTTGAAAAAAATTACTTTCATAAAAAAATCCGTTTACTAATTAATGATAAGCAATTATTTACGTTACAAGAAAGGCAAGTAAACTTTTATACCCTGTTATTTTTTGTAACTGTAGAAATCAGAAAATATAATGTATTTTAGTCCCGAATTTGCGAGAAAACTTTGGATAAAAATATCTATTAATCAAAAAAAAAATAATACAAATAACTCTTTGGTTTGATATTTGCATTCAGTAACGATTGGCAAAAATGTTCATTATAAGATTAACACTGCTATAATATTCACAAATTGCTATATAATAACTGCTATAATATTCACAATATAAAGTTTTATTAAAATTGATAAAAAGAAATAGTGAAAAAACAGCATTAAGGTAAGAGCACCAGTAGCCGTCATGTTAAGACATGAGCAGTACTTTACATTAAATTTTTTCGTTCATAATTATACGAAATAGCCAACAGTAAAGCTAAAACGAAAGAGAATTAATTTTATGATATTTCAGGAATATTTTAATTTATTTGAATATTTTTATAATAAATATATTAATAAAAATAAAATAAAGGAAAAAGTGTGGTGTACCAGTACCCGTCAATAAAAAATTAACGATGTTCCAGTATCCGTCAGAGGAGCGACCCAGTATCCGTCATTCTTTAGAATATGATTAATCTTAAACAACTGAGCTATACTTATAATTAAAATACCTAAGGATAAAGCTTTATTAAAAAAAATTATTTCGTTCTGTTATTTCATTTCTACAATTCCTGCATATATATTGCTTAGATTGGCACTGAACTGATTCATTTAGAATTCTCTTGTACTTTAGTACAATCATCCGTGATACTAATTCTTCTGAAGTATTATCCATAATAATTATCCATAAATGTTGTTTTTATACATTCTTTTTCATTGGAATTAATAACATTATGTACTGATTTTTGTCCTTTCTATTTGTATTTTACATCGTTGTTAGTCGGGCTCAAAAAGATACTGATCCATCATAATTCCATCAGACGTTCTGTATCTTTCAAAATTTCTATAAATTCTTCTTTCTTAAAATATTCTTCAATTTCCTTAGGCCAGTTTTTGATATCTTACGCTACCGACGCCCCTGATTTTCTTAAATTTTGAGGTAATTATTTAGATAACTCCGGATGTCTATTGCAAAAAGACAAGAATCATTTTCGTCCAGGTTGACCATGAGTAAATGGATTTTCTCAAGTTTTGGATTAGTAGTTGGCTACTATCTAGCAGTTAAGGATCACAGTTTCCTTCCAAGTACTTTGCAAGTACTTTATTCCAAGTACATTCCTTTTAATTTATCTGACAATGTGGTCGGACAATTATCTGTGATATACGAAATTGTTTGACTACGATAGAAATCGGCATTTTTTCAACGAATAGCATGTCAAAAGCATTTATTTAATCTTCATTACTGTATTTTATATCGAAATTTATCTACAAAGAAAGACGGTACCAAGAACCGTTACTATAAGGTACCAGTATCCGACATTAATTTACAAGGACTACTAAAATTTAATTGTTACCGAAAATAATGACGGGTACTGGTCAGTAGCTTTATCATATTGTTGTGAATGTAATCCAGATTTTAAAACTTTAGTGTAAAAAACATAGGAGAATATGTATCCTTTTTAAAAATACAATTTGTTACCCCAATAATCGTCACTATGACGGTTACTGGAAAATACATCTATTTTATGTACCAGTAGTCCCCATCAAAAATCATAAATTTCTGTTAGGTTTTCTGATCTAAAAAATATTTTTTAACAAAATTTAATTCATAATGAACCTCAAAAAACAAAAAAGTATAACTAATTATTCGTTAAACCAAAATTACAGTAAAATTAAATTAGTGTGCACCTTAGCTAAAACTTAAGAGTTGTGATGAACAAAATTAGTCCTGGTCTTGCAGTCTTATCTTGGTCTTGCATTTTTTACAAGGCCAAGACCAAGACCAAGACTATGTATACCAAAAGCAAGACCAAGACCAAGACTATAAGTATGGCTGCAAGACCAATACCAAGACTCAAGTGAGCAAGACCAAGACAAAAGCAAGAAAAAAATAAAACTCTTGCTAAACTATTTAAATAGTATGAAAGTATAATTAATACCGTAAACAGAGAAAATTCTGATTTTAGAAGGAAAAAATTCGCTAATAAAAGAATGCAAGAAAGTGCGAGTTTTTTTACAATACCAAGACCAAGACCAAGACTGCATTTTGCAAGACCAAGACCAAGACTGCATTTTGCAAAGACCAAGACCAAGACTGCATTTTGCAAGACCAAGACCAAGACTCAAACTGCTCTAGCAAGACCAAGACCAAGATTCTTAATGCAAGAACAAGACCAAGACCAAGACTGCCAAGTCTTGGTCTTGGTCTTGCATTTGCTCATCACTACTTAAGAGTTTTAGTGAATATATGCAAATTTTACAGACAATAACTTTCAAATGAGTCGTTATTATATATAATGCTAACTGAATGCTACCAATAAATGGAATAACGGTTGGGCATACTTTTCAGAACGTGTAGCCGGAAACACAACAAATTTATGCTTGCTTAATATCTTAATATTTATCATTTAACCGAAACTTGACGGCTATTGGGTCAATGACGGCTACTGGTGCTCTTACCTTAAATTCGGAAAATGGTTGGATGAATTTGCTTCCACATTTTATGATTTGACGCCAATGAATTATTTTCTTTGGTAATATATAAAGTATCTGCTAATAAGTCAGCAATAATTAACATTTTGGAAATCAATATAACTTAAACTCGATAAAATTTTGTATCTTATCTAATTCTTACATCTTTTAATATTAAATGTAACATTCTTTTAACTTGTTTGAACATTAGGACCATACAAGATTACCAGAATAGGGACTCAATGTTAAGTAGGTATTCTAAATCCTACCCTCTAACGGCTGTTGTTATGATCATTAAAAATTGGCCACTGATTCTCCTTCTAATAGATCGTTCCAATACTTTTTATTAGCAAGATTTTAACGAAATTTATCTACACTATAATTATTAACACTAGACTAAAATTTTGAATTATTTGAACAAGGTTGAGAAAATATTACCAAAACCAGCTTAATGTTTAAAACTTAATATTTAAAGGTATCGATAAGTATTTTTTTAAAATTACGCTATTGTCAATAGCCATATCCGGTTGAAGTGGCTCTTAAGGTGCTAGTCACTTCGATTATTGTTTACTTATTTCATTAACAAATAAAAATTTTTTTATTTTATATAAATATTAACAGCTCAGGTATGTGTTGTGTTTACTTTTTTACTAACTAATCATCTTTTTTTGGGGAGTTTTGAAATTTTTTTTCTACAAATTTTTAGAACAATACCAATTGTTTTAAAAAATACGTCATTACTTGCCTCAACCCGTTCCTCCTTCAAATCCACCTTCAACGCCAACTGTTCCCTAAGTACAACGTCCGGGTAATGTGTCTTTTCAAACGTCGCTTCCAACTGTTCGAGCTGTTCTTCGGTGAAGATGGTTCGATGACGTCGTTTACGTTTTGGCGGTGGTGCATGATGTGGATGATGATGATGATGATGTAATGCACCTGGACCTCCGCCGACGGTGGCGCCGGCCGCCGCGGCGGCTTGCATTGATGCCGCCGCAGCGACTGCATGCATATAGCCGGCCGGATAGAAATTTGGATAGGCGACTGCTGAAAGAAAGAAAGGGAAATCATTATTATACCTAATATACGTAGTAGACGTACCTTCTTAATATTTTTCTATAACTTTTCCGTCTCAAATAAAATATTGGGATAAAGGCAGGTAAGAGTACGCACTTAATATTTATATTTGGGTGGTTCTACTTTTTAGGTCTCAACCAGAAGAAAAAATTGACAGAGCCATTTCGTAGATTTCATGCGACTAGAATGTAGGAAAATTATCATAGATTCGGTATCTGCAGACCAGCAGCTCGGTTTCATATTAAAACCAATATTTTTTTGCTGATTATTGAATCCACACAGAAAAAAATGTTTAAATTAAATTAAAATAATAAAATTATAATTATTATTTAAATAATATTTATATATGTTCTCCTAATACCAATTAAAGAAAAATTAAAAAAAAGTCTTTCTGATTTGCGAAAAATTGGAGTGTGTGTTGTTTGTGTTTTATGATATAAAAAAATTGGTTAGGAAGTTGACCAAATTAATCAACTTAATTAACTAAAAAATTTAGTTGATATACAAACAAACACTGATAATAAATATATACTTATTTTATTATCTATCGCGTATCCTTCGCCACTTTCATGTTTCCCATCGTCACATTCTACCGTGACGAAGGATACATCCGTGACGAAGGAGACAATTTTCCAACAAAATCGTTATTAATCGTGAACAGCGATCATTTAGTTCAAAAACTTGAGTTTATCGTAAAGCTTACATTATTACAAATAATATTTACGTAAAAACGTTTTGAAATTCGTTAAATACATACCAGAAAAAGCCGTGACGAAGGATACACTCAATAAACACACGCAGCCGGTTTTCTTACTTGATCTAAAAAAATAACAAGCTCTCTATGTCAATCAGTTGATTTGACTTTCGCTGTATGTTCTTATGGTCTTTGGCGTTCCATTTTACGAAAATACATGACCCTTTGAGCTATTTTTTTTAAACTTATAGTAATATTTGGCAGTCGTGACGAAGGATACTCAAATTTTCGCGACAATTTTTCGTCCCGCCAAAAAAAATAATTCTGCAGATAAATAAAATTTAACTTTCTAATTACCATGCGTAACAATAACTCTCTTTTTTATTTATAAAATTGTGTGATTTCAGTAAACTTATTTTTAAAAAAACGTTATAATTCCAAGCAATATGTAATAGGGACCACATGCGTTTTAGAACTGCAATAAAAGTTTGACACCATTTTTATAAAAAAAAAATTAAATCAAAAATTAAAGTAAATATAGGTAGGTCATCTAAATAGGAGTTATTAATTTTATTTAAATAAAATAAATGACAGTATCTTCATTTTGTATATAGTTTTAACCTTCCTTATTGTGGAGACAACTTTAATTTTTTGAAGGACCTAAATAGTAGAATCACCCATTTACATAGATAGCGCCTTTATTTTTAATTTAAGTAAAATAAAATAACTGTGTTACAAATAGAACATTCATTTAAACTTGTTGCTAATGATAAAAAATCATAATTTTAAAATTTTAATAGAAAAAAAAATGTTTTTTCTCTAACTTGCAAAAACGTACTCTTACAAGCACTTGCTTTTAAGAGTACACATTAACAAATTTCACAAATAAATGTTTAAAATGAATACTTTTCCCTTAATTTTATACATTTTAGGAATTTTATTGGGAGTAACACTTATCATATCCATATTATATATTTGAAATGCATCGAAGTGATACTTTGAATAAATTGTGAAAAAACCTATTTACTTGTGTCTGACTGAATCTCATCATCCTCGCTAATGAGTATTTTTCTGATCGACGAAAAATTAAATTATGTCTTTTACAAAAATCTACTACCCATGTTTTTCCTGCTGTTTTTCTTCTTGTCATTAAACCTATGTGATATATTATAATATTTGACACAGCATATCCAGACGTAGTCTATTTTAACCTTGCTATAACGTTATTCTATAAAACATAACATATAATTCGCGAATATGTTTAGCCAATTTTTGCTCCATAATTTCTCAAAATGTTCGTTTGTATCTCTCAAGGGAAGATGGAACGTTTCTAGGTTTAAGTCTTTTTCTAAGAGTGCATTCCACTATATCCATTTTTCTTGTTATAGCTTTTTTTGTTTCTTAATTTTTTTTTTTTTTTTTGGATATTCTTCAAAATACTTTCTGTAAAGACCAGTTTCCAATTGAATTTTCATTGATAACTCATCTTTTAAAAACCCATTTAAAAATAAATATAAATTTTAATAGAAACGTACGTATTCTTATCAACTTTTAGGGTGCATACTCTTATAAGAATTTGTTTTTGTCAGTTAAACGTTAACAATTAAAAATTAATTGTATCTTTGAGTTTATAGATGAAATTCAAATAAAAATAAATTGTTTTTAGAATCTATAAACGCAATGATCTTACCTTTTGAATGAACTAAACACAAAATACACTATAGTAAAAAATGGCAATTTTTATAACATTTGCTTGATTTGAGGTACCTTAATTGTTTTTACAAAATTACTGAATAAAAATTGGCGCGAATTGAATAATATTTGGTAAACTATAAATAGGTATCTTGCTAATCCCTATAAATTATTAAATTCGATATTCACGGTATTCATAGACAAGATAAAAAGCTATTTAAATTCTGCGTACTCTTACATGCCTGCGTACTCTTACCTACTTTTACCCTGAATTTAGTACTGATTATAGAATCCCTTGCCTTGTTCCGAAGAATTTTTGTCTAGTTTCGAAGAAAAATTTCTGAATTCTTGTAATTGTTGATCATGTCTGTCCATTTTCAGAATTTCTACATTCTATTTTTTTTTCAAAGTGGAGATCACGAAAATTATTTGGGAGTCCCAGAATCAATTGATGACAGATCATATACTCATTTTTTTTTTGCTCGTTGACCATCACAAAGCTTGGAAACTAGGTCAAGTTACTATCAGAGTTGTTTTCGTTTTTCTTTTTTTGCTTACAATTTTTTTTTTGTGGCAGTGTTCCGTATAAATTACAGAATTTAAAAAAGTGTTCGGTGATGGAAAATGGTTGGGGAACACTATTCTACAAATTTCTATACATTTGAGGAGTCCTTTGAAATTTTTTGGTATAAAAGGAGATCGCGGATCAAAAAGTTTAAGCACCACTGACGTTGGATATTGTCAGAAAGAGTTTGTAAATGAAATTGAGGTTCTTTTTACCAGTTTTAGTGTTCCGTACCAAAACTGGCAAAACGGAACACTTATGCAATCACTTCGGTGTCTGTCCGAGTGTCATAGGCAATTTCCTCTGAAACAACTCGACGCGAAAATTTGAAACTTAGCACGGAGATAGGGTGCGGTGTCCTAATTCCAAAAGTGTAGTTGAATTTCGATTTTGGGGTTTAATTTCAGGGGATAACCTGGAATTTTAACCTGCAAATTTTTAAGGGTACCAACAATGCAAATTGAGGGGCGCCAAAACGGTGAATTTGGTTGTTTTGCATTTAACTTTTTTTTTTTGCTTGTCACAGGTGCGGCAGAATGTTCAATTTGGCGTTTTTCTCGGGGAGGGCGCCACTAGCAAAGTTTGCTCCGCCCTCGTAATAATTCTAGGTCCGGCCCTGTGCAGAATATTATTTGAAAGATCTTTTAAAATGGAATTGACATTCTGTAGACCACGTTACATTTTTAAATCTCGTTTGTAAGTAACACATTTTTTCCCCTGATAGCAGTAAAAGCTCTAACTAATGAGGAACAGAATATTAAAAATTAAGTATCATTAAAAAAAAATTCTGAAATTTTTTTCAACACTTAACACTGACGTTCATGAATAAAATTTTTTCTTCTCTACAATCCTCAAACACTGTGAAATAAATATGTAAAAATATTTATGAATTCATTTTGAAAAAATAATATTTAAAATATTTTAAAATCCAATAATCAATTGCGGATTGTGGAAAAAAAATATTAAACTTAAGTATACATTTTTCAATATTTAATATTAATATTCTTTCTATACCTTTGGTGGAATATATTGAAACGATTCTATTTTTAATACGATAAACTTGATCTTTAATACAAAAATAATATGGCATATAGGATGATTGAAAATCTGAATAATTGATAATCAGAATAACTGTTCAAAATCCCGAAGCCACATAATACCTAATATATGTATATGTATATAATAAAATTATTGAGGCAAAAACTACCGGATAAACTTTGATGAAACTTTATAAAAAAAAAAAACTCCTTAATCTATAAATATTTTCAATAACTCCTCATTGGAATTAAGATATTAAGAATAAAAATTGATATATTAAAGGTATTCATTGTAATGAAGTCTGTAAAGTGGGAGTAATGAAATCTGTAATGTAAGAGTTTAATGAAATCTGTAATAGTCGAAAGTGAAAACAGTAACGCTTTGGCTATAAGGAAATTTTTAATGATTGTAAAGTGAAATAAACGCTAATGTTTAGTTGAACATTGTTAATTGTAAGTGATTAATATTTTATATTGTACAAATTATTTAGTTTACAAACAGCATGTCACTGTTGAGAAATCTTATACTTAATGATTTTTTTCTTACGATTAAATTAATATTTCTATACCTACACTAAAAATTTGATCAAAATAACTTCACTTTACTATCATTATTATTACCTATCAATTTATTTCTGCTGGTTTTTTTCTGTTCTAAATTTAAATAAATCCATAGAAACCAAAATAAATCAAAATAAATTTTAAACTTAAAACAATTGAAATCTCATTTAATACGTATTTAATTGATATCAAATAGGTATATTTTGTATTTGTATTATATTTCAAAGCCAACCTTTTGACATAAATTACTTTATGGTAAATAGACAGTTCTGGTTAATATCAATTCTAGCTCTAGCCAGAATCTAATCTTTAATCTTGAATTCAATTTGAAAAGAATTTTTTATGATTATTTGTTTTCTATGTTTGTGTTATTAGCTTCGCACGTCTATCCACAACCTCGCGTTACGGCGTCACCAAAGAATTTTTCTTTTCAAGCCCCTGCAACGCCGATGAGATGATGAAACCTGGGCCTAAATGACAAGTAGGTACGCACGTGCTGCCATTTCTAGCGGAAAGTAGTGTCAACTATTACATAATCATTCAAAAAATTTTGACTTTTCTAACATTTTAATTGTCAATATTAAATCAAAATTTAATCATCCTGTAGATATATCATAAAATAATATATATCTTGTTCACATATACATCTTTCTTATTCTCGTATATTTTATTCTATATTTAATATTCCTCCGGCGGTGACTGTGAAAAACCATCATAAAAATATGGTTTCGCTTGCCATTTTATTATAAATACAGTGTTATAGATATATATTCAAGATATGAAAATATCGCAGCGTTGCTATATATATTTGCCAATCGTCCTTTTCCTGCCATCTCACCCTTTCCCAGAAATTATTTACCTTTCACATTTCCTATTATTTTAAGTTTCGATTGCAATGTTGAATGGATTAGCCTTAAGCATTCCTCTTCAATCATTTGTTCTATACAGCAGCGCACAAATACATGAGTCGCTGAGTTTCAAAACCATCTAAATTGAGTTAGATACGGTTTATTATTCAGGAGGATAAACTGCACCAAAAAATACCAACTAAACGGTGCAAAGTCAGCTTTTTCCCCTTTAATTTTAATGATAAAAATACGAAACTGTTTCAAAAGTAGCTAATTGCAATATTTTCCAATTGAAAAAACATGGAGTTGCAAGCAACACAAACCAGTTGCAAAACTATCTAATTACTTATATAAAAATGGCGTCATTAGAAAAACCTGGAACAAAAGTAGCTAGTTAGGTGGCCAATAAGTGTCTAATTGTTGGTGTTACTGCTGCAAAAGTAGCTAATTACAAAATCAACCGTTTCAAAACCATCCAATTAAAGCAAACTGCTGAAAAGTAGTTAATTATAATTTTTAATCTTTATTTACTAATTATTGAAGAGTGGTAGCGTTGTTATTATTTCTTTATAAGAACTGTATGATTTTTCCTAAAAATTTAATGGTAAAAACCACATCAAAATCAATATTATAAGTGAGAAAACAGTTTTTTGTGTCTCCTGAACATTTTTAGTTGTGTTAATTAGATGGTTTTGAAACTCATCGACTCACATTACTCTATAATATGCAGATATAGTGTGTATGTACCAAGCGCGGATACACTGAGGGCTTGTCATGGGGGTCATAACTTCACACCCCCGCCCCGAATAGACAAAAATTCAAAATTCAAAACGATCTCGTTATTTAAAAATTTCTTTAATTTTGTTCTTATTGAATTAAAAAAAATAATTTTTAGTCCCAAGGAACTAAAAATACTTTTACTTCCGCTTTCAAGCTAATCAGCGTGCAAAAATTTATACCCCTGTCGCAGCATCCTGCATAACATAGCGAATTTCCGTTTATAAAAGTTAGTTTTTCTTGGAAACTAGTTGACATAGCATAATAGTTTGAAGACCTTTTTTATGTGATTTTTTCTCCCCTTTCCAATAGTGTAACAAATTTTTACAAAAATTTTTGAATAAGAGGAAATTTTAGCAAAAAGTTAATTTTTTTCATGAAAATTGCTAAAAAAGACATGTTCCAGGCATCGTCTAACGGTTTTGGACTTCCAATATTTTCACCAAATTTCATAAACGTAAGACATTTCGTTCGAGAATTATCGCGCGGACACACACACACACACACACACATATATATATATATATATATATATATATATATATATATATATATATATATATATATATATATATATATATATATATATATATATATATAAATTTTAGTGACTATTTTTTTCGGTTTCTAGGGACCTCAAAACAAATTTCTGCCATAGTCCCGGGCTCAGTCGCGTCATGACAGTGGCTGTAATAGCTGAATTCCATTCGCTAAAACTGTCAACAGTTATGTACTTATTTAAAAAATATGTATATTAGAGGTACAAATACATTCACACACATAGATATACGTATATATACATTTTGTACTATATAAGGCGTTAAATTGGTTCCATACCAATATACCTATCAATCTATCATCAATGACACAAATATGAAATACTGCATTTAAACAAAATATCTAGTAGTGTTTCTTAGCCTATGGGGTAGACGTACCTAAACTGGATCTATATTTTTTCTTTAAATAATAATAAATTTATAAACTTTATATTAAGTTTCTTAGGATAATTCAATTACGTATATGTTTTTTAAACCGAAGTTCCCTATTTTTATGGACTAGTTTCCAAAGGATATTAGTCCATAAAAATTGAGAACTTCGGTTTAAAAGAACTTATAAATAAGAAATTTATTTTCTATAAATGTGTACATGTCTGAAAGCAGATGATTTTATTAAAAGAATCCTCAATTTGATACATTATAAGCACTAACTGGTTTATTTCGGCTTTTTCAGATTATTATGAATAATTTTGTAGATTTATATTATTAACATTAAATACGTCTAGAAAGTATTTTTCGTCTCCAGATCAATATTTTATTTGAGGATTGTTCACTTTTTACGGCAAAAATTAAACCAATTCTTTCAAAGAAATTAAATTATTTTTTATTGATTGCCATCAATTAGTAGTACCTACTCATGTTAGTATTCATCTTATGCAACTAATAAACGTTAACTTTTTTAGCGTAGGTCAATCTTAAGGTCAAAAATATCCAAAACTAGCAACGTGACACATGTGACCGATTTAGGGAAAAAGTAAACAGGTTTATTAATCAGTCTTATAATTTAATTACTTATTTTAAGATTTCACTTGAATTGAACTACCTGGAAACGATTCTACAATGAAATTGATAAGTAATCCGTAGATCCTCTATTAATTGAAATATATAGTTGTTTATATAATTGATTTTGTATTTTAAAAGTACCAAAAGGCTTTACTGACCAACTTTTGGTACATTCATCCTATAAAGATTTTGTTTCATCAATACATTCAGATGCAGAGGACATCTTTTAACCAATATGAGTAGGTATGTATATCCACATACGTATATCTCACTATTGCAGTTATATACATACATACATACACATTATATGATTATACACATACAAGATAGTTGTAAACACACTAAAATTATAGAAAATAAATTGACTTTTTTTTCTTATTTTCTCAAAAACTAGCAAACGTAGAATAAAAGTTTAAAAACCTTTTTTATGTGATTTTTTCCCGTCTTCGCAATGATGTAAAAAAATGTGGCAAAAACTTTTAAATTATAGCAAATTTTGGCCAAAAACTCATTTTCACGAAAAATGCTCAAAAAACCATGTTCCTGAGCTCCGACGTTTTTGGCTGAAGAACTCATCCAAGATTTTTGGACTTCCAACGTTGTCACCAAATTTCGTAAAACTAGCAGTTTTTCCTGAAGAGCTAAATATAAGAGCTAAATACATAAATACATAAATACATATATACATATATATATATATATATATATATATATATATATATATATATATATATATATATATATATAAATTTTAGTGAATGTTATTTTTGGGCTCTAGGGACCTCAAAACAAATTTCTGCCATATTTTCGGGCTGAACTTCGACTATGGCTTACACCATAATAGCTGAATTTCCAGAATTCTTTCTGGAAATTCGCTAATAGAACAGCATCAATCAACAAAACGAAATTTAACTTAAATAACGTTGCTAGAATGCTAGGTAATGAATTACTTTTTATGGGGTAATGAATAACTTTTTTCTTAATTTTTATAATTTTAAATTATCCGGAATTCGGAAGAATAATATATATGACACCGGACTAAAGGGATTTATTTGATCCCTCGTGTGAATTGTTACTAGAGTACCTTTATAGATCCTTTGGCTATAAACGTTACACTCGGGATAAAGATCATACTTTAATCCCTCGGTGTAAAAATAACAAAAAAAATTAAACAATATATTTTTTTATTCAAAAAAATTGAGATTGTGTATTTTTAAAGCGATTCTCTTCATTTTTACCAAAAATTGGGTACATAGACCAACAGGAAATATATTTTTGTCAAATCAGTCACATTCCTAAAAGGAATTTTGTCATTTTAGTAGCAAAAATGAAAAATTCGCATCAAAATTACCCTAATTCAACTATAATCATCCTCAGTCAAATTACAACTGTAAAGTTTGATCTAAGAGAAAAACAATTTTTTATTTTAATGACGTCACCAAGTTTACTAAGATTTCCAGTACCTTAAAAACCATAAACAAAATGGTAGAATGATGAAATTGGAACGGGGTCACTAAGAAAAAGTAACCCCTTCCTAATTTTCGAATTGAATACGCCCATGGTACATTCCTTCGATATCCTAGGAGTGCAGGATAATATTTATAAAATATTTAAATATATTGAAAATTCATTATTGTGTATTATGAAAACAAACTTTTTCTAATATTATTATGGAAATATTTATTATCTTATTTTTTATTAGACTTTCTTCTTTTTATAGCATCAATAAATCCATTTTCTATATACAAAGGGTTAAGTACATTATGCATACTTTTTTCTAGAATTATTCTTTAAATAGCAATATGATAGTAAATACGGTTTCCTTGAGACTAGAGATATTACAGAAGTGGTTTTATCGACGGCAGTATCGAAACTGAAGATCTATTTATCGTGTTCAAGTTTGGAGTCTGCAGAACTTAAAAATTGATAGTCATTGAAAAATTCTAAGAAAATATTTAAATTGTACGTAAAAAGGTGCTATCAGGTTTTTTTGACTATAGCTCCTAAACTACATGGAATTTGGGAAGTTTGGAGGTAGTATTCGACGTGTTTCTGCATAATTCATGATATAATTTAACCGAAATTGTATCTTTCACCAGTTGCAAGATCCCCATACTGGGAATTTTATTAGGGACACCTGTATATCAAATCAAGAAATTCATTTTATTGCTTCTATTGCCAAATTTTTAGTGATGACAATTTTAAATCTTTTCAGTTTCCAACAATTTGTGTCAGAGCCTGTAGGTATATTCGCTCAATAACACATTAATTTTTTTATGTAGGTAATTGGGTCAATAACAAACCGTTTATCTGCATCTAAATTTTAGGTGGAATGTTTCTTCTTAGAACAAAAAAACAGCGATTTACAATGTAATTCGATCTATCAATAACAGATGGCTTAACTTAACAGCATCCGACATGATCACTTAAAGTTTTTTGAGATTACACTCCGACACAATAGAAATTACTTTGGGGAATTGTTTTGTTTGGTTGGTTCACTCCCGCTCTCCCGTTCAAACGAAAGTGTCCCAGAGGAATTTTACCCACACTGAAATGTTTCTTAAAATGTTTTTTTAGTTTGACCTTAAAAAAAAAGCACCAATGTTCTGTGTAATATTGACTTATATATTACAAATAGGAAATACTTTAATTTTTACAAAGTTTTAGCCTAACTCCAAGAGTGGATACAGGCAGATGATCATAACCCCCCTTGGACAGAAAATAAATCAAGTTATATCATGATATAACTTACGAGATTTTTTGTAACCGAATCTGTAACAAAATAACCTTATAAATTGTAAGAAAATTGTTTCATTTTTAAACGTTTAATAAAACTATATTCGTCAATAACTGTAAAAATTTATAATTTTTCGGTTTTGTTTAATAATAAGAACTATTCTCATCTTTTTTATTACCTATATATATTTTGGTAGATATATATTCTAATAAAACTGACGTACTTATAACATTCTTTTGCTATACACAAATATTATGTTACTTCTTTGTTGTTCAAAACAGGTTAACATCTTTATTCTGTTAAATCGAAATTTGTGTCAATATTTTCATTTAACACAAACACGAAATGTTACATTAACGCAGGGTTATGCTACTTATTTAACACAAAAATTTTAACCACTAGTTTTTTTTTACGCAGAACACAAATATTTTTACTGTGCATGGTTTACCTGATGACATCATCAAATTTATTAAAATGACCAATGATTTAAAAATCATAAATAAAATTACAGAATGATGTTTTTCAAAGTCGTTCTTTTCATTTTTACCAAAATTAGGCATACGTAAGGTGACTAGAAAAAAGACTTCTGTTGGATCAGTCACATTTATAAAAAGAACTGGATTATTTGTATAGGAAAAATGAAAATCTTGCACTCAAATTACCCTAATTCAATTAGTTATTCTGATTCAAATCACTCCTATAAAGCTTTACTTGAAAAAAATAGAAATTTTTATTTGATGACGTCATGGAGTTTATTAAAATTTTTCAGTGCCATAAAAATTGTTAATGAAATGACTGAATGATAAAATTGGAAAAGAGTTTTCGAAGTCGTTCTTTTAATGCTAAATAATGTAAAAAATTATGAAGCCTTAAAAAGACGTGACACCCTCCTCATTTGAGAGCTGGATCTGCCCTTGCCCGGTTCTCTGGCTGTCTTAAGAAAATGATGAAACTGTTCCTAAATTATTTACTAATTTTTTAAGTAAAATTGTAATGTTATAACTGATAGTAGCTGAGGGCCGATTGTAACAGAATTGAAGAAACTAACAAAAATACCATTTTAAAGTTAAAACTTTACTAAGCGACTGATAAAGGAATTGTCAGCTTACAATTTCAGTAAGTTTTACGCCTAGGATCAAATTAGCGACCAAGATAAATCAAAAAATATTCAGAGGTTTGCATTTTCTCAAATTTTGGATTTACATCCATTTTTTTAGTTCATAAAAAATTTTCGACGGAGAAATTCACAATAGACATTCGCACGGAATTGTCCTAGTAGAAACATGGAAATATTTTTCGCTGATTTTCAATTTTTACTTGTGTATAATACATGCTAGCAAATGCATTTTCTCATTGCAAATTTCATCTGACATGATAGAATGAATGCGTAATAAGTAAAGCCATATTTTTCTAAAGCTTTTATAATAATGCATTACGATGTAGTAAAAAAAAAATATTATACATACATCATTTGTACAGAGTGTTCCTAGAATTAGAAAATTGCGGCGCTAATTTAGAATTATTAAAAGTTTTTTTTTTTTATAAATTTTTAGCCACGGCTTTTCAGCCAACTACCACCACAGCTGACGTGGTTTTTATCTGATTTCTATTATCTTTATCTTATTTACTTTCTTATTATAAAGATTCTGTCTTTAAGTATACCTATGTTTTTAATAAATTCAAATTATATGCAGGTAGCCCCCGAAGAACACGGGTCTTAAAGAACACGGTTACCTTCCCCCGAATTACACGATTTCAAGCAACACGATTTTTAAGTAATTATTTTGTAAAATAATAAAATACATATATAGGTATATTTGAAACAAAGTAATACATCGTCCTCAATGTACGCGAAATATCCGTTCCATGTGGATTTTATTTACACGAATAAAAATCGTGTAAACTGAATATGTCATTATAAAAGAAAAAATACTGGAAATAAAAATTACTAAAAATTTTAGAGAATTTTATAATAGAAATGAACGAATATGTAGAAATTTAACAAAAAGTAGGTTTTGACAGTCCCAATATGTTTGGAACACCCACAACGTGCTTCGCTTAAGCCTTCAAAAATTTCGTTATTTTTGAACTACGATGCACCGTTTACGAGATATTTACGATCAAAATTTTACGATAACGAAAAGCAACGAAATGTAATTTTTTTATAAATATTCTTTTGTTGACTAAATCAAGGGGCCTAATTGAGCTTAAGTTAAACAATTATAACCAATTTATAATAATTAGTTCGTTATGGATAATTTTTGATAACGAAAAGTAGGTTTTAACAGTCGCAATATGTTTGGAATACCTACAACTTGCAAATTAAACGGAATGGTTTTTTTTTTATCTTTTTATTTTCACACTTGAAATGGAATGTCTATCTTTTGTGCGGAACCAATTAATCTTGTTTTGGGGGGGATTGCTGTATCTATCAGTGGAAAATTAAATACTAAATTTTTAAAAAATGTATATTTTATTTTTGAGTTTGTTACATCTGCTTAATATCACTGTAAAAACTGTCAGTTATACATTCACAAATTTTTGTTGTATTTTCTTTTATTTTGTAACCATGCAATTATTATTAAACAATTAACATTACGCCGAAAACAGTTAATTCTGTTTGAAATGGAACACCAAAAAATTTTGATTGAAATATTTTCTAGGAATTGTTATATTTTAAAATATTATCAGCTTCAGCATAACTCTGACTTTGTAATAAGCTACTGCTATTGAAGATTTAAAACAAGCAAAATATGAAAATTAATGAATCAAGTACCGAATTCAAATTTTAATTTTAATTATTTACAAATTACACTAAAATTTCAGAGATTTTATTAAGTTTTTTTTTTGAAGCTAGGTATAAGGCGTATTTTTTACATTAATAGACCTTTTGGTAGGAATATCTGAATAAAAAAATCGCCCAAAAACGAGTTGGGTATGCGCAATTCGAATTCCGTACAGTGAACAAGCAGCAGTCAATAGACTAAATTAAAATTCTTTTATTTGTGTAGATACATATTTAAATCTTCTCCAAATTTGCTTGTGATAACTGAAAAATGCATGAGTTTTCCCACATTGTAGGGGAAGGTCGCCCAAAGCGGGTAAGCTAAGATTAAACGCCCCAAAAAGTGACTTTTGACCTCGATAAGCAGATCTTTTTTATATTATCAGATAGAACAGTTGTCGAACTTTAAAATGAAACTTCGCTTAAGAAATGTTTATAGGATATTTATTTTTAATAAAGAAAATACAAAACCTTTACAAAAACCCGCTTTGCCCGTATAGGTATCCTAAAGCGGGTAACCCCCTTTGGGCAAAGCGGGTAAGTACATTATGTATTTAAATAATGTTATTATTTTTTAATATAAACTTTCTTAATCATATAGAATTTGACAATAATAATAATTAAATAAAAAAAAATGAAAAAAGACAAAAATAATAAATTTATAACAATTAACTGTAACTTTCTTTACAACCTCCATATTAGAATATATTACTTCAGGTGATACCACATCAAAATCACCACAGACAAGGCAGAAATATTTTTTTTTAAGCTTTTTCCCTCATCCCGTCGTAAAAAGAAGATTATTTATTTTTTTTCTCCTTCCAACAGTTTTTTCCATTAAGATACTTCTATTCTGTCTACCCACTTTGCCCATACCTGCTTTGCCCAGAAAGACTTAATTTTGTTAACTTGGAATAATTTCAAAATGAAAGCCGATACATGTCTACCTTTTTCTACATTAAAAGTCAAATGATGATAACATAATATGGTAGTACCAAAAAGATTGCAAATAAAAAGGTTTGTGACTAGTCACAGAATATTTATCGTCAAAATTTTTAACAAAACCAACAAAAAAATTTGATGAAGCTTAACTAGGACATTAAACGACACAAGCGTTCAAGTGCAACTGATTGACATTGGTTGATATTCGGTTAATCTCGGTATACACACGACCTGACAAAAACATTCGATACAACGATATACAAGCGCTTACCCGCTTTAAGAGGGGTACCCGCTTTGGGCGACCTTCCCCTACTGAAACACACGTTGTCTGTCTATTATTGTGGATCGTCTTGTTATTTAAAATATAGATTTCCGGTAATCTATATCCGGTAATTTTCGGTAATATCTATCTACTAACCATATCAAAACCAAAATTTTAGGTTTAGAAGCCTAGGAAATAAGGGGATGGGTTTAGTAACGGTCATTTCTAACAAATTTCTAGCAACACAGGACGAAAATTATAAAAAAATTTTTTTTAGAATCCTTAAAGATAGATTTTTTAAATGATATCTCACATCATGATATATTGATTAAAACTTTTTTTTGGACCAAACTGACTCTCCATTTAAATCCAAAATAATTTCTTTTCCTAATCGTTGACTGACGATATAGCTGCACGTCATTATGACTTAACACTATACAAAATTTTAATTTCTTACGTTATATGGTTTTCGAGGAAAACCTCTGTGACAGACAGACAGACGGACATGAGACTGATCTTACAACGGTTCCATTTTTAAGATACGCAACCCTAAAAAGACAAATGACAGTAAAGATTGAAATGTGCCCGTCGCAGCATCCTGCATAACATAGCGAATTTCCGTTTATAAAAATTAGTTTTTCTCGGAAACTATAGTTGACATAGAATAATAGTTTAAAGACCTTTTTTATGTGAAATTTTTTATCTTCTTTTAAATGGTGGAAAAAAAATCGCAAAAATTTTTGAATAAGTGGAAATTTTGGCAAAAAACTAATTTTTTGCAAGAACAAAAACCATGTTCCTGGCCTCCGACGTGTCTGGCTGAAGAACTCATCCAAGGGTTTAGGACTTCCAATGTTTTTACCAAATTTCATAAAAATTGGATACTTCGTTGGAGAGTTATCGCGCGGACACATACATATATTCATATGCATATATATATATATATATATATATATATATATATATATATATATATATATATATATATATATATATATATATATATATATATCCTCAAAACAAATTTCTGCCATAGTCCCGGACTCAAGCCGCGTCATGACAGTGGCTGTAATAGCTGAATTCCATTCTGGAAATTCGCTAAAATTACGTTTTAATGACCGCGCACACAACATGTGTGTGGTGACCAGAACAGTTGTAGAGGCCAATCATTCATGTATGTGATGCTACCGTGGACGATTATTGACCGATAACACAGGTAGAACACTCTCAATGTGATGACTTTTTTTAAACGTATAGAGTATAGACGAATAAAATAATACATATAATAAATTTTTATAAGTATTTAATTCCTTTTTTTTTTTAATATTTTTTTAGCACTTTATTGTTATTGTGTTTATTTTTATTGTCTTTTTATTATTAAAAATGTGTGTGTTCGCCCATGTTGAATTATTTCATGAATTTATATAAACTTTTTAATTTAGTTCTTTAGAAAGGTGAAATTTATCTTTGAAAAGGTGATGAAACTAGTTCGTAACACTCTGTATTCTGTTATACATAAAGAAATATTGTTACAATCTAAGTGATTATAAAAATGTAATACTTAATATTTCCTTAATACCTACCATACATCGTTACTACTATAACATTAGAAATAACGCTTCTCCACAACCGTAAGATGATGAATTTTAAATATAAAACTCGACACTGCCACTGTGTGGTGCATGGAAAAATATTATGGTTTGAAAAGAAGTTAAAACCCGGAAAAAAGAATCAACAGGCTTTAGAACAGTGTAGTACGGCAACGAACACCATCATGTTACAAATATAGAAAAGAGCTTTTCCACAGTCAGTGTGCTTATACCTAGAGCTTTTTTTCCCGTTTGAAAATATTAAAATAAATCGGTGTGACATTTTCGCTCGAATAAATTTAACAAATTTTTTATACGATTTCTGTTTTTAAATATTTAAATAAATATTATCTACTTTTTTCTTTCAACAAAAAAAAAATAAATAAATAAATATTGAAGAATCTCTTCAAAAATTTTCTTGTATTTCGTTCAAAATTGATTGAAAATTTATTTATAAACGGAATCGAAGGATACAGATAATAAAAATTGAATATTCCAAATTGATAAAATTTTAGCTTTGTTCCTTTTCCAAAATGATAAACGGTTCAAATAATAATGAATTTGTCAAAAACGCATGATCGAATTGAATTATTACTTGAACTAATAATTTTGAATTTTTAAAAAGGAACGCAATAAATTCTAAAAATACTCTATAAAGGGCATAGAATGGTGACACTACCATCATAGAGAAAAGCAACAAAAATCCATTGATATAAGAATGTGTATGTCCCATACACTAGATGGAGTACACATTATCTTTTTTGAAGCAAATCGCCACATTGGTTAATAAAAATCCAAAAACTTCCCAAATTAGTTTCCTTAATAATATTTTAAATATATAGTTAAAATCAAGAAAAATATTTTAATTATTATTTAAATTTGAATAACTTTGCTTTTTACTCAATCGTATGACAACGCTACCACGCTAACGACGCTAACCGTAGATATGGTAGATATCGTAAATATGGTAGATATCGTAGATATTATTCTTCATTAACTTTTTTTTTTTTTTGATAATTTTTTCAAAATTGTACACAAACTGAAATTCTAGTTCAAATTCTTGACAAAAATCCCGAACTGATTGAACTGTTTTGAACTCAGTTCAAATTCAAATTCATAGTAAAAGGAACATTGAACTATCAGTACCTACAAGTAATATATTTTTTTAAAAGGAACGCATTATTTTCAACTTTTCCAACTGCGTATGATTTTTACTGATTTGAACTAAAAATTCGTGAAAAAGGAACAAAGCTTTTGTCTTTTGAATATCGCAATTAAATTGCATACCCCGGGATCGTCTGTGTTTGCTCTATTATCCACAAATTACGCCAACCTCAGGTTTTAACTATATGTATTATATATAAAATGTACGTATTATATTACGAGTAATTTCTCAATAAATCAATTTTTAATGTACCGTTTTCAAGAAGGAGATCTTGTTCTATCAAATGGTAGCATTTATTAGGTACTTTTTTCTAAAATATTTTTAACTTTTTCTGCATTTAATCCGATTGGATAATTGTTTTTGAAAGAAAATTTTTCGGAAAAATTGTTAGAAAATCCTCTTTTGACAACGTATTACTAACACCATGACGATTATAACCTATACTGACAAAACGCCCAAATGGTACACTATTTTCACAGCTAATACACTTTATGTGGAACTGTTGACGTCCTATGATGTTGCGTGTGAATTAGTAAGATTTCACTTGACATCTTATGACGCCAATGTCCGTCAAGGTGTTAATAAGTGACCGGAGAAATCACAGATGAACGCAGATTAAGCGTACATTAGTGATGAGCAAATGCAAGACCAAGACCAAGACTACCAAATCTTGGTCTTGGTCTTGTTCTTGCATTAAGAATCTTGGTCTTGGTCTTGCTAGAGCGGATTGAGTCTTGGTCTTGGTCTTGGTCTTGCAGAATGCAGTCTTGGTCTTGGTCTTGGTATTGCTAAAAAGTCTTGCACTTTCTTGCATTTTTCTTTTTATTAGCGAATTTCTGAATCGAAATTTCAGCTATCACAGCCACTGTCATGGTGCGTTTTGTTAATTTACCGCAACACAGTGTCAAGCTCGGCTCTATGCTAGAAGTTTGTTTTAAGGTCTCTAGGGGCAGCAAAATTTGGAAATTGAAGTTTTTTCTTTTTTTGCCCGTCATTAATTTTTTGGTAGAAAAGAGAGCAATAATAACCCACAATTTCGCTCTTAAAATTAAAATCATTCAGGAAAAAAGTGAAAAAGTAATTAAGACATTTTTTTTAGGAAAAGGCAGGGTCGGCAATTTTCCAGTGTCTAGAGCGACACTTATAAGGAAAGGTATCCAACTGGATCTCTCAAAAATTTTTGAAACTGTGGTGGATTGTAGATCTCATTAAAACTAATCATGAGCCATATTTCGTTCGTGCCCATAAGCGGTTTAAGGGGGTGAAACTCACCCCTGAAAATTTGAGTTTTTTCAATTTTCTTAAATAACTTGGAAATGGTAAGAGCTTTGGTAGGGAAGCTATATATATTTGTAAATGACACTTAAAGATCTTTATTATGATACCAAAATTAAACTTATAAAATCATTGGGGTTTCATCCCCCACCCCCACCCCTAATTTTATCAGGTATTTTTTGGTAGAAGAGGAGACTGTTATGTGTAAATAAAAGAATTTTTAATTAATATATTTTACATCACTTCAGTTTATTTCTTGTTGCATAAATACACCCTTTGCTAATATTAACTTGGGAAAAATTTTAACTTTCTGATTTAATAATGAGGAAAAATATGGTCAAACAATCTCGTATTTTAGTAATAAATTGTTACAAACTTACGATATACTTTAAAATACACCATACAACACATAATTATACCCACCCCCATGCTTTACTGACACCTATACAAATCTTATTTACTTATTTATTTATTTTTATTTATCTATACAATTGTCAATATTTTAACCTCTGGATGGAGGCGACTCTGGAAACAATTCATCAGATTATTTTCGGATAATGTAATTTTAAATGAGTGTATGATGTTGATTTACATCTTCGTAACAATATTCTAAAACTTCAGTCTCTAGCTCACAATCAGTTTTCGTCGCCTAGTTTTTAAAATTGATTTAAGTATGGATGATATAAAAATGGATATATTGACCAACGACCAGAAAGTTTTGAAAATTCTGTAACATATTGCTTTCCCAAAGAAGAAAGAGAAACACCAAAGTGTAGTGTATGTGGTAAACCGGCTTTTATAAGATTGGATCCACATGAAATATCCATTGCACTCATTGCGTTGAGGATAATAATTTTTTCGCTATTTATACGTATAATTATTGTAATGCTTCTAACGACTATTGACTAATCAGTAAGATATTTAACACTAAAACGAAATATACAAGAAGTCGAGAATATATCAGAAAATGAACTAGTGCCTTTTTTATTGACGAATTTATCTAAAGATGAGAAGGGTAATCGCCCAGGGCGACTTCCCATTATCTTTGTATGTGAAATTGTATGTATTTTATGAGACTAAAAGTTAAAAATAGTAAATTCCCGGGAGTTCCAATCATATTGTAGAACCAAAGACACAACTACAATGGAACAGATGGAGCAGTCGTTCCAGAGCGCATGGCAAAAAAGAGCGCAACAGGGACAAATGAAACAGTAGCGCAAATTACGACTCAGGTTACGACCACAAGACTGAACATTTGATATTGTAGGTATAATCCGATGTGATAAGTCTCACCTTTTAGATTTAGTTGACGAATTGATTTACGTAACACTGAAGCATTTTTTCACAACATTTTTACGTGGAAAATTTCTGAGGCATCAAGTCAAGAGTTATGCCAAATTGTATATATTCTTCAGTTATTTTTCTTTTTTATTTAAAAAAAAGAGATTGGCCATAAATCTAGTTTTTTTTTTTTTTCAATGGAAAGTCTCCATAAATTATATTACAATAATAAATGTACAATAATAAAAAATAAATATTTTGTGACAAAAAGAAATTGAACAATCATAAAGGATTACTTGAAAAAATAATCATAAAATAATAAAATGTCGTCCTGCATATTTGTGCCAGTTTGCTTGGAATGTTAACATATGTGCGAAATTCTCTTAATGTGTAGATATTTAAAAAAAAAAATTTTTTTGTTAATGTCTTCTCGCTTGACCGTTCTTATATTCTATCTATCTACATATTTTATTTAAGCTGTCTGTTTATGTTTCAAATTTTAGGGTGTCAACAATCCATTATAAATTACAAAGTTTCCTGGTTTTTTTACTGACTATACACATAACCTTCGATTCCATGTTTCCGAGTCTACCGACATAACAAAGACATTGTAATCATCTTTGTGACATAAAAATTTTTTCTTTCAAAAATCAGAAATTTTACTCTACGGTTCATAAAAAAATTTTGCCTTGTGGCTGCCTCTTTGCCCACCTGAGTATTCGTAAAACCTTCCAACGCGTAACTTCGGAACTATTCGACTAATTTCGATGAAATTTTCAGGGCTTTAGTTAGTTCCAAATGAATTTCTATTAAACGTGGTAAAATCTATTATTATTATTAAAAGTCGTAAAACCTATTAAACGCCGATATTTTACTTATTATTCGACCAAATAAAAGATTTTATAAAGCTAGTTAAAAGCGTTATATTGATTTATGACAGCATCACACATTTTTAATTGCAAGTATTTAATTCGAATTTTTAAAGAAACAATTTTTAATATTGCTTTAAAAAGTTTCAGTATTAATTATACTTTCAAATTATTTAAATAGTTTAACAAGAGTCTTGCTTTTTTCTTACTTTTGTCTTGGTCTTGGTCACGCGAGTCTTGGTCTTGGTCTTGCAATCATACTTATAGTCTTGGTCTTCGTCTTGGTCTTGCTATACATAGTCTTGGTCTTGGTCTTGCAAAAATGCAAGACCAAGACCAAGACTGCAAGACCAAGACTAATTTTGCTCATCACTAGCGTACATATAAAAAATTGTGGTCCGAAAGTTGCAATAAGCTGCATTTTATACTGCTTACTAACTAGTTGTCCATCGGCTCTACAAGAGCAAACAAGCATTGTTAGGTGGTGGCTGTTGATTGTTAGGTCGTGGTTACATCATTAGTAGCAGATACGTACATACAGTTGTTCGATAGTATGTATCCACTCCCACCTCGCACCTCGCACCACATACATAACGACAATCACACGTATTAACATCCACTCTACTACACACACAAACAGAAACTCTAAATACACTTTTTACTCGTTGTAAACAACTTGAAATAGAATCATATATTTTACTCTTTTTAGATAATAAAATTCGCATACCTATACGTAAAAGGAGTAAGGCATATGATTCTATTATATTTCAATTTTGATGTTGCTTACAACGAGAAACCAGTGTATGTATATAACCATAGAAAGTAGGCATGTCTCGCTGCGAGGTATGATGACGTAAAATTCTGGCGACAGCCGGCATGCAAACTATCATATAGTAGTTTGGACCCTTGGGAGAAATAAACAGATAATATTCTGTCAGTAAAAATTAGACTTAATATAAAAGATCCGAGGACTTCATAGAAAATTTTCCAATAATTAGATAACTAAATTAATTTTAAATCTGATTGGTAATTTCTAATTAGAATACAATATCCATTTTTGGAAGAAAAAATTATTTGAAAATCATCTTTTTACCAACTGACACATGATCAACGACAACCCGAAAAATCTGTAAGTAATTTCTTTCTGGGTACAATTTTGACTTAAGGGGAGGTTTACTCGAAAGTCCTTAAAAATTATGTATTTTTCTAGAATTTTTTTCTCAAGAACGGAAGCCAATATCAATTTCAAATTTTGTGCACATATTTATTAAGTATTAAACTATACAAAAAAATTTTTTCAAGGAAAAATATAAAAAAGTGTGACGATCCGAAAATCCAATGCCTTGTTGGTGGACATCCTAGCGCCGGTAATAAACCACCGAAATCCAAAAACAAAAAAAATTTATAAAATATATGAAGAGTACCGGCACCTCTACCTATAACATCAATAAATTGCTGGAAGAAAAAAAAATGGCGGATGTTTGAACTTTTGATTACGATTTTTGTCTTATTTTTCGCCCTTTAAAGTAAATTTAAAAATAAAAAAAATATTGAAAGTGTATCGAACTTAGGTAGAGGTGCCGAAGAATTGAATTAGTTCCGAGATATTATAAAATATATTATATAAAGAAACGTATTTTCAAAATTTTATATTTAATACTCATTATTGCGTGAACTACGTTTTTTGAATTTTTTTATAGAAAGCTGGATTCGGTTAATGTGCAAGAATCTTGTTTTTAAATTATTTTCAGTAAAATCACTTTGGGAACATATTCTACACATAATTTGCTATCAATTTCGGCCAAAAAAAAAAAAAAAAAAATAGATTTTTTTATCAAATCTCAAATAAACCTTCCCTTAAATTACTTTCAGCAAAATCACTTTGGGAACATATTCTACACATAATTAGCTACCAATTTCTGCAAAAAATAAAAATCGATTTTTTTTAACGACTCTCAAGTAAACCTCTCCTTAAAATCATTCGATTTTTAGAAAATTTTCAAATAACTAACTAAATAAATTTTACGTACCTATGATAATTTTTTCAATATGAATAACAAACCCACTTTAATCAAAGATTTCAAAAAATTAACATTTTAAAAATCTTGTCAACATTTACTTTTAGACGGAAAATTTTGAAGAATCTTTCGGGGGAATTGTTTGAAAATTTCCTTTGGATAACGTACTAATCAAAAGCCCAAATCTAATCAAAGAACTCAAAAGCCCCTCAAATTAGACTATAAAAAATACCGAAATTTTCAAATGTCGGGATCGAAAACTTTTGTTGTTTCTTAGAATAAGAGGTTTTGATGATTTTATAAATTAATTCGGCTGTATAGGTCTAGGTGTAAAGTGTACCTATATGTTGGTATTAGAATTTTGTTCCCGATTGTTTTTGGATAAAACCCAAAACTTATGGCCAAATCTAGTGTTATTAAACTTGTTTCAAAGTGTTGTTTGCATACATTATGGTGAGAGCGCTGTGAAGAAACACTTTCATGTAATTATACATGAAAATACTTCTTGCGGGAAGCCAATTACTTGAAAATTTTCTTGAATAACAGCAGTTGATACAAATATTGGCTTCTGTTCCAAGACATTGTTTCGTTTCATTATGCAGGAAAAATATAAATTTCCCTTGAAAAGTTTGATTTTATAACTTGCAGCTCCATATTATGAATCTTACAATTATTTTTTTCGATTCGAGAACATGCAATAAATACATATCTTTTAACATAGTTTAACAGTTGAAAAAATTGACGCTTAAAATTGGTAGTAAAAATTTGTATCAAAAAAATATGACTGGCTATATCAAATCGAAAATTATGTATAAGTGAGTACCACTGAACTATAAAAAACAAATTACCTATAAAAATTGGACTTGAACTACTAATTTAAAATTTTTTAAATTTTTACATACGAATGTTTTTTGGCTGTGGTTGATGATCGTAAGTGAATGAACCAGATAAATAGTTATTGTTTGTTATTGTCTCTGCATGTACCTATTGAACTACAAAACATATCCATAATTTAATGGTTTTCCGTGCAGCAGAGAAAATTCTTTTCAGAGAAAGACATTTTTATTCAGAAATAACAATTAAATATGCAATTAAGAAAGAGCAATGGATACTTCGATTTTTTCTACTGTGATTGAGTGAAACTAAACCAAACTTTAAAGAGAAAGGACTTTCATCATGTTTCGGCGCGAAAAACTTAAAGGAATTGTAAGAACATAGAGGAAAGTTTTTATTCTGTTGACTAGTCTAATTAAAATACACGACTTTTCCTTTAAGCGGACATTCTTTAAGGGGACGGTGTTTATGTGTTTGTGTTCACATACACAGTCTTCGTTAGAATATTTTTAAAATAAACAATAATTTTATGTAAACAAATTTTCAATATTTAACATATACAGGCGATTATTTTGGAAGTTAACAAAAGTATATGATCAGCCCCAGATCTACGATTTTTTAGAACCGGGGCAAAACTTGAAAATGGCGCCCCCCCTCTCCAACGTTTGACATAAATTGTCAAAAAAAACTCATAAGTATATAAGTCCTTTATAAAACTCGAGGGTTTTGTAAAGGATCAATATAGGTAAAAGTTTTTATTTTAATAAATCTACTCCGAAAACACTTTAAGTTGTGCAACTTTCAAATTTTTATCACCAACCCCATCAGAGATACAGGGGCGCAAAATTCCAAAATTTGGAAAAAAGTCAGTTTTCGGAAATTTGTAAAAATTAAAGGATACAAGTTTCACAATTGAAATAATGTGTATTTGTTTCATAATGGGTAGTTATACCCGTATACAGCTATTCTCATAAAAAATACTAAGAGGCTTAAGACATTCCTTCTATAAGAAAAAAAATGTTTTCTTATGGAAGAGACGAAAATAGGTTAAATATGGACACCACTTAAAATAAAGAGACATTTATTACCTTTAAAATGGTTTTTATTTCAACCTTTTAGGATAAACGGTTTATGAAATATGTGCATTGGCATAAATGGCTGTAAACACAAAAATCAGTGCAAATTGGAAAACAAAAATCGCTACCACGCTTAAACGGGTCAAGATAATTTTTTTTTAAGAATTGTTCTCAATACTTCAAATATAATAGAAACAACTAGAAGAATATTAGTTTTTTCTAAAATGGTCGAGCAACCAATTTTTTTTTTAGACCATTTGATATAGACCGACCTAGTATGATTTTGGCGCCCTCTGAAACTGTCGCCCGGGGCAGGGACCCCGGTTTGCCCCCCCCCCCCTTAGATCCGGGTCTGTATATGATAATAACAATAATAAAAATTATTTATTAAGTAATATACATAATATGAATGTATAATTTTCAAGCTTACAATTAGATGTAAATATTATGTAGCTAGAAAATATTCTTTAGAAAGTTATTTTAACAAAACTACTTTAACTTTTATATAAAAATAAATTGTGTAGAGAAACATCCTATATATTAATTGTCTAAGCGGACGACGTTTGTGTATTGCCGTGCGGTTAAAGAGAAGTCAGTGTATTTAATGTAGGAATTAGAATGGTCAATAAGACTGACTACTGGAGTAAAAAGAAATGAACCCAAAATACCAAAAAAAACTGATTTTTTTTTAACAAAATTACGGAAAAAATTAACACAAACCAATTCTAATTTAAATTGTTTACCTAAAAAATCCGCACTGGATGCACCCGCCGCAAAACCCGACGCCGCAGCTGCGGCAAAATGTCCCAAATGACCCAACGGATGATGTAGCATAGCGGCCGTGGCTGCCGCCGCCTGCACCATATTGTGATGTCCCGCGTGACCGGTTGGACTTCCGCCGGCCACACTCACAGCCTGCACCGGTGTCGGTGACGAATGTGAAATTTGTTTTTGTTGTTCATTTGTGCCGGAAATTGACGTACGCGTCGTCGGTGCCAATATACTGTCAATTGTAAACAGTGACGAATGTGTCACCGACGTTGGTGACGATTGTGACTTAACGACCGGTTTAAAGGCGGCACGTGTCCCGGCAAATAGCATGGCGGCATTTATGTAACCGGCCGATTGTTGTGGTGAATGTCCACGATGACCAGACGGGCCCGAAGGACTGGTTCTTTGCGAGGTGGACGTAGGTGTCGACGTGTCAATCATTCTGGATGATAGCAAATATTCGTCTTCGCTACACGTGCCGCTTGTGTACGTGTCATCGGTGGTGGCCGTCGGGAATTCAGTGATTTCGGTAACCGCCAGTTTGTCCGTGACACCAAGTCGTGTGGTTTCGAGTAAATTTTTAATAAGGTGTTCCCAGTTTAAATCACTGGCACGTGATTGATGAAAAGTTTCCAGGTTGGCACTTAATAATTTATACACTATGTCACTATAATTGTTCAAAAAAAAAAGTCACTTGCAACACTGGAAAGATCAAAAATTACCGTATTCTCATTTTTTTTGTTTTCGTTCGTTCGTGACCTGTGCGTATCGGTGTGTGTCGTCAAATTGTGTCGTCATATGTCTTGTTGACTTGTTGGCGACCACGAGTCAAGTTAACTAGATGGGAACGGATGGGTTTTGATGGAAAATTCAACTCCATAAACGTGTAAAATTGATGAGTATCGTTGAAACCCCTCCCATGAGGACATCCCCTGTGAGAGATCTGTCTCGCGCACCCCCTCTTTCTGGCAGGGCGGAGCGTTTTCATTCATACGTTTGAGATGACACCACTTGTGTGTATACATACTGACTGTTTGGTCCTCTCCTGCTGTGTTTAAATGTGTGCGGCGTTTATCTTATTTATATTTGAACGTGTGTGTGTGTGTATGTGTGTGTACGCTACTCTTTACTGTTGTATAGTATATAATTCGGGCGTTAGTGATATTTAATGTTTCAAATGTTTTACTTGATCTGATCAATTTTATAAACAGATTGATGATATCGAATCTAAATTGCTCTTCTCTTACATAATGTACATATGCGTCATTGCACTCACTCCTCCGCGATTATCCGCATCCAAGTTTAGGTGCATCACTTTTAGACGGCGCTTATTAATTTAAAGCGATTATTAATTTTAGCAAAATCTGTCCATGATGGAATTTTTATTCTTTTTGAACATTTATTTAAGGTACCATCACAGTGTGATTTGGTCGAAAAGTAGTCAATTTTCACAATTTTTTTTCGGATGGATAGGATGGGGGAATGGGGATGAATTTTTTTTTACGATTAATACCACTATTTGACAATACAAAAATATTTTTTTATTTATTTTTATAATTATTACAATTTTTTTTAAAAAAAAGTGTCTTTAAAAAAGGCCGAAATTAGGTGCCCACGATTACGGCCGCAGTTTTTATCCGAAAAAAAAAAATCAAATAGATAATCAATCTGTAGGTAAACCGCTATGTTCCTATGGGAGCTTTTTTTCATTTGAAATTTGAAAAAATGGCGGCGGTTTGAATAAAAAGTACAAAATTTTTTACAGTTTTCCGTGTGAAAAAATAAGATTTCAAAAAAAAAAGCTCCTATCGAAACATAACGACTTACCTACAGATTGATAATCTATTTGATTTTTTTTTTTTTTTTTGGATAAAAACAGCGGCCGCAACCGTAGGCACCGAATTTCGACCTTTTTAAAAACACTTTTTTCAAAAAATTATAATGATTATAAAAAATAAATAAAATTAAATAAAAAAAATATTTTTGTATTGTCAAATAGTGGTATTAATCGTAAAAAAAATTCATCCCCATTCCCCCATTCTATCCATCCGAAAAAAAATTGTGAAAATTGACTACTGTGAAAAGTGACTCGGCAGAATCACACTGTGATGGTACCTTAAATTAAAAGTTTAAATTTTGCCTACGATTTTCAAACACTTTCTTGCTAATTACAGTCGACTCTCGTTAATTCAAACCTGCGATAATTCGAACCTCTCTATAATTCAAAGTTATCATGAGTTCCCTACAAAATCTCTTTATATTTCGAATTAAATCAATACATTTTTATGCACTTGGTAATTCGGACGAAAAAATCATTGCTACGTAACAAAACGATGCGTTAATTCGAACTCATCGGCGTTAAACACTTGACAATTCAAAGTTGCAGAGAGAAAGAGACAGAAAGATTGTAAGTACATTTGTACATTTTGATTGATTTTGAATACAGTGTACATTTTGATTGATTTTGAACCATTTGATATTTCAAACACTCGATAATTCGTAATATTTAAAAAGTTCCTCGAGTTTCAACTTAACGAGAGTCGACTGTAATTGCCATAGGAATAAACAAGTTTCCATTCCAGTGATTTAGTTTTTATTTTTAAAATTTTGAAAATCCATTTTCTTTTTTATTTAGGCTGAAAATCTTAAAATATAATCAACCTTACACTTGAAGTAGTAGCACAATATACATAAGGGTATACCTTTTCAAACAATTTTTGGGATGACTTTTCGAGAGGGTGTTATTAGTGACCATAAACTTTCAAGATGTTAAATTATTTTATTGCTTACAGCAAATACCACCCTATGTTCACTCCAATTGTACGTATATTTAAATTTGTTACCTGTTTTACAAGCGACGGTTTCTTTTTGCATTCATATAGATAAGTAGGTAACATGCTGCGAACAATACTGCTGATTATTGCCGTACTTGAAAAGTCATCTCATTTAAATATTGAAAAACTATACCTTTGTTTACGAAATAGTAGGTATTACTTTAAATAAATTTAAGACAAAATAACCTAATTTTTACACTGTTTCGCTAGTAATCGTTCACACATTTTTTATAATCTAACCAATTTTAACACTAAATTGAATTTGATGTCATCAAAATCAATCCATCCGTCAAACCATAAATTACTAATTACAATAATCACAAGAACTTATTTGTTTTTTTTTCTAATCAGCCCGTCAGTGCTGTACAAGTGTACACTTATAATTGAAAATGTAATGGTGTAAGCGCTGGGAATTGTAAAATAATTTTATTATCTACAAAGTAATTAAGAAATTGCTTTAGAGTGCTTGACTGTGTTTGAAATTTGTGTTAAATGGACCTTTTCACGTCAATTCGACCAGTCCTAAAAGTAAAGTTCTCAGATTTTTTTCATATTCACTATAATTTATCTATGTACCAGTAGAGCTATGTCCAATTTTGACATTTATTTCTCAAAATTATTATTTAGGCTCGAGATATTTTGCTTCGAAAATTGCGGCAATTATCACGTTTTTTTGCATCTCTTTTATAAAAAATTCTATATTTAAACGAGGGATTTGAATTGGATGATTTTTTGTGGGTAAATTCATGAAGCTCGATAGTACATTACAACATAATAAAACTTGTTCTATATTGTACAGTTTTATATTTCTATGCACTCAAATTAGGTCAAATTTGGACAGCCCTGGCCAAAATGTCTAATGACTTAAGTAGATTAAGACTGGTCGAATTGACGTGAAAAGGTCCAAATGTTAAATAATGTTACCTATGAGTTATCATTAAATATATTTGTCTTTAATAGTGAAACGCAAAAATATTTTTTGAAAATATTTAGAATAAAAGTTGTCGACTTTCAACAACGATTTAAATAACGGAAAACGCACATATTTCAAAACGACGTCACAATTTATAAACAAATATGTCGATTTTGCTAATTTTCATCTGCGAAGCGAAATTATGTTTTATTTCAAATATTTCCATTAAGCTTTAATAGACTGTAATAATAATCACCCAGAATTTAAAAAAGTACTTGTTTTTACTATGGCATATTATGAATTCAATCAAAGTTTTGAGGTTATAAAAATTGATGTTAATGTTTGTTTTCAAATTGTGACGTCAGTACAATGAGCCGTTTTTCGCGCCAATTTTTTCATTTAAAATTTTTTATTCTTCTGATGATTTTTACAAAATTTTACAAAAACTACTTAGGTACTATGAAAGAACAAGGCAATTAGAATATTTTTTTTTAATTCTAGTTAAATATTACATTACTAAAAACATTACACAGAGAGAAAAATCCTATAATTTTTGTAGAGAAAATTTCAGAAAACTTACCATGCTCCCCTATAATCCGTGCGCGATCGACGACCAAAATAAAAAATATGTGCTAGCATGGTAAAATTTAATGTGGTGCTAAGACAACTTTTATCACACTCTTATGCATATATATTATAGTTTAATTCTTGTTGTCGTACTCTTTCATTTGCGCATCTGACCTTTGCGACCTTATGTTGGTTGCACTGTACCTGTAAAAACATGTATACAAAAATGATTGCCAACAATATATTCTAATACATATACTAAAGATAGGTAAATAACAAAAAGATGAATTAAACGATCACATCATCCTAAGAGAGTGTAAAAGAAACTGACTACTAGCTGCATCAAGGTACTTGGTGCGAACTGTCTGACAAAGTTTCTTCCACTGTCCACACCTATGGTTCGCATGTAACTCGCCTAAGGGTGCATTTACACTGCGCGCTATGCGATGCGAGGCTTTGCTATGCGACGCAATGCTATGAAAACAAACATTTAAGAACATATTTAAATGTGCACATTGCGCGCTATGGACAGCGATGCGATGCTATGCTAGTAGCAGCTTTTATACGCAACAATTCAGTATGTTTGATTCTATCGCCTGAACTCGCCAGTATTGTGCTATTCAGTCATCAGTGATGGGTGTGGTTAAAACTTATTGAAGTCATTCGATGTTGTTCGCCAGTATGGAGTCAACGGTCAAAACTAGACAAAGCAGTAAAATAGAAAAGATGAAAATATATTTTTTATATACTATTTATAAATTTTTAATCGACTTAAAAAATTTTGATACTAAATTAAATTTATTATTGATAAAATTGAGAAGAAAAATTGAAAATTTTGAATTATTGCTATTGTATATCTATTTTAAATATAACTTTATAACTTTTTCAAATTTTCGCGGTCGTTTTCAACATTGATGTCAACAATCGATGGTTCGATATTTTTGTAAGAACATCGATGATTCGATGGCGAAAAATTAAAAGAATCGATAGTTCGATGTTGATGTTTTTTACTGACATCACCCATCCCTAATTTTCATGATCACTCGCTATGAAATAAAATGCTAGATTGAGCAAGCAGTGTGAACACATCTTGAACCATAGAAAAAGTTAATAGCATAGCCTAGCGTCGCATAGCAAAGCCTCGCATCGCATAGCGCGCAGTGAGAATGCACCCTAACTCGCTGATTGAGGTACATTTCATTACAGCGTTCCCAACACAACCAACCTTCTTTCTGTTTTTTTTTCTTTCTATTATTAGCATGTTAGCATGGTAATTTTTTTAATAAAAACAATTAAAAATTATTTTTTTGTCGGTAATGGAACTTTTTACTGTGCTGTTTTACAAATTTTACGGAGATAATATTACGAAAAGAACATTCCATCCTTTAAATTTTTTATGATTAATTATAATCTTTATATTTTTATCTTACAGAATTGAATATGTTCGTCTTTTACACGTCGATTGTAGTGCTGAGCACAGTAATTATTATAGGAATTTTCTCTCCGTGTACAAGTTATTTTGGTGTTTTATACCCCCAACATTTTGATTTGGTTTCTAGTTACTAACAAGTAAAGGTCCCGAGGCCGGACTTATCGATTTCAATGAAACTTAAATATATTGTGAAACACTAAAAACTAAGGGACACGTATTTTTTTTTATCTGCGGAAAAACGGTTTGAAGGGGTGAAATCGCCCTCCAAAAATTAGGGTAAAAATTTAATTTTTCAAATATCTCGAAAACAGTAAGAGATAGAGCAAAAGTTTAAATTGGCGATATTGCTCTTTTTTAGGGAGCTATCTATTGATATGCAATTTGTTCATATTACATCAACACGGGTGGTTGGGGGTTAAAATTTGGGAATTAATTTTGCAAAAAGGGGGTGAAAAATAAACAATATAAAAATTTTGTTTACAGATTTGAAATCTACGTGAAAAAATCTGATTGACCTATTTTTGCTCAATGCCCTAATATTAAGTCTAGGGGTAGTTAACTAGAGGGTGACTATGTCGAATAGTCGTACAATTTGGGTATTTCAAGAAGTTCTTCTTCATGGAAAATAGCTTAAGACAATTAGAATAACGTAGAAATGAAATTCTCGAATTCAAAATTGAGTTTGAACAACATTGTAGAGGGGGTGAGTCACCCTCTTAAATTACATACTAGTTTATATACACTAATTTTTTTACTATTAACACACTGATAGTGGGTAAAATAATGTCACAATAAGTGGTTCTGAAATTGGACTATCATATGTAAGGTCTTTATTAGGTTTGTTTTTTAATGGATATTATAGTTTTCCTTATCGAAAATTATCGATACCGAAAATTACATAACCTAACCTAAAATAACGAAACCTAAGAAAAACCTTACATACGATAGTCTAACTTCAGAACCATCTATTGTGACATTATTACCACCTGTCAGTGTGTTAATTGCAAAAATTTGTGTATGTAAGCTAGTATGTAATTTAAGAGGGTGACTCACCCCCTCTCCAATGTTGCTCAAACTCAATTTTGAATTCGAGAATTTCATTTTAGTTCAACTTCAGAACCACTTATTGTGACATTATTTTACCCACTATCAGTGTGCTAATAGCAAAAATTAGTGTAAATAAACTAGTATGTAATTTAAGAGGGTGACTCACCCCCTCTCTAATGTTGCTCAAACTCATTTTTGAATTCGAGAATTTCATTTCTACGTTATTTTAATTGTTTTAAGCTATTTCCCATGAAGAATAATTTCTTGAAATACCCAAATAGTACGATTATTCGACATAGTCACCCTCTAGTTAACTACCCTTAGACTTAATATTAGGATATTGAGCAAAAACAGGTCAATTAGATTTTTTGACGTAGATTTCAAATCTGTAAACAAAATTTTTATATTGTTTATTTTTCACCCCTTTTTGCAAAATTAACCCCCAAAATTTTAACCCCCAACCACCCCTGTTGATGTAATTTGAACAAATTGCATATCAATAGATAGCTCTTTAAAAAAGAGTAATATCGCCAATTTAAACTTTTGCTCTATCTCTTACTGTTTTCGAGATATTTGAAAAATTAAATTTTTACCCCAATTTTCGGAGGGCGATTTCACCCCTTCAAACCGTTTTTCCGCAGATAAAAAAAAATACGGGTCCCTTAGTTTTTAGTGTTCTACAACATATTTAAGTTTCATCGAAATCGATAGGTCCGGCCTCGGGACCTTTACTTGTAAGTAGGTAAGTAATAATACAGCCGTCGGTAAAACTCTTAAAATCTTGAAATTTCGACTAACTTTAAGGTGTTACCAGGCCAGAATTGAATTTCTGAATTCCCTAAGTTCACATCAGCCTTGGGATTAATAAATGAGTAAGTAAATCATTACGGAATCGTTAATGGTCATGAATTCATGAGAGATCGTTTATTATAGGTACCAAATGGTTTATTTTTATCATTAAAACTTTTATTAATTAGGTAAATAATAAAACAAATCAATAAAACCGACCATATTTTATTCAGAAGGGTATAAATCGAGATTTAATACTTCAAATTTCTGAAATCTTACATTTTCAAAACAATTTCTTTGTTCAAAGCTTAAACATTTCATTAATTTTTTTTCTTTGTATCAAAAAAATATTAAAATAAAAAAGTCAAAGAAATATTTTTTTTATTTCAAAAGATATTTTTTTGAAACCAAAAATAGTATCTTATACACTAAGGGACTAAAATGAGTTTTAATCCCGAGTGTGAAGTTGGTTGCCAGAAGGCCTGTAATGGCCCGAGAGCAACAAATCACACGAGGGATGAAAAAGAACACTTTAATACTGTGGTGTAGGTATATAGGTACCTACTATTTTTTGCAATTCCGAATAATTTAAAATTAAAAAAATTTAAAAAAATTACTTAAATGTCATTCAAATTGTATGTAATAATATTCCGTCAAGTAAGTATACTTTGGATAAATCAATCGAATTGTACAATAAAATATAAATGTTTGTCTCTATCTACAAGTTTGAATTTGTTTAGGTATTATTTTCAATTACCTAGTAACGCAATTTAATTTAAGTTATATTGCTGTAAATTGTGTGGTTTAAAAGCGGGAGCAAAATAATTTTTTAGTCCCTTGGAACTAAAAGTGGCACTTTACTCCCTATTATGAGGGACTAAATCATGTCTTTTAGAAAGAAATCATTTTGACGGTACAGGATTCAAATGTATTACTGTTTAGATTTTCAACCACAAATCAAAAACTAATCAATTTATTCGACTAATTGGTGCGGATTAATTAACCGAAAGTTACTGAAATTTGATCATGTGAATTAATCAACAATAATTACGATTATCGCATATTAATAATAAGGAAGAGAATTGACTATATATGCCTAAGTATAAGTAGACAGAGCAAAGGAGAAGAGCAAGGAGGGATTAATACCACAAATTAGAAATTAGTTGCCAATATAATTAGCTCAGCTTCAATGATAATATCTACGTTCAAAGGATTAATATATCTCATCCCTGGATATAGATACCTAACCATATACAAAATTTAGGATAATTACAAGAGAGAATCACATTTTATTATAGATTTAATCTTAAATAATTATATTAAAGAGATATCTTTCATAACTTCTAGTAAAATATTTCTTATATTACCCATATTACGTATCGATGATTGATCGACCTAGGTAAATATATACCGCGTTTCAAATACAATTGAGCATGAGTCATCGTTAAAAAATCAAATAATTCTTATATTCGAAACAAATCAATCTTCTATTCTTTTCTAAAAACAAACTGCAAATTTAAAATTTACGCTTTTGCCACAATGAAAGAGATAAAGCTAAGAAGACGGGAATTCCTTAAATTCGTAAGTGATAAGTCATGCTTAAATTTAAGTGAAATAGATTATACATCAGTTGTTTGTGATCTTCGACTTAAGATCCCAAAGGTACCTACCTCAAGGATTTGTATAGGTATAATTTATAAAAATATCAATGGATTTCACGTTTGCGCATACGCAGGTTGCGATGAAAATCACAGGGGACGAACTTAGGAATCAATTCGCAAAATTACCACCCGGGTCATAACTTTTTTTACTATTAAACCGATTGCTCTGAAACTTAAGCTGATTATTCGACACACTTTTAGTTCTCGTTGGAACTAGAATTAATTTTTTTCACCCCTAACTTTCCATTTTACAACCCTTTTGTGCGACAAAAAAATGAATTTTTTTTCGAAGTCCGCCATTTTGTTATTTTCGATAAAATTTCATAATTCTAGTTCCGACCACAGAATGACATATCTATAGATTAAGACTAATTAAGAATTTTTGATTTCAGATGTCCCTAAGAGTCAAAATCACCCGGACCATCCACGTTCTTTTTTTTTAAAGCGCCAACTTCAACTGATAATAATAGTAAGAAAGCAAAATTTAATTTATTCAAAAAAATTTTTTTTTGTTAGTACCTACCTTAAGATGTAAATAAAAACATTAAAAATTCAAAACTTTTCATTTGTTCTTTCTCAAAAAAAATGCCCCTAAAAATAGATATGAAAAACAGCGCGAATTACCAGACTACTACCTTAAAAAGAAAAGAAGTCAAAAATCCCTTTTTTTGTTTCTCACCAGAAGTTTTTGGAGAAAACGGAAAATGAAATGACTTTTATTTTTTTTATTTTTTTTTGCTCGTCAGCTACATTTCTGAGGAAAAATAAATTTTTGAGACGAAGGCGCTTAAAAAAAATCGCTCCATTGACAAAGCCAATGTGGGTTTATAGTCTAATAGTACTAAATTTTATCTATACATTAATTTTACATAAAAATTTTTTAAAAAGATATTCTTGTAGGGATTGCCGAGGAGAACATTTGTGCAAAATGTTAAACCCGGAAATGTTTTTTTATATCATGAATAGCGTTTTTTTACCTTTCACCGCTTACGTAGTGAAAACGGTGATAGATACATTAAAAAGTGTTAAGACCTTTCTTGTAGAGAATCGAATTCTCTACAAAAAAGTCCGGGAGAGCACCTGTCTATCTTCTACAGGTGAAAAGATACAGCGCTCCAAACGCGCACTCAAAAATTCACTTTTTCTAGCGTTCCGGTAAGGTTCCGGTCGGCACACCCTGCCGGAACGCTAGAAAAAGTGGATTTTTGAGTGCGCGTTTGGAGCGCTGTATCTTTTCACCTGTACAAGATAGACAGGTGCTCTCGCTGACTTGTTTGTAGAGAATTCGATTCTTTACAAAAAAGGTCTTAACACTTTTTAATGTATCTATCACCGTTTTCGCTACATAAGCGGTGAAAGGTCAAAAAACGCTATTTATGAATTTTCAGTATTGTTTAAACAATATAAAAAAACATTTCCGGGAGTTCACATTTTGCACAAATTTTCTCCTCGGTAATTCCTACAAGAATCTCTTTTTAAAAATTTTTTATATCTATTCTAAAATTAATGTTTAGTGAGATAGGGCTTAAAAGTGCTATTGGACTATTACTGTATTTAGTATTATTAGCAACAGAAAGAAAATTACAAGCTACTTGCGATACTCGCTAGGACAAACGCGTGCACACGCTTGCAAGTGTCCTAGATAACCACAGCCTTACAACAATATTGTGAATACAAAAAGTATAAATAGACAACATCCTATAGTAGTACCCATATGTTTTATTTGTCAATAAATAAAAAATTAAACAACGAAACTCAACTAAGAAACAAGACAAAACTAAAAATCCCACCATAATTCTCAATTCACCATCTCTTTTTGACACATTTCCCACGACAGTGCCGTTTTCTAAATTTCAACAATCCGAATTACACAGTAAATAATAAAAATAAATGTCACTCGCTGGCTACAAGAGCGCGTAGCCTGCGATGCAGCCAGGATACATTTAAAATACATAGTACAGAGAAAAAAAAGAAAACAGGATCCCTCTCGCCGCTCCGTACCGAACCAATGACAAAAGTGAATAGGGATGATAACAACCCTCATTGGAAACAAGGGGTGGAGCAGAGACAGCCCCGAGTAACGTAATGTTGTCTCCTCGCTGTTATAGTACAAATACCGTTTAACATAATTATAGTATACCGTATACATGATACAATGTGCTTTCTCAGTGTTATATTCAGGTTAGGTTACCAAATGGATGTGTTTTAGTATACCCAGAGCATTCATCAGTAAATGTGTACTCTTGTCGGATTCTTTTTTTTTGTTTAAAATATTTGTTTATTAAAGATTTTTAGGTTTAGAAAAAATACTAGGGATGTGCGAATAGTGCTCGAATCGAATAGTGCTATTCGATTCGATTTCGAATCGAATAATTCGACTTTTCGAATAATTCGAAAAAAAATAGAATTATTCGATATTTCGAATAATTCGAAAAACCGAATTATTCGTTTTTTTTCGAATAATTCGAAAAATCGAATTATTCGTTTCATTTTTTCGGATAGCTCGAACTTTTCTTATTTTTTATTTTTAAGACTCAAACATACTAAAAACTTTAATAACATAATTTGTATATATTATATAGTTTGGTTTACAGAGCAGATTCATCCAAAAAATAATTAAGTATTTTTAACTCGCATTGTGTTCTTTTGTCATATTTTTATGTTTCAACGAATTTTCGAATCGAAAATTCAGCTATTACAGCCACTGTCATGGGGCAACTTAAGTTCGAGATAATGGCAGAAATTTGCTTTGAGGTCCTTGAAACTCGAAAATGATATTCACTAAAATTTATATAGGTATAATATAATTACATATTGATCCATCGTTACATAACTACATAAGTTTTTGTAACAATAAACTTTACTAGTGATTAATTTATCCTGTGATTTAAGCATAATGTAATTTTTCATTTATGAAATTATTGTAATGTATCCGATTTTTTTTATATTTAAATTAAATGTTTAAAAATCTCAAAGAATCAAAATAAAAAACAAAAATTCGAGCTATTTGAAAAAAACTAATAATTCGACTTTTCGAATTATTCGTTTTCTTTCGAATAATTCGATTTTTCGAATTATTCGTTTTCTTTCGAATAATTCGAATATTTTTCGAATAGTTCGATTTTTCGAATAATTCGCACAGTCCTAAAAAATACTTTTTTTATTAATCGATTTCAAAAAGGAGCCGTTATATTAATTCGACCCGTATGCATGTAATATTGTTGAAAATGTGGGCATCTGAGCAAATGTACCAAATTTCGTGAGTGTTTGACCACGTATTTCTCAAGAACTACGGATCCGATTGTAATGATTCTTTTTACATTGATTTAGGTATCTTTCAGCTTAGAAATGACACTAATTTTATCGAAATCGATTTAATAGTTTAAGAGATATGCACATTTAATTTTTAATAGCGATCATTTTCACATATATATGGGCATAACTACGACAAATATGTACGGATTTGGATATTTTTTGTTTGAAAGAGTATCCATTCGAGGTGGACCATTCGACCATACAAATTTAATCAATATCTGTCCATGAACTTTGACGATATATCACGGAACTCACCAATGGCGAACAGCACACAAATCGAAATTTATTTATTATACATAGGCAGTGGCTGATTAGGTACCTTTCGGTAATCACTTTAAAGGGTATAAGAACTTAAAAAAAAAAAAATAAAACCGACTTCAAAATAATATAAACACTAAAAGTATACAAAAATAATTACGCCATAAATCAAAACACAAACGTGTAAACTGACAGTTTTTAAAGCTTGGGCCAAGATAGTATTAGTAGTTGGAGCTCTAGGATAAGTTATAACATTATATTATATAGTTCAGTTAACTTGACTCCAACTTCTTAAATGCTTCACGACGGGAATTATATCTAAATAATCATGCAACAAGCTAAACCATCCTAGAATTTTTTTAAAATATGTATAAGTAGTTTGAAACTCTAGACAATGTTTATTTATACACAGACTATGTAGGTTACAAACACCAAGGGGTTCCGCACCACATAAAAAATTGTTTAGAATTTTAAATTGTATTTTGAATATAAAAAATGCCACATTTATTTTATTTGGAGAAATTCGGCTGAACTCTTTAGTGAACAACCCAAATCAGAGACGAGGAGTCAAGATTTATCTTAAGACCAAGGACGCAGGACAAGATGGGGCCATTTTAGCTGAATGGGTTGGATTGGACTCCATCTTGTCCCTCAATATTGTCAACACAAATGAATTTCAATTGATTGTTTGATTAAGGAGATATCCTACAGGTGAGACAAAATGGGAAGAAATGCAAATTTTTGTATTTAAATATATTTTATGAAAATGTTAAACGTTTGTTGCTATTTTGTTTGGTTGAATTTGAAAGACTTTCAAGTAAAGGTCCCGAGGCCGAACCTATCGATTTTGATGAAACTTAAATATGTTGTAGAACACTAAAAACTAAGCGACACGTATATTTTTTATCTGCGAAAAAACGGTTTGAAGGGGTGAAATCGCCCTTCAAAAATTAGGGTAAAAATTTAATATTTCAAATATCTCGAAAACAGTAAGAGATAGAGCAAAAGTTTAAATTGGAGATATTGCTCTTTCTTAAAGAGCTCTCTATTGATATGCAATTTGTTCAAATTACATCAACAGGAGTGGTTGGGAATTAAAATTTGGGGATTAATGTTGCAAAAAGGGGTGAAAAATAAACAATATAAAAATTCTGTTTACAGATTTGAAATCTAAGTACATCAAAAAATCTATTTTACCTGGTTTTGCTCAATGCCTAATATTAAGTCTAGAGGCAGTTAACTAGGGGGTGTTGGTATCTATTTGTGTGAGTCGGAACACACCCGTGTGATTGATGATATTGATAAGATAAACATCGCACACATAATGCGTAACCAACTAATCAATTAATCATTGATTGCGGTCGGCCTCTGGGGATGTTTTGTTTGGTTTCGGATGCCGAAGCCATGAGATTGAAAGTGTTAATAAAAAAATCTTGATCACAAAAACTTCATCATCAAAGCTTAACTATCCCGTCTTGCCCCACTTTCCCCCACCCTAAATTATTTTGATTCACTAATTTAATATCATTATTATTATTATTAGATCACGATAATAATTATCATGATAAATTAGCCGTCGGGAAATATAGTTTAATGTCCTCATTTTCAATGTATAGAAGAGCGGAAGGAGATTCCCCCTCGCTCAAGATTTCTACCCGCAGGCATCCTAGTATTATTTATATGGATACAAACATTTGTCAACAGTTTAATAATGTATATAATCACATAAATTTTTGTAAATCAAATTATCTCCAAATTATATTTTGATTAATTTTCTTTTTTCTCATCCTACGCAAAATAAATTTTTAATTTCGAAATTCTCTCACACGTACGTAGCCGATGGCATATTTTTTTTTGCGTGTAGTCGCGATATCTGATGATTATCATATTTACTGTCTTGTTAGAAACAATCTCGAAAATTCTCCGAATTGAAAATAATTGTCAAAACAACAATTAATTAATTAGGCGAATTAAAATTTTTATTCGTGGAAAGCTTAACGGGCGAATCGAATTATTTTTTTCGTCTCAAATAACCAGGGTAAAAATGTAACTTGCATTCTACCTGAACGTCCAAAACTTTCTACAAGCTTTTACAGCTGTAGCCAATTTTTAAAATATTACTTCTGCAAAACTAGTAAATTTAAAAAAAAAAAAAAATTAAAATAATCTAGAATCTGAAATCTTTTTCACTTTTATTTTGCTAATCAAGTCTTAATGCCTCAAAGCAAAGTATTTCATAATCTAAAAATCTACTTTCTAATATTGTCCACGCTACAATTAATGCCTTCTGGCCAGATATTATCCTTACAAAATTTTTTTTGAAACTGGATTGGTTAATATTTTAATATTTTTATTGGTTTTCTTATTATAATTTATCCACGTATGTTATATTGTTATGCGCATCTTAGTACAGTCACTCAAGCATTTTAGTAAATAAATTCACTACACACTTTAAAAACGACACATATTATCATGTAAACAGTAAACGACATATATCGTGTAACGCATTTCAATGATATAAGTATACCTAGTTTGTTTTTTTATTATTTTTTTTTCAGGCCAACCATCTAGATATATTTTATCGATACTAATATCTTTAAAATTCAAATAAATTCGTTCGTTTATTAAAACAATAATAAATTGTATTCCTAACAAAATTAACAAACTTTTCTATATGTATTTAAAACCTCATCCAATATTATTTAAAATATTGCCATTGAAAGATTCACTATATGGTTATAAGTAAATGCAAAGTTTCTGAGCGATCAAAGTCCACTTTACAGTACTCCGTTAAATAAATGAAAGTAAGAGTCTACACCATTAAAAAAATCGTATTTGTAAATCTACTTAATAAATTTGTAACACTGACTGACTGACTGGCTGACTGACAGACAACGCACAGCCTAAACCATTGGGTTTGGAAGAATGAAATTTTGCACAGGAGTTCCCTATGTAACGTAAGTGCCCACTAAGAAAGGATTTTTGAAAATTCGCCCCCTAAGTGGGTTAAATAGGGAATGCAAATTTTTATGGAAATTCGTTATTTTTGAAGTTAGAAAAATATGTTACTATGACTATTAAAATAAATAATATCTTATATAATGAATCTTTAACTTTGACTGACAGACAACGCACAACCAAAACTGTTGGGTTTAGAAGGACGAAATTAAGCACAGGAGTTATGAAAATTGGCGTTTAGGCTTCTATTTATAAAAAAAAGTCAGTTGTTTCTGGAAATTTATTCCCTAAGTAGTTAAAACAGAAAATGAAAGTTCATATGGGAAGTTCGTCATTTTTGAAGTTAGAAACGTGGATATTGATTTAGGCTTTTGAAAAACATTAAAAAAAAGTGAGCAGAAAGTGAGTACCTAATAAAAAGATGTTGTCGATGGGAAATCCCATCGGGCATACGGCTAGTAGCTAGATAAAATATATTCAATTTTATTGAACTACCTGATGCAATTATAAAATCTATACCTTTGTAATGTTGCCATTATTATGAATTTCTTAATATTATTTTTTTTTTAACTTCCCATTGGAAATTATTGTAATGGGTCCGATTTTACGAATCGCTAATTGTAACATATCTCCAGTTTCAAGGTCACTAGAATCCGAATCCATCGTTTTTAGCGTGACGTCTGTGTGTGCGTTCGTTAGTTCGTTCGTTCGTTCGTTCGTTCGTTCGTGAATTTTTTTTCTTCTCGCATATCTCGAGAACAAATAATTATATCAACTCCGGACTAATTTCATTAGATGCGTAAATCAAAAAATGAAGACCGGATAAAGTTTTCAGCAAATTCGGATTAGCGGTTTGTTTTTTATGATAAAAGAACGGAATTAACTTTATTAACATAGCATAGATTATATGGATTTTTTGCCATCTCTTTATTATATATAATGGCCTAATAACCTTCTGTGATATTAAAAACGCCATAGTAAATTATTGTAAAATTAAAAAAAAAAAAAAAAAAAACTAAACGGAAAAACGAAATAAGAAATTTTTTGTGAAATATTTTTTGTCTCGCGTATCTTGAGAACAAATGATGTTATCATTTGTTTGATAAGGGTGGAGCCCCCACCCTTAGGTACAAAGGCGAAGCCCCCGGTGTGGTGCAAGGGGCAAAGCCTCTATCCGTGGTCCAGAGGAGGAGTCCCCTGAATTAAAAAAAAGTTATTCATTTGCAATAGTCTTTAAGGGCATCCAATGAGAAGTTGACAGTGTGGGTAGACCTGTCCCCCAAATTTTTTATATTTATATTTAATGAGGTGCATTAACATCTGCGGTCATGAGCACCTCAACAAAAATAGATTTAATATTATTTATTTAATTTTAAATTACTTATTTAAGTAGGTATATCATTGTATTACTATATAAATAAGCAAACTATTTCAAGATCTATTACTTTTTTTTTTTAGAACGTAGTGTATTTTTATACATTGTATATACAGTGCAATATTACTTGAGTGAGAGATATAAAAACTAATAGCGGGAGTTTAGATATAATTACTCTATATATCCATCTTTATTGTAAAAGTATTTTATCTTCTTAATGTACCAAAATATGTATATCTCTTACTAAAAATATATCCTTCCTTTTTGTTGGACTTTGATCCTCAAGAATTCTGCGTTTACCTACCTACTTGATAATAATTTGTCATTTTATAAAGCAAGCCTGACAACAAAAATGACAATAAAATATTTTCAAACCGAATTCAAGATTATATCGTGCCATTACCGCCGATTTGTCGTAAGCCACACTTTTATCGAAATTGAGATTTTTATTGCAAGCAACATTTTAAACTGTAACGGATCAAGCAGTGTTAAGGTTTTTCTCCAAAATTCGTTAATTAGCGAGTTATAGCAACAGCTTAGTTTATCGTTAATACAACACATTTCCACATTTTAGCGTAACCGACAATAACCATCTTTATCGTAAGGTTAATAAAATAATAGGAATAATACGCTCAGGCGTAATAAATAATACGCTCAAGCGACAGCAGAAATATCGCAAGCACCATACAAATATTTAAAAAATTCTTCTCCTGGAAAATTTGATATTTGTCGGTTACGCTAAAATAGCGGTAATGGCTCGATATGCCATCAGATTGAAACCAGAATCCATAAGAAGACAAAGTATCTATGTCTCAGTTTAATAATTCGATTGAAGTATCCATAAATTTTTTTTTTTGCATTTTTAAGGATAATTTATTTATTGCCTATTTACCATAAAATAATTTATGTCAGAAAGTTGACTTTAAAATAATGCAAATTCATTGATACCAATTAAATAATAGAATTTTTAATAGAATTAATAAATTTTTTAATTTCAAAATTTATTTTGATTTATTTTAATTTATTAGTTTGACAAGAGCAGAAATTAATTGATAGGTAATAGTAATGAAAGTAAAGTGAAGTTTCTTTTATTTTATTTTTAGTGAGTAGAAATATTAATTCAGTCGTAGGAATGCTCTTAATATTAATTATGATTATTATTTTCTTATTCATTAAAAATAAAATTTCTTGGTAGTGACATGTTACTATATCCTTACTATATCCTTACTGTATATACCGAGTTGAACCTAATATTAATTTAAATAATATAAATTACGACATTAACAATGTTGTGGATAAATTAAATAATTTGAACTAATCACTTAAGGTACCATCACAGTGTGATTGGCCGAAAAATAGTCAATTTTCGCGATTTTTTTTCGGATGGATAGGATTGGGGAATGGGAATGAATTTTTTTTACGATTAATACCACTTTTTAACAATACAAGAATATTTTTTTTATTCATATTGATTTATTTTTTATAATTATTATAATTTTTTGAAAAACTGTCTGCGGCCGCAGTTTTCATTTGGAAAAAAAAATCAAATAGATTATCAATTTGTAAGTAAGCCGCTATGTACCTATGGGAAATCTTCCTATTTTCCACATGGAAAACTATAAAAAATTTTGTACTTTTTATTCAAACCGCCGCCATTTTTTCAAATAAAAAAAAAAGCTCCCATAGGTACATAGCGGCTTACTTTTACGTAATATGTGCCATTTTTAAAGTAGATACAGCGCCGGATAAAGGGGCGGGCAAGCCGGGCAACCGCCCGGGGCGCCAAATTATGAGGGGCGCCGACAGGGCCGGATTTAGGGGAGGTAGCCGGGGCACGTGCCTCAGGCGGCATGTTGTGGGGGGCGCCAAAATAAGGCATGTGACGGTTTTTTTTTGCTCGTCACTTGTTTTTGACAGGGAAAAGTAAATTTTTTTTCTACAGGGGCGCCATCTTTTGACCCTGCCCGGGGCGCCACTTAGGTTAGGTCCGGCCCTGAGTAGATACCTATAATTTTTTCAAATACTTAGTACAAATTTGCTACTATTACTAGCCTATATAAGTACATGATCCTTGGTAATACACAAAACTAAACCGCCTGTTTACGCTCGTTTTAATTTCAATAAAAAAATAAATCGAGAAAAAGATGTAAGTATGTATTTCCATTTGAACATAAAGCCCGCTGGTGGTCATTCAACAATAAGTTCCGTCAGTGGTGTTGAAATTTCAAAAGATATTTGGAAAACTTATTACACGTATTTAATAACAGAAATTAATCAGTAACTTAAACTTGTAAAGAAATCTGTAAGTATATTTCTGCTTGACTTCAAATTTCTACTTAAATGGACAATATGTATAATATTATAGTATGTATTACTGTTTCTATTGATTGATTATAATATATAATATAAACAAAATAAGGCCATATGTTGTTATTTCTTCAAATAATGTATCCAAAAAATTTTTTGAATAGTTAAGATATTATAATCGAAAATCCGGAACGAATTTCGGTTTTAAATTTAAAATAAATTCTTTAATTTCTCGAAATTTTCTGCTTAAAAATATTTAACTATATACCTAAATATTAAACAATTAACGTAGCTCTACAAGTACAATTGCATTCGGATTAGAATTGCAAAAGACTTTTATCAAATTTTTATTTGAAATCATAATGAAATAAATTCATCAAGAGTGGATACAAGGGGTCTTCACGAGGGTCGGAAAGCAAAAAAGAAAAGTTAATAAGGTTTGGTTTCACAAAAAGGAAGTTTTCTTTAATTTAGTGACGTCATCAAGATTAAAAAAAATTTTTAATGTGTTAAAAACTGTAAATAAAAATGAAATTGGAAGCGAATCCTAGGTTTTCGAACTCGTTATTTTTATTTTTACCAAAATTAGGCACCTAAGAATACTAGGAAAAATATTTCGGTGGAGTCAGTCATATTTCTAAAAGAAATTTCGTCATTTTGACAGTGAAAATGAAAATTTCACGTCCAGATTACCCTAATTCATAGTGATGAGATAATGCAAGACCAAGACCAAGACTTGGCAGTCTTGGTCTTGGTCTTGTTCTTGTATTAAGAATTTTGGTCTTGGTCTTGCTAGAGCAGTTTGGGTCTCGGTCTTGGTCTTGGTCTTGCAAAATGCAGTCTTGGTATTGGTCTTGGTCTTGGCATTGCTAAAAATCTAACGAATTTTTTCCTTCTAAACTCAGAATTTTCTCTCTTTACGGTATTAATTATACTTTCAAACTATTTAAATAGTTTAGCAAGAGTCTTGCTTTTTTCCTGCTTTTGTCTTGGTCTTGCTCACTTGAGTGTTGGTATTGATCTTGCAGCCATACTTATAGTCTTGGTCTTGGTCTTTCTCTTGTTATACATAGTCTTGGTCTTGTAAAAAATGCAAGACCAAGACAAGACTGCAAGACCAAGACTAATTTTGCTCATCACTACTAATTCAACCAGTCACCGTAATTCAAATTGCTCTCATAAGCTTGATTTGAAAATGAAAGAAATTTTTAATTTGATGACGTGACCAAGTTTACTAAAATTTTTCAGTGCCTCAGTAACCGTTAATGAAAAAACAAAATGATGCAATTGGAAAAGAATTAGGTATTGGTTTTGGAAGGCGGTCTTTTGATGCTATCCCAAATACACAAACTAAAGTTAGACAATGGTTATATAACCGTTGTATAACATGGGTTATAAAACCGTAAATGTTATAAATTAGTTATAATAACGTTTCACGAACGTTTGACAAACGTTGTCATAGCCGATTTTGCCCAGTTTTTTTACAACCGTGGTTATATTCTAGGTTAATTCTAACGTTAGATTAACGTTATAAGAAAACGTTAAGCGAACGGTATTTTTAAATGTTAGATTGAAGTTTAATAACAACTTTAAAGTAACGTTATTTACTAACGTTAGATTAACGTTTAATTAGATCTTTAAACTACGGTTATTTTCTAACGTTACTCTAAGGTTTAAAAATAACCTTAAAGTAAAGGGGTTATATATTAGTTATAATAACGTTTCACGAACGTTTGACAAACGTTGTCATAACCGTTTTTGCCCAGTTTTCTTACAACCTTGGTTATTTTCTGGATTGTTTCTAACGTTAGAATAACGTTTAATAGTAATTTTTTACTATTAATTCCGACGATCTTAAATTAAGAAAAGACAATTCAAATTTACAAGATAAATTTATTTTAAATTCAGTTGTAACAGTAACAAGCTTTGGTACAAATTAGTTTTTACAAGTAACAAAAATACGTATTTCTTTTACCATATACAATATATTTAATACATTAATTACGTATAAAGTTTTCTGAATTAAAAATGTTTTATTATAAACAATGGAAAACAGTTGTATTATAACGAATTGAAAAATTAAAGATATTTTTTAATAGAGATAGGAACATTTAATTAATTATTTATTAATTATTAAAAATTAATATAAAAAATTTTTTTTAAAATTTAATATGTAATAATTACATTTAATGTAATAATATCTAGAATCCTTTATTTTTAGCAATTTGTTTACTTGAAATTTCAAAGCAGATATATGCAATAAATAATTTAATAACAGTTTAGTTATAATTTATACTGATTTTAAAACTTCTACATTTTGTTTCAGAGAAATAAGAACATATAAATTTTAACATGTAAAAAAATTTTTAGGAGTAGAGTATGCTTAATTTTTATATAGGTGTAATTTTTATGTAGTACCCATAGGGCCATAGTATTTAATTTTAAAATAATATTTTTTGAAAACAAAAATGTAACTGTAGAAAAAAAAGTATAACTATAAAAAAGTATAAAAATTTTTGCTAAATGTTATTTGCGTTTTTAAATAGTAAAGTTCTACGTTAATTTAACATTTACTTATAATTAATATAATTTTGCTGAAAAGCATTTAACGTTGTAGTTTTAAGGACCAATTCCTATTTTCATCTTTAAATGGTTTATCCTCATTTTTCAACTCTCCAGATGAAATACTTGCAACCGCTTCATAATTTTCACTAACAAAACATTCAAAAGTATTTTCTGAATTTAACAAAACATTATCCACAAACATGGCAGCACTATTTTCATTTTGGAAAATATTATTATGAGTATTATTTTGAACGATTTCACTGCTTTTCACATTATTATTTAATACCTACTGATTTCACTTTTCTTTTAAATGTTTTACGGATAATAATTTTATTTTTAAACAACGATTTCATTTTTTATAGATAACATATTTAAGTATATGTGGAAATTGCTTGCAATAAAACCAATCACTTATATATCAGTTATAATGAAACTGACGCTAAATATATGGACGCGTGTGTTTCAGCAAAACTTATGGTTTAGAATTAATTATAAAATGGTTATATTCGAACCGTTGTTGTAAAATGATTATATTATAACCGATAAATTAAAATATGTCGTAAAATAGTTATATTGTAACCAGAAGTTTAAGATATGTTGCAAAATGGTTATATTATAACCAGAAGTTTAAAATACGTTGAATAATGGTTCAATGTAGGTAAAATTTCAAACTATCAATTTTATTCTGTATAATTATGACACCTACATAAATTTTGTAAGTTAATCTAAGATTAATGATACAAACAATTTACAAAAATTATTCGTACTTTTTATGTACATAAATAAAGAAATCCTTATTGTTAAATTTCGATAGCAAAAAAATAAAATCTAAAATTTGTTATAACGATTTAAAATAAGATATAAGGCGGTTGATTCCAGTATGACTTTTAGTTTATAATGGCTATATTATAATCAGTTTCATAACCTTTATACCTTTAAGTCTGGAATAGGTTACGAAGTTACAAGTTCCTCTTCAACTAAAAAATAACCAAATGTTGTGAGTCAGTTTTTAAAACGGTGTTAAGAAACTTTTGTATGCTGATTACATTATAGTTTTAAATCAACGTTAAAAAAACGATTGAAGTTAACTAATTTATTGTAAAGTTTAAGTCTAACTTGTGATTAACCCTTCAATACCTACAAGGAATTTTCTAACCAATTTAAAACTAATTTATTATTATCGGCAAAAGTTAGGATCTAACCTCGGTTATAAGTTGTGTATTTGGGATAGCTTAATAAGTACATTTTTTTAAAATTTACAATGTTAAATTTGCTAAATTGTAACCCCCTCCTAATTTGTGAGCTAAAGATATTATTGCATAATCATAACTTTGTTTGTAAGTTTCGAATTATTTTTTGTGTCACCTATAAAGTGTATTGTTTCAATCATTTTGAGTTATTAATTTGTAAAAATAATTATTTAGTATTCCGCAATATTTTTATTAATTAATTAACGCTTTTAAACAAACCATATAGAAAAATTTTTTTGTCTCAAAATGCCGGCCTTTTTACTGCCAGTGATAAGTACAATAGATAAGGTTACAAAAAAAGGAAAGGAAAAAAAAATCAAAAATCAAAAAGTCAAAAAATCCCAACATCAAAAAAGTGAACCCTAGGAATTTACAAAATATAAATTATAGATACTAAACTATGCTGATAAAATTAAACATTGTTTAGAATTATATCGTTTTTCGGAAAATCTGTCACAGATGGCGGCACCTGTACAGTGGCGAAGCGAGGGGGGTGCAAGGGGTACTATAATGACCCGGGCGCCACTTTGAGAGGGGCGCCAAAAGCTAATAAGAGGAGCGTAAAAAGCTAGTAGAAGGGGCGCTATTACTTTAATTTTTTTGTGTTTGTCATTAGAATGAAAATCTAATTTGTTAGATGAAAATCTAGCGAAATTATGAAATTACTTCCAGGTTATGATTTCAAATATATATATATATATATATATATATATATATATATATATATATATATATATATATATATATATATATATATATATATATATATATATATATATATATATATATATATATATATATATATATATATACACAAACAAAGCATTGGTGAGTAAAAAAAAGTTCGTTAAGGCAACTTTTAGGGAAATATTTAAAATACAAATTTACGAGAAAGAATTTTTTCCGAAATTTTAAATGCACCGTTCCACTACTAAAAATTTTTAAAATTTTAGAAATTAACGGGGGTGCAAATAAAGCGTCACGCACCGAGCGCCAGTTATGCTCGCTACGCCTCTGCACCTGTACCAGTAAATATATACATACCACAGCATTTTGAGCCGCCATATTAGGGGACGAGTTAACTCGTCTTAATCATTTAAACAGTTAATATTTTCAATTAAACAAAAACTGAATGATTATTATACCCTATTTCAAATACAATTGATCATGAGTCAAAGTTAAAAAATTAAATAATTCTTATATTCAAAACAAATCAATCTTCTATTATTTTCTAAAAACAAACTGCAATTTTAAAATTTAGGTGAGGGCAATAATGAAAGAGATAAAACCAAGAAAACTGAAATTATTTAAATTCATAAGTGATGAAGCATGATTAAATTTAACTGAAATGGACCATATTATACAATTCCCACATTCAATTTTTTCTCTGAAAAAAATTCCCATAAATAGGATAACCTGATTGCACAATAATATTTAGAGTGTAGGGATTGCTTTAGTTCTAAAATAAAATCCAAGCTACTGTTCATCCAGATAAAAATTTTCTTAACAGACTTTTATAATTATCAATTAATTTGCTAACACTTAAATTTTCTATATCTATTTATGAAGAATTCGGATAAATCGAAGCAAACGAAGCCTAGGAAATTTTGTTATACAATAATACCTCGCTTACGGCGGTATTTGCGAGGGAAAAATTTCTCAATTTTTTATTTTTCAAACTAAAACCGCAGATAATTGAAATGGCAATTGGTGAATCCGCGATAGATGAGGTATTACTGTACAATAGAATATAGTATTTATATTTTCATTTTTACTTGGTTTAAAAAATATTATCATCTTAATAAAATGTTGAAATTTAATTAAAATTATCCAGTGTGTTTGGTCAGAACATTCCATTGTGCCACTACATATTTAGAGTGCCATATTGCTTATTTAGTCGCTATTTTATTCGTGGAAGGCTAAAAATATGATAAGTTTATTTGTATTATAATAATAATATAATAATAAAAAAGCAATTAAGGATAATAGCCGAGTGAAATATTGCAATGATTTTCTCTTAGCTCGAGCAACTCGAGCTGTATTCATCCGATGACAAATGACACTTGAGCTGACGGAACAATTAAGTTATATTGTGCGATGTTGTAGGTGCCGTGTTAAATGTACTATCATCAGCTCCACTATTCATTGTGTACGTTCAGTAGATATACCACATATCAAATAAAATTCAAGCTGTAAAAGCTCTTATCGTGATCAATGAGATTTAAAAAAAATATAAATAGACTGAACGAATACTCTATAAATGAATTGGTTGGTGAACTGGATTATTTAGATGGTGAAAAATCAGTTAACAGGAACCAATTCCTACAATTTAGGAATAAATTTTCTTCCATCACAATTTGATAAGGAATATTTTACGCCTTCAGAAATGTCTAACTAAAATTTTTACATATGGTATTACTGACAATTTAATTTATGTGCATTAAATCGCATAAGAATATTGTACTTTTTCACTTTTGCCGTGAAAAAAAAAATTAGGGCAGATTTTTATAGCGAAAAAAAATAGTAGAAAACTTTTCGTTGGTCATTTTACCAGTAAGCACGATAAAAATGCAACAAAAGTTTTTATCGGTACCTAATTGATTTTAAATCCATAGCACTGAAATACCTTTTTTAATTTCAAATATTATTGAGTGCTTGTGAGATATTACTACGTATGACAAACTTTTGTTTGCATTTCAACACACATTTCAACACACGCAGTATTGATATGTTCCATTATCGTTCAGTTAAACTTGTAACTGTTAAACTGTTTCTGTTCTGTAAAATTGTAACTGTTTCTCGAATCAGAGTACTAATACACATAGGTGATTGAATGGTTGTTGGGCTAGGACGCCTGTCGAGCATGTAGGATCGTTAGTGTAGTGGTTAGCATGCCTGGCTAGTTACCAGGAGATCCTGGGTTCCATCCCCGGCCGATCCGGATAATTTTTTCAATCACTTTGTGATTTTTAATTTACACTGAAATACCTATTAAATAATAATATGAATTATACTAATTTATTTTATTCGTTAAATTGTTTCACCGTATTACAAACGAACTTTATATTTTTTCTAAATAAATTTGTGTTTTCTGCAACTCAAATTTGTTGTCTAAAAGCAATTTAATTCGAAGAACTGCCAACCCAAAAATACTCCAGCTAAAGCTGTCGTATTTTTACGAGTTGACAGTTACTCTTGATAATTGCTAGGCAACAAATTTTCGTTATACGTAACCACAAATTTATTCGAAAAAATACAAACCTCTCGTATAATAATAAGTGAAAAAAGCAGGTAAGTAAAAATTCGTCAAGTGTGAATTGGACACGCATTAAGCCAGATTTCCTCAGTGATTAGAACTTTCATAGCGCTGGAAATAAAATATAGGGAATTTAAGTACATTTTTTACGATTTATTATACATTATATAAAATATAAATGTCTGTATATATTCCACAACGTTACTTGCACATTTTATTCTGAAACCTATGAAAAACTGGGAACTAAGAAACCCCTTAGTGCGTCTCCAACACGCATTTGAGGGATTTTTTAAAATTAAAAATATTTATTAAATTTATTTCGATTATAAGGTTATGTCACAGTTATGTCACTTAAGTTCAATACACTACTTTAAGTACCTATTTAATAGCAATGGTACTTGCTACTAAAATTTCACTACTGAATCTTAGTGCTACTAATGCTCCTAAGCTTTATTAAGATTAACATAGCGATTTAATACACACCATATTTGTAGTAGCACTTCCAAAATACCGCTACTATCTTTAGTAGTAATTATGCCCATGGCCCTTTGTTATTAAATTTGAATTTTATTTAAACTTAAGTCAAAAGACGTATCCATTCTACATGTTTCTTTATAACATTCGTTGATGGACATAATTTCGATTTAAGAGTTTTTCACCATTTTGTGATGTAATACATATTAAAGACTGGGGAAGAAACAAGATGAATACAGACGAACGATGTAAGTGAGATGAATAAATTGCAAAAACGACACTGGATCTACAACATATCAGTTAAACGGGCGTACATCTAGATAAATACATATCAATATATCATATTATTATATTGACTAATGGTACTATTTCTAGCAGCTTGTCCATTTCTCTATCGGATTCTTTTATATACTATTTATGTATTACACAAGTACCTACCTATATACCCAGAATTTTATTTGATAATATTATATAAATTTACAGCAAGTATAAATATGTTTGAAGTAATCCGAAATTTAGTTCAAAAAATCTAACAACACAGTTGTAGGATTTTCCCATCCCGTTTTTCAAATCTGCTGAGAAGTGGGGATTTGGATTAGTAAATGATAAAGATCTGTTATATAAACATTTATGGATAATAGCCAAAAAAATCGCAAAGAAAAATCACAAAAAAAGACTACAGTGGCCATCCAATGGTACGTACTCCGATTTTACGTAATGACGTCAGCGATTTAGTGGGGTTCTCCTCTCACAGATATGTTGTTGTTTGTCTGTGTTGGTAAAAATTTATGTACCAAGCCAGAGTCAGGGCCGTAGGTAATACTGTCTGAGGGTCTCGTAGCCTTTAAAAATTTTAAAATTTCACTGCAGATATATATGCACATATTCTGTATACGTAATATGCAAAAAGCAAATGCAAAATGAATAACGTAAAATTCTAGAATATTCTAATCGTCAACTAGCAGAGATATCAAAAAACAGACTTCACCGTTAAATTGCTCATTAAAAATGAGATTAAACAGCAGTGTAGTTTGACAAAAATTCTAGAATGTTCTATTTGTCAAGTAGCAAAGATATTGAAAAATCAATTGTACCATTTAATTGTTCATTGAAAAAAGAGGTCAAATTACACATTTTGACAAATGTTCTGGAATATTCTATTCGTCAACTAGCAAAGATATTCAAAAACAAACATCGCCATTGAATTGGCTACCAAAAAAGAGACTAAATAACACATTTTGAGAAATGTTCTAGAATATTCTATTTGTCAACTAACAAAGATATTGGAAAATATACTGCACCACTTAATTGTCCAACCGAAATTAAACTAATGTAAACAAAATGTCCGATTTGGACAAACCATTTTTGCTATTTGACGAATAGAATATTCTAGAACATTTATCAAAATGTGCTATTCCGTCTTTTATTCGATGGCCAATTAAATGGTGCAATCGATTTTTCGATATCTTTGCTACTTGACAAATAGAATATCCTAGAATTTTTGTCAAAATGCGCTGCTTAACTTATTTTTAGTGCCCAATTCAATAGTGAAGTTTGTTTTTTAGTATCTTTGCTAGTTCACGAGTAGAATATTCTAGAATTTTTGTCAGCTTCCGCTATTTGGCGTCTTTTACGCTGATGAATGCGATTGTGAAGTTGATTTTTCGACAGTTTTCTAAAAGTCGTCACTCATATTCGTTAGTATAACATTCGATTTCCTTTGTCTACACATCCGAATTTTATGTGTAAATTATCTCGTAAGATAATATTGTTTTAAACAAATTCAGATAAATAATATTTATCAACCCCCGAAGCAAAAGTTTACCGACGCCCCTGATCTTCCGATTTTACGTACTTCCCCTTAAATTTGCACCGACCACTACATAAAATTGGATTTGTGGTGTATTCAGTGATTACAAAAAATCAAAATCTATTTTCACGTTTTTAGGGATAAATGGGTACATTTTTGAGGGAAGTTGCCGGAAACAAAGTTCTTGCAGGTTGAAATTTCTACAAATTATGTTTTATAAAATTTTTCGATATGTTGCCCACAGTTCCCCCCAAGAGGGAAAGTTCATATTTCAAGTCACCCCCACCCACTGTGAGACCATTTTGAAAAAAATCAATTGCCGATTGGAAGCATGCGCTATGACTCCTACCTTACTGCAAAATTTCAAAAATTTTACAGTTGTGATAAAAAAGATAAGGATCTATTTCTTTTTAAATTTTCCAAAATTTGGTTGGCTATATCCACGGTCGGAATGTTCAACAAAACTTTTTCTGGTCGGAAAGCTACAGCGAGAGGCAAAAATAACCCCCACTTTACAGTCCAATACTTCATATAAAAAAAAAATATATAAGATTCTTAGATCCACGGTTGAAGAGTTATGGGTGGAGAGGCAAAAACATCTCGCTTTGAAACTCAACATTTTGCAAACGGAGCTCAAAAATGAAAAATTGTAAAAAAAATCTCAACTTCATTTTAAGAGCCTAAACTTAAATTTAATATTCTACACGATGTGATACGTGAAAAAAATTTTTATCCCCACTTTCAGATACGTGAAAGTATCTCAGGAAATTACGAAAATTTATTTTTACCTAATACTAATTGAAATCTACATCACCTGTATCATATAGGTACCTACTTGCAAAATTTGGCCGAAAGAGGTAGGAATCTAAGAGAGTGTGACAAACAGATAGATCTGACGAAATTATAAGAATTCCGAGATTTTTTCTTCGGAATCTTAAAGAAATACATATTTGTCTCTATAAGGTTGTAAAATTTTTAGTTTTAGGTACTAAAGTCTTGATTCATTATTGAAAGAATTCAAGTTTTCACACTCCAAACAGAAATCATGTATGCAAACTATATTTAGATATTTTAATACTGAAAAATACGTAATTATTTTAATTGTTACTACAACTACTTATTAAAATAGCTCAAAAAAAAAAAACTTGCTAATAGCTTATTTAATTTAAAAATATTGTCAACATATTGTGTCACCTCGACACCTCCCGGCCCCTTCGTCTCTTCATTACTTCGTAACTCAATCAATTATATTTATTTAAAATTAAATGAAGATGTATTTTATAAAATGCGGAATACAAACAAAAGATATGACTAACACTCACTAATAACTAAGAAAGAAGAATGATGGATTTAAAAAAAAAAATCCGGCAGTCATATCCACACTTCAGTTTTGTAGAGAGTTAGAAAATCTACACCAAAACTATATGTACACAACACATTGGCGATGACAAAAGCGCAAACTAAAGCACTATTAGGTATTATATTCATCATATAAACAGGCGCTTATCGTCATCTCGAGAGTGAAATATAGAAAAGTAATTTTATTTTAAGATCGATATTATACTAGAACATATTTTGTAATGATTCTTCGATGCGAAATGCTGCTACCATCAATAGGACTTAAGGTACCTAATACCTATGGCATTTAAGGCCCAGCGGGTAATAAGGCCCATTGGCTATATTTTTTACCAAGAAAAGTTCTCTAACTTATCAACAAGTTTAAAATGAACTTTCAATCATTTCAAAACCAAATATGTACAAAAATGGAGCTACTCAGAGTAACAAACTCATGTCATATTTTAACAAACAAATTTAGAGGTTACATTTTCGTTCGTTAATATAAAAATTGTGCACATTGTGAGTGTTATATTATTGATTTTTAAAAGGTATATTTCTTTCAAATTGTTATCAAAATTGAAAAAAATTAATATTCTTTAAGTTTTACATCAATTAATTTAGCTTATTTCTAAAGTATTTATATAAAATGTACATAAGCATGAATATTGACATGTTGATAATAAGGCCCATGCAAATTTTGTTTGGGCTTTATTACCACCACAATTAAAATCAAACACTATAAAGCCAAATCAATTAAAATAGGTCTAAAGTCATTAACAAATGAAGCAAAATTAGACGCACAACCTTAAATTACTATAGTTACTCTAATATAAAAATAACAAAAAGGAAAAAAGACAAAAAACTGAGTACATTTAATTTTGATTTATTTGTTGCATTTGTTTAATGATGCCAGATGAGTTTTACTTGGTTTGGTCTAATTTTTATTTTTATTCCTTAGTGTTTGGAAGTATGGCTGATAAAAAGAAGAGAGCGTTGTGGTCTGAGGAAGCACTGGCATTAGCCTTACGCTATGTTACTCGACATGGCAATCAAAGAAAGGCTGCAAGGAGATTCGGAATTCCAAGAACTTTTAGATTTAATATTTATTTATTTAGACTTAATATATATTCATACACCTAGTACTTGACTTATTCGAAAAATATGATAAAAAAATTAAAAATTAAAAATAATGACTTAGGTAATTTTTTTTTATTGTTGTTTTCAATAATAGTCACGCAGTCAAGCGGGATTCAAGGATTTTCGAAACTTTTTTGAACGTGACAAAATAACAAAATATTTTGATATATAAGTTCAAGTTATTCTTAAAGTATTTTCAAGTTCAAGTTTTTCTTAAAGTAATTAAAATCCCCCAATTAATTTAAAAAAAAATAAATGGACTATCTCAAGCAGTTGTAATAGGTGGGCCTTATTTTCTACACCAATCGGAAATAAGGCCCAATTGCAGACACTTTTTAGAATCAAATTTTTGACTTGTATAATTACAAATTCATTAATTTTTTTAGGAATTTTTGTCAAAAAACAAGTAAATTTTTATAATTAAGTACTATATTTGGATATTTTATAAGATATATAAATAATAAGCATATTTTGCTTAGGTGGGCCTTAAATGCCTTCTAGGTACTTATATGGAACACAGACCAATGAACACATTGTGTATACATTATATTATATAGACTAATTATATAATTATATAATTGAGACAGCAAGTTACGACCAAGTTCCGAACTTAATAGTATTCTGTAATATAGTAATGGATGGTATCCATAGTAACGATTTCAAATAATTATTGTAAAAATATAATATTGATAATTTAACTCATGTGTATCAAGTCCCATAAGAATATTGTAATTTTTTCACTTTTTCCATGAAAAAAAGTTAGGGCAGACTTTTACAGCGATAAAAATGGTACAAAACATTTCATTGGTCATTTCATAATAGGTAAACACGATGAAAAAATTTTACTGGCTTCAGAACCATAGTTACAATATAATATATTAAATTATAATATGAATTAAGTATACTAATTTATTTTATTCGTTAAATTATCTTATTACCGTATTACACTTGAGTTTTATATTTTTTCTGAATAAATTTGTGTTTTCTACAACTCAAATTTCTTGCCTAACAGCAATTTAACTCGAAGAATTGTCAACCCAAAACCGCTTCAGCTGCGCTGTCGCGTTTTTGTTAGTTGACAATTTTTCTCGTTAAATTGCTAGGCAACAAATTTTCGTTAGACAAACCCAGATTTATTGGAAAAAATACAAACCTCTCGTGTAATAATGAGTGATAATAAAATTTTACTTTTTTGACAAGAAACTGCAAAATTTTGAAAGAAAAAAAGTGGTATTCGCTTTATTTTCAAAATACGTACGTATACAAATTATGTCCTGCAATAATTATAGTCACATTTGCTCAAAAATTGAAATTATATTATATTCTTGAAATCTCACCCCTCTTACCCTGTTACCTGCTTCAAGAAAAATGCCTACAAACCGCCCTTACGCTTTGTCTAATAGTATAATATAATAGTATTCATTGGTCTATGATATGGAGATATTTTATAGCATAATTCTTGAAATTTTGTAAGTTCTTGATGAGGTGGAATTCAAGAAAAAGCTTAAATGATTCATAAAATTACCGGGAGATGACACCATCAAGCTCATTTTTGCTATAAGAATCGTAATTTTGACCATAGAAACATGAAATTTGAGGCGATTTGTAAATTTTAATCATGGCTCCATTCACTTTTGATAAAACTTAAAGCGTGAACTAATAAAAATGTAAGTTTCCGTAGCTAACCTCGAGTTTCAAAGAAAATTTTGCTAAGTTTGATAACAGACATCAAGAATTCGTCACCAATTTATTAAAACCATATTAATAAATCGATGGAAAATCACTTCAATAATGAGTCTTTCAAAAAAGATAAAATTTTTATACCGTGATATTCGACATCAACTTCATTTAATTAACTTATTTTTATAAAAATCGAAATCTTAGTCATAGAGAGGCCCATGTAATTTGAGGTGATTTGTAGGTTTTTGCTATCGCTTTTTCCAATTTTGATAATATCAGAAATATGGGACTAACAGAACTTGATTTTTAGTATCGAAGTTCAAATCTTAAATGAAATTTCGTATTTTTGGCAACAGAAATCGAAAATTTATCACAAAATTACTAAAATCACACATCTAGATAAAATCATTTCAATAATATTTAAAAAAAAAAGTTAAAATTTTACCAGGATGACGTCATCAAGTATATTTAATCTTACTTAAACTCTTAAACTTTTCACTACAAAACCTGTAATTATGGTCCTAGAAACATGGAATTTGAGGCGATTCGTAGGTTTTCGCGACTGTTTTTTTTTTTTTTTAATTTTGATAAAATTAGAAACGTTGGCTTAATAGAAATTTGAGTTTTTTTATCTAAGTAAATTTTATATAAAATATTTTATAAATAAATAAGACTTTTGTTAACAAAAAAAAAAAATAAATAAATAAAGAAAAAAAATTAATACAGAAAAAGTTTTGTTGAACAGAGTCGGTGTCGAACGTAGGACCATTCTATTTACGAGGCAAGAACACCACCACTAGTCTACTGGGTATGTCAGACAATCTTCTTTTAAGCTTGTTAAGTACATCAGCTGCGTTAAAATTTTTTGATTATTTTTTTATAGGTTTTTCTGAATAGTGCGCGCTATTATTTTAATATATTAACATATTAAGTAGAGTCTACTAATCTACCAAAAAAAATTTCAGCTAAATCGCCGACCCCAAGGCTGTGCCGTCCCCTTGTTAGTTAGAAATTCGAAGTTCCAGTTTTAAATAAAATTTTGTATTTTCAATAACAGCAATCGAAAATTTACCCTCAAATTATTAAAACTACATTAATAAATCAGTATAAAGTCACTCCAATAACGAGTATTTTGAACAAATTGAAATATTACCGCGATGACGTCATCAACTTCATCTAAACAATTTTTTACTACAGAAATTGTAATTTTGGTCATAGAGGCATTGAATTTGAGGCAATTTGTAGGTTTTCACCATACTGTTCTTTTCATTTTTTAATAATACTGGAACTAGAACTGCCACTAATAGCGAATTTTAGTTAAAAATTCGAAGTTCCAGTTTTAAATAATTTCTTTTGATAACGAAAATCGAAAAATTGTTCCCAGATTACTGAAGTTCCAATCCATATGGAATTACCCCAATAACGAGTATTTTTAAAAAAGTTAAAATTATATCGTGATAACGTCATCAAGCTCATTTAATCAACTTTAGACTATAAAAGTCGTAATTTTGATCATAACGACATGGAATTTAGGATGACTTATGAGCCCAATGCTTAATAAATTGAAGTTCAAGGAAAGTTAAGTACAATACCTAAGTATTTTATTTTTTAAAATGTTTCAAATTACAAATAGCTTCAAAAGCTCGAAATTTTTATCCAACACAAAGAAAGGGCATAATATATTCTTTGATTTATTAAAAATTTCTACCAAACAATATTTAACTTATTGTTAAGAGTAATCCTACTGGAGATTCTTTCGGTATACCCAAAAATTTTAAAAAAATACATTTTTATATAAAAAATTATATAGTGTAACATTGTCATATATTATCTTCAATCACTTAGTTATAAAAACACTTTTAGTAATGTAACTTTGTTAATCCTAATCCGGATACTGAAAACGACGAGACAACATTATATATCCACGGAACGGTTCGTTCTCTCCGTCTATTTATGTACGTATAACGTAACGTATTCCTGGGTGTTTTCAATTCCTGATGCAAAAAGATTATCTCTGCGGCTATATTATTGTTGTATATGTACGCATTTAAGTACCATTATTTGCCAAAGGTTACACATATACATATTTATAAAAATCACATTGGGGTAACATTAAAATTTTATGTCATCATATATAAATAATCCTAGGATATTAATATACAGTCACCCAGGGATTAATATTTAAATTTTTTTTAATTATAATTAATTATGTGTTCAAATACATATCGGTACTGAAATTACATTATCTATTGAGATTGAAGTTCGATTTACAATATGAAAAATGGTTCGTAAAAATCAGTTATTGGAGAATTATTATAAAAACGGACAAACCTGATTTAGTTACTGAAAAAAATTCATTCATATTTTCTTATTTTGAAAAGATTCAACCCTATTTTGTTGCTTTAATCGAAAGTAACATTGCCGAACAATATCTTAGTAAAATTTTAAGCACAAATTCATGAGTCACCGCCCCTTAAACCGATAAATTCAAATTGATTTATAACCAAATGAAATTTTTCGTTACCTTAAAAACTGTAAATAAACTAATAAAATGATAAAAACGAAAGTTATAAGTTATAGGTTTTCGAAGTCGTTCTTTTCAGTTTTGCCAAAATTAAACAGATAGAACCATTAGGAGGAAAACGATAACACAATTTCGTTACTTTGATAGCAAAAATTCACACCCAAATTCAACTAATTCAATTCATATCCAATCAATCACAATTCTAAAAAAAAAAAAAATTCAACATTTTGATGGTAAAAATGACATTTTCATACCCAAATTACCCTAATTCAACCAGTCGTCTAATTCAGATCATTTCTATAAAGTTTGAATGAAAAAAAAAAAATTAATTTGATGACGTCATTAAGTTAACTAAAATTTTTCAGTACCTTAAAAATCGTACATAAAATGATAGAATGGCAAAAATGCAAACGAATTATTGGTTTTAGAAGTTGTTTTTTTCATTTTTATTAAAATTAGGCATATAGAATCATTAAAAAAACACTTCTGTCGAACCATTTATATTTCTAAAACGAGTTGCTTCATTTGGATGACAAAAATAAAAAGTTTACACTCAAATTTCTTTAATTCAATCTATCTAAACATCATGATTATTTTCCAAAAATTTCAAGCTATTCTATAACTGATTTAAACACAGACCAATGAACATATTATACAGTCGAACTCATGTATTTTCAACCTGTCGGGACTAATCCGCTCATGTATTTTCAACTTCTCCTTTATCCTCGCTCCATGGTAATCATAGAGCCACGTGATAGACATAGAACCAATCACAAAAAGCCCGCGCAAATCTTTACACAGTAGCCACGTGTACTTCCCCAGTGAATAACCTTAAAATGACAAATTTTCAAGTAACATATGATAAACAAAAAAGTGAAACATGAAAAAAGTGTAATAAACTTGTAATAAAATTATTTTTTAAACAATTGCAAATGAAATAAAACCATATATTGTATGTAGGATAAAGCCACCAGTGGTCAATCGATTAATCTGACAGTTATTTTTCTGTATTAAAGTATTGCGTGAGAAGTGGGGACCAAAAACTTGAAAATACGTGAGTAAAATCAGTTGAAAATAGATGGTGTTGAAAATACATGAGTTGAAAATACATGAGTCCGACTGTATATTACATATAGACTAATAAATTATATAATTATACTAGCTGTACTCACGACGTCGTTCGCGCGACACATTGTTATAAAATCAATGAGACGTATATATAAGACAGTGTAATGATTATACAGAACTTGCATAGAACAATAAATGATTTTTATATTTTCCCAAGAGAAAGAGACATTTTACCGTAGTAAAAAATATCTTATATGGTGACCCAGGTAATAAGTTAACATCAGATCAAATTTCATAAAAATTTAAAATCCGTCCATTAGTTTTTGCGTGATGCGTGAACAGACAGACAAAAATTTTAAAAATAGCTGTTCTGATATCTACGTCGATAACTATTTACAGTAGCAGTGCAATTTTCAAAAAATATTCTATGTACAGAAATGGTCTCGTTACAGTTTTATTATATGTATAGACTATAGATCAGAGGTGGCCATAACGTGGCTCGCGAGCCGCTTGCGGCTCGCGAGTAGATCTTGTGCGGCCCTTTAATGCTTCTCGAAAATTTGTTTTGATAGGTCTATTTGAAATAAGAAAAAAAACTAAAATTCTCGCAAAAAAATCAAATAACGATCTTTTTGAACGAGCCTAGCCTTGGACGAGTCTACCGATATTAAAGATAAACCACAGTTAGCAATATTTGTGAGATATGTATCAAAAAACTTTGAAATCATGAAAAAGCTCTTAGACCTAGTTGCATTGAAGGATACTACTTGTGGTTATGACATTAAAGAAGCCCTGGTTGATGTTTTAAAAAAAAAAATTAGTGCCTATCGAGAATATCGGCAGCATTGCTACCGACGGTGCACCGTCAATGACAAGGATCAAACAAGGCTTTATTGGGCTTTTAAATGCTGACAAATCATACCCTCCTTTTGTACGTGTACATTGTATCATTTACAGAGAACACCTAGCAGCAAAATATTTCCAATACCCACAAGTTATGCAAGTAGTTTTTAAAATTGTAAACTACATTCGGTCAAGTGCTAAAACACACAGACAATTCAGATCCTTCATAGAAGAGCTGGATAATGACGACCTTCCTGATGATGTATCTTAGTATTCTTGGCAGATTTTTTCAGTTGCTTGAATCCATTAAACAATTTATACAAGAAAAGGGAAAATGTTTCCCTGAACTTGGTGACTTACAGTGGTTGTTAAATTTAAGTTTTTTTTAGAGATGGTGTTCAGTATTTGCAGCAGCTAAACATGTCACTACAAAGTAGGGAAAAGCTTATTTATGATTTAGCACAGAGTGTATTTAGCTTTCATAACAAATTGAGGCTTTTTTAGAGAGATCTTGACACCAAAACGTTCGCTCATTTCAAATGTTTAAAGAAAACTTCTGAAAGTCTTATTGACGATGACGTCCAGATTGAAACAAAAGGTTATTTGTGTAAATTGATCGGTCTTGCTGAAGAAATCAATGACAGATTCACTGATTTGAGAAAACTGAAACCTTCTTTTTCCTTCCTAGACAACCCTTTTGCTGTTGCTGTTGTAAGTGACGGCTGTCCCCTTCCATATCCAATAACAAAGTATATAGCAGCAATAGAGTTAGAAATACTTGAACTGCAAGAAGACGAAACGTTAAAAGGACTGAAAAAAATTGGCGGTTCCACTGTTGATTTTGGAAAAACGTTCCAGCAGAGAAATATCCACTAGCAAAAGAATGTGCTAAGAGACTTATTTCAATTTTTGGAACTACTTATGCCTATGAGTCTTTGTATTCAACAATGAAGCATATTAAATCCAAGCATCGATCTGAAATAATTGATTAACACTTAACTGAACTCGTGCGAACTGCGCTCACCAGTTATAAGCCAGATTTCAAATTAAGTTTCAGGTACCTAGGTGCATGTACTAACTAAAACAAAGTATGTTTATATATTACATAAATTTTTCATTCTCATGTCATAAATATTCTTAGTTTCATAAAAATGTAAAAAGTGTGTTAATTGTGTGAACCATCAATCTCAGAATGGCTTGGCTCGCTCCGAATCGGCTTCATGGGTTTGCGACTCCCAAAGGTAAAGTTAGTGGCCAACCCTGCTATAGATGTATAGATAATTGAGGCAGTCAGATACGACCAAGCTCCGACCTAATAGTATTCTGTAATATGGTAATCAATGCAGTAACCGATTGTATCCGTAGTAACGTTTTCAAATAATTATTGTCAAAATATAATATTGATAATTTAACTCATGTGTATCAAGTCCCATAAGAATATTGTAGTTTTTTCACTTTTACCATGGAAAAAAAGTTAGGAAAAATTTTTACAGCGAAAAAAATAGTACAAAACATTTAATTGGTCATTTCACTGTAGGTAAACAGGATAAAAACGAAACAAAAATTCCTATTGGTAAATTTAACTGATTTCCGAACCATAGTGACAATGTATTAAATCAGGGGTGGCCAGCCCGCGACCCGCGGGCCGCATGTGGCCCGCTTTGAACTTTTTTTGGCCCGCAAGATTCACCACACTTATACAAAATATATTTATTTTATAATGATGAAGGTAGTAAAAACCAATGTATTAAAAAAATACATAATATAATATGGGAACACATAATTTTATATGCGGCCCGCGGAGTTATGATGCGCTTCCAAAGTGGCCCGTAAGATCATTTGGGTTGGCCACCCCTGTATTAAATAATAATAATATGAATTATGCTAATTTATTTTATTCGTAAAATTATCTTACCATATTACACTTGAGTTTTATCTTTTTTCTGAATAAATTTGTGTTTTCTACAACGCAAATTTCTTGCCTAAAAGCAATTTGACGAGAAGAACTATCAACTAACAAAAACGCGACAGCGAAGCTGAAGAACTTTTGGGTTGACAGTTCTTCTCGTTACATTGCTAGGCAACAAATTTTCGTTAACCTCTCGTGTAATAATAAGTGATAATAAAATTTTACTATTTGGAGAAGAAACTGCAAAATTTTAGAAAAAAAGAAAGTGGTATTCGCTTTAATTTCAAAATATTTAGTACGTATACAAATTATGTCCTGCAATAAGTATAGTGGCATTTGCTCAAAAATTGATATATTATATTCCTTAAATCTCAGTTGATAATTCTCACCCGTCTCACCCTGTTACCTGGTTCAAGAAAAATGCCTACAAACTAGCTTTCCGCTTTTTCTAGTAGTATAATATATATAGTGTTCATTGGTTTACGGATTTAAATCATACCTAATAAAATTTTTCTTGGACCAGTCATTATTAAATAAAATTAATAAATTTTATCAAAAATTAATAACACTATATGCATATGCTTGTGTAAGCTGCATTCGTGTGTGTGTTATTAAAATTTTTCTTCCCTGTTATTCTACCCTAATATGTTACAGTTAACTTTTGTAATAAAAACCATTTATCAATCATCATTATTTATTCTGTAAAACGATTAACTAAAAATCTCAAAAATACATCGGAAAACAAAAAATAACCAAAATCTGTAACATCCAATAAAACCGTGCTTTTGGCCGACTCTACAGTGAGAACCACAGAATAATGTGACAACAGTGACTTTACCATTTACTGCCATCTATAAGTGAATAACTGATTCATCTCTAAATAGAAAAGAAGAAAAGTGAATTATCAACTAAATAATTGGTCTTACAAAATGGTTGTATATTGACAAATGTGTCAAATGAAAGTTTAAGTAGTATTTATTTATATTAAATTGTTATTAAAAGGGAAAGTCAAATTTAAAAAGCGCAAAAATGTACGTAAATTATTATTTTTATAATTTTTATTTTATTTCTTTCTACAATTTTATATATTATGATAACAAATCTATACCTATATATTTTAGAGGTTAATTTCCTTAACACCTGTATATTTTTTGACAAGTTTAAAATTATACAAATTTTTTCCTGTCCAAATAAATTTGGCACTTATTTGAAAATATATAATTATTATAGAATAGAGACCTATGAATGTGTTATGATTTCTTTTAACTGATAGAGTATGACGTATGTGAGGCTAATAAATAAAAAAACATAATTATGGCCTCACACAGTTAGCCGCCAAATGCTGCACGAATATAAAAATAGCATTGAAAAATATGATATTTTTAAGAGAAATTTTCGTGATTTATAAATTTTTGGTAAATTATTAATGTATATCTGATTTTTATAACCTAATAAAATATTGACAAACGCTTTGTGTATTTGATATTTTTAAAAAATCGAAAATTTGTCGTTAATTGTCGTGTTTTTATGTTTTTGAAACAATTGAATTTTTAGTTATTGTCTTGTTGTAGGCGCGACGTTCGTTGTAATTTCAGATAGTGTGTTTTTATTTTGAAATTTTTGAAATTTCAAACAAAAATGATTTTCTAACGTAACGGAATGTCTTCTACTCATATTAACAATGATTTTATTACACCCGGTCCTAATTTTTCCTCAAATAATTCTATATTGATTAATAAAAATATTGAAATTCGAAAAAATAAAGTTGGAAAAAATGAATCACTTGCAAAGAGACGTTGGAAACTTCTTGCAAAAGCTCTGCAGGTACGATTATTGTTGCATGAATGTTTTCAATGTTCATTTTCATAATTTTTTTTTAAATTTTTGATTCCTTTTTTGCTTTTTTATATTTTTTTTTTTTTTTTTACTTTTGAAATTGATTACTGAAACGGCTTTTAATCGATAAACCACTTTAATTGCTTTTAATTTATTATTTTAAATTTTTTTTTGACAGTAATTTGGTACACTAGATCAGTTAACAATTTTGTGTGTCCAACGTCACTTTCATTTCAGTCTTGTTTTCGATACGTTATTTTTTAAAATTTTAGATAAGCATGGAGAATTTTTTATAACATTCACTTTTTTCTAAACTTATTTTGTTATCTATTTTTTTTTTTTAATGGGATTCCCCAGACCATTTTAACTTTAATTTGTCTATTGTATCTGACGCATGCGCCAATTATTTGCCTTGAAACGGAACGCACATTGCATGTAAATTAGAAAACTACATGCGTCAAACTTCCACTCATATGCATGTCTTTAATAAATAACTAATTTTTTGGGGGTAACCTATTGTATTTCCTTAATTTCTTTTTAACTTTTCTGATATATTCCAAACATTTTTTTCCGTCTGCCTCCTGTTTTTCTGAACTCGAAGTTTTCTCAAAATTTTTACTCAGAAATACTAAAAAAAATTTAATTATTGAACACTGTGTGGTCCGAAATAAGAATTCAACAAAATGTCGAAATAATTTCAAACTTAATGATTTTTCGTTTAAGATTTACATATTTATTTATATTTAAAATTTAATATAGTTGCCTAGATTAATTATTGTCAGCTGTATCCGAATTAAAATTCTAATTTTGTATCCAATTGACATACAAATATAAAACCGAACGAAATAGATATTTAGGCATACACTATGGGAAACTAGAGCATTGCGTATTCGACATTTAATACATAGAACAAGTGCCCTAAATAAAATAATAAATTGTAAATCAAAAACTCGGGGTAAAATGTAGCATATGTCATTTTTGTCTTCTCTACTCACAGTATGCAAACTTTGAAGTCGATCATTCATTTCTTTAATAGGCGTAATTTCATTTTTTCCTTCGGGAATGAAAAATTTTCTCATGCTATGTAGTAACGTATATGCTTTTCGTTCCCTCAACTATCTCTATACAAAGTTTCAAGTCGATTGGTTGAACCGTTGAAGCGTGTGTCACATTTATAACATTAGTTATGTATGATGTGTTCTCTGTCTGTTGCACATAACCGCTCTATCAAAGAAAAACTTTTCCTATATGGTATATATTTTCTATGCATATACATATGTACGTATTATACATATTAATATTATGTATTTCATCGCTTGCATTAAACTTAACAGGTATTTCAACCATTGAAAGCTATTTATGACAAAACTAATTAAAAATGTTTTTTCAATTAACTTCAAATAAAGGTCGTCTCAATTTAGTGTTAGAAATATAAAAAAAAAAATACTTATCAGATGTAATAGCTACATAAATATATATCATATATATCGTTGACTATTTTTAATTCTTCATATTTTATCGATTTTCATTTTACGTGGGTTTCTAAACTTGAAATTTTCTCTGTATCGTTCGTTCCGGTACTAGGTACGTTTAAATATTTTTAACCATCATTTTTTATCTTTATTTCACTGGCGGTTCCTATTGGTAAATAATATTTCCGATATTTCCTATTAACTACCAATTCGCCAAAATATTGGCAAAATATATAACTACATATGTTAGCATTAAGAGAACGACTGCAAAAACAAATATTTCTCTTCTAGTTTCTAATTTTTAAGGTACTAATAAACGTCATGACTTCATCAAATTTAAAAATTTCTTTTTTTCACAAATCAAGCTTTATGGGAGTGATTTGAATTAGGGTGACTGAATTAGAATAATTTGGGTATGAGCTGTACATTTTTGCTATAAAAATAATCAAATTTATTTTATAAATTAGACTAATTCAATAGAAGACTTTTTTTCTTTTGCTTTATTTTAGTAAAAATGAAACGAACGATTTCGAAAATCTGCAATTCGCTTCCAGTTTCATCATTTTATCATTTTGTTTATGATTTTTAATGAATTGAACAAATTTAATAAACTTGATGACGTGACTGAATTAAAAAAATTTCCTCTTTTCTCAAAGCAAACCATACAGAAGTGATATGGATTAAGGTGATTGATTGAATTAGGGTAATTTGGGTGTGAACTTTCCATTTTTGTTATTAAAATAACTCAATTCCTTTTATAATTGTAACTGATCTGACAGAAGTCTTTCTTCTAATAGTCCTACGTGGGTAATTTTGACAAAAAATTGCCATTTCAAGAATTCATTTCCAATTTTATTTTAATTATGGTTTCTAAATTATTCAGAATTTTAGTAAACTTAATGATGTCATCAGATAAACCACCGTAACCCCCACTCATGATCATCCCACTGTATCCGCGCTTCTTTTGAACTGTCTTAAAAAATTTATACTTTTTTTTGGACGCTATTGTACTTTCTCGTATCGGAACTTGATCTCAAAACAGTTGCCAAAATAAAAAAGACAATTTTTCTTTCATTTATCTCTAATTACTTTACGTCTTTACGAAAATCGTGTGTAAATTATAATTTTAAAGCGTTACCGTTGTGTCACAGCAGAAAAAAATGTATATTTAGTAACAAAATTTATTATTATAGGTTAACTGCGCGTATTGTCACTAACGGATATTCAAAACAAAAGAATCTATTTTTACAAAGCTGTAAAAAAGTGATAACGAAAATAGTTTATTTTTTTTCGAATGTGTATAGGTACACAAATAAATCAAGTATCTCTCGAAAAATCCAAAATTTATATTGTTTACTTCCGCAAAATTAAATTATGTTAAATTTTTGAAAGAATTTATTTGCGTCGTTTGTAAAAGTAACCTTAAATCACTTAATTTTTAAGTGAGCCTTTTGTGAGGAATTTAACTTCAAAGTGGCGTGCAATATATCTCCCACCTCTTGAACAGGAAGCAAGAAAAGCATTAACCCCTTTAGGATTAATGACGAGCTCAGCTGGTTATACTAATTTTCAGAAAAAATTCAACTGAATGGTGTGCATTGTCTTATATCCGTAACTGGAGGCTGTATAGTAAAGAGCGGTCGTATTGTAAATAAATTAAGCAAAACGTACCAAACTCTCAATTATACTTATAGAGATATTAAATTTTTTATCTAAAATATTGGAATATACGGCGGTACTAAGTATATTGGAATATACGGTTAAGAAACACTTTCATGTTATTACTTATTAAAGTTAAAATATTTTCAACTTGGACTAACGTCATTAAACAAATGCAACAAATTCATCAAAATTAGACGTACCAAAATTTTCGGTCTCTTTTCCTTTTTGTTATTTTTGTATTAGAGTAACTATAGTAATATCAAATTGTACGTCTAATTTTATTTCATTTTTTAATGACGTCAATCCAAGATTAGATAATTTCACCTATATTTTTGTACATTATTAACAATCTTTGAGTCAAATCTATCTATGAGACCATTACACATAATTATAACATACTGTCACTTCCTCCGACTTATTTTACCGACTTTGATCCTTACCATAAGAACGAGCTCATGGAAGCAATTTTTAAATTAAATCCACTTTCATTGTACATAATTTCACAAATTTAATACATGTCTATAATAGTATTACTTCAAATTTTTAAAATAATTTGTTTGTTTAAGAATTAACATATAGTACACAATTTAATGTTAATTTGTTTTTATATATATTTTTTTTTTAAATTGTATTTTTGCCCGAAATTTTATTTGAAAAGAGCGTCTTTACTAACATATTCGTGGATGTGAATCGATTAGCGAATCGAAAGTGAATAAATTGAATTTTAATTTGATATCCAAACTTTGCTTCGAGTACAAATTGCTTCCCCTATCCAAATCTGAAATTTCACCGCACGCCATTGTGAACTTCTATAAATATACTTCAATTTTCTATAATTTTTCCTGAAAAACTTCAAATATGGAACATCAAAATTAATGCGTATCAGACTAATACACAGTTTTTATTTCCACAAAATTATTTCAGTTTTTTTTTTTTTTTTTTTTTTTTTTTTTTTTGTTAATAATATACAGCAGGGTCGGCAACTTGCGGCCCGCCAAGCAATACAACTTTTCGAACAATTTGCTCTGCCTATGCAGAGTTGAGCATACTTTATACTTTTTTTGTTCTCCGATGTTTTATAACATGTAAATAAAATTGTTACTAAAAATTTTTTCTCATGTTGATTTTTAATAATATTTATATTAATTTGTTTTAACAAAAAGAAAATACCGCAGTATCCTGCATAATATAGCGAATGCCTGTTTACAAAAATTAGTTTTTCTCGGAAACTACTTGACATAGAATTATTTTTCAAAAATCCTTTTTATGTGATTATTTTCTGCTCTTTCCAACGGTGTAAGAAAATATGGCAAAAACTTGAGTAAATTTGGGCAAAAAACTTTTTCCACAAAATTTTTTCAAGCAAAAATGTCTAAAAATCCATTCCGAGCATCGGACGTGTCTGACTTTTTTTGGACTTCCAATATTTTTACCAAATTTCGTAAAATCAGAATTTTTCGTTCGAGAGTTATATAAATTTTAGTGAATGTCATTTTTGGCTTCTAGAGACTTCAAAATAAATTATTTCTATCATAGTTCCGGGCTCAAGTAGCATCAAGACAGTGACTCTAATAGCTAAATTTTTTATTCGAAAATTCATTAACAAAACCTACTTAAGCCACGTACTACACTGAAAAATATTTGACTGTGCGGCCCGCTAAAAATTATTTTTTTTAAAAATGGCCCGCCGTCCAATAAAGGTTGCCGACCCCTGATCTACAGAATAAAAACTTATTTTCGATTTATACGCATGCGCCTCCTTAAACATTTGCGCTTTGAGTTTGAACATTGAAATTTCCCCATAATCATTTCATAATATACCATTGTCGAATAATACAAACGAAAATTTCTTAACCTACAGAGTCCATCGCAATTGAGCAGTCATGTGGATAAAATTTCATTGCGTCGATTCTCAACGTACACGCTAATCGAGAGTAAACGTTTAGATTGTAACGATTGCGTGAACGAAGAATGGCATGAATACACGGCCCGCCTCGACGAAAATCACACGTATAGCGTAATTATTAGCCACCCGAACAAGAGTTTTACGCCGGCCGAATTGAGTGGCTTCAATAACACCGGCAATATATGTATTTGGCCGTCGGAGGAAACGCTTGCCTATTATGCACTTGCCAATCCCGAATTATTCCAGAAACGTTCCGTATTGGAACTGGGTGGTGGTATGTCATGTTTGGCGGGATTTATGATTGCATGTCATCTTAACGCCACCTATGTTCATTTAACGGATGGTAATGTCACGGCTGTTGAGAATGTTTGCCGCTCAATGAAACGAAATAAGCCACGAAATAATTGTCGTATAACCAGTTCAGTATTAAAATGGAATCGTAATAAACCGCCGAATGATTTGATCCCCTACGACGTCATCGTATGCGCAGATTGTCTATTTTTCGATGAATATCGATTAGATTTAATTGAAACGATCTGGAATCATTTAGCAAGTAATGGTCTCGCATTGATAATGGCCCCAAACAGGGGCAACACGTTACAAGAATTTTTAATTGAAGCAAAATTACGTGGATTTTTAGTGAAGAAAATGATCTATTATAATAAACGTGTTTGGGATCGTCATGTTGCTCTGTTAGAGAATCCTGATTATAATGAGGATATACACTATCCGATTTTACTACGCATGACCAAATTGTCAGATTATATTGAATAGAAATCTAATTTTTTTTTCTTAGGCAATTTATTTGAAAATTAATCATATCAAAAGAAAGGACCAAAGATTGATTGGTGTTTTGCCAAATTTTTCTAGAGTACAAATGAATTTTATTAATTTTCATAATATATTTGTGCCAAAATTTTAGTAAAGTTGATTAAAAACATATAAACAAAAGAGAAAAATGTTGGAACCCGTATAAAATAAAAATTAAATTTTAATTTTTTTATATCTGGCATTGCCTAATAGTATTGCCTATTAAATTATCCCCATTTTAAACTAAAATATTAGAATTTTTAATTATATAACTCAAAAATCACTAACAATATTGTAGTGACAATTCTTTTAATGAATAATCTCTATTATAAAAACCACTATTATTCTATAAATGCCACCCGTTAGAAAACTAAAAGAATTTTTAATTGTTATATAACACTTAATGGTGCTAAAAAGTAAAGCTTAGTGCATCTAACACAAGAAAATACATTCTAAGTATTAACACTAATTTTTCTTAATCGGTTCTGCAGATATACGTCATATAAGCAGCTGCAAATTGGAATACGTCTTCCAAAATGTTGGCTTTTATTGACCAAATCACAAAGTTGTTATTTGATTCCTAATTAATTTATTTAAATAATTTTAAAAGTACAATTTAGTTTAATTCTTCATTCAATTTCTAGTTAAAATTTTTAGGGTATTTAAATTTTTTTAAAATTATAATTCGGAATGTTTTTACCGAAAAATAGAGAATATGCATGTATTTTTTATTGCTTGAATTTGCTACAGTTTAAACGTCTGCCATTTTCGCGCGTTGAATAATGTAACGAGACATACTTGATTCTTAATATTGGCACTAGAGGCTCTGATGTTTTCAACCATATGACAAGTGATCAGCAAAAATACGTATAACGTCAATTTTCGCAAAATTTAATCACAATAACCTCAATAGCAGCGTTGTATGAATGTATGACACATTCTCGCAAATAATGGCGCAAGTTTAAATTTTCACCACAAATTTTACGTAAAACATTCTTTTTTTAACAAAAATTCATTTAAATTACAGGCATATTCTCTATTCTGTTAAAAAATTGTTTTGTTTTAATAATTACTAATTGCTTACTATCTTTAAAAGAGTTTAAAAAAGACTTTTATCTCATTTTTAATGATTTTGCTCTAGTTTTAATTAATTCACGTATTTAGTTGCTTTAAATTGTAATTTTCAAACGTTCCTTAAAACTATTTTTACTAATTTTACACTTGAGGTACTAAAACAGTTAACGATCTTATGTAATTATAACAATATTAGTAAATCTAACCTCACAAAATGTGACATTATCTAGTCGCACACTTTTAAGTAGCATTGTAAATGATTATTTAGATACTAATGTTCTAATTTAAAGCAACTTGTCATAAAAATATAAAACATACCAAAGTTGTCTTTTTAAAAATAACATTTCCATAATTATAATATAAATCTTTAGTTAGAAATTGTTTAATTATTTCTAGTCTAGTCTAATAAACCGCTAAATATAGGGTTTCCATTTTAAAATTACCCAATATATTCATACATTTTTGTATTCCTGTCAACTTGTCATACATTTAAGGTAACAAGAATACAAAGACGGTTTTTTTTAATTGTTAAAAAATTCTGGGTATTTTTTTTAAATTAATAAATTGTTATTTATTAAGTATTAATTATTTTAAGTGTTAATAAATTTTTGTATAGTCTACGCAGATTTAATTTACAAATCTAGGGAAAAAATTATGTTACCATACAAAAAACAGTTAAAGGTTGTCAGTAATTAGTTGTCTAATCACCGTCAAAAGTGATATTAACAACTGTCACATACCAAATTTAACTTTTAAATAATTTTATTCACTTTTAAAAATTATTTGGATACCATAGGGAACGAAAAAGACCAATTAACGTTTCCTAAAGTTAAAAAAATATAATTTTAATTTTTGAGGAAAATAATATGCTTCTGTCTCCTGGCATTTTCTTTCTTATTTTTTGATTCACAAGAACCAGATCTCAGCTACATCCTGAAAGAATTTGAAATTGGGAATTTTTTACATTGACTTTTCCATTTCTTCCATCTATAGCAAAAGTTTAGTTTTTTAACTATTTGATGCTTTCGATAAAATAACTCTTTCCTTTTGTCTCTATTATTTTGAACGAAAAATAAAAACAAACCAAAACAAGAAAATAGTTATTTTTATAAAAAGAATGTGGTATTAGTAGAAATTAAATCTGGATCGACTGAAAAATTTAAAAATATCAAATTAACCTAGTCATTGTTTACTAATTTAGAGGAATTGGAACTTTAAAAATATATTTTTCACTTTAAAATTAAATGTGTTCAACTAAACTCAAAAAAAAAAAAAAAAATAAGTAAATAAATATTAACGACCAAAAAACCAGTACTTATAGAAAAAATCTAATATATTTACAAATACCTAAGTATTCAATAATGAAAAAGGCGGCAAAATGCTTCAAAGTTTTTATAATAACTTTTAGACAGAAATTTTTTTTGTATCACTATTCTAAATGTTAATTAAGTAGCACTTATAATATCACTGTTCGAATTAAGTATGATAAAATGGCACTAGTTTTTTGAAAATAGAACATTTTATTGACCAAATGTAAAGTTACTACACAACAATTATGTTCCTAAAAGTTATAACAGTAGCAAGAGAAATCCACAGGACCAGTTATTAATATAAAATCAAACTCCTTTACATGTGATCTAGTCATAAAAAATTATATAATATGTATATATACATCCGTCCAATTAAATATTTTTTTCATTATTGAATCCTTTTTAAGGGGGAATATCTAGTTGGAAAGCAAAAAAAATAAAGACAAAGATTTTTTAAATCAAAAAAATTGTTATTGAAAAAGAAGCCCCACGTTGGGCGCAAAATTTACCGTTGGTACCGTGATAACCCCTTTAAACCACTTGATAAGTGTCTTGATTTCAAAAAAAGATTAAATTTCATTTAAAAATCAAAATGTTCTCCCTGTCTATAAAAAAATGTATAATTGTGAATAATTTATCCCGAATTATCACCATTTGTCAAAAAAAGACATTTTCTATTCAAAAAAAAGAGATTAAATTAAATATATTTTAAAAACCAAGTGCCAAAGTTTTGATATAAATGTATTTTTATGTATATTAAGTACAAATAGATCAAAACCATTACATTTAATACATAAATATGCTCCACTAATCACAAAACAATTGTTTAATTATATGTTTGTTACCAAATATCAATTAATAAAATATTAATGTTATAAAAAAATTCCACCTATAAATCTGGGAAAATGTTTTGTAATTGAAATGCTTGTAAAGTAAAACTCACAAAAAAAATGTTTAGGACCACTGATATATAGCACACACCATAGCACAGAATAATCAGAAGCCAAGTTGCTATCTCTGCAGTAGTGATACCAATGTAGACAAAAAATCCCCTCTATTTCCCACCACTATGTTGTGTAGGTACACACTGTGTGTAGTGGTGTTGGTTTGATCTTTGCAACTGTGTTAGTTGTCACAGACACAATTACAAAACACGTATTGTCGGACGCAGCAAGGTGGGGTCCAAGCTAACAATGGTCCAACAATACAACATAATACGTTGGGCATTGAGTGACCGACAGCGACTAACTAAATGCCTTAAGCGGTATCAACCACTCGTTGGCACACTGCTATCCACAGTTTTCTACAAACACGCTTAGGGCTTGTCCATAGAGTGTACATATAGAGTAGACACAGCAGTATTTTTTGAATCAGTACTCCTGTGTTATATGCTTTCAAAGCTTCATTTCAACAAAATAATTTAAAACTACCAAAAATACTTTGTCTTATCTATAAAAAGTAGATACAGTAAAACCCCGTTGTTATACATCACACTTCTACACTCACTTTGGAAACTTACTTCCATATTTTTCAATATATTTAACTTCTTTCGTGATTAAAATGAATTAACCTATCCACATATAGTATATTTTTTTAGTTTAGAAATGACGTCATTATCATCTCTTTTCAATTTATGATGCTAGCTGTCCTTTAAAAAAATTATACGATACTGATCCTTAAAATAGTACACAAAATTAAGTTGATTTTGATTTTTTCTATTTCTCTCTTATTCCAGTTGTCAAATTATATAAGATTTCACTTACCGATTTGTGTATACCGACTGAAAGTAAGAAAGAAATAACATACCATTTAGTTAGGTACTATTAAATAATTGTTAACAAGAAAACCAAAAAAAGGATGTATTATTTTTTATTTAACCCACCCATTTCAATTCATATTTTTATGATACCTCGGTAGTAAGGTACCACAATAAAGTATCATAAAAATATGAATTGAAATGGGTGGGTCAAATAAAAAATAATACATTTTTTTTTGGTTTTCTTGTTAACAATTATTTAATAGTACCTAAACTAAATGGCATGTTATTTCTTTCTTACTTTCAATCGGTATACACAAATCCGTAAGTGAAATCTTATATAATTTGACAACTGGAATAAGAGAGAAATAGAAAAAATGAAAATCAACTTAATTTATGTACTATTTTAAGGATCAGTATCGTATAATTTTTTTAAAGGACAGCTAGCATCATAAATTGAAAAGAGATGATAATGACGTCATTTCTAAACTAAAAAAATATACTATATAAAATTGTTACCATTTATGACAGTCTTTAATCTATAGTAAAATGTCATAATAACAGCCGGTATATTTTGATCGAAAAAAAGTGTTGATCGTGTATATTTACATTCACTCTTTTATTTACAAAAAAAATAATGTATTTTTTTATCTGTACAAATTTATATTACAAAATATTTTCCAAATAACATTTTTTACTCAAAATTACTAAATAGAAATAACTTAAAAAGTGTTAATTGATATATTGTTGTCCTGTTAGAAAATTTAATTTTGTTGTATGTTACTAAAAATAAAAACGTTTAAAACTTAAATTTTGTGTTTTATTACAATAAAAACCAAAACCCCAGTGAAAAAGAAACCATAACACAACATCAATAATTCTTAATCTTCAAAAATAAGTAATTAACACAAAGAGTAGGGATATTTGGACAGTTCTAGTCGCTCCTCCTTATGAACAGTAAGAATACGATCCTCCACCGCTCTCCACTCAAAATTTTTGTGACGTAATCATGTGATTTGCAGGGCGGACTATTGGAAAAGTCAGGATCGAAAATATTGCGATTTTTGCAAATGTTGGATGTCAGATAATAAAGCTGTAAGTAATAGTATGAATACACAAGAAAGAGCTTCGACGCCTTATATCGTAAAGTTTGATTATCTTTTTCTAATACCTGTACTGTCTTTATTTACATAGTTAGAAAGAGAAAGCAACAGTAACTCTCGAAATTTTCTATATATTATGTTTATATTAATGTCACTAAAGATATCAATATGAAAATTGGCAACAAAAAATCTATTTAAAAATATGCAAAAAAATCTTAAAATTAACTTTATTTTTATTTACGAAAACGTTTTAGATTGCATTAAAAGTAGCCATTATGTTGAAGTAATGTGTGGTAAGTGATTATAAATATGCATTAGCACCTGAAATCAATACTTACGGTATGTCAGTAAGAATGTTTGGAGTATGGGATATCGGATTAGAAGAGGAAGGATAAATTCTTCTTAAAATCATTCTGAATTTCAATAAGCGTTTGTCGATGTCTGTGACGTAGACACCTATCTTACCCTGGCCCGTACTGCAGTTGCGACGAAGTTCTTTCTTGTATATCTACACTAGTTAATATAGTAAATTAGAGGAAAAGATAATCAAAATTTAAATTACCATTGTAGAGTGTAGAATTTCACGAAAAAGGTAAAAAACATAAAGAAAATGTGGCAAAAAGACTCAAAGCAATCACCAAAAAAAGTGTTAAAGATCAGAAAAAAGCACAAAAAATGGACGAAGCAATTGAAAAAATGGAACAAGCCGCTCTTGAAGCGTACAAAAAAGATCTAGAAAACAATGTAGCCGATCTCATGTCCAAAACGATCAAAGAAAAATTAGAAAAAGATAATTTAGCGCTTTCTTCGTCATCCGGAGAATATATTAAGAAAAAGACACCATGGTATGAAACAAAAACTGTTGAAGGGCGCATTTATTACTGGAATACAGAAACAAATCGTAAGGACTTTCGAGTTTTTTTTAATTTTTGGGTTGAGTATAAATTATGGATCCATGTTTAAATGCATGTTTAAGTGTAATACACACAACATAACAAAAAAATTTCCTCACTGCAGGTGGCCTGTGTTATAAAAGAATTTTTTTCCAAATATATAATTTGATTTGATTTTTGAGTTTTATAGAAATATGTCATTAAATGATTATAATAAAATAAAGAAAAATAATTACATAAATGGTATATTCCTATAATTATAATATTTATAATTTAAATGTCGTTGCTGTAAAAATTGTCAATTTTAGGATTCTAATAAAATTTTTTATTTACAACTAGAAATAAAAATAATTTCGTTTATTAGAATCAATATGGGATCCACCAGAAGAAGGATATCTAACAATGGAAGAACAAAGAATATTATCCGAAAAACAAGGTCGCGAACAACTTAAAGCTGTAGAAAAACAGCGACAATTAGAAGCCAGACTAAAATTAGAAGAAGAACGTCAATTAGAAGCAGAAAAACGTGCCGCCGAACAACGAGAACGTATGAAATTGTTACGACCACGTGATGAGCAACCAGAGCCACCTGTGTATTTTGCACCAATTATACCAGAGGGAAAAAATGACCCGTATGGTAAATGGCAACCGGTAGAACCTCAGTGAGTATTTCATTATGTAGTTTAGATAGTTAAAAAAAATGACGCAAATTTCAATGGTATAAACTGTAAGTAATTTTTTTGTTTGCCGATTTTAGGAATAAAAAAGAAGTCGATTTACAACTCCCAAAACAGGAGTTTATCGCTATTCATGTACCTGCGCCAACAGAACCAGTTACGCGTGAATTTAAAGAGAAAAAGGTTGAGAAATTGGGTGTGGATGAAGACACAGAATCGTGTACAAGTTTTAAAAAGCGAAAAATCAGCGGACAAAAACGTAATATGAGACAACGTTTAGATGATGATTGAAATAAAGTAATAAAATTTTTGTGAATACGAAATCAATAAATAAATGTTTACTAAAATTTTACATCAAATTTTGTTTTGAATGCCACAAATGTGATTTAGTTTAATGGCGGCTTGTGCTTCATATACCCCTTTATTATGTTTCAATCATAGATCAATGAACACTATAGACGGGGCGTAAAGCCAGCTTCAAGCCTACTTCATTGAAGCAACTAGCTGGGCGTGATATGAGGAACATAATGTGCTGTCGATTATTCAGTAAACAGGACTATATTTATTGCAAGACATAATTTATATACACACATAAGACATAATTATTTGAAAAATAAAACCAATACCATTTCTTTTTTGAAATTTTTTCTAAAAAAAGTTAAATTTTTACTCATTAATATTGTATTTTGAACACACTAAAAATTGTTACTATAGATACCACGGTAACAACCAAGTCCTCAGCGTGTGTGTAAAAAAATTGTAGCTAGTGGTGTGTCCAGTGTGTGACCCATATCGTTTAAGTCCATTAGTCGTTGAACTGCTCTCCCAAGACACACATCATATTGTTAACCCTTTGCGCTTATAAGACATGTACAGCATGACAAGGTGGTTTGTCCATTAACTCTACCATATTTAAAGGTGTTTTGTCTGTTGGATCATAAGACATGTACCACATGACACACTGAATGTTGAACTGTAACGACTGCTCATACTTCACATTACATGAATATTTTATTTAATAACTGCAAACACATTCATTTATTAGAAAAATTGTAAATAAAATAGTACAAAATCACGTTGAATTATCTTTTTAAAATTAAAAACTAATAAAAACAGCATTGAGGACGTAATTAGCGCATTTAGTATTCAACTTTGGGGAAGCAATGTTAGAACGTCAAAAGAATCCGTCAAAAAAAGAACGTCGGTCGTTGTCATGTGCTACATGTCTTACCAGCCTATTTACAACTCACTTTTTTTTTTGCTTGAATGCAAAGAGTTAATATTGTTGATGAAGCACTTGCAATAATGTAATACATATATAGCATATATACGTACCATGCGTATGTACCCCACCCGCCACACATAGAGTGCAACGCACAGAACAAATAGAACGAATATAACTATCTCTTTTCTGCAATCACTTATGTGCAAGTATGTGCATGTTAGGCTGCTTAGTGTCAGTTGCTCAGTACCCGTCGCTCAGTGTAAGTCAGTCAAACAACAATAAATTTGATTGTTGAACCGGCACAAGTAGCGTTGTGGTATCACACACATGTATGCGAACCAAGGTCACGTGACGGCTATCACCATTCACACTAACAGAGTTTACCGCACAAATACAAAGTAAACACCGTGCACGTATACAACATATTTTCTATCTCAAGTGGTTACACTGATTCCAGTAGTATAGAGATATGTATTTTATCTCTAGTGCTCTATGGTGCAACGTGTGGTGACGTACATCGTACTAATATATTCGCATATTCGTGTCCATACATCATGTGTTTTGGTTGTATGTGTACTGTGCTACGTCACTCACTGGCGACAAGTGGAACAGTTTAATAAACATGCTAGTTTGGTCCCTTGGTTACAACATTACAAAGTAGCAGCTGGTCATATTTTGAGTGTACCTTGCGGCTTCATTTATTCATTGATACACTCAGTCTACAAACTATATATGTTCATTGGTCTATGGTTTCAGTGCTCGGTGCCCGTAGCTATATTAGGCGAGCGACTTAACCCTAACTTTTAACAAAAAGTGACTGATTCTTTTTAATCAATTCAAAATTTAAAAAGAAAAACTAACGTCACTATGAAAAGTAGAATTAATAAAAATTATAGGTAAGTTACAGGTATAAATTTTGTATTAGTAGTATGCAGTAAATACCATTGATATATAAAAAAATATAACATTTTTTTAGAGTGAGGGAAAACTATTGACAAATTATATTTTAATATTTATAAGAATATTTGCCAAATTATTTGTGTTAATCAATTCTTAACATTGAAGCCGTGGGATAATCAAAAAATACTTTTTTATTTTAAATTCTACATTAATTTAAAAAAAAAAGAACGCCGTGAGCAGCGGGGCTCCATCATGGGAGTCGAATTTTTCGCTACATCTTCGGTATTTTCAAGATATCTAAATGTGATTGAAAGGCTACACGCGAATTGCCATTTTGGTGGTTTTAAAACTGATGAAGAGTGTTCGATTGATCGGGGCTTTAAAAAAAGAGTTTAAGTTTTTAAGGTTTGAATCTTAGTAAATTTCAATTTTATGTCGATAGCAGTTACAAGAGAAAAAAACCGAGACAATTCGTTTGAGGGGATTCCTACCCATGCTTATCCGCCAATAGCTTCTCTTTTTTGTTGTTAAATATGAAAAATACCCGTCGCAGCATCCTGCATAACATAGTGAATTTCCGTTTATAAAAATCTGTTTTTCTGTGATTTTTCACCCTTTTAAGTGATTTTTCCTCCTCTTTCTAATGGTGTAAATAAATGTCGCAAAAATTTTTTTCACTTGATTTCAATTCCAGGCATCCGACATGGCTGGCTAATGAACTTGTCCAACAGCGTGGGACTAAATATAAATATATGTATAAATTTTAGTGAATATTATTTTCGGTTTCTAGGGACCTCAAAATAAATTTCTATTATAGTCCCGGAAGATTTCTTTCGGAGCTCTAAAAAATAGGACTTTCTTCGGAACCCTAAAAAAGGCATATTATAACATACAAACATATACATACATATGTATGTGACTATAGAAGCCGTCCTGTTATGTACGGCATTAATACATATGTATATTCCTTTACGTAGTATTATCCATAATATGTGGTAGTATGTATAAGTAAGTACCTACTTTCATATACATAATTATATGTAAATACCCCTGTCGCAGCATCCTGCATAACATAGCGAATGCCCGTTTATAAAAATTAATTTTTCTCGGAAACTAGTTGACATAGAAGAATAGTTTAAAGATCTTTTTTATGTAATTTTTTCTCCTCTTTTAAATGGTGTAAAAAAATTTAGTAAAAATTTTTGAATAAGTGGAAATTTTGGCAAAAAACTAATTTTTTGCAAGAACAAAAACCATGTTTCTGGCATCCGACGTGTCTGGCTGAAGAACTCATCCAAGAGTTTGGGACTTCCAACATTTTCACCAAATTTTGTAACAGTAGGACATTTCGTTCGAGAGTTATCGTGCGGACACACACACACACACACACACACACACACACACACACACACACACACACACACACACACACACACACACACACATATATATATATATATATATATATATATATATATCAATTTTTTTTCTTCAAAATCGTGTTCTACGGCTCCGAAGACGGATAGCGCCTCTACACTCGCCTCGTCCCATTCTTATCGTATAGGCTGTATAAGTCTAATTTTTTCAGTTGAAAAATTCGACTAAAAAGACCAGTCACTAGAACATTCGTGATTTTTCAATTTCTAAGCATTTTTTAAGTGTAAATCCCTCGCCTATATTGGTAAAGATTCAAAAAAATATTTATTAAAAAAAAAGATTTATTCGTAAACCAAAAAATACATTAATTTAATTTTCATTCATATGAATTACACCGACAATCATTTATGAATTAAATACTTTATATTTTAGCAACATCAATTTATAATAGTATAAAAAAAATAACGCTTGGAACAAAATTCAAAATTTTCTACTTAATTAATTAATGGAACATCTGGTAATGAGATTCGCGATAGTGAATTAAAAATACTGTAATTAAAATGTAACCCTGCAAATTCACCAGCGATTGGCATTTCGATTTCTAAAACCACCTCTGCCACCGCCACCACCTCTACCACCACCCTCTCGAAGCACTTGGCGTTCTTTAGCACGACGTTCTTGAAACGCTTCATATCTGGCGCTCATATTGTACAATTCCTCGGGAATGCTTTGATTCGCCTCCTCCAAAATTGATATTAATTCTTTGGCATTTGACCAGTCACCGCGTGTCACGAAACTGATTGATTCGCCGGTACGACCAGCACGACCCGTTCGACCCACACGGTGGACGTACTCTTCAACGTTACGTGGGAAATCGTAATTGATGACGTGGGTAATGTCGCAGATGTCGAGTCCACGCGACGCGACGTCCGTAGCGATTAGGATGTTCACTTTTCCTGATGATATATCGGCGAGCGCTTGTTCACGATCCACTTGTTCCAAGTCGCCATGGATGGTTTGACATTCGATACCCGCCAAACATAGTTCGCTGGCTAAGTGGTCCACTCGCGCTTTCTTGCCGCAGAATATGATCACTTTCATTTCGTCGTCCATCGTGTTAATAAAATTCAAAAGCTGGAAGGAAAAATACAAATTTATAATTTAATCCAGCTTATTTATATTTGTGGAATTTAGAATACAGGTAACCCCCGAAGAACACGAGTACCCTTCCCTGGAATTACACGGTTTCAAACAACACGATTTTTAAGTAATTCTTCTGAAAAAGAATAAAATAGGGTTGGGCGGGGTAAAAAAAGACACTGCTCGAGTGGGGTAAAAAAAAAGACATACTTATATTAACCTCAACGGTGTTAAATTCGAAAAATAAAAAATATTACAACAAAATACATTAGTATTTTGAGCTGTCTGGGCCAAAACATTATTTTTTGGAGAGGGCTTTATAACATAAAAAAATTTTCTCCCAAACTTCTGTTATTCATGAGCGAAAAACTTTCATTCCGCGACGATAAATTTTTTCAGTAAGTAAAAAATCTGAAAAGATAGAGTGGTGTATTGTTTTCTTGTTATTCTACATGGTTTAGTTATGTAAAGTACAAAGTTTTATTTAAATGGTCTAACTGCTTGTAATTTTTTTTATATGTTAAAAAAAAAAGAAAAAACTGGGGTAAAAAAGAGACAAAACAAGAGGTTAACATTTAGGAAAATTAAAAATTATTGACAAGGATTTTCATTTTAAAACTACATTATGACATGTTTATGTATATTTTATGGATTAAAAAATTACTGATTCTTCAATAAAACAATTTTTTTGTTAGTGAGGAGACGGTTTTCATGGATATCAATTTCAGCTTATTCAAAAATTTGTATTTTTGACCCATGAAAATTTATTTGTTTTTATAATGTATAACTACTACTTTACTGCACACATTTAGTATTTCTAACTCATTCATAGATTATTTTGACTTATTTTTTTACTTTATGTAAAGTAGTGTAAAAAAAGACAGCCTCAAATTAACATATTTGGTTTTTTAATGAGCTACAATAAATTTTTTATTAGTTGTACGTTTGTGAAATAAAAACTGTTTTAATATTTAAAGTCCAAAGAAATTTCCTATGAGTCAAGCTTTTGCATCAGTTAACTTTTTCTGACTTTTGTTACTGCTTAATCTTAGCTAAAGTTTTTGGTAAAATACGTAAAATTTAAATATATAAATAAAAAATTTTGTAGTAGAGATAGAGTCGTGAAATAAAAAGTGTTGTTCTGCTAATTACCCAAGCTGTCTATTTTTTACATGAATAAAAATCGTCTAAATTGAATCTGTCAACTATAAAAGAAAAAATACTGGAAATAAAAACAACTAAAAATTTTAGAGAATTTTATAACAGAAATGATAACGAATATGTAGAAATTTACATATTTAAATTCCGAAAATATCGTTATTTTCGACATCGATAATTTTCGATAACGAAAAGTAGATTTTAACAGTCGCAATATGTTTGGAATACCCACAACTTGCAAATTAAACGGAACGTTCTTTTATATTTTTGATTTTCACACTTGTAATAGAAAATGCCTATCTTTTGTGGCCTCGAACAACACGGTTTCAAAAAACAAGGAACCAATTAATCGTATTCTTCGAGGGATTGCTGTACTAAGGATACCGGAAGAAAGCTAAGAATACTTTTTAATATACATGTTAATTCTCTATCAAAATTTTGTAACACAGCTGAACCTTTTTTATGCGGTGAATAGGGACCGCATAAAAGAAATCGTACAAAAAATATTCAAAAACTTCACAAGTAGCTATAAAAAGTATATTTCGCCCCAGACAGTAAAAAAAAACCTTTTGTAAATAATAAACAAATATTTTACTTCGCAAAAATACCACTTTTATTTTGAAACTGTGACAATATTGTTTCGAACCGTCAGTTCATTTTCAAACAGAATTCAAACTGACGGTTCGAAACAATATTGTCACAGTTTCAAAATAAAAGGGTATTTTTGCGAAGTAAAATATTTGTTTATTATATACAAATATGGAATACCATAAAGTAACGCTCAAATCTATTAATATTAAAAAAAACTTTTTTTTATGCGGTGGATTGGGGCCACATAAAACAAGTTTCATAGAAAATACACAACTCAAAACGCTCAAAACTTCACAAGTTGCTTTTCTAAACAAGATAAAACATTACACATGAGAATATTTTATTTAATTTTTATACTATTATAAAAATTGTGATAAATACATATGTAAAAAAAAAAACTTAATGATGCAATAACTCATGCAATGTACTGATTAAAAACCATCAAAAATTAATTTTATCAAAGTAAATTATTATAATTAATGTTTAGGTTTCGTACATTCTCTTGCTTTTGATTCCCATTATGCAGTTTAATGGCCATTTTTTTAAAAGCCGCATAAAATAGTCGTATAAAAAAGGCTCAGCTGTATTAGCTTTATCAGGGCCGGATCTAGAGGAGGACAGCGAGGCACGTGCCCCGGGTACCAGGTTTTGGGGGTGCCAAAAACTGACGTTTTTTTTGCTCATCACTTGTTTTTGGGAGGAAAAAAGTTTGAAAGAAATATTTATTTTTCTTTCTAGGAAAAACAGGGGCGCCATTTTACAACGGTGCCCCGGGCGCCACTTAGGGTAGATCCGGCCCTGAGCTTTACTATAAGACATAAATGACTAGCTTTTAACACATGGTTTTCATCTGCGTTATATTTGAAATTACGAAATTAAATTTTAAATATATTTTTCCATGGGAAACAAGTATTTTTCCGGGATAAAGGGTAGCCTATGTCCTTTTTCAATCACCCCGCCTGAATACAACATGCAATGTTTGAAATCAATCATACGTTTTTTTAATAATCAACTACCATAATTTTATTATTTCGTTTTAAATACATTTTTCGTTAGGTAAAGGTAAGGCGAACAACCTTTTAAAATCATTTTCCTACGGAAAGCAGATATTCGTCCGGGGCAAAAAAAGGATACAGACTACTTTTTTTGCCTCCTTCATGAACGATATGCAAAATTTGAATCCAATCATTTGTTTTTTTCATACTCAATTGTAATTTCATAATTTTGTGTTAAATACTGTGTGAGTTTTTCGAGAGTTGCCATTTTTATTACAGCCAAACCGTTGATTTAATCGAAGAATTGTTCAAATAAGAGTTGTAGATATCGACGGGGGCAACCGATTGCTATAGTCAGGAGCTTTATAGCTCTTATGGTTTTCGAGCTATGATACAAACTTATAGATTTTTAAATGGGACTATATATTAATTTTTCGATAAAACTGATCTAATGCATTAATTAACAACATAAATGAGCAAAAAAAATTTTTTTACCCAAGTTTAATTTTTTGATTTTTCTTTAATTTATCAGTCAGGCGGTAAAAATATGCATATGTACTTGAGGCTACTTCAACCGATAGTGTTTTTCTTGGTTACATTTCCATCACATCCGAGAAAAAAACCTTTTCCAGTACCATTTCTATCATAAAAATTTGGTTGTAATAGAAATGGCAACTCTCAAAAAACTCACATGGTATACTTCCCCCAAAAATATGATGTTTTCCTGGGGTAAAAAGTAGCCTATGTCTTTCTCCACCCTGCCAACTATCTTTATACAAAATGATGCAAATAAACAAACGCTTCGGATTTATTAATAAGAATTCAAAACCATTAGGAACTTACTTCCTCATACTTAGCTTCATCGTTATCCTCCAAAATAATAATCGTTTGCGTCACACTATGCACGGCCGCCAAATCCAACGTACCAACACAAACTTGTACAGGATCCTGCGTGTACGCCTGCGCCAATCGACGTACGCCCGGTGGCCAGGTGGCGCTAGTCATCACCGTTTGACGATTTGGTCGTATATCCAACAAAATTTTACGAATTTGTGGTTCAAAGCCCAAATCCAACATTCGATCGGCTTCGTCCAACACCAAATAACTGACCGATTTCAAATCAATATGTCCGGCTACTGTAAGATCACTTAAACGTCCCGGTGTCGCGATTACAATTTCCACTCCTTGTAAACAAGTTTTAACTTGCTCTTTACGGCTTCCACCGCCGTACAAACACACGGCTTTCATATCTTTGTAATTGTATTTTTTCACTTCTTTCTCAATTTGTTGCGCGAGTTCCCGTGTTGGTGCCAGGACGAGTACTGTTGGCCCGGAACGTTGAGATCTTGGTGTTGTTTGACCCTCGATATGAATTAAAGCCGGCAACAAGAAGGCGAGTGTTTTGCCGGTACCGGTTTGTGCGATTCCAATGAGATCTTGACCGCTCAGAAGCACTGGCCATGCTTGTGCTTGAATTGGTGACGGTTTCTCGAAGCCCATTTTATAAATTCCCTCCAAAATTTCCGGATAGTGTCGGAAGCATTGGTCAAACGAGGTGACCGGATTGGGAATTTTCTTTTCGTGCGTCTCGTTCTCGAAAACGTATCCAACGGAAATGTTATTGTACGCGGCGCGAATAGCTTTCACTTGATCTGGTGTCATATTGGCAACTTCCGGATCCTCGACGTAGAAATTCTTGACAATTTCGGGAAGTTTTGCCCAAAATGCTTTTGTTTCCTCTTCACATTTACGGCTCATCGCTTGCCAGTCAATGGCTTCATACGAATCGTCATTATCATTCGACGAAGTGGGTTGTATCGAATCGAAACTGGTGTGTCTAGGTTTATCAATCACCAATTCTTCGATGAGTTGTTGCACTTTTTGCACATCCGCCTCCAAACCAATCAATTTCACTTTTGTCATTCCATCAAATGTGCAATCCTTTTGAATTTTTATTTCGGTCGACGTATCATCCTGTAATTCACGAATTTTTGCACCCCCACGACCAATAATTTTACCCACTTTGTCGGACGGCACATCAATATATTTATCTACGTCATCGGGATTTCTTGAACGTCTTTGTGGTCTCTGCTGCGGTGGCGGTTTTTCAATTTCACCCCACGATGCATCAGCGTCAGCATTATTTTGTTCCACGTTATATCCACCATATCCGCTGCTATTATTGTGATAATTATTGGAATCTCTGTTGCCGCGCCAATTCTGTTGTTGATTGCCCCGAGATGGACCACGAGACGAATTTGGTCTTCGATTTCCGCGATAATTACTGTTCACAAATTCAACTTGACCATCGTTTCTATTTCGCCAATTATTTTCCATATTTCACCGTAAATATGAATATTATTTGTTTATATAAGAATAAATTAAAAAAAAATTGATTTTAAACCGAAATCACTTGAATGGCTTATACAACCCGTATGATTGATTAAATTTTTTTTTACACTTGGAATCGTTAAATTAGTACAACTTGTACAATTGTATTTAATGTGATTGAAGTTGTACTAATTTAAACTGAAGAAATTAATATTATGCTAAAATTTAAGGTCAAATTTAGCAGTTACATGACTTTTACATGTTACTTGTTAACTTGTTATTTAACCAAGAGATCCCAATTACCAAAGTACCGAATTAAAAAGTAATTTTGGATTAAAAGAATTGCCTATATAAGAATAATCACGAAAGACTACACAATAATAGACGGAGAGCCGCTTGCAATTTATTTAAACAGTTTTCTACTGGTTGAAATTTTGTTTAAAACCATTTATGTTTCAAACATGCCAAAAATTTGGCTAAACAATCCACAAATAACAAGCGCCTGTTATTTGTTCAAATTTAACAAAATATTTTTTGCTGGTTTTTTAAAAATATTCGAAAAATATAAAATTTTCATTAAGAAGGGTTATTATGAAAGTTGCTTGTAGATATTATTACAGAAAAGATTCAGTTTTTTTTCCTTGTAAATTGAACCATTTCTAAAATTCACACTCTAAAAACGATAATTCGCTGTCGCGTTTTTGTTAGTTGACACTTCTTCTCGTTAAATTGCTAAGCAAAATATTTTCGTTATATATAAACACAAAATTCGAAAAACGACAAACCTCTCGTGTAATAATAAGTAATAATAAAATTTAATTTTTTTGAGAAGAAACTGCAAAATTTTAAAAGAAAGAAAGTGGTATTTGTTTATTTTCAAAATACGTACGTATACAAATTATGTCCTACAATAATTATAGTCGCATTTGCTCAAAAATTGACAATATATTATATTGAAATTATGATTTGTTATTATATGATTATTATTATACGATTATTGACATGATATAAAATTGACATTATATTACATTCCTTAAATAGTATAGTATAATAGTGTTCATTGGTCTATGGTTTATACATACATGTTGAATCATTTTATGTATTTGTTTATATAAAGTTTCTTTAAAAATATTGCCGGCTTCCGGGGAAGTTTACTGTGAAAGTGTTCGGGCTTGGTTGTGTTAATATCTCAAATTGCTCTAATTCAGCCGACAGCCAATCACCCAAATTTAAATCACTTCTATAAAGCTTGATTTGGAAAAAAATTTTTTTAACTTGATCACGTCATCAAGTTTACTAAAAATTTTCAGTACCATAAAAATCGTAAATGAAATGATAGTGATGAAACTTGAAGCGAATTTTGTTGGAAAACTCTTTAAATGAAATGCACATTGGCTCTTGGTCTATAACTTCACTATTAAATTTTAGTAAAAAATTTACCATTTTTTCTTAAATTACATTGCTACGTTCATTAGTACTTATTGGATAATTTCTAAAATTTTGAAATCTAAAATTCAAAAATAATTTTAATTACCTTTTAACAAAATTTTTAAATTTTTTAATCAATATAACCTATATTTGAAAATGTCATTTTTTGACATTAACCTGCTTGCGTTAATCTAATACACTTCAAGGCGAAGCGGTCGAAACTATTAAATTAAAAAATGTAAAACAAATATTTTGTTTCAGCTTTTCACTAATTTTTAATTGCAAATTAAAATGTCTGATGCGTGGGAAGAGATACAAGCAATAAAAAGCAAACGAAACAGTTTAAGAGAACGACTAGAAAAACGTAAAAAAGAGCGACAGGATATTTTAGGCTCGTCAATTATTCTCCCCGAACAACCCATTGTTACACAAAAAGCACTAGGAAATGATTCAGCAAACAATAGTGGCAATTCAAGCCCGATAATTACGAAAATTGCGGACGCCGTACAAATTGACGAGGACTTAAGTGATAATGTTAAACCAGACGCGGAAGTTGAAAAGAGTTTATTAAAAGCTTTGTGTGAAGTTTCGCTCACTTTACCCACATCTTCTCGAGAAATTTCCATATCTTTAGGCAAACGGTTAGGAAAACATGTTTCACATCAAGCTATTTGTAATTTATTACAAAAATTCGCAACCCAATTGCTTATAAGGTGAAAACACTCGGAAAATTTTATTTTTTTTTTTAAATTGTAATTCCATCTAGTGAAAATTTTCTTTTTTTTAGTGTTAAAGAAGGTTGTAAAGATGGAAAAACTCACCTGGATATTGTGTCGGCTGAACATTCAAAATTACTTGCCGTAGTCAATGATTTATGCGGTGAAGAAAATACAAAAGAAACTCAATCGCCAGACACGCAAAGTGCACCGGAAAATCCGTTAAAACGGAAAGCGGAAGAACCCGCGGAAAGTGAAGTGCCTAATAAAGTGATTAAATGTGATGACGATAAGAAAAAAGATAAAAAAGATCCAAAAGCGGCCGATATCTTGTCACTGTTATCGATGCCCTCGACGAAAGAAAAAGAAAACAAAAAAGTTGGCGAGGAAATTTTAGATTTATTAAGTAAACCGACAGCTAAAGAGAAATCACTCGCCGAACGATTTCGTTCACAGGGTGGCGCTCAGGTGATGGAATTTTGTCCGCACGGCACAAAAGCCGAATGTGTACGTACCAGCGGCAAACAAGTTTGTAAAAAATTACATTTTAAAAAAATCATCCAAAAACACACCGACGAACTATTAGGCGACTGTTCATTTTTAAACACCTGTTTCCACATGGACACTTGCAAGTACGATTCCATTTCTGATTTGAGTAATTTTCTGGTAACGAAAACCACCCCAAAAACTTCTAATTTTTTAAATTTTGATTTTTCTATTTTTACAATCTACTAACTTTTATCCGTAATTTTGCCCGTGTGGTATTTAAAATTGTGACATCAAGTTAAATTTTAAATAAATTTTCCTGAGAATTCGGTGTTTTTCCAAAGTAAAAAGTAGCCTATGTCCTTTTTCATGCCCTCTATTAACAGTATGCAAAGTTAAAAGTTAACCATTTTGTTTTTTAATAGTCATAACCATGGTGGCTATAAGAAGGTATTGAACTCAATGCATTCAAAAAAGTGTCTAAAAATAAGAGGGCATTAGTGTTCCTTGTGTACCAAAGCGGTAGTTTAAATATTACTTGAAATAGTTTTGTTGTTATATCATGAAGAACAAGTTGCGATATTGATAAAATAAAATTTATTTTAATTTGGGAAAATTGCAATACCTATAGTATTTTTAAACCAGTAAAAACGAACCAAAGTTGGTGGAAATTTTTAATTATGAAAAGTTAAATTGCGGAAACCTATTTTTGTTTTCGAAAACTCAAATTTATTAATATTTTACACATTTTTTAATATTGACATTTGTATGATATTATTAATTTATTATAGTATTATTTTATAGAACACGATAAAAATAACAGAACAATGTAAAACACAAGTGAGTAAAGCGGCCACGCTCACGCGGGGCCATTTAATATACTATTGTATATCAAAATCCGTTTTTCAATTGTCCTAATTGTAAGTAACGAATGGCGGTATAACATCTGGCGTTGAAAAATCAGACTATTCTCAAAGTGCATTTGTTGAAATATCATTTATGAGCTGAATTTTGTAAATCTGAAAATACATACAATTGATTTGATTTTTCCATTCATTTACAATTCTCCAGTTATTTTATGACGTTTGCTATTTAAATTTGATGTTTGTATACTTTAAATTGTAATATTCATTAACTCATTCATCCATTTTTTCATATTTTTACCACATTTTAACTTTTACAGATGTAAAATTTTCTCTCCTTCAACAAAATCTCTTTGTTTTGGACTTGTGTCAACCTAAATACAAACAGTTCTAATATTTATCATTTTTTCTTAATATAGCACTGGTTACTATATATGAAACTAATGTTAATGCACTTTTTTGTCAGCCATTTTTTTGAAACTCCTCCTTTTGGACAGTTCCCAATAGTGTGATAATTAATAATAAAATGCAATTATTTTTCATAAAAATATGTGTTCGCGCTTTAACTCTTTAAATACAATAATTTCCAGCCACATTTATTTCTTTTGTGCGGTAAACATCGAAAATATCGCACCATATACTATATTACAATTTACCCTTTAGTTTACTTGATTTTCCTTGTGGGTACTTGTAAAATGCAGGATTTTTCAAATTTAATTCCTTGAGTTGGTTTATATCAATTACACTGCCACTAGAACAATTTTTAACGCACCCTGCCCATTTTGATATTATTGATTTAAAATTAAGCTGAATAAATTATTCGTATTTATTTAAAAAAACAATTTTATAAGATTTTTGAAATCATTTCTAAATTGTCAAAAATTAGGGTTAAGAATGTCCATGTTACGCTAACTTGATACTTCAAGTCCTTGCTTCAAGTCTATTTACATTCTATTTTTCTTACTATATTCGCTATATTCACATCAGTTAATGAGGAATATTAACGCCACTGGTGGTAAAAAAAGAAAACCTAATAACTGCCATTTTCCTGACCAATTTTGTCAATTGTTCCGTTTGAGTTAGGTATCCATGTATATGGTCTATGGTCATAACTATGGAGGGTAGATATAAGGACTAAGGAGCACAATTTCTGTATAAAAAAGTGTCCGTAGAAAGGCGTAAATAATGGCGGCGCTACTGTAGCAAGAGGGTAAATTTAGAGAAGTAAACAAGAAAAGAAAAACATCCGCGTTGTTATGGCGCACTTTTAAAAACTAAAACATAAAATATGAAAACAATGATAAAATATGTAAATAATGCTTTTTAAAATTTTATTTTTAAACGACTAATTTATTAACTACAGTTTTATCAACTACTGTAGTCGTTACAAATATTAAACAGCACACTTCACTCCGTCGACAACTGTAAAGTTCATTTCATACTCTTTTGCTACTCTAGCGGTAAACTAGCGAGTTGTTGAACTGTTACCTAGTACTTAAAACGGGACACTTTTTGGACTATTTTTCTATTGTTTTCCGTACAAGATTGTCCTCCTTATATCTACCTTCCATAGTCATAACTGTCGTAATTTCATTGTTTAGTTTTAAATACATTTTCTCTCGGAAGTGAGATACAATGTTTCATGTAGTAAAAAGTAACCTATGCCCTTCTGCGTTCCCAGCTATCATTACGTCAGATTTTAATTTGATTGGTTCAGCAGTTGAGGTTTCAAAATGCGACAAACAATGTTTTAAAAACATTTTCTAACTCGAATCAGATGTTTGCCCAAAATAAAATGTAGCCTATGTCCTCCGTTTATTCAGCTATCTCTGCCCGAAGCCCTTAATCGATTGGTTAAACTACTGAGACGTGAAAGCCGAAATATCGAATTTAAAAGTATTCAAAGTGGCTTCCGTTACCAGAGAATTACCCACTTCTAACTCCTGCTTTTACTACCATACAAAATGAATTTTGATAAATTGTAGATATGTACATTATGAAGTTGATGGCCCCACTGTCCAACCGCGTGAAACGAATTCGAAAACGGAAAATATCGATAGCATACCAAAAACTGTGGGCCGACTCCAAGAAAGTACAATCATGTATCCGCCCCAATGGGTACAGTGCGATCTGCGGTATTTGGATATGAACGCACTAGGTAAATACGCCGTTATCATGGCAGATCCCCCGTGGGATATACACATGGAACTGCCTTACGGCACCATGTCCGACGATGAAATGCGACAATTAGGAATACCCCAATTACAGGATGAAGGTTTAATATTTCTGTGGGTCACCGGGAGGTGAGAGAATCACAACTGTAACGAGCACTGTGGTTGGATTATTCCAGGCTGACACATGAATCAAGTTATCAAAACATTAGTAGTTAGTTTTTTGTCTAACAAGAATAAAAGAGAGTTTTTTTATATTTTTTTACAAGTTCGTACGTATTTTTTGTATTAATTTTTCGCTCCTATGTTTTATACAAAAATTGAAATAAACTGTAATAAATAACAAGCATTTTATTTTTGCTATAAAGTACCCGCGTGTTACATTCCCCCCCCCCCCCAAACGTGGGGCGCCAATGTAACCCGCGGGTACTTTATTAGCAAAAATAAATGTTTGTTATTTGTACTAATTTTCCGCTCCTATGTTTTCAACTATAGGCTGGGTGCGTGATGGCAACGACATCTATAATATACATTCTTCCGGGCTCATTAACGAATATAAATAATGGTAACCGTGGAAATAAATAAATTTAAAATATTTTTAAACAAACCGTAAAATCTGAATACAAATGTTTACTATTTACAATGCGGTATTTGACATTTTTTTAAAAACCATCTTAGTGTGTTTATTACTTCTTACTAAACTCATAATACACATTTTTAAATTATTTTGTACTATACTTATTTTTAATAAAAAATCACCGATAAAATTTCAGTTTTTAAAAAGATCGCCACAACGATGCTCTCTGTCTCTTTCAAATCGTATGACGTCATTACCTCTAAAACATTGAGTAGCAGCAGTAGGTCTAAAGCGGGTTCTACACGATGCTACGAACGTTCCTTCCAACATTCGATCGAACGTTTGAGGCAATTAAGTTCGATAGTTGGTGCGACGAATGTATCTGCTACACGGTGAGTCGAATGTTTGATCCAATACGAATGATGATGTGTTGGTACTCAGTCGACAACGCTGTTATCTGTCTGATGTTATCTCTAATGTTATACACTGATGTTGTCTCTCTTGTATAATGTGTTGGGACAAACGTGACGAAGATGTTATCTGTCTGATGTTATCTCTAATGTTATACACTGATGTTGTCTCTCTTCACATGAACGAGTCGTGCGCAACCAACGAACACAACCAACATTGACCTTCAAACGTTCGAAGCATCCCTTTGACTCGGTGCAAGAATACCGACATCGAACGGGACACGACCAAATGCGAATGTTTGACGCTCGACATTGGACACTCGTAGGTTCGAACAACGGCTACACGATGCTATGAACCATCCAACGTCGAATGTTGGAAGGTGTTCGTAGCATCGTGTAGCAGCGGCATAATAATGAAAATTAATAATGAAAAATTTCTTTCATAGTTAACAAAAAAGTAAACAGTTTTTTTCCTAACTACAATATAATACCTACATATTTGAACGAGCTTGTGACATAAGCTGCTTTTGATTAATGTTTTTGATTACGTCATTTTTAACGTAAATTTTGTAATTTTATTTAATTAAAATTTTTACATTTTTGAATGAAATAACTTGTAAAAAAGCAATATTCAGTATCATTATGACTCGAGTAATTATTTAAAAATCAAAATAAATATTTTTTCAACTACTGTCAAATACCCCCTTAATTTTTTTTTATAAATAAATTTGAACAATTTGATTTGTTCAGTTTGAATATAACAGTTATATTAAAAAAGTAATTAAACAATTTTCGACGTTAATATGGATATAATTATCAAGACAGTATTTCCTTCCAACCTCGGACTATGCAGAGGAAAAAGTTGCTGGTGCCGGTGATGTACGTCAGGGAAATTCGAGAATTAAGAAATGCTGGCATAAGTCATTTAGTTTAATGTAGAGTCATAAGACAAACATCAATAACTTCAACTCCTTATGAAACATTATTTCATGTGACTATGTGAATTAAAATACATAAAATATTTTTAATTCTGTATTTATGGATTGACGTGTACACGTTAATACTGTTGACAGATAAATAAGGAATGACATATTAGTTGCAACTGCGTTTATAATCAAAGTGAATCAATGTAAATATTTTTATTTAATATTTTTTATTATACTATAAACACATATGAGCCCGTATTAATGCTTGTTTTCTCCACTACTCACGCTGCAATCGATTTAATTGTCCCCACCATATACTTCGCACGCTGCCTCAAACATTTATTTTTGCTAATAAAGTACCCGCGTGTTACATTGTTATTTGTTACAGTTTATTTCAATTTTCGTATAAAACAGGAGCGAAAAATTAATACAAAAAATACGTACGCACTTGCAAAAAAATATAAAAAAACTCACTTTTATTCTTGTTAGACAAAAAAATAACTACTAATGTTTTGATAACTTGATTCATGTGTCAGCCTGGAATAATCCAACCACAAGCCTCCTCTGTCCAACCACAGTGCTCGTTACACTACTGATTTTGTTCCTAAGGAAATATTGAATTTTAATTCTTTGCAGGGCTATGGAATTGGGTCGGGAATGTCTTAAACTGTGGGGCTATGAACGAGTCGATGAAATTATCTGGGTGAAAACCAACCAATTACAACGTATCATCCGAACCGGTCGAACTGGACATTGGTTAAATCACGGCAAAGAACATTGCTTGGTTGGAATGAAAGGAAACCCGAAAAATCTAAATCGTGGCCTAGACTGTGACGTGATTGTCGCGGAAGTGCGAGCAACCAGTCATAAACCGGATGAAATCTATGGCATGATCGAACGTCTATCACCGGGCACGAGAAAAATTGAATTATTTGGACGACCGCACAATGTGCAACCGAATTGGATAACACTCGGCAATCAAGTGGATGGTATACGATTAGTGGATCCGGAATTGATTGCGTCATTTCAAAAACGATATCCCGATGGAAATTGTATGGGCCCGCCGCCAGAGACACAATAAAATTTAATAAAAGATTTTTAAGAAAACGTTTTCGTATGTTTTGATTTCACCCATTAGACCACTAGACAGATATTTATCGTAGAGACATTGCGATACGTGATAAATATCTTAAGTTGGAATATGACTAATTGATTCTGAATTAAGGAGAGGTTTACTCGAGAGTCCTTAAAAATTATGTATTTTTCTAGAATTTTTTTCTCAAGAACGGAAGTAAATATCAATTTCAAATTTTGTACACATATTTATTAAGTATTAAACTATACAAAAAAAATTTTTCAAGGAAAAATATAAAAAATTGTCCATTTTATAGATACTGCAATGTGACGACCCGAAAATCCAATGCCTTGTTGGCGGACATCCTAGCGCCGGTAATAAACCACCGAAATCCAAAAACAAAAAAGATTTATAAAATATATGAAGAGTACCGGCACCTCTACCTATAATACCAATATAAATTGCTGAAAGAAAAAAAAAATGGCGGATGTTTGAACTTTTGATTACGATTTTTTACTTTTATTTTTTGCTCTTATTTTTCGCTCTTTAAAGTAAACTTAAAAATAAAAATATTGAAAGTGTATCGAACTTAGGTAGAGGTGCCGAAGAATTGAATTATCTTTAAAATAAAAAATTAAAAAAAGGATCCATCGAATAGTTTTTGAGTTATCGTGTCCGCCAGTTCCAAAAATGTAGTTCCGAGATATTATAAAATATATATAAAGAAACGTATTTTCAAAATTTTATATTTAATACTCATTATTGCGTGAACTACGTTTTTTGAATTTTTTTTTATAGAAAGCTGGATTCGGTTAATGTACAAGAATCTTGTTTTTAAATTATTTTCAGTAAAATCAGTTTGGGAACATATTCTACACATAATTTGCTATCAATTTCGGCAAAAAAAATCGATTTTTTTATCAAATCTCAAGTAAACCTTCCCTTAAATTACTTTCAGCAAAATCACTTTGGGAACATATTCTACACATAATTAGCTACCAATTTTTGCAAAAAAAATCGATTTTTTTAACGACTCTCAAGTAAACCTCCCCTTAATTACGTAATTTCAGAAAATATAAGTTTTATAAGTCTTTTTATTTTATTGTTTTAGATAATTAAAAAGTTATATCAAATTAAAAATAAATTTTTAAATTTAGTATCGATAACAGGCCGACAGTTCCCAAGCGCATATGTAACGTCATAATGTTTATATTGTTTGAATATACATTAGTGTCTTTTTATTTTGAATTATTGTTGCTACAGAACACTAGAAGGAAACTAAAATCAAAATTGTGTAGATCGCTTGGGAGTCATTTGTTGGTCTGTCACAGCTTAAGGTGATTAGTCGTCATGCATCAGCTCTGCAAGAACAAAGATGCATTGTTACTGATTGTTAGGTCGTGTGAGGTCATTGTTACCAGATACGTAGGTACAGTCGATCTACAGTACATATATATATATATATATATATATATATATATATATATATATATATATATATATATATATATATATATATATATATATATATATGTGCCCGCAGGCCGCAGCAGGTACATAGCAGCGATGGATGACATACTAATACCCCTAATACACGCTATACACACATACAAATACAAACTTTGAATACGTATATAACATATTGGTGGGAATTTTTACGTGATTTTTTATCCATGATGATAAAGCTAATATAGAGATAGCAACTTTGTTTCTGTATTCTGTGATTGTTGCTATGAAAATTATTATATGGTCCATTTCACTTAAATTTAACCATGTTTCATCACTTATGAATTTAAATAATTTCCGTTTTCTTGGCTTTATCTCTTTCATTATTGCATTTACGTAAATTTTAAATTTGCAGAAAAGAATAGAAGAATAGAAGATTAATTTGTTTCGAATATAAGAATTATTTAATTTTTTAACGATGACTCATGATTAATTGTATTTGAAATGGGGTATATAAACATTTTTCTATTGACAATTGAACTCATGTGTATCAAGTCCCATAAGAATGACGTAGCTTTTTCACCTTTACCGTGGAAAAAAAGTTAAGACAGATTTTTACAGCGAAAAAAATGGTACAAAACAATTCACTAATCATTTTATTGTAGGTAAACACGATAAAAACAAAACAAAAATTCGTATTGGTAAATGTAATTGATTTCAGAACCATAGTAACAATGTAGGTATTAAATAATAATATGAATTATACCAAAGTAGATTAGGAAAGGTAGACTACATTTGAGTCCAAAATAAGCTTTTTTGCGCAGTTCGCCATCTACGTCATAATACGTCACATATTTGAATTTTTACCCTAGGGCCACACTAACGGTTAATGCCGTTAATTATCGCGTTAATCGACATTAAATGCAGGTGTGACCAGAACTTAATGCGTTAATTTATTAACGTTATTAATAATGACGTTAGGGATTAGGTGATAACTCGGGTGGCGGTCTTTTTGGCACATCAAAGGATTTTAGCGCGTCATTTATTGCGTTAAAAATGGTGGCTACACATGCCTGGACATTCTACCACATCATTCTACGCTGGATGCACACATATGTACGATATGTATCATATGTACATAATATGTCTATTTATTTATGTATTTCCAGGCAACAAGAACAATCATATTTATTTTGCATGTTTATGTACTTATTTCATCGATATCATCTTAAATAACAACGTTCATACCATTATTTTAAATTTAAAATAAAAATTATTTAAAATTTTTCCCTTTTTAAATTAACAGTATTTAAAAATTAAGATTTATATTAACTAAAAAAAACGCCGTGAGCAGCGGAGCCCCATCACGGAAGTCGAATTTTTCCTTTCATCTTCGGTATTGAGTGTCTACAAGCGAAATATAATTGAAAGTCCACAAGCGATTTGTAATTTTGGTGGTTTCAAAACTGATGATGAGTGTCCGGTTGATCGGGGCTTTAAAAAAAGGTTTTAAGTTTTTAAGGGCTGAATCTCAGTAAATTTCAATTTTGTGCCGATAGCAGTTAACAGGGAAAAAGCCAACACAATTCGTACGAGGGCATTTCTATCCATGCTTATCCGCCAATTGCCTTTGTGTTTTATTTTTAAATATTAAAAAAGGAACTTAAATAGTAAACTGGAAGGCTTTTATGAAGATATTTTTTCTTTCCAAAAAAATCCAAAATTTCTATTTTATAAATAATAAAAATCCAAAATTCCTAATTTATAAATAAACAGTGACTTTAATAACATTTTCAAATTACTTAATATGTATGTATTTCATTTGTTAAAAAATTGTATACACTTTTTTTTAAATTTTTTAAAATTACTATTCGCCTACTTGTATTTAGAATAAAAGTAATGCATTTAAAACACATTTAACAATAGCATTCAATTCCGATGTAAAAATGGAAGAAGTGGGGGGAAAAGTAATGTGGACTCCCTAAAAGGTACTAGCTGGATACTAACTGAATACACGTACAAAATTTCAGCCCTCTAGGTTTCCTTAGAGAGTCTCTAGACGTGTTAGAAAACAAGCAAAAAAATTAAGGAAATATTAGCGTAAAAATCGTGGGGGGAAGGGTTAAAAGTTGAAACCCCCAAAAAACAGTGTCTGGCTATTAGCTTAACCTGTACACAAAATTTCAGCCCTCTAGGTTTATTTGGGGAGATTTTGACCCGAACGAAACTGTTAAAAAACAAGAAAAATCATGTTCTTTTGGGTATAAAAATGGTGGCGGTAGGGTTTGAAAGTCGAGACTCCCAAAAGGCACCCCCTTGATACTAACTCAATCCGAATACAAAATTTCAGCCCTCTAGGTTTATTTGGGTGACCTGTGCGAGTGGTACAAACTTCGAAAACGTCGAAAATGCATGAAATTGTAGCTTAAAAATGAGGGGGGTGGGGTAAAATATTAAAACCTCCAAAAAGCACAACCTAGGTACGAACTTTATCAACACACCAAATTTCAACCCTCTACGTTAATTCTGGGGGGCTGGGGGCCTGTTAGATCCAGCGAAAATCGTTTTTCCCCCCTCTACTCCCACCAAATCATCCTAGGAAGCTGAATTTTGGATATGTTGTAGATAATTGACCGAAACATTATTTCCAACCGGTTTGGAAAAGTTTTATTGCTTTTCCGCCCCCCACCACCCCCTTAAAAGTTGGGTCGGATCAAAAATTTTCCCAAAATTTGACCCCACTTTGATAGAAAATGAGCCCCATTTACCAAATTTCATCTCTTAACTTCCATAGGGGGGCCCTACACAAATTAAAAGGTGGCGGGAATATATATATATATATATATATATATATATATATATATATATATATATATATATATATATATATATCAGACATTTTTTTTCTACATATTCGTGTTCTACGGGTCCGAAAACGGATAGCGCCCCTACTTTCGCCTCTCACCGTTCTTATCGTATAGACTGTATAAGTCTAATTTTTTCAAGGAAAAATTAGACTGTATAAGTCTAATTTTTTCAAGGAAAAATTCGACTAATATAAATGGTATCCATTTTTGTTTTAGTACGATAATTATCGAGATAATACGTTAAATGCTATAATGTAGCCGCCCAATTTACGCGTAGTTTAAGCCATTATATTAGCGCCATAATTATTGCATTTATAGACATTAGATATTACGTTAGACGTTAACATTAGTGTGGCCTCAGCATTAGACAAACCCAAATTTATTCGAAAAAATACAAACCTCTCGTGTAATAATAAGTGAATAATTTATTGAAAATGTCTCCTCACTCTGCGTAATTTTTTACATGATATATGCCGTTGTTAAAATGGACACAGGTACAAAAGAAAAACTCAAATATTTCAAAGAATATTTTTTTTATTATATTACTTTCAAAATTCAACTAACATTTTGCCTATGAAAAACTTTGTTCCTATAAAAACATTTATAGTTTAACCATTTCAGGCCGAAAATTACAAATTTCAAGGGAAATTGTTACTTGATATGCTAGAAGAATATTTATGAAATGCCCGCATTTCATATTTTATTATACATTTTTTATTTTATTTTAAATATAACTTCATCGCCATTTTGAAAAAATATTAAAAAATGTGTTTGCTGTCCCACTCAAAATTTTCCACTACAAAACAATGTGCACGTTTTATCTTAAAAATTTCCAATAAATACAAAAATATTTTTATTACGGCTGCCATTGCCCTTACGTGGATTTCCTGCATGACAAATAATCGCAAATTCTAAATTTTTACCTCAATGGCGATGAATATGTCTTGGTAATCTCAAAAAACTTATCAATATAATGAACACAGTACCAAGTTTATTTAGTTCTAAACATATCAAGAATGGGGATTTTGACTAATTTTGGGAAACTATTTTAAAATACGCATATTTATGTATTATGCATATATATAATTTTAATTTTTAAAAATAATGCCGAAAATCGTTAAAAAAAATTAATTTAATATTTGTTCTCAAAATTTGCGCGAAAACGTTCATTAGCTTCAATTACGTCAGTTTCTCTAGATAGCAACAGGTGTCCTGTAACTAAGAAAAAAATCTGTTTATTTTTCTTATAACTAGGAAAAGAAATTGTTGATTTTTAAAAAAATTAATCAAATTCAAATTAATTTCCATAGTTATGTTGGCTAACCGGAATTTAAGTAGCGACCCTAGTGGCGACAGTGTTGAAATATAAGAGAAAGCAACGTCACAGCCCATTTCTGCTGACGTAATTTATAGCTGAAAAATTACTTTTTTTATTAATTTTTTTAAAATTAAATAATCATAGTTAGGATGAATTAACATAACAAATTGCTGTCTTTTATTATCAATTTTCATTAAAATTTGTTTTTATTGTTTTTCTTTGATACTGTCAAATACCCCATTAGTAAGTGTATTCAATATACAGTTTTTATTTTTTTTTTTCTTTATAAATATGAAAAATATAAATACAAATTTCAAAATTAATCGATTTTCAATAACATTATTATTCAAATTTTCGATTTTTTCAATATTGTTTTTTTCTTTTACTTAAACTACCAATTTTTACTTAAGTTATCATTCTAAAATTAAGTAGAATTTCTTTAAAACAAAGAAAGCTTTGATGTAGTACAATTTTTAAATTAGATACAACAAATATTGCTTTATTTACATAGTTTTTAAATTAATTTGCTGACACGTTGGCTCCATGATGCTGGCACACCCTCTAAAAAGATAAACATTGAAAAAATTTTGTCTAATAGGTCACAAATTGGTCATAATTGGTCACTTATCCCATTAATTGGTCAGCAATAGAAAATTTTTAAATGAATTTTGAAAAATTTGTAAAAATTTGAAGGTCACTCAAAAATTTTGGCACACCATCAAAAGAAAAAAACAAAAATAATAAGAGCAATCGTTAGGATTTTAAACCCTGATAATTGGTCAGTTAAAATAAAAAATTGGTCAGGTCCCCAGGATTTTAAAAAAATTAAAAAAGGTTTTTTCATACTGTGACGCATGCGCGAAATCTCTACTGGTGAATCTAACTGTCAATACGTTGAATTTTTCAATAGGGTAAAGCCACCAGTATTCGACCAGCCTATATTAGCAATTATTTTTATACATATATTAAGGCATTTTAATGAAGAATGAAAACGACTTTTTAATTTTTTTTTTAAATTCTGGAGACGACCAATTTTTTATTTTAACTGACCAATTATCAGAGTTTAAAATCCTATCGATTGCTCTTATTATTTTTGTTATTTTCTTTAGATGGTGTGCCAAAATTTTTGAGTGACCTTGAAATTTTTACAAATTTTTTAAAATTTGTTTAAAAATTTTCTATTGCTGACCAATTAGTGGGACTAAGTGACCAATTATGACCAATTTGTGACCCATTAGACAAAATTTTTTCAATGTTCAACTTTTTAGATGGTGTGCCAGCATCATGGAGCCTGACACGTTCACCACGATGACAAAACAATACTGAACTGGTTATGAGTTTGCGCACTAATTAAAACGAAAATCTGCGCAAATTTAACAAATTGGTAGCAAACGTGATTAAAGCCGCTATTACACTGTCATAGATATTTTAGAAGACAATTTAATATTTCTTTGATCAAATACTGATTGTCTGAGCGATGTAGAACCTTAATAGCAGGACGTAGGGTAGAGGTGAAGAAATTGACACTAGAGATGGGCATTTGAAAACTTAAATCTATTATGAATACTCCCGATTAATACAAATTTTATCAACAGAATTTATTTTTTCTTTTATTTTATTAAAATTTCTAAAATAAAAAAAAGTATGAAAATTTTAAAATTCACGGAAATAGTATGTTGTACAATAAGTGGGAAAAAACGACTTATTTCTCAAGAATATGAGTTTGTTGCGTGAGCCTGCAGGGCGAATGCAACAATTCACAAGAGTGCTACGTATTTTACACTATACTTTTTCTACGAGCACATTTTTTTTTCGTAAAATTTACATTAATATTATTTAAATAAGTAGTAAAAATTTTTTAGTTTCTAATTTCAGTTGTAAGATGTTCAAATTTTTGCCAAAGCATACTTTGAAACTATGGAAACAATAATAAATAATCAACATACATATTATGTATATTTTTAGAATAATTTATTGGCGACGCAAAGATTCTCATTCGCGCCTCTGGTGGTAAAATTAGAACTAGCATCAAGTAAAAATATACGTATACGATATAAAATCTAGTGATTCGTGTATAATTTGTATAATACATATTTCTACCGACAATTAAACGTACACAAAATTTTTTACTTGATACAGCTTCTAATTTAAAAAACCAGGAGCGCTCGCGTAATCTTTGCGTCGCCAATATATATTATATATTAAATCAACGAAATAGCCTACTTTTTTATTATATTAAGCCGTGAGATATTATTTCGCACACTATTCCTGCATGCTGTGGGCAATTATTAATTTTTACATATAGTTACCCGTGCGTAAAATGTTATTTTTAATAGTAGGAGTAGAAAAAATTAATATATCTGTCATTTGTCATTACATTTTTATTGCTATCTGTTGGAATTAATATTTAAATATAAAAATCCTTTAATTTGCAAATTAATGCTCTTAATTATCAATATTTTATTAAAATACGTATAAATTTCAATATTTTAATTAACAAATTATATTATAAAATATTATTTGTTACTTTTATACAAAAAGATATTACACCAATACCTCAATTTGCGTCGTGGTTACGTTCCAAAAAAACACGACGCAAAGTGAATTATGATTTTCTATAGCAAACCATGTAAAAATCGAAAATAGGTTTCAGGGTTACGAAAATACTTTTTAAAAAGAAAATTGAACAAAGTAAACATTTAAAAAAACAAAAATAATATAAAATTTTAGTACATACATACAAAAAAAAAAAAAAAAAAATTCAAAAAATTTCAATGCACGTCGTACACGCGATACATCAGAAACTGATTCAACATACATCACATGCGTAATACGTTCCATATTTGTATATCAGTTTGTTTCAAAATTTAAAACTACGTACAATACATTTAGCATGTGATAACCACCATATAATCCAGCAGTATGGATTTCGTCTATTTAACTTAATTTAACATTTCCATGTTCAAAGTAGTTGCCATTTATTATCAATCTTTATTATAACATCAACAGATACATATCCACCATATTACAACAAAGTCGTGCCATCTTTTAGAAAAAAAAAAGAAAATTTCAAAAAACTTCGAAAAAAAAATTAAAGACTCGAACCCAAAACAACGCAACTTCGAAAATCTAACGACGCACAGTGAAAATTAGTACTAATTCAGCAGCGACGCAACTTCGAAAAAACGCAAACCGAAACGACGCAAAGCGAGGTATTGGTGTATGTTTAAAAAAAAGATAGATCACAATATAGGCACGGGCAATGACAGCGTCAGGGCTCTTCGTCGCTCAGACAATTATTAGAACTTTGACATGCATTCTCTGACAGTGTAATAGCAACATTAGATTGGGTGTATTCGTTGCTCGCATCACTTATTCTAAATTATATCGGCACATGCGCACCAAAATATGCGGGAATTAACAATGCCAATTCTCGTGCAGTTTTTAGTGTGAGCATGTGCCTACCTCATTCACAAGTAAATGATGAGAACAACGAATACACTCATTGAAAATAATTCAAATTTTAAATGTAATTTTTTACTAAAAGAAATTACGTAAATTTCTAAGAAGTTAGATAACGAATATTATGTTATCGTTCTCGAGAGAGAAAGAGAGAGAGAGTAAGCCACATACTACAATTTTTCGATTTTAGTCTCAAATTATTTTATTCTTAAATTACAAATATCACGATTAATTTCAGTTACGTTTCAAATTTAATTACTAAACAGTGAAATATAAATTTGTAGGTTAGAATAATAACTACAAATTATTTCAAAAATGAATACAAACTGACTTTTTCACAATTAACTGTTTCAAAAATTATAATACTTTTTTTATACTTTTTTAATAAAACTTCTGGAAAATTGGCAAAAATATTAGAATTTTGAAAAATTCTGAAAAAACTAAAAGCAATTAATTCAAGTTTCTATCACTTTTTCATTTTGTGATTTAATTTAGCTACCAACTACAACGAATTATTAGATATTCGAACAATAAATCTTCGAAGATGATTTAGTTATAAATTGTAGATTTAATTCATCAAAGGAAATATTTTAATTACTATATATTGCGGTTCAAATATTTATTTGAAACAATATTTTCGACAATATTCATTAGGAATTAAACCGAATTTTTATCACTAAAATTGTTTAATATCAAAACTGTACCTTCTAAACAATGAACAAGAAAAATACGTATAAAATTTGTTTCTTTTGACATACTTCAAAGATGAATTGTATTACAGTCTTTTATGCAACAAGCTCGCTTTTATAACTTATATTCTAGGGTCAATTTAGTTTAAGGGTTTATTGAATTTTTTTTGTTTTGCATTTACTTTGGCATATTAAATTTAATTATTGTTTTCGAAAAAGAAACGATATTTCTATCTTTTACTATTGCATTATTTTTGAATATAGTCAGAAATCTCCGACAAAATTTTTATTCAATAAATAATTCGAATTTAAATTTGTTATTTACATTATTCTAAAAAATATTTAACGATTATGCCTCTTTTTTAATTTTGTGAATAAATCCATTTATTCCTAATATTTAGCTTAATACTTAAAAATCTTAATCTAGAAAAATTTTAATCTGACAATTCAATAGATAGTTTTCCATGTTATTTACAGGGGGCGACATGCATGTAAATAAAATATAATTTGAGGTTATGTGAACAATAATATCTGTTGATTAATAAATAAGTTATTTAAAAATTATTTAGTACGGAAAAAAGATTATTCGAGTTAAAATTGGTAAGCACCAATATGGATCAGCTTTCTCAACATTTCTGTTACAAATACAACGCTGCTAAATATTTCAAATAAGTTCTATTTTAAGCTGATCTAAGTTTTATTTTGAAAAATTTATTTTAATATTACAATTATATAAACAAAAAATTTATTTATGATTTTAGTTACTTAATTTAAGTGTCAATTGGTCATATTTTTGCATAAAAATTTTATTTAACATAACATACTTACGTGTAATAGTGCCCATTTGGCTTCGTACAATATCTGCAACAAATACGCCCAGCGAGCAATATGATTCAGCAAACACAAAATATTCATATTTATAATAATAAACTGGGCGTTATTACCCGTAAGTCATTTACATTTAAATATAAATATGTTTTTGCAATTTTAAATTAAAATGTCAACTTTATAACGCTGAAAAGCAAGATTACCATAAAATTCGAACATGGTGGGGGAAGGTGTTACGAAACTTCATAAATTGTCATTTTTATTCAAAAATGCAAAAAATATTGTATGCAACACGTGCAAAATGAGTGTTGCATCAATTCAAGTTAAATTGTTTGCAAAAAAGTAAAATATCCACGTTAATTAGAAAGCTTTGGATAAGTTTCAAAAATTAATACTAGAATTATAGCATCAATTCGCAAGGCAAAATAAATCCAGCAGTCTAAATAAAAAAGTTTGTTAGTTCAAAGCAAAAACAGTTTTGAAGCAAATTTGCAATATGAGTATACCCCTCGAATGTTTGGCATCTAAAATCGCTACTGAAAAACAATAAATACCCGCATTTGGAAGGCTAATGAGACAAATATATTTTTAAGGTATCATACCCACAGAATACCCATAGGTATACCCAATAATGGGTAAATACGTACAGAAACTATTCAAAACTCGCTAAAACTATACTCCGTTCCACGAAATATTCCCTAAGTCGTTAAGTTCCATCTTTAACGACATGTGACTCCAAATCCAATCAAATCCTCCTCAATGAAAAAAGTGGTCGCTCAAACAATTTGAGTTGAGCGTCAAAATTGTGTTTTGTTTTGTTAAAATGTTACCAAATATTTCCAATTTGAAAATTCATTAATAAATTTTATATCAACGTGGCGGTGGAATGTACGATGCGAATGGTGAACTCTCGGGCCACGAATCACGCTGTGCTGTTGGCGCGGCTGATGTTAGTAGAGCGCGTAGTACGGAATCGCCGACCGGCATTGATGACGTGTCTTGCTCGTTGGTAACAATTGGGAAATTTGGGTGGTTTTGAGTTAGGCGGTATTCGTCCGGGATATTATTTACGTTGTCGTTCAAAATTTCACGTGGAAATTCAACCTTGAAAAAACAAATCAGAGATTAAAAACAAATTAATGACAAAAAAAATTTCTAAATTGATTTTTTGTAAAAGAAAAAATAATTATTAATATTTTATAATAATTCAGTTAATATTTTCGATTTCGATAGTGGTTGGTGCTAATAGGTCGTGACGACCTAAATTCTCGTGTTGAATACAGTCATCAATTTCGCGTTTGCTCAATTCATTTTGAAAAAAGTTGCTTTTAGTTGTTCATCTAATTTAACATGACCATTATCAACCCTAAATTTTACATGTATAAACACATACAGTCACACAAGCAAAAAAGGACATGCTTAATTGTTTGTACTTATATCAAAAAAAGATAGAAAGTGCGTTTCGTTACTGCCTATAGTAATAATCTTTTATTTGTGCTGTGATAATTGTTTGCAATACATTTTAGTGCAAAATATTTAATAATCAGTTAAAAATTTATACTTTTATAAAAAAATAAATGTATTTCGTATTAAAAATGCATTTCATATTTAATACATGAAACATCCTGTATACAAATTATATATTCGTAGTACATTCTTAAAAGGAATAAAAATTTTTTTTCTTTCTTAAAAAGATAACGAAATATGTTTCTTTGTCGCACGTGTATTATAAAAAGAATCATTGCTGTATTATTTTTTTAAGGGGGGGGACGGGGGTTACTACTTACTTTAGAATTATTGTCTTTGTTAGTCAATAGAATGTCCGTATCAAATCCATCAGTGTTCAAATATTCCGAAGCGACATCTTTCGAATTATGATTCGAATCAGGATGTGGTGTTTTATTTTCATCTTTGAACATTGCTGGTAATTTATGTTCCTCTTCAACGAAATCTTGTCCATTATCCGACGTCGTCATCGAGTCCGCCACATTTTTATTTGCCGTTTTAACTTCCTTTTTCACTTCGGCCATCATTTCCGGATGTTTATTGCGCTGGTGTTGCAACAATTTTGCTTTGCTCGCATACTGTTTATGACACCATTGACAATTATGCGGATTGGTCGTAACACTGCCCACCGTTTGGGTGAACGTTGGATTCAGCATTCCGGTGATATCGGCCATTTCACGTGTCCGATTCGGCGGCAATTCTAGACCGGGATGATTTTTTAAGATATGCGCCTTGCGTTTTGAACTGCTCTTGTACACTTTTTCACAGTATTGACAGTAGTAGTCGCGAGTGGTACGTAGTATTGGTAAATTTAGTTCGGGCACTGAATCGGGTCGAATGTCGGGGTGTCGTTTGGCCAGATGATTGACTAACATGCCGCGACGTTTGAATCCAACCAAACACGTGTGACATTTATAGATGAAACGGTGATAGTCGGTGGGGGAAACTTTTGGCATGAATTTTTTGCCATTGTGCGCATGCGTGTCATCTTGTTTATTGTCGGTGACTGTTCTGATGGTGTCATCTTGTTTGTCTTTATCGTCGTGCATCCGTTTTGTGTGCTCTTTGAGTTTATCTTTACGTTTGAATTGTTTGCCACAGGTGGCGCAAAGAAATTCTCGATGGTCCGAGTGTTTGAGTAGATGCATTTTGAGTTTGTCAGACGTGGGGACAACTTTGTCGCAATAGTTACACATGTGTTTACGGTCACAATGAAATGCTCGAATATGTTTTCGGATTGCGCTGTATTCTTTGAATTCCTGAGAGAGAAAATTGGGTTATAATGGGTTAAATAACAATAAGGTTGAATCATAATGGGTTTGATTGATGATTATTACCTTTTTACAGTGTGGGCAAGTGTATATCCCGTCAATACTATGAGTTTTCACATGTTCCTTGTAAGTTAAAACCTGGCTGAAAACTTTCTTACAGATGGGACACTCAAAAGTGATTTTGTCATTTTTGTGACGTCGCAGGTGACAAGTTAATGCTGAACTACTTAAAAATCGTTTAGAACAAATGTTGCATTGGAGTGGTTTTGTGTCATCAGAGCCGTGAACCAACATGTGTTTCTAAAACCAAAATTGTATTTAATTTTTTGAGCACAATTAAAACAATTTGAGTATGAAGTATGCTCGGCTTATATCATCCAAACGTTTTTCATTTCACAACATTTTAGGAATGTTAAAGCAAATTAAAACTTAAAGGCGGTATTGTAGTTTAAAGGTTCCAAACTTTAGACCTTAACAATATGTCCTCAAACAGAAATTTCAAAATACTCAATATCTGCCTCGCCGAAATGAATCGAACGATAGTTTACCGTCGAAAGTATAAATATATGTACATAGTTAATTTAATTCAATATTCAGTTTAGTTTCAATCTTCAAGCAACGTAGATTTAAAATGTTGCGGCTGCCTAAAATGTTGCTCATAACTTTAAACGTGTTTATCTCGAAACTACTTTTTTTTTTTAAATAAAATTTCGAGTTCTATTCAACCGATTGCCTTCAAATTTGGTACGGACCTTCAATAGATATTTCGCTACTGTCCGAACCTTGGAAAATTCAAAACTATTTTAAATATTTTTTACTAACAAACAAACAAGTAAACATGTTTTAATAATTTTAATTTTAGCGAATTTCCATTCTGGAAATTCAGCTATTACAGCAGCTTTTATGGTAAGACCCAAGTCCGGGACTATGGCAGAAATTTGTTTTAGAGCATCTGGAACCCGAAAATCTACTTCACTAATATATATATATATATATATATATATATATATATATATATATATATATATATATATATATATATATATATATATATATATATATATATATATATGTATTTGTGTGTACGCGATAACTCTTGAACGAAACGTTTAATGCTTATGAAATTTGGTGTGCGAGCTGGAATCCGGATTCGCTCGGCTAAGTTCGTTAGTCAGTCACGTCGGATGCCCAGAAGTAGGTTTTTTGTCCGTCTTTTGTCATTCGATCCCATCATTAGATAGTTCGATTTTTACATCGTTGAAAAGAGAAAAAAAATTATGAAAAAAATGTTCTTATAAGTTTTTTTCTATGTTAAGTAGTTCTCGAGAAAATTGTAATTTTTTATTCTATTTTTATATTACTAATGCTTTCTTTACGATATGAAATATAAAAAAAAAAAAAATTTTTCTAGATAAAACAAGTGCTAGTTAGTTGTTCAATATGTATATACTGTCGTGTTGAGACTAAAAAAATATCATGGCCTCCCCTTTGATTTGTCTCTTTTTATTATTACTCTTCTCTTTCTAAAATAAATTAGCAGATTTATATCTCTATAGTTGACTTGAAAAGATGTTGACTTTTTAACAAAATACTATTATATTATTTAATTTATTGATAATTATTTTATACATACTTACAAATAAGTCAATTTAAATAAAATTGTCGTATAATAATTTTGATAAAACTAAGCAAATATTAATTTAAAATACTATAAGCAATTCAAAATATTGTAGAATAGCACCGAATAGTATTAAATACATAGATATATAATCTACTATAGTTAAATATGCAGAACACCCTCCTTACTCCGTACCTCAGTTTTCAAGCTTTTTTTAGTCTCAATACGACAGTATGTGTTATAATAACAATAGCTCTCTCATTTTTTTAAATTAAAATTAGCCAGATTTTTTAAGAGTACGTTATGGAAAGGAAATTTTTGTATGATGGCCTCCTTTAGAGAGAAAATATAATTTATATATTTGCATACCTAGAAAAAAATCGGAAACTATAGTTATGTAATGTAATAATATATTGTTAAATGGATATATGCTATACTATATGAGATCCGTTAGGGTCCTGAGGACCCAAAAGCGCCAAAAATTAACTACTCAACTGATTTTGAAAATTGTTTCACTGTTAGCAAGCTAAACTATTTTAAAAAATATACAGGTCTTAGATGAGAGCCGCCAGTGCCCAATAGTTGGAAATTCGCTATGTTATGCAGATGCTGTGACCGGGGTATTTTTTAATTTCAAATACTAACCTGAAGCCGTTCTAATGAAGTGAATGACTTGTAACAAATTGTGCACTTGTTCGGTTTCGCCGAATTTTTGACAACCACCTGGTGCTGATTAGTAACGTGTACCGCTAACTGATAACGTGACGTAAAATTTAAATCACATTCCGGACAAATAAACTGCTCATCTGAAGACGATGTCACATTTGTATCAACTCCATTGCACTGATGAAAATAACTATGGATTTCGAGCAAAATCGAAAGTTCAAATGTTTTCTTACACTCCTTGCAAATGTAATTTCTGAAAAATAAATAAATTTTGTTTAAAAATCAACCACGGCAACATTTTACGTATTTTACGTACTTGTCTTCATTTTCTTTTTCCGATAAAGTGTCCTTTTCGGTGGAGGATACAACAACATGATTCTCCTTCGAATTTTGTGAATTATCCTCGTTCTTAATGAAAACGGTTTCTCTCAAACTCTTCTTCGGCGACAAATCGGCCCGTTTCTTTTTGTGTTTAAATTTTTTCACTTTCTTCTCGTCGATAAACATATGATGTGCATAATCGTGCATGCATAAGTGATCTTCTAGCTCTTTGGAAGACGTGAAATTTAAATTGCAATCAAAACATGTCCATTCTTTACTAGGTTCCGGTGGTAATGTCACCAAACCACGTTTCTGGGCGTATACGGTACTATATCCAACCTAAGAATGTAAAAATTTATTATATTTATGAAATTTTGGATATTTAAACTTGTAACGAAGCGTATTACCGTGAGTTCTTGCCTCGGAAAAATATTACAAGTTGTTATGTAATATAAAGATGGTCCCATTTGATTTAGAACTAAATTTTGCTGTTTGTATGATTCAGCTTTTCGAACGAATCGCATCCAGTTTGATAGATCTGAAATAAATCAAATTTTGTGATCGCCATTAAACTAAACCACATTTGACATTTTACTTTATTTTTGTGAATTAATTGTGACCCTATCCGATCTCCATTAAACTCAACCCATGAGCTATTTTTTTTTTTATTTATAATCTCTTAATGAATTTGTAATATAAGGTGTTCTCTATATAATATTCAATGCTCAAAGGTTCTGTCTGATACAACTTATAATTTCACCACCAGAGACGTGAATGAATCTGGTCGTTAATTCCTATATTCAATATATATGTACAGGGTGTAAACAAAATAAGTCTCAAGAGTTTCAGAATTTCAATGAATTACCTACCACAGATGCTAATGACGCAAAAATATATATTTGGAATTAGCAACTTACTTGATAATAATTTTTTTTCTATAATTAAATAAATTAAAGTAAAAAAAATGTTTTTTAAGAAAAAGCTTTTATTTAAAAATGGGCTAAAAAAAATAAAATAACTTTTGAGTGAAGTTTGAAGCAATATGCAACATAATTTATAAAAGCTTGAGGCGTTATCATTAATTAGGTATTTCTGTTTTGGATATAACTGTAGCTACTTTATTTTTCAGTAGTTACCAAACTTAATTAAACGCCTCAAACTTTTATAAATTATGTTGCATATTGCTTCAAACTTCACTCAAAAGTTATTTTATTTTTTTTAGCCCATTTTTAAATAAAAGCTTTTTCTTAAAAAAACATTTTTTTTACTTTAATTTATTTTCTACTTTTTAGTCTGATTACAATTAATTTTAAAAAAAAAATTAAAGAAGTAATTTTATATTTTAATCGGTGAATTTACCCTAATCAGACATAACTATGGAAACAAAAAATTGCAATGTAAAATCAATGGACAATATCTGACAATGGGGAATTTGACTAATTTTGAGAAACTATTTTAAAACACACATATTTATGTATTATACATGTATACGTTTTTAATTTTTAAAAATAATGCCGAAAATTGTTAGAAAAAATTATTTTAGTATTTGTTCTCAAAATTTGCGCGAAAACGTTTACTAGCTGTCAGTTACGTCACATTCTCTAGATAGCAACAGGTGTCCTGTAACTAAGAAATAAAAATGTTTATTTTTCCTGTAATTAGGAAAAGAAATTGCTGATTTTTAAAAAAATTAATTAAATTTTAATTAATTTCCATGGTTATGTTTGCTAACCGGAATTTAAGCAGCGACACTAGTGGCGATAGTGTTGAAATATAAGAGAAAGCAACGTCACAGTCCGTTTCTGCTTACGTGGATTTTAGCTAAAAAATTACTTTTTTAATTAATTTTTTTAAAATCAAATAATGATAGTTCAGATGAATTAGTATAATAAATTGCTGTCTTTTATTATAAATTTTCATTAAAAATTTTTTTAATTGCTTTTCTTTGATACTGTCAAATACCCCATTCGAAATGTCAAAAAGTTGCACAGGACTAAAAACGAACAATTTTGGTTTGGGGCGATTTCGGACAAAACTAATTATACAATATTGCATTGTCATCAAGGTGAGACACGTATGCAAAATTTGAAACCTCTAGCTCAATTAGAACCTGTCTAAATTCTGATTCCAAGATTTGATCTAAACCAACATACTAACATAGCAAGTTAAATAAAAGTTTTTAAAAAAATTAAACTTACTTTCATTACTAGTATCAATTTTATACATCACACCAGTTTCACTTTCTAACATCAGTTGTATATCATTATGGAAATTTACTTCAACATTTGGATCCTTTATTATCACACCCTCGACAGGCCCAAATTGAGTACGTTTCGGGATAAACTTTCGAGCAAAAACACCGTAAACTGAAAAGAATAATTGTAATAAACACTGAAGTATTATTATTGGGTGAAGCATACGCACTTGGTTCTCCATTATCATCCGTTCCAACTTTATTGATCGACAAATAAGTGGCCGGAAGTGTTGCTCGAGCTCTCGACGGGACCGGTTTATCACTTATACTTAGCATTCGATGACGAGCACACATAACAAGCACAGAACTTCCCAAAATACAATCGGGACATTCTGAAACTGCAAGTAAAAGATGGTTAAGGCCCATTTCACACCAAGCCAGTCGCGTCCAGTTAAGTCACGTCAAGTCTGACGCATCTTGATTCAATATACACCGATTCAATGCAGTTACAACATAAATTGTATTTTTGCTTTCAAATATAATCAGTCGCGTCCAGTCAAGTCAAGTCAAGTCACCGTCAGTCCAGTCAACGACTCAACAAGTTGAATTTTTTCATCAGTCAACGTAAGTCATCATACATATTATATGTGTGTTGTGGTATGTGTTGTGTATAAATCAAATCATAGAGCATATTTCTTATGTCATTTCTGGTATAATATATTATGTATGCATATTATGTAGTATGTATTACTTTTTCAAATAATACGTTATTCAAACGTTAAATCCTTAAATCATTGTCAAACATGGACTTGGAACAATTAATATTACTTATTAGAAATTATCCAGAAATTTATGATCTTAACTTCCGCATTATTATTATTGCATTAAATAACAACATCGATTTTCAAATATCAAGTAATAACTAATTTAAACTGACTGATTTGACTTGACTTGGTCTATCTGAAAGCACCTGACTGGCTTGACTTGACGCATCTGGACTTGACTGGACTTGACTGGTTTGGTCTGAAATGAGCCTAACACTTTTTCGTCAGTAGTAATATTTTATTATCTTACATAAATCACCATCGTCATCTTCATTCAAATCTTTCCCGTATAACTGTCGTTTTGATCTTCTGGTTTGCATGTTTTCCTCAGTGGTTGTCACTTGCGTTTGTGTGAATTCATTATTATCAGCCGTTATAATTTCATTATCGGTGTATTCATTTTCTTCCACTTTTACCGGTTGAGTTACGTTTGTTTTTTCCGGGTCGCCGCTGATGATGATTTCGCTTAGATTATTATCTTCAACATTATCATCCTCCATATAAGAATCAGTTATATTTTTATAGTTTTCAGTGATGTTTGTCGACATGTTTGGATCTAAACTATTTAAATCGATGTGTTGAACCATACCGTTTAAATCGGCCGGTAAATCAGATTTCAATACCAACGTTCCATTATCCATCAAAACGTGATCTTCCAACGAAATCAAATGATTTGAGTCGAGTACAAGACTCTGTGAGTCTAATAGACGATCTTCAGCTAAACGTAAACGTACATCACCACTGGTGGGGTCCAGATTGCTTAATATTCGATTGATATCTTGCTGTTCGGCCAGACTATTTTCTTGGCTCAAAGAGTACGCAATTCCAGTATCTTGGTCCGTGATCAACAATTCCACCGGTTCATTCTCTTCTTTCAAATCGCTATCAACACTGTCTACTTGTCGACATAGTCGATTCGTAACTACTTGACGAAATATATTCAAATTTCCATCGACCGAACTCAATGAGAAACCGTTCGGCGGTTGGGCGATTTGTTCGGAATTATTTGATAGAATAACAAAGGAGTTGTCATTGTACGTGGAGGAAGGCGAATTGGCTAAGTTTGTTTCGTTGTTATTGATTGAGTAAACATTCGGGGAGTACTGATTTGTCGACGTGATATTTGACGAATCAATTGGGCTTAGATGTTCGTCTAAATCGGAAAATTCTTGTGCCGGGGCAAAAGATGATGTATTCAAATTATTGTAGTTGACGTTACCATCATTGACATACTCCACCTAAATGAGAGATTCAATTTTTGTCAGGTTGCTAAAATCAAACGAGGTCGTTTTATTTGGTGCCGCGACTAAATAACTGTGGACAAAATAACCGCGACAAAATAACCGAACGATAAAATAACCTTAGACAAAATAACTGTGGACAAAATAACCGAACGACAAAATAACTGTACGACAAAATAACCGAACAAAATAAACATCGTTAATTATTCTTTTGAGTTAGGGTACATGCGGCTGTGATATGATTAAGATTGTTTTTGCTCCCAATATATAAAAGATAGCTAAATTGCAATAGACCTTAGCTTAGATGTTGGTATTTAAACTATTGCATTTAAAAACGAACGTTAATGGGTGAAAATTATAGTATTTAAAAAACTAAGCTTGGGAAACATTATTTTTAACTAGGTGGTGAGGTTAGTTAAGGTTAGGTTAGTTTAGTTAGTTTTGACAATATACTTCCACTTTGATATAAAAACTAATTAGGTTAAGGTTATAGGTGGTGAAGCTAGTTAAGGTTAGGTTAGTTTAGTTAGTTTAGACAATATACTTCGACTTTGGTACAAAAACTAATTAGGTTAAGGTTATAGGTGGTGAGGTTAGTTAAGGTTAGGTTAGGTTAGTTTAGTTAGTTTTGACAATACACTTCGACTTTGATATAAAAACTAATTAGGTTAAGGTTATAGGTGGTGAGGTTAGTTAAGGTTAGGTTAGTTTAGTTTTGGCAATATACTTTGACTTTGACATAAAAACTAGGTGGTGAGGTTAGTTAAGGTTACCGTTTGCTCCAAGGTTAGATTAGTTTTGATAATATACTTCGATTTTTTATATAAAAACTACGTAGTGAGGTTAGTTAAAGTTACCCTTTACCCGAAGGTTAGGTTAGTTTTGACACTATACTTTGTGATTAAATATAACGCAGAACAAAAACATAAGTATTTACAAGATATTGCTACAGTTTTATCTTTGTAATTTAAATTTAATATTTTAACAAAATAATAAATAAATAAACTTTAAGGTTATTTTGTCGTTTGGTAATTTTGTCGTTTGGTAATTTTGTCGTTCGGTTATTTTGTCTAAGGTTATTTTGTCGTGCGGTTATTTTGTCATTTGGTTATTTTGTCTACGATTATTTTATCGCGGTTATTTTGTCGCTGTTATTTTGTCCGCGGTTATTTTGTCGCGGGACCGTTTTAATTTTTATTCAAGAAACGAACCAATAATATAATTAGGTAGTTTATTTTTTAAGATACAGATATCGCGTTCAACTTTTAATAACTAGAGTCCCTATAATAAATAGAGTCGTGACATGTCATCCATTTTCTGTCCAAAACAGAGCGGAAAGCTTCAAAATCAATTAACACATATTTAACTATTTTTGAATACATAATTATTGTTAATAAGTTATGAACAAGGGGTCAAACTAGTATGTCTACCAAACTGTGCCCGCTGTCGCCAGCGAGTGACGTAGACACAGCACACAGACAACCAAAACACATGATGTATGGACACGAATATGCAAATATATTAGCAGGGCTGGGAAAAATGGTTCTTAGAAACCATTTAAAATAGAAAATGGTTTCCAAAAATGCATTTAAAATACAAAATGAAAAATGGTTTTGCTGAACATATTTAAAATAGAAAATGGAAAATAGCTATTTAAAATGGATTATAAAATGCAAAATGCTTTTTAAACTTTAAATTTATTCTATAAATTTTTTATCATTATTTATATTGACACTTTGAATAATTATTTATACAAAAAAAGTTAAGAAAATGTCAAACGTACTGAAATTGGATAAGGGCAGTCTTTTGAGAAAAATTTATAAAGTTTGCATGATACGAAAACGAAATTTAACTCTTGAAATATTGTTCCTCAAAAGTATTGTAAAATTTAATTCAGCCTTGACTACGCTACAACTACGACTTCAAAAGTATGAAAATTATCTCGAAATACCAAAACATTTCTTATTGATTTGTCTTAAAGAGAATAGCACACAAGTTGAGTCAGAGAAGTTTGACGTGAGAGAACTAGTAACAAATTTAACCCAAGCGACATTACAACTCAAGTTATAAAAAATTTGAGTCAATTGAATCAACTTACATTTAACTTACAATTTGTTAGATTGCGTTCAATTCCAGTTCTATGATTAATACGAGTCATAAAAGTGTCATAAATTTAATATACACATAAATTTGTGTATGCGTACATTTTCATTTTAAATGTAAAATGGATTCAAATTTTCATTTTAAATACAAAATGGAAAATGGTTTTACCGAACTTATTTAAAATAGAAAATGCAAATATGCCATTTTGTATTTTAAACATATTTAAAATGAAATCATTTTAAATAGTTCTCAGCCCTATATATTAGTATGATATGACGTGTTCTATGTACGTCACACTCTATCTAAGGCGGGTGAGGTGTTGAGTGGTATACGTACTACATATTCGAGGCGTACGTATTATGTATGCTATGTATGTATTACATTGTTGCAAGTGGTTGATAAACAATGACCAACAATCAATGTCCGCAATATCTGCACCGCTACAACTGGTGCGCACGACTGAATCACCTAAGCTGTGAGACAGACCAACAAATGACTGCAAGCGAGCTACACTTTTTTATTTTAGTTTACTTCTAGTGTTCTATGGTTATGAATTTATGAACAATTAAAAATTTTTAATTTAATTATTCTTTCTAGGTTAATCGAAATAATTTTTATTAATATTTAATTTATTTCTAATGTATTTTATTCAAACCGTGGACAGAAAATGCCGTAACCAATCAGCGTTCAGCACACATGTCACGACTCCATATATTATAGGGACTCTATTAATAACTAATATTTTATTACAACATAAATTTAAAAGATTATCATTCAAAATAACTGCTGATTCAGTAATTTGACGCATATTCATTAATTCATTGAAAATTATTTACCTTTTTGTGTGTATACTTTATTACAGTGTTTTTCAACCTGTGGGTCGCGACCCCCTGGGGGGTCGTGAAGCCTTTTTAAGGGGGTCGCAGTTACTTTAACAATAAAACCACTCTAGTTCAGTATATAATATTTAATAAAGAAAAGGTTATTAAAGGTTACATTAATGTGATGGTGTCATACTTTCGCTTGATAAAATTTCAAAACAAATAACTGCGGCTTATTTTCAATAACTGTAAATCCGAGTTGTAAATAATTATCGTCATATAGACGCTTTTTCATTGCTTTTGTTTCATTACTCTCATTGGAACTTGAAGTTGACGGTTGTGCATATCTTTCCAGAAACTCATCCATTTTCAACAATTACAATGAGCACAGAATTTTGGATATTAAACAATAAAAAACAGTGAGCAACTACTAAACAAACAACAATTCAATAAATTTAAACACCATATCACGCGCGCTTTCAGAAGCTACTATAAGTCGTCAACTTCGATGTCGACATAAAAATATGCCTGTTTAAGATCCTTTGTTACGTATATATTTAATGAAAATAATAAATAATGATAAACGGATTCGATATTTATAACATAAAATAAAATACAAGTTAGAAATAGCAGAGGGTAGGGGTCGCGAAATATTTTTTATACTAGGGGGTCGCGAAATATTATTCCATACTAAGGGGGTCGCGCTACGAAAAAGGTTGAAAAACACTGCTTTATTAGATGAAAGAATATAAAAAAACATTTGACAAATTTAATCATGACCGAAAATGCAAAAGATTTGAAATAATAGCTTAAATTCGAATATAGTTATCCAAAATAGATCATTCATGAATTATTGTTCCTTTATTTTGACGAATAACATGGACAATATTAATATTACTAAAAAATTTAACGGACTACTACAAAACTACACTATTGTTAGTACAAAAATTTATTGTGAAAACGCAATTACTCGAAAAGATAAGATAGATAAAAATAATAATGGAAATTTAAGTATCATTGGTAGTTCTTAATCATAAAATAATTTTAAAAAAAAAAATTAAACACAGGAGCCTATTTTAAAAAAAAAAAGTTTGAATCGTAACTCGAAAACTAAAGGAGTTATAAATCTTGTGACCAAAGAGTATGGGATAGAGGGGAAATAGTCCATAAGAACTAATGTAAAATCGTAGTATACGAGTTTCAGCGCCTCTACCGAGTAAGGCTTTCACGAAAATCCGAAACCAGGATATTTTGTTACAAATGACTGTGGAATTTATAACAAAATATATATTAATATATATTAATAAATCGATATTAATCTTTTTTGTTATAAATTTTGTAATACAACTACCTCGTCGCCCCCGTAAAGGCCGACAAACTTTATAGTTGGTAGCCAGAGACTCAAGATGTCACTAAAAACTTATATTTCAGTTTCTCCTCTATCCCATACTCTTTGCTTGTGACTAGAGCAACTGATCCCAGTGCCTGCTGTGACTTATCTCAACAATTTCTGATCAAAAACAGTTTGGTCGAAACAAAACTGGCAACTCTCAACTTATGCATCATCAAAAATCGTTTTAGTACTATTTTTGAGAGTTAAATAAAAATAACATCTACATCTAAATAAATAGTTTGAAACATTTAAATATTTGTCAACTGGTCTGTTGTTGAATGTTGATCTCTATAAAGAAGAGGATTTTTAAAGATTACCGCTAAGAATGTTATAACAAAATCGATAAAACTTCTACTTAAATTTCACTTAATATTTTACTTAAAAATTGTGCGAAAGATACATACAGCGATAAATAAAAGCTGTGGATTATGTGCTGCATCCTGCGATTGATCATTTGTTGCACGTATAGTTGGCTCCGGTGACGACCACATATCGCCAGGAAGCATTAACGGTTTAGAATCCGCATCAACGCCTGGGCTGCCGCTCTCCATCATAATTGATATTCAGACAATATCCTTATTCATAACCCATCTAAACATTTGAAACAAGTTTCCGTCAAGTTTAAGTTCTTTAATTAGAATTTGTAATCGATGTTATTAGATATAAACGAATTTTGAAAAGCACTAAATTCTTTTTCACTTATAAATAGTTATGTAAAACTTAAAAATTTTTAATTTTTTACGTTGATTTGTTTGTATTTTACATGTAAAATTTAAAGAAAACAATTAATTTACCTTTTTTGACAGTAATCGCCATTAATTGTCTAATTTTTTGATTAGTTACTTGCATGTCCCTGCCACTTGTTTTCAAGGACGGACCTTTCCATGTCACAGTTTGCTACGTTTGCTACGTGGCGCTAATGGTATAGGGGGTATACTAAATAGAGTTGGGACATGTGAGTATTTTTCATTAAATAGATGTCAAAATTAATTACCATATGATTGAGCACAAAAATATCGTCACCAAGTTATGTGTTAACGAAGAATTAAAATTTTTTAATTTAATTAATCTTTCTAGGTTGAATTAAAGTATTTTTTTAAATATTTAATTTATTTCAAATTTATTTTAGATGAAAAATAGCGAACTATTAAACCTCATGTCTCGACTCTAATTTTATCCCCTAGTAAATCAACGCCATCTGGTATATTAGTTAGAGCGACGTCAAAAAACGGTCCATTTTTTTATAATAGACTAAATGGAGAGTGACAGGGACATGGTTACTTGTAAACCACAGAAAAATTATGAATATAAGTGATCACGAAAAAGAATTATTACGAGGATTGATTTTCTTAAATTCATTGAAAGGTTGTGTATCAAATTTCAAAAAATCAAATTACAATAATTTCAAACACATACGAATCCGATTTTGTTATTTAAAATACAAATTTTACAATAATAAATGGACCGAATCTTAATAATGGTATACTTACAATTTAGTCAAAACATTTTTATTAACTGATCCCATTCGACCTTTTACCCTATTGATAATTTTTATATTTACCTAATTATGTATTTTATTTAGTTACTATCGCAACTATTTATAATAAAGTATAAATCATATATGAAACTCTGTTATGGTTTAATAAAAGTTTGTTTCGAAAAGAAAAAACTAATCATGTTATGACAAAATTAAATTTTAATAAAAACAAAGCTTAATATTTAAAGCTATATGTAACAAATACTTAATTTTGTAGAAGTTTCATGAAACTGTTGATTTTACCGTGTTAATTTTTAACATATTAAATTGCATAATAAAATGGAAGATTACACACTATCAATAATAGATAGCATAGATAGTGAAATATTAAATTCAATTATAAATATCTCAAACACATTAAAGAACAATGAATTTTATGGGAAGACTTGCTCAAAACATAATAAATTGACTATAGAAGAATTACAAAATGTACCTAAGCCGAAAACTAATAAAATAACAGAATTAAGATTAGATACACAATTTCGTAATATACATAAGATTTTAAAAACTCCAAATAATAACTCTTTACCATTAAATAATTCTCTTAAACCAAAACATGTACAGACAGTGATAAACAGTTCGCAATCGTTTTCGTGTCCTAAACGCAAAGAAGAAACAATTCACAAAGAAATGAAATGTTTAAAACTCCTTTCGAAATACTTCAACATTTGGAAGAGACATACTTATTATGAAAAAAAGTCCAAAAATTTGAAATTAATTCAACAAGATCATAAAAATAAAATTACAAATTTTCTAGAAATACTTCAAAAACGTAAAGAAGCTATTGAAGAAGAGCAAAAAACAAGAACAAAAATTACCTCTAGTGCAAAAAGAATCAGATCAAAAACTGTTTGCGATTTAAAACGGAAAACTTGTTCCGCTCCCGCTAAGGCAGAAGATCATAAAATTGCACAACGAATTGATACCCTACAAACTGAAATCAAAGAATCTATTAAAGAAACAAAGAATGAAATTAAAGCTATTTATTTACCCAAATTAAAAAATCCCAATCATTTAAAAGTGATTAAAAAAATTCCAGAAACATTTCTTAAATCACTCGAAATAGCTAAAAGAAGGGAAGAAAATAAGAAAATTATTTTAGAGAAAAAACGTCAAATGACTGACGAAAAAATTCATCAACAAGAACAATTAGCCCAAATAAAAAATCAAATTGAACTGGAAGCTCGAAAACAAAAGATAAGAGAATATCATGAGAAAAGGAGAAAAGAAAAAGAGATAGCAGAAAAGAAATTGCAAGAAAAATTAAAATGGGTTGAATCTTTAAACAAAGCCAAACATCATTACTCTTTTAGATTAAAATTAAATCATTTTAATCAGCTCAAAAATCTATTAAACGACATGAAATTAAAAATGTCTATAGCTACATATTTTTACGAAATAAACATAGTCAAAAAATGTTTTACAGCATGGAAAATAGATTTTAAAACGCGCAAAACAATAAATCAACATAAAGCTGACCAACATCAAAAAACAATTTTATTACGTCGTCATTTTCAAAAATGGAAAGAGGTATTCCCGTTTAACTAAAATTTGTACTTCAATATAAACAAATTTGTTTTGTTTTTTTTTAGTTATATAAAATATTAGAACATAAAAAACACGTTGCAGATGATTTTTTCTGCGATTTTATTCTTTTGCCGCGAATATTCAAAAAGTGGCATTTGTACACATGCTTACAATATGCGCATTGGCAAAATCTAACAGGGCAAGCAATCGTTCATTATAACGGGTATTCCTTTTATATATACATTTTTATTAAATTTTATGAATTTGATTATTTGAAACTATTTTAGGAAACTATTGAAAAAAACATTCAATCTATGGATAAAATATTTAACAATTACAAAAATAGAGAAAGAAAAACAAAAACGTATACAAAAATGGATTATTCATGTGCAGGAAATTTTGCCCAATTTTGAAGTAGATAATGATTAGGATTAATTCTGAAAAAAAATTTTCACCTAAAATGAAATACTGTGATACGGATAGTATAAATTTAAGGGCCATAGTGACCCTGGATAAAACTTGTAGTTTCGTGACTTAACCGCTCATAATAGTAATTTTTTAAATTAGTGATTATTGATCACCAGAGATGGGAAGAAAAGGTCCCTAATAGAGTCGCCATATAAAATATTTTGTACTGGGGGGCTACGAATAGAGCTGGAGGGCTGCCATAAAACGTAAAAATATTATCAATCTTTTTAAAAATCAGTTTTACGACGTTTTACTACTAATACCACATCGTTAATGTTGTTTTGTGTCTGTGTTTTTTAATTGCCAATATTATGAATCATTTTGCTTGTTATATGTACACACATATCTTATATTTTTCTAATGCAAAAACAAAACCATCTTCAATCTTGTGAGCGACTTACTAGAGTGATACAATCTATAATACAATCAATTTTGTTTACATTAAAGCAGGTATAAAGAAGGTGAGATATAGATATTATTTAAATAATCATAAAGGAGATAGAGATATTGTTTACATTATAAATGTTTTAAATTCGTCTAAATTAATTTCTATTACAGTCGACCACTTATTTATTCAACATTAATTTTTTAAAATTAAAATAAATTATATATTAAATTATGAAAAATGGGTAATTTTTGATTTTTACTGATTTGTTCTCAAAAGCTTCCTTAGGCTAATCTTCAAATCCAGAGGAAAATCCTCAGCTTTGCAATAAAATTTATAGCCCCCCAATCCAAAATATTTTATATGGCGATTCTGTTAGGGACCACTGTTTTCACAAGTCTGCTGATCAATGTTACATATTATGATTGATTAAGTTAGAAAACCATGCAAAGTTTTATTCAAAGTCACTAGATAGCTTAGATGGCGACACTTCTTGGATCTTACGTCATCGTATGAAGATCTTAAAATGGTTTTCAACAATTAGTTAGGAAAAACCATATATGTAGTATACATATATGGCCAAATGGATATGAAAAAAAACGTCCCAACATCACGGTGCAGATTTGGAAGTATTTTGTTCGTTTTGCGCAAAAGCGACTTTTTTGGTGGTAATATGAACCAATCTGAAAAGTAAACACGGTAAACACTAATTGATGCATCTGCGCAAAACAACTGAAGTGCCTCTACCCGATGTCTATACGTCTCACTTCATCGGAACCACTGCCTCTTATAGGGATTGGCCATATAGTATATATAGTATAGTATAGTATAGCCATATAGTATAGTATACATATATGGGAAAAACACAAAAATAAGTCACTAACTACAGAAAAGGTTAAAAACGAATGTTTTTAAATAAATATTTTATTATTGTTTGTATGTTGTGCGTTGCATTAAATGTGTTCAAAAATTGTATTTGTTATTTTTTTAAATAAATAAAAATTACGTAATTTGTACAAAAATATATAAACAGTACATTTTTTAATAAAAGATAGCGTAAGTTACACTCTACATTAAAATGGGATATAAAAAATAGGTAAAATTAGTGACAACTTGTTTAAAACAATTTATTACAAAAAGTAAAATTTATTTAAATATCAATAATCACAAAAACTTCATATCTATTTTGTTCAGGTTCATTAATAATTTGCATCGCTGAATATGTGATTGCCTTCACTTCTGTCCCTTGTGGATGTTTTCCAATTTGAAATTCTTCACCGTAACATCGACACGTAATTTTAAATTCGTCTAAATTAAATTCATCGATTACAATTTTTTTACAAATTAAAAATGGTTCAGCGCTAAATAGAAACAGTAGTTCATCTAAAAATTTATATAATAAACTTTCTAAGTCGTGTCCGGTCGCTTCAATTTCATGACGTTCTTTAATTTCTACCGTATGCAGTTCGGTCATGTAGCCAAACATGGCCATTCCACATTGTTCAAACGCTTCTTTCAGTGAATCACCCCACGCGTGTAATCTGGAAACAAAAAAATAATTCTTTTCATATGTCATTTTTAGTACAGTAAATATCTCAAGGGGGGTATTCTAGTCTAGAAATTCGAAAAAATCGATTTTTCTTTTTTTTTCATATTTTCAAAGTTCAGACCTTTAGGCCTAGTTTTCATTGGTAGAGTAATTTGGGCAAGTACTAACTATCCTTCTAACTCTACCAGTGTAAACATTATTGTTAGAGTAGAGTACTTAATTATGGTAGAGTAGAGTAAGATTGCACGGTGGGATAGTAACTCTACCACTTGCATTCCCACCACTGATTTCTACTCTACTCTACCATCACTATTCTAATGAAAACAGGTTCGGTATAGTCAAGTGCACTATGTATGAGGATACTCTACATGTTTGTCTTGTTTTTAGCCAATTTCCAGATTGGAAATTCAGCTATTTTGTTTTGTTGTGACAAAAATGAATGAACACAATTGATACTCTTGTATATCCTCCGATCTGGCGTGAGGGAGGTCAGGTGGGGCAGTTGCTCGGGGGCCCGGATCAAAAACGGGGTCCCGGATACTCTGTTAGGGATCGAAATGAAAAAACATTTTTTTTGCGCTTCAACCGTATTTTTATCGAAAAAAATTTTGAAAATTTTTTGCTGTGCTCGGGGGTTCGTTATTATTCTTGTCGGCCCTGTATATCCTTTTCAGCAATTCCGTCAAAAGAAGACCACTTCTTCATGGCTATGCTTTCTCTTGATCAAATCTCTAATCCATACTTTCATTACTTTATTCCCTTCTTCAATAGCTAGTCACTTCTGCAGCGAAATACCAGCAATATTTTTCCAACACCTCCTCAGAGCCAAACGGTGACGGTTCATTATTGTTAGTTGAATTGTATACAATCTGACTACTCTACTGTAATTCTTTAAATTTCTGTGTGGACAGCTACTCTACCAGAATTGGTAGAGTAACATAATTTGGCTAAAAAGTATGCTAGTATACTTTCCTACTAACTCTACTAATGAAAACTAGGCTTTAAGAATAAGCATCTAAAAGGATTTACGGAAATTCGAATTATTTTTGGAGTTACGGTTATTTTTTCTCGGTGTACTGTGTATCTTTTCAGTGTTAAATTTAAATTTTTAATATAAATTACTCGAAACTACTTTTTTCGATTCGGTTGACATGATATCTCAAGTTCTAATGCACCAATTTACTTGAAATTCGGTACAGACCTTCTTAATACTATCAAAATTGGTCCGACGTAGGGGTTTAGAAATTTTTTTTTTACTATTTTTAAAAAATTTCCATTTTAGTTATATAAAATATTAGGGCGCCATTTTGTGAAAAAATTTATTTTTTCAAATCGGGTAAGTCCAACTAATTCTACATCCTTGTTTATTAAGAATTAACTAAAATTTTAAGTTTCAGATCACCAGGAGGGTTAGAATTACGTCAACCAGAAGACATTTTTTTTGTCCCCACTTTGCCGGCCTGTACCGATTTCAATTTTGAATTTCTTTTAAATTTTGATACATTTTTATACTTTTTAAATATCAATAAAAAAATGTTAAAAACATGGATACTAAAAATGTCTACTTTTTTTTTTTTATTACGTCCGTAAAATCACCTCAAAATCAAGCTTTTAAACTAGAATACCCCCTTAAATTCTTTATGTCTCAGTAATGTTTCATTAAAATTTTTATTTTCTTGATATTTATTCGATAACTGATTTAATTTTGTATTTAAAGCTTAAATTTCTTATTTAACACGTTCATTGCCGATCACGCGATATCGCATGATTGGTCTATTTTACTGTATGGCCAATCACGCGATATCGCGTGACAAATATAAGAACCTACTTATTTAACATAAAATATTTGTCCATCTCACAACGTCTACATATATTTTTAACTTGGCAATGAAAGTGTTAATCTCAAAAATGCTAGCCGCCATGATCAGGGCCGGAACATTTTTTTTTTTGAAGGGGCCTGTCAGTGTCTATTTTGAATATTTGAATCAATATTTGAGATTTGTTTTAGTTTTGTTTTATTTATTGTTTTATATTTTTTCTGTGCTCTATATCTTGTGGGAGTGGGAGGGGCCCAGTAAGGCTGATCGTCCTTTGGATGCGGAAACGTGCGATATTTAATTCGAACGAATACACATGAAAACGGACGAACGATCCAAACAGCTGTGAAGCTATACAGCCTCGTCCATTGAAAGCGTCTCGTTCATCCGTTTGCGTGCGTATAATTGCGACGTGCGAACAGATCCAATTTTGTTTGGATTTTGTCGCGCGAAAAAGTCCGTTCCATGAGATTTTTATTTTTATTGAAATGAAACTGAAGGTAAATTACAATTTTAACTGTGTACCTTTGCATATTACGTGCCATAAATTGTTTTTTACGTATTTTTATAGCATCTATAGCTTGAGAAAAAGAAAATTAAAAAGAATATTAGACTAGTGGCCGGACAGTATGCATATGATTTCGGACGAACGACAAACGTGCGTAATCATCTGAATCAAATATCGCAGTTATCCGCAACCAATAGACGACCAGCCTAATCGCCTGAATCGAATTTCGCAGTTGTCCGCAACCAATGGACGACCAGCCTAAGAAGAAAACGACTAGACCCAACGTTTAAAAGCAATTCTTTAATTTTGAATATAATTATTGTAGCTTGGAATCATTTCGGCCATTAGTAGAATAACATTTAGTCGTGTAATATGACATGTCGTTTCCCGACCACTTGGCCGACCATGTAATTAAGATAAATATCGTCAGTTTTTTAAGCATTAGACAAATGTTTAAAAGCAATTCGTTAATTCTGAATAGAACTCTTGCAGTCTGGAATCATTTCCGCCATTAAATGCAACAACATTAGGTTGTGTAATATGAAATGTCGTTTTCCGACCACTTGATCAACCATGTAATTCAGATAAATATCGACACTTTTTTATTTATTAGAGAATAGTTATTTTCGATACATATGCGTAAAGAGAGGTATTCTAATAGGTTTAAATTGGGGCACGAGTCTAAGGGACTGACGCATACATAACGAGATCGAGTGCGCTGTATACCTCCACGAGCCGTCAGGCGAGTGGGGGTAAGCGCACGAAATCTCGTTGTGTATGCGTCAGTCCTTTAGACTCGTGCCCCAATTTAAACCGAAAACTATAGACGTTTGGAAGTTCGTTTTATTTTTCCTGTAATATATATATATATATATATATATATATATATATATATATATATATATATATATATATATATATATATATATATATATATATATATATATATATATATAATCTTCTATTTGCATGAATTTTTTCAAATTTTTCGGTTCAGAAACCTCGGAGATAAGGGTGGGGGAACGGTATTTTTTGCACATTTTTGGCCATAACTCAAAAATCAAAGGTTAATAGGTGTACACAAACGTGTACGGCGGGCGCTAATGGGTTAGACTTTGCATATTGTTAACAGAGAGGATAAAAAAGGACATAGGCTACCTTTAATTTTAGGAAGATATTTGCTTCCCGTGGGGAAATGCATTTAAAATTTAACTTGATGTCATAATTTGAAATATCACGGGAGTAAAAACTGATACATCTAAAAAGCAAATGCATTATTGTGCATTATCTGTCCAAATATCTATGTTTATTGTTTAAGTGACGTCAACACATGGTGGTTAGCAGGGTTGGGAAAAATGGTTCATAGAGACCATTTAAAATAGAAAATGAAAAATAGTTTCCAAAAATGCATTTAAAATACAAAATGAAAAATGGTTTTGCTATAAACATATTTAAAATTGGAATTTACTTTATTTATATAACTACCTACTTTATAAAAAATATTCTATAAATTTTTTTATCATTATTTATATTAATTAAAAAAAAAAGTTCAAACGTACTGAAATTAAATAAAGGCAGTCTTTTGAGAAAACTTTGCAAAGTTTGCAGATATGAAAACGAAACTTAACTCTTCAAATATTATTGTTACTTAAAAATACTGTAAAATTTAATTCTGCCTTAACATGTTCAAACCTTGACTACGCTACGACTGCAACTTCTAAATAAAATTATGAAAATCATCTACTCGAAGTACATTTCTTATCGATGTGTCTTAAAAATAGTAGTACACAACTTAAGTCAGAAAAGTTTGACTTAAAAGAACTGGAACTCTAGTAACAAATTTAACTCAAGTGATATTGCAACTCGAGTTATAAAAATTTTGAGTCAATTAAATCAACTTACATTTAACTTAGAATTTGTTAGACTTCAAGTCGTTCAATTCAAGTTCTATAATTAATATTGTATACACATAAATTTGAGTATACATGCATTTTCATTTTAAATGTAAAATGGATTGAAATTTCCATTTTAAATACAAAATGGAAAATGGTTTGATCGAACTTAATTAAAATAGAAAATGCAAAATGCCATTTTGTATTTTAAATACATATTTAAAATGAAATCATTTTAAATAGTTCCCAGCCCTGGTGGTTAGCGTTTGGATCAGCTGATTACATGTAAATTAAAAATAAAAATTAGTTTTTGAATTACAAATATTTGACTAATTTTAACTTTTATGCATGAAATTTTATATGTATTTAGTTTTATTATTGATTAAATTACCATACTTCAGTAATTTTGCAATTTATTATCAGTGTCAAATACCCTATTCTCAGATTGTTTAATTTTATAGATTTTTATTGTATCTAATAACTATACTTTTTATGTTGTTCCTAGCAACAAGCAAATATTTATATTTATCTAGATAAACAGCTATTTATAGAAAAATCAATAAAATTTCTCTATTTTTAAACATGAACGAATCAGAACACAAAGAAAATTCGACGAATCTAAAAACTTCGGATGTTTATGGTGAACGTAATATTCCAAAACGATTTGACAATCCAAATTTGTTCCGAGGCTACGGTAATGAACGTGCATCTAATATTCGTGATGTCTATCGCACAACATCGTTTGAATATGGCCAATTTCCACCAAGTATTCATACAGTACCATTGAAATATTTTGGAAACAATACCCAATTTACACATCGACAAGCGCTCGGTGGAATGTACAAGAATACGTCGTTGAATACGGTTATTGAACGACCTTTTGTTTATAAACGAATTGATTAAATTTGTGGCAAATAAAAATTTCATTTTTTTCTTAGTATAATTTGTTGTTTTAATTAGACAAGATTTAAAAATGAATAATGATGCAAGTGACGATTTGAAAAATAAGTATTTGAGCAATTTTCAAAATTTGTACGGAAAAAGACGTAATCACCCGTTTTACATACCCACAAACAGCGATTATGGAAGTAAAGCGCCAACAAAACTACATTTACCGATACAGTATGTTCCAATTAAAGCCGAATTTACTTCAGTTTACGGACAATTTCCTAACTATCATAATTATTCTTTAAATATGTAATAATGTTCTTTCTTACAAATTATATCAATAAATAATTTTTGGGTAATAAAAAGTTATTTTATTTATGGTAACCGGTAAAATCTTTATTAAAAAAAGGCACTTACTGAACGTCTGCTGTGTGATCTAGGTCTGTAAAAAAGAAAATTTTAATAATTTACAAAAAAAATTATTAAGTATTTCGCAATATTACATTCATATTTTGGTTCAGGAATTTGTAATTCTTCTTCGGTGAAAGTAGTATGGTTTTCCATGTTGTATTTCGAATTTCTTTAAAAAACTAATAGAAAATTTCTTTATATATTTTTGTACACTTTCAAAATTATAAACCCTGCTTTAAAACGGTTAAAACTATTTTTTTCAAGAATCTACCAATCTAACCTCGGTTTTATTGTCAAAAAATTCACATGTCTGCCGGCGATAGGTAATCTATCTGTAGATATGAGTCATTCTAAATTATGCGGTTACTCCTTATTTTTCATGATTTAATTGAATTTTTCCGATAAGAATAATTATAATTTTAAGTAGGTAATAAGGAGTAGTAAGTCACACATTATAACAATTCCTATTCGGAAATTGTGGAATTCAAAAATACCGGGTTTTTGTTGAAGTACAGGAATCACAACAGGAATATATACCTATTTAATAAACTAGCTATACCCGCGACGTCGTTCGCGTGACGCATTTATAAACTCAATAAGAAGTATGTATTATGGGCGCAAGCTAAAAAAAGAACTTCTTTATCTATATTTGCATTTATCTTTGTCTATCATATTAATAAGGTAGAAGTTTACTCACTCATATAAAAACATAATTACTTGGTTTGGTTGGTAACTATGGAAATAATACAATTTGTGTTCCCCTGACCGCAGTTTCTGGAGGTCTTTTGAGCTTGCGGCCATAATAAGTGTAATAATTATTAGGTATCGGACATTTTTCGGATCAAACAACATCGTGTTTTTTGTATATGCAGGCAGATAGACAGACAATATGTGTGAGTTGTATATATATGTATATGTATGTTTTATCAAAATATCTATTCGTTTTTATCCACATTAATCACATCAAGTGCGATATACCTGCATACACAAAACACGAATGCTGTTTGATCCGAAAAATGTCCGATACCTAATAATTATACAGAACTTGCATAGAACAATAAGGCCCGATTCGCATTAACGCTCCGCTCTCGGTACGATATCGCTCCGATTCGATAAAATATTACATCATCGCTCCTGACTGATATTGGAGTGATATCAGAGCGATGATGTGAATACACTTATTGTTTATTGTGTAAGAATATTTTATCGAATCGGAAGCGGAGCGATATCGTACCAAGAGCGGAGCTTTAATGTGAATCCGGTCTAATTTTTGCGTAATACATACACATGCTCAAAATGGTTTTTCTATTTTCCCGTGGGAATGAGACATTTTCCCCGAATAAAAAGTATCCTAGTGATGCGTGAACTGACAGACAGACATACAGAGACGGACAGACAGACAAAAATTATGAAAATCGCTGTTTTGTTATCTACATCGATAACTATTTACAGTACTAGTACAATCTTCAAAAAATATTTTATGTACAGAAATGGTCTTGTTACAGTTTTATTATATGTATAGATATGCATCCCCTTTGCTGCGGTCTTAAATTTTTATAATGTTTAAAAAAAGTTCCATCAAATCATTAAAATTTATTGATGTAAAACCCATGTACGATACCATATTTCTTTCTTTATTTTTACCAGAAAATACATTTTTGCTTTTAATCGATACAGGGGATACTACGATTAGTACGGCGCCAAGATTTGATGACACTTCCGTACAAAACTTGACAAAATAAAACGAAAAACAAGAATAAAATTTTTCGAGATCTCGCTTCGTTCTCGAGATATTGATCGTTAAACTTGTATTTAAAGTTAGCCTTTGCCCGAGAGTTAGGCTAGTTATGACAATAACTTCGATTTTTGATATAAAAACCATGTCCCTGTCACTCTCCATTTAGTCTATTATAAAAAAATGGACCGTTTTCTGACGTCGCTGTAACTAATATACCAGATGGCGTTGATTTACTAGGGGATAAAATTAGAGTTGAGACATGAGGTTTAATAGTTCGCTATTTTTCATCTAAAATAAATTGGAAATAAATTAAATATTTAAAAAAATACTTTAATTCAACCTAGAAAGATTAATTAAATTAAAAAATTTTAATTCTTCGTTAACACATAACTTGGTGACGATACTTTTGTGCGCAATCATATGGTAATTAATTTTGACATCTATTTGATGAAAAATGCTCACATGTCCCAACTCTATTTAGTATACCCCCTATACCATTAGCGCCACGTAGCAAACGTAGCAAATTGTGACATGAAAAGGTCCGTCCTTGAAAACAAGTGGCAGGGACATGATAAAAACTAAGTGGTGAGGTTAGTTAAGGTTACCCTTTGCCCGAAGGTTAGGCCAGTTTTGACAATAAACTTCGATTTTTGGTATAAATATATTTCACCAAAATATTACACCATACACAAATACAATACATAATTATCTTGTTAAAATACCATATTATTTTTGAAGAAGGTTTAAATTGTGGGTTGATCAATTGGTGTCGCTGGTGTCGTTGGCATCGTGTTGGAATAATTTTGACAAGTATTTGAATACTGAATGTCATATTGAATTTATTCGATAGTTTTTCAATTAATATCTGCAATAAATGGCGTCTGGAATCACAGCAGTCGGAACGTGGAATGATCGTCGAGAACACAGCGAAAAAGAAAGGTACATTTGGCAAATAATTTTTCCTTCACCCATAACCTAACCAATATTCGTTCCAGATGGATATGTATTTATCCTGCATATATAAATAACAAGAAAACGCGAGCGCAAGGACGACGAATCCCTAAGGATAAATGTGTAGAAAATCCATCACCGCAAGAAATACGCGATGTTCTTGGAGCCGCCGGTTTAAATTGTATAGTAGAAAATAAATTGTACAGTCGGGAACGAAGTAAAGAATTGATGTATCGTGGACGTATTCGTGTACAGTTGAAAAATGACGAGGGGCAGCCATTGCGGCCAGATTTTCCGACACGAGAAAGTGTTCTGTTACATTTAGGAAAAATGATTCCGAAACTGAAGACACGTCAACCAACACAACAAGCACACGGTGGACAAGGTGGTAAAAAGAAAGGAAAGGGACGAAGATAAAATTTTTGAAATTAGGATTGTGAGGTATATTTTGCAAATTTTATTCGGATATATTACACGCTTAATGTTAAATCGACTTAATTTAAAAATGGATTATAAAAGAAATTTTTGTTTTATCATACAGTGTACACATTTTTTGGTTTCTCTCTATAACTATAAATTTAAGGCTGCGGTTACATTGGATACGAATTCGTACGAAAATTGATTCGTACGAGCTCGTACGAAATTCATTCGTACGACTGTGTGGTTACATTGGATACGGAATCGTAATACGAATTCGTATTTAAATTTAAAGTGGAAACCGTTAATACATATTGCATGATATCAAACAATGGATTCACCTACCGAATCTTATTTATTAGAATCATCGTTTTCAAAATTTCTAATTATAGAAAACAAACAATTCTGGGTAAACGATTATTTATTATTAATGTAGAGCAAAAAAAGCTGAGTTCTGGAATTGCTTGGAAGAAATTTTTCAAGACGAACAGAAATTTTTAGAGTACTTGAACATGTCACAAGTCACATTCAATTATATTTTAAAATATACTGAATTTCAGCTTCAATATTTAGTTAATTATTCATTACATATACTTAAAATGTTTTTGTTAGATTAGGTTAGTTTTGTTATATCGTAATATATTTAATTAAAAAATTATCTAAACATTTCCTCTGCCACCTCATTCCACAATTTTTTATTTAATTTTCTATTATGACAGTATTTATGTTTTTGATCCCTTAAAGACCACCTTTGTCCAACAAAAATGATTATTTTTTCTAAATGCGTCATTTTTTTCATACGAATTCGCATCAAAAAACAAAATATTTTGGTCGTATCAAAAAGTCGTACGAGCTCGTACGAAAGAGTCGTAAGCAGTGTAACCACGCATGTCTAAATGTATGCATTTGTTTAATTCGTATTAACTCAGATAAACTCGTACGAATAAATTTTCGGATGAATTCGTATCCAGTGTAACCGCTACCTAACCCGTTAAGGATTAGGTCAGTTTAGCATTAAACGTACAAATTATGTTTATATTATAATTAATTTTTTTGTTATTTTATTATATTATTAAGAAAGAACTTAAAATCAGTTAATCGAAATTAAATAAAAATATTTTGGAAATACTAAAAATCTTTGTTTTTCTGCTGATACTTTATTTTAGCTGCCTGACCTTTTTCGTAAAATTTTAACTTGTTCTTTTTTTGGGAATTTCGCGATATGAACATGTTCGCTTTCGAAAAATGTCAAAAAGTTGCAAATTTTGTCTTTTAAAGAAAAGTTTAGTGTCATGTGGGGTATCGCTGGGACGAGTTACTTTTGTGGATTCCAAATATATTTTAATATCTCTTTTTTTGTGAATTACTTATGAAGATACAGCTTAACCCCTTAACGTAAATGGGACATATTTGTCCCCAAGTTATATTTACGTTTTACGCAATACTGGTACGATTTAAAACATTTGTAAGTTTATATTGTTATTCTTCTGTAGTAGTTCTAATAATTTCGTGCATTAGCAATGCAATAACCTACCAATTTTCAAAAAACAAAACTGGTACAAAGTTGCAAAGTTGTCCGTTATTAATTTTCAGTTTCAATTTATTTACCGGAAAAACGTCTAGACCTGGACAGGGGGTCTAGACCCGGACACTTTGCACCAATCTTCAAATTAAATAACTTCTACATTAACCTGCAACAATATACATTTGTTCTTGACGTCATTAGAGAGAGAAAAACATCCTCTAAACAGCTGTACCAATAAAAACTACGGATTTCAACATTTACTATCTCATTTTACAGGATTACTATCCTACAATTTTTCAAAGAAATAAAATGTGTGTCTAACTTAGACATGTAATTTTCGTCATAATTGTTATATTGTTTTAGTTTTGACATGTACATATGTGTTCAGAATTTTATCGCGCATCATTTAATGATGTTAGAAGTTATATTCGATGTATATATAAAAAAATACATGCTATATATGTATATCCGTTTAGATTCGGACACATCAGTTTATTACACTATGGCCGCGATTCGCACCAGTTGTAACTCCCACTGTCCATACGTTAATATTCCCCCCAGAATTACGCGGTTAATGCCTCCTTCTGGTGTCATATCGTATGTTTACTTTATAGAGAGGCATACATACTATACATTGCCCTCTCTCCCTTCCCACAAAATATTTTGAAGATTTTGACAGATTCAAAGACATCAGACGATATAAAACACTGTCCTAAATCCGACGGGAGAGGTTAGTTTGCATGTTATTACATTATTTAAGTAAGTGTCCGGGTCAAGACGGATTTGGGGTGTAGATCCGAACACTTACTAATTATTTTTTATTTTTTTTTATTTTTACTTATAATGAAACAAATGGGTCAGGGATATAACAAATAATATACGCTCTTTCTAATGGTAATACTGTTATTGGTGATATCTGTGAAGGAAACATGTATAAACATAAAATTATACCAAAAAATGTAAAAAAGTGTCCGGGTCTAGACGGTTTTACGGTACAAATTTTTGTGCGTTATAAATTATTGCGATAAAAAATTATCAATCTTGGTAAGTAAATTATAGTAATATAAGTAAAGTAGAATATTTTAATCACTGAAAATTGTTCATACTTGATACTTCCGTAATTTGTACTATTTACTGATACTGGGACGTGTTTGTCCCATGCTCGAGAATTATATAAAAATATATTAGGTGATTATAATTTGTTATTTATTTGCTTAAATAGGCCCTAATAAACTGTTTTAAACATAATTTTTTTTCTCTCTTCCTACGACTACGAATGCGTTAAAATGTGCTAAGAAACACCGTTTCCCCTTATTTCGGAAAACGATTTTGACATTAAAAGGATTTAATAGTTGACATTATTAAACCATAGATCACAGGGAAATTGCCAGAACTTACATCAGTCTATGTTTGTGAAAAAAAATTGTTTTCTGTAAATTATAAGACCATACTATCACTATTGGCGACGCAAAGATTCTCATTCGCGCCTCTAGTGGTAAAATTAGAAATGGTATACGTTTAATTCGTGATATAAAATATAGTAGTCCGCAACATAACTTGTATAATACATATGTATTTCTAGCGACAATTAAACATATACAAAAATTTTTACTTGTACAGTTTCTAAATCAAAAAACCACAGGCGCTCGCGTAGTCTTTGCGTCGCCAATACTTAAAAAATGTATCAAATCTAGCTAATATCTGGATTAGTATTAAATATAGGGTAGGGCGGGGTAAAAGAAAGACACCCGCGCAGGTGAGGTAAAAAAGACATAAATTTTTATTAACTATAGTATAAATGTATTGTAAAATATATATTATGGGCGCAAGCTAAAAAGAACTTTTTTTATCTACATCTGCATTTGTCTTTGTCTATCATATTAATAAATAGAAGTTTACTCACTCACTCATATAAAAACATAATTACTTGGTTTGGTTGGTAACTATGGAAATAATACAATTTGTGTTCCTCTCACCTCAGTTTCTGGAGGTCTTTTGAGCTTGTGCCCATAAGACTATATATTTTGTTATAATACTTTTTATTTTTCAAATTTAACACGTGAAGTTAATAAAAATTTATGTCTCTTTTTTACCCCACCTGCGCCGCTGTTTTTTTTTTACTCCGCCCTACCCTACTTAAATTTGATCGGCCAACCGTCTGTTAATAAAATTCTCGTACGGAACCTTAATCCTCAAGCTCATGACTGGGGTCCAGACGCACCCCACGCAAACTTTAGATTACGCTCCTGAACTAGCGAGCAATAGTACCGATTCCCGGTGCGAACCATAATTTAGTTCGAAGGTCTCTGAGTAGTGTCAGGTCGGTCGCACTTCTAGTTGTTGGTTAGTGGTTACGCAGTGTGTTTACAAATTCTGTATGGGGTGTGTATGAACCCGTCGTGAGTTTACGTTCAACTTTTGTAACAGTAAGTTTATTTTATATTTTATATGTAATCATCAATTCATGTAGGTATATTTTTTAAATAAATTATTTACATATTGCCAGGTTGATAAGAGATAGGCAAGGTGCAGCCTGTGTCCGAAATCAAAAAGATCGCAAAGGCCATTCTCATTTTGTTAAGTGTCATCGAGCCATATGCGAAGAGCACAAACTCCTATTTTGCACCTATTGTGTGGTAATTGACTAAATTCTTGTATAATAGCTTATCCTGTTGAGTTACTTCAACGTTTTGTATCAATTTATAATAAAAAAATTCTTTAAAACATAATTTTTAATTTACTAATGTTCGTCATTTTTAAGTGTCTAAATAAATATACTTTTTTAACAGAATAAAGTGACCGTAATTTTTTTCTATAGCTTGAAATCTCCTCTTCAAAACGCCGTTGAAAATTTTAAAATTGCTCGAGCGCTTGAAAAGTTACAAATTTTTATTTGAAAAATGAGCTTTTTGCTGATTTTTTCCGGTTTTTAGTGTTCTAATGGGTTTTTATGACCTGAATTTGCTTAAAATTAGATTCTATGTATACCATTCTCTTCCTTATGAAAAAAGGAAGAGAATGGTATACGATAATGTCGGTTTATTAGTTATAGAACCGACTTATTATCAAGAAAACAATTGGGTGTATTTGAACCCCAGTCATGAGTTTGAAGGTAAAAAAAATTTAGTCATGAGCTTAAGAGTTAATTGCGCGAGCTCGACTCCCTCTTTATCAGTTTTTATTGTACCTTCCTGTTGTAGGTATGAATAATATATTTATTTTAACAAAAAACTACTTACTCGAGAGGATCACAAAAGTAATCGAAAGCGATCTAGGAAGGACAAATAATAAAATTTTTGTGGGAAAAGTATGCTTTTTTAGTTTTCGATCTTTTAAAAAGTCCAAGTAACTTTCAGGTAATTCACTGGTAGAATTTAGCAATTTTGAGATAATATTTTCATTTTTTACCATCAACATATTGGATTCTGTTTTTTGGTCAATTCTACTTTACAATTAGATTTGGGAAAAATTTAAAAAAAAAACTTTTTTTTATTTTTTAAAAATATATTTTTTATAAAAATAAATAATTTATAATAAAAGTAATTACAAATTTTTACACTAGTAAATTATTATATTAAAAAAAAATTACATTATTCCGTGGCTACTTCATTATCCTGTGGATTTGTCTCCTCATTCAGTTTTTCCGTTTGTGACGTTTCTACATTTTCACCCTCGTCCGTTTTGGCTGCACCTACACGTTGTCGATGAATTCGGCTACGTGGATGATGATGGGTAATAGTTCGGTGTCGTTCGAGTTCCTCGGCTCGGGGACGTGGGGTGATTCGGTGTCGTGGTATGTGTCTTCGCGTGCCAACTACGTTATCTTGTTGTTCAGTCTCCGTGGTAGTGACGTCAGTGTTTTTTGTTTCTTGTGTAGAAGCAACGGTCTTGTGTCGTGTACCAAGTTGATTGATTCGGTCCTGAATCGTTTGCACGTCGTTTGTGTATTTTAAGTTTGAGTACATTTGGCCGACAACTCCTTGAATTTCTTTCACTTTCGCTTGAGCTTCCTTCGGTGATTGACCGCCTTGATGAATGGCCATGAGTTCGTCAATTTTTTTCTTGGTTTCTTCAACGAGGTTGTCGATTGGTTTTGGTTGGAGTTTTCGGGGCCCGGCCAATTTTAGTACGGGTCGTGCACGTTTTGGTGGAAGGGGATTGGTTATAACGGTGTTTTCGGTGTTACTTTGGGGTCCCACAATAATTGCGTTATTTTCAATGTTATTTTCGGGATTTGACTCTGTTAATATTTTATCTTCATTTTCTTCGATTGTTGGGTTTCCACTTCCAACTATCGGATCATTTTCTAAATTATTTGTGTCAGTAGCGTCTGGTTCCGTGTTTTCCTCATTTTCGACATCTCTGCGTACTTTAAAAAAAATATAAAAATTAGTTACTATAATAATATTTATCGAGAAATCGAATTGGGGCGTGGTTTACTGTTTTGCCCCCTACTTCCAGTAGTTTTTCCGTTCGTCACCAGGTGACTAATCTTGACAGCTAAAAACTAGTAACAATTTGGAATTATCCGTTGTTATTTGAAAATAGTATTAAAAAAAATAGGTAGGTAGTATAATAATAAATTAAAGTAAAAAAAAAATGTTTTTTAAGAAAAAGCTTTTATTTAAAAATGGGCTAAAAAAAATAAAATGACTTTTGAAGCAATATGCAACATAATTTATAAAAGCTTCAGGCGTTATCATTAATTATTTCTGTTTTGGGTATAAGTGTAGCTATTTTACTTTTTAATAGTTACCAAACTTAATTAAACTCCTCAAGCTTTTATAAATTATGTTGCATATTGCTTCAAACTTCACTCAAAAGTTATTTTATTTTTTTTAGCGCATTTTTAAATAAAAGCTTCTTCTTAAAAAACATTTTTTTTACTTTAATTTATTTTCTACTTTTTAGTCTGATTACAACTAATTTAAAAAAAAATTAAAAAGTAGTTTTTTTACCTATATTTTAATCGGTTAATTTACCCTAATCAAACATAACTATGGAAACAAAAAATTGTAATGTAAAATCAATGGACAATACTTGACAATTCGAAATGTCAAAAAGTTGCACAAGACTAAAAATCAACAATTTTGGCTTGGCACGATTTAGGACAAAACTAATTATACAATATTGCATTGTCATCAAGGTTATACACGTATGCAAAATTTGAAACCTGTAGCTTAATTAGAACCTGTCTAAATTTTGATTCCAAGATTTGATGTAAACCAACATACTAACATAGGAAGTTAAATAAAAGCTTTTAAAAATAGTATTAGTATCTAAATTCTACGATTTCCAATTAATTTTTTTTCGAAGTGATTGAAAAATTACCTCTGTTTGATCCCTCCTCCAGTTCTTCAATGATCAGATGTATGTTGTGCATTTTTGCATTTTTCCGCATCAAATCTCTGCTCTCTTTTTCTGTAAATAAGTAAAAACGACTTAAGTATTGTTGCAGTTTTACAGTATTTAATTTTTAACTTTAAAAAATTTTCTAAACATTTTAAATGGCCTGGAATAACCACAGACCAATGAATATATTATATATTATATTATATAGACTAATTATATAAATGTATAATTGAGGCAGCCAGTTACGACCAAGTTCCGACCTTAATAGCATTCTGTAATATAGTAATGGATGGTATCCGTAGTAACGTTTTCAAATAATTATTGTAAAAATATAATATTAATAATAAAATTTTACTTTTTTGAGAAGAAACTGCAAAATTTTGAAAGAAAAAAAGTGGTATTCGTTTTATTTTCAAAATACGTTCGTATATAAATTATATCCTGCAATAATTATAGTCGCATTTGCTCAAAAATTGACATATTATATTCCTTAAATCTCACCCCTTTCACCCTGTTACCTGATTCAAGAAAAATGCCTAGAAATTGACTTTACGCTTTGTCTAGTAGTATAATATAATAGTGTTCATTGGTCTATGGGAATAACATAATAATTTAAACAATAAAAAATATTAAATCACATAGCAATCAGATCAACCAATTCTAGCTAAAAAAATTTTCAACTCATTACCTAGTAGTTTTATTCTAATAGCACCAAAAATTTTGAGAATATGATAAAAATTTACCTTCTGGTGATGTTATTTTTCCTAGTGTACAGTAACATTTTTCTGTCCGTTTATCAAAAATTGGTTCCCCGTGACTACTCTTGCAAATCTGACTACAGTACCATTCTTTGTTTGTCACTTTTGGGTCTGTATCCAACGAAAAACTGAAAACTATTAAAAAAAATTATAATATTATTATGGACACTTAAAATGCAGATAAAATTTTAAGGGTCTTCAATGCTTTAGACACTCACCAGGCACAAGCACGCACACGAAAAATACACTAGAATATTTCAGTCTCATTTTTAATAATTTTTTTTAACTTTTCCTGTACATTGAAAATTCAAAATCAGTAAAAAAATTCTACACGATTCTTAACTTATATAGCTTATGATTATTTTGTTTATTTTGGAAAAATTTGCTGACCTAAGGTATTTTCTATTTCACTGAAATTCGAATTATTTTTATTATGATGTAATCTCATATTGTAATAATAATACAAGGTTTGTTTATTGTTATATATTTATTGTTATAAATTTTCATGTTTAAATGACCTTTTTTAATAAAACAGAAAATAACGTGTTGCCCTAAAAATTCTTCAAGATTGTAAATATAATTATTATTTCTGTAAATATAATAAAAAAATTTAAATTATTTAACAAATGTATGTACGATATGTACTTTTATTTTTAAAATGCATTTTTTACAAAATTATTTGCATTAATATTATAAAATTATGCATTTTACTTGTTTCTGCATTTACGTAAAAATAATTTTTTTTCTTAAATAAAATATTGTAGTTGCAACAGTTTATTTATAAAACACAAAAATTAAAATAAATAATTCCTGATGTAAAACGAAAAAATCTTCAAAATTGCATTAAAATTTTTTTTAACAGGTTTGTATATTTAAAAATCGCGGTAAATATAGATTTTCATGTATGCAACGTAAGGGTATTAACTACTTTTATTTTCAAAATTTAAATTTAGTTATCTGAACAAAAAATTTTAAAAATTAAGTTTTTAAATAATAAAAATTAGTTTTTTTTAATATTTCATGATTCTACATTGAATAAGAGTAATATAGATTTTAATTTAGCATCAATATTTTGAACTTGTTGACGTCTGAAAAGGTTGGTAGCCGTTACTCCATTTATTCAATTATTTTAGAATACATTTTAGATACGCCGTAGATTTAAAGGTTATATGTAATTAATAATTATTATGTCTACGAAATTATATTATTTAATTATTTTAAATTAATTAATCTACGGTAATTATAATTATTATTATGTCGTCAAATTCCGACTCAGATTCTAGCCGTAGTGGAAGTCCAGCGCCAAGTTTAAATCATGAACCAGTTCCAACTCCGGGACACGGTTTAGATCGTGACTCAAGGTAATAAAGTCATTGAATTATTTTTAATGTTTTACTAAAATTATTAATAAATTTAGATCACCATCTCCGGCACAGAGTGCGCGGTCTCGATCATCTTCTGGTGGATCACAACAATCTGGATCCAGATCACGGTCAAATAGTAATGAATCGAATCGTAGTGCTGCGTCCAGTAAATCTGGCTCAAGGTCAGGATCAGGTTCGCCACGATCGCAACGATCCCCCAGTCAAGCACGAAGTAGATCAAAATCACAAACACAGGAACGAACTCCTTCACATGCGGCATCAGCCAAGTCAAGATCGCCCTCAGCTGATTCTCGTAGTCAACAGAGTGGGTCACCAGTCTCTCATAGGTTAGAATTTTAATTACTTTTTCTTAATTTGACTGAAAATATTGATAATTGGTTCGTTTAAGGTCAAGGTCTAGAGAATCTCGTAAATCAAGAGGTTCACAACGATCAGGTTCTGGTGACACTCAGAGGTCTGGTTCACAGGGTTCCCATAAGTCTGATGCCTCCAGAGGTTCACAGAGGTCTGGATCACAGGCATCTAATCGATCTGGATCAAGAAAAAGTCAAAGGTCCGGAAGTGGATCGCCAGCATCTCAACGGTCGGGTTCCAAAGAATCAAATAGGTCAGGGTCACAAAGATCCCAATCACAAGCTTCGAATTATTCACGAACAAATCGTTCCGCGTCTAGAGCATCAAATCGGTCTGGTTCAGCCGCTTCAAATCGTTCGGATCGTTCAGGTTCAAAGGGTTCTCATCGTTCAGGTTCAAGGGGTTCTCATCGTTCGGGTTCAGGAGCTTCCCATCGTTCGGGTTCAAGAGCTTCCCATCGTTCAGGATCAAGAACTTCTCGTCGTTCGGGTTCAAGAGTTTCCCATCGTTCAGGATCAAGAACTTCCCATCGTTCAGGATCAAGAACTTCCCATCGTTCAGGATCAAGAACTTCCCATCGTTCAGGATCAAGAACTTCTCGACGTTCAGGATCAAGAACTTCTCGTCGTTCAGGATCAAGAACTTCTCGTCGTTCAGGATCAAGAACTTCTCGTCGTTCAGGATCAAGAACTTCTCGTCGATCAGGTTCGGGAGGTTCTCGCCGTTCGGGGTCTGCAGGTTCTCACCGTTCTGGATCACAACGCTCAGAACGATCAGGTTCTGCTGCTTCACAAAAAAGTCGATCTAGATCAAGATCTAGATCGAGGTCTAGGTCCCGTTCAAAATCGCTAGTGAATGGGGATGCTGGTCGCCGATCCGGCGGCGAATCAAACGAATCTGATGTTGAAGTGAAAAAATCCGAAAAGAAACGAAATATAATTGATTCTGATAGTGAAGGGGACGCTGAGAAGCCTTCAGTAGATGCTGAAGCGTTGTTTGGTGACGCGGATGATATTAGTAGTGACGAAGAAAGGGAACAAAATGAAAAACAGGTATCAGACCAAGAACGTGACAGGGAACGTGAACGCGAACGTGATTCTGATAGAGATGAAAGAGATGATAGAAGTCGGCGCAGTTCCGAAGCGGAAGACGAAAGACAGGTAAATATTCACACAACTTTTAAAAAAATTTCTACAAAATTTTTATTTTTTATTGTATCGGAATATGAATCTTTAAGAATTCAAAAATCGCTTCTCTTTTTTTATATTTATGTAGGTTCTCTTTTACATCATTTTGCTTCTGAGACTACTAAAGTAGTGGCAGCATTGGGATCATTTCTGGAAAATAAAAATTTTTTTTCCTCCAAAATAAAATTTTTTACGCACATTTTACGTTTTAGAGCTTCCTAAACAATTTTGGTTTGGTGTCTGTCTGTCCGTCTCTGTGTCGCTAGTTTGCACCAAGTGGCATAACTTCTGAATTATTCGATTGTTTTTAATGAAATTTTCAGAAATTATGTAGTTTGGTTCCTAGATGCTCCCCTATGAATATAATCGAAATCGGAGTAACGGTAGCTACGCCGCTACCATATTATTCCATTAATATACTAAATTGCACCAAGTGGCATAACTTCTAAAGTATTCAATTCTTTTTTATGAAATTGTCAGAAATTATGAGGTCTGGTTCCTAGATGGTCCCCTACAAATTTCATTGCATTCGGAGTAATAGTATGCACGGCGCTACCATGAAATCCCATTAAATGTCAATATCTTATTCACTGGTGGTCCCACTTCGCTCAAATTTTTAAAGTATTTTGGGGGTTAGCCTTTAAGTATTTTCAGTTACAATTTTTTATGAACTTTAAGGGGAAAATATAATTTCACGGTATATATATTTGGTAGAATACTGTTTTAAAGTCTTACGAATACGAGGAAGCTGTGTGCCACACCCATTGGCAGCGTATTTTTTTCCTGTGATATTGATTCGGTTAATACCCACAGACGGTACCAAAAGTTTAGTGCTGATAGTTCACTTTTCGTACAGCATTAGTCGTAAATGTGTTTAAAAAGATTTGAATTTCAGAATTTTCGAAACTTTTTTTTTTTGTCTAGGAGGAAGAAGAAAAAGAACCAGAACCGGAACCAGTCCCTGAGACGCGCATTGATGTTGAAATACCGAAAATAACGACTGATCTCGGAAAAGATATTCACTTTGTTAAATTACCCAATTTCTTATCTGTGGAAACAAGACCTTTTGATCCGGAAACGTATGAAGACGAAATCGATGAAGAAGAAACACTAGATGAAGAAGGTCGCGCTCGTTTAAAATTAAAAGTAGAAAATACAATTCGATGGCGAGAATTCTTAGATAAGGAAGGTAATAATGTTCGGGAGTCGAATACCCGGTTCATCAAATGGTCCGATGGTAGTTTAAGTTTACATCTGGGCTCGGAAATTTTCGACGTCTACAAGCAGCCCTTACAAGTATGTATAATTTCACAAATTTTCTTTGAACGATCAAAATTCAACTCGAGCAGTAAAAATAATCAGCTATTGGGATCTCCCGAAAATGGTAGGACATCTGGTATTAAAAAATCAAACTATTCTTAAAGTGCATGTTGATACATTTTTTTATCAACCATTTTTTTATGTCTCACCTATCTGACAGATTCCAATACTGTTTCACATTACGGAGTACTGAATAGCATGAATACACAAGAAAGCCTTATGCTCTCAAGTTTGTTTTCTTTCTTTCTTTTTCTTTTCTTTTTTTTTTTTTTTAATACGTATACACTGTCTTTATTTACATAGTTAGACAGATAAAAAAAAAACAGTGAATCTCAAACTTTTCTAGATATTAAAATTAACAAAAAGAAGTTTATACTTAGTGATTTTATTTATGTAAAAATTATGTAGTTCTTTCTATATTTAATTAAAAATAATTTACATTAAAAATTTACATTTAATTAAAAATAATTTACATTAAATTTGGACTTCTTAGGAAGTAGTTTTTTGGAAAAGTGAATTAATTAACACGATTTCAATTCCAGGGAGATCATAATCACCTGTTCATTCGACAAGGAACCGGTTTACAAGGTCAAGCTGTATTCCGCACTAAACTAACATTCCGACCCCATTCAACCGAGAGCTTTACGCATCGTAAGATGACTCTATCTCTTGCGGATCGCTCAACAAAAACGTCTGGTATTAAAATATTGTCTCAAGTTGGTGTTGATCCCGATCAAGATCGTAAAACGTTGCTCAAAAAAGAAGAAGAAAAATTGCGACAGACACCACGTAGCGCTAAACCGACACGAAAACGTGGTGAAAATAATATACCACGTGTTCACGTCGGTGCCGGTGGTGGCGCTGGAGGTGGTTACCAGGACGATGCAAGCGATGAAGAGGGCGCCATTTCACTTAATGCTATTAAAAATAAATACAAATCGGGAGCGGCAAATACGGCCGCAAAAGCTGGCGCAACAATTTATTCGTCCGATGAGGAGGGTTCGGATTTGGATACCAGTCGAGTGAAACGTATTGACAAGACGAAAGTGTTGAAAAGTATTGGGTCGGATGAGAGTTCAGAGGGTAGTGATTAAGTATTTAATTAATTCTGTACATTTTTTTTTTGTATTTGTAAAGTATTGACGTAATTGTTTTAAAAATAAATACATATAATTTTCCTTTCTTTTAAAAATAGTGTTTCTTTTTTCTTCCGTAATGTGATGTCTTAAAATTTTTTCAGAAATAAAACTAATATAATTTATTTCATTTTTTAAACATGATTCATCACTTACAAATTGAAGGAATTCCCGTTTTCTTAGCTTTATCTCTTTCATTGTTACAAACACGCAAATTTTAAATTTTCAGTTTGTTTTTAGAAAAGAATAGAAGATTGATTTGTTTCGAATATAAAAATTTTTTAACGATGACTCATGCATAATTGTATTTGAAACGGGGTATAATAATATTGCATTTAACTTCCTCTTAGGGGTGATCGATATTAAAAAGACATCGATGTTGAACATCGATGTTAACATCGATTCAAGAGTATTGATATACGATATATATCGAAAGAAAGACATCGATGTTCGAAAACATCGATGTTTATGTAACAAAATAAAAAACCATTATAATCTATTATTTTATTTATTAAAAATTAACATTTCCAGTATTTATTTGATATACTTTGCAAAAAAAAGTCACTTTGTTAGCAGTTTCCCTTTTAATATGTTCCTTTGTATATACAAATGCTGCCCAGCTTTTGAAAAAAGTCTCTCTGAAGCTGTTGAAGTTGCTGTGAAACACAAATATTTAATGACAATTTTGTTCAAGTTTGGATAAGTGGATCCTAGAACTTGCCATAAAAGTATTGGATCTTGTTTTAAATCAGCTACAGGACTATAAATACTGGATAGCTTAGAGTAATATCGATGTTTCGATATTATTCTCGTAACATCGATGTGTCGATGTTATCGAGGACATAACATCGATGTTTTTCTACCATCGATGAATATCGATCATCCCTATTTCCGCTTCTGAGACCACTTGTCTATATAACACAGGCCACGCGCATCATAATTTTTCCTACTTTATCTAATTTTGACATATTGTGAAGTGGATTAGGGGCGTGACTAAGATTTAAAAGGTATGCGTCTGGAGCAGTCGCCTTAAAAACTATTCTAATATTCATTTGGATTTGGAAAGGTAAATTGCAAAAAATTCTTTAGGCCCGATTTACATTAGCGCTCCGCTCTCGGTACGATGTCACTCCGCTCCAGCTTCGATAAAATATTCTTACACAATAAACAATGAGTGTATTCACATCATCGCTCTGATATCGGTCTGATATCAGTCACGGTTCGCTCTCGCTCCAATGCCGCTCCAATGTCAATACCACTCAGGTAATATTTTATCGGAGCGATATCAGACTTGTTATGGCTTGTATCTATACTGTAAACATTTTTTTGATTCCACTCCACTCCGCTTGCATTCAGTTGTTATGAAAAGATATTTGTATCGAACTGAGACCGAACTGGGAGCGTACCCAGAGCGGCATTATAATGTGAATAGAGAACGAATAGGTACCAGCATGATATCAGCACTGTAATGTGAACACAATAAGATTATATCGAATCGGGAGCGTAGTGATATCGTACCGAGAGTGGAGCGTTAATGTAAATCGGGCCTTACGAGTATAGCCGGTCGTGCTATTGTCTGGTCACAAAAGAAATTTTAGAATATTAATTTTTATCCGTGACTTTACCCGCATGGTATTTAAAATTATAACATTTTCCCTTGGAAATGAGAGGTTTTTGTGTAGTAAAAAGTACCTTCTACGCTTCCGCGATTAAGTAGTTGAAGCTTGAAGACAAGACAAACAGTTTTTAATTCGTGGACGATCACGAATACTGTGCGGCGTCAAGTAAAACCTGACTAACTGCGACATAACGTTGTGCCGCGTTAACAATTCCATATACATAAAGTGTATTAGTTGTCAAAGTAGTGTATCAGTTAGACGTTTCGTCATTGTAGGTTATGAGTTATGACCTTCAACGTGTTAAATACATTTCTTCACGATAATTAATTAGATGCTTCCCGAGGTTAAAATTGGTCTATATGTTTCTTCAGTCCAACCATCTATTTGTATCAGGTTTCCCTACATCTTACATTGATTTTAATTAATTTTGATTTTCAAGTTGGAGTATAATATAAATTTTTATAAAAGTAAAATCTGCAATAAGAAAAACGTCATGAATTTGAAATATTCTAAATCTTCTAAACAGCGTTAAGAATCGTTTAACATTTTAGTAAGATAGGCAAACGACTTAAGATGTAAGTAATTTATTTAGTATAAAAATAGGAAACTATTTTTGTAATCTTTATTTTCGTTTTGTAGTACTATATTTAAAAGTGAGATCTTAATTAAAAAGGTATAAAAATAAATTAATTTTCTAGCTTTATTATTTTATTTTTTTTTATTAAAATCAAAATTTCATTTTTTTTTTATTAAATACATGTATTATAAAAATTTAACCCTTCTTCGGCGCAATAATTCCTTCTAATTGAGCCTGAAACATTAAATATTTTATTTATATAACTATATTTGAACTATAATTACAATGATGTTAACCTTTAATTGTTGATTAGTTTTCTTCAATAATGCTACTTCTTCCGCATGTTTTCGTTCCATTGTTGCCGTTTGTTCAGCATTTCTTCGTTCTGCCAATTCAGCTTTTGATCTTTGTTCAATTAATTGTCTTTCTAAATTTTGTTTCTCCTCTCGTAGTCTTTCTACATCCGATTCTAAATCAGCTTTACCTTGTTCAGACTAAAATATTCAGTTTAGCAAAAAGTTTACATAAAGATATGTTTGGAACTGTCATACCAGTAAGGCTTTTCGCATACCAAACGCAACACTGCTTATGTAAAGTGTTTGATATGCTTCCATCGTCATTTTGAGTTCGTCTCGGACTCGTAATAAAAGTAAACCACGTTCAGCGCAATTTATTGTGACCTGTCGAATAATTTCATCTAAAATATAACGCAATTTGTTACGAAAGATAACTAGCAATTATTTTTGGAGGGGTAATAATCATATATACCGAAACATTGGGTATATAATTGACGTCGTATGGGGCAGATGCCGGTTTCGCGTGCCTGTCGTTGATGTAAGCGCATATCTAATTGTTCCTGCAACGCAATTACGTCTAGTCTTGTAGATGGAGTTGTTGAGACCTAAAAAATTTCTGATCAGTGTTTGAAACTTTGAGAAATTAATTTTGTTTCAAGTTAATACTTGTTGACGCCAAACTTGACCATTTTCTTCCCATTCTTTTGGCGGTAATATCGTATTTAGAATTTCCTCGATTTCTCGACGCTGATCGGCTGTGCGTGTTGGTGATTTTTCACGCGGTGAGATGGACTCGCCTTCCTTGTTTTCAAGTGAAGATTAATTAATAATTAATTGTTAAATTATATTTTTTGATATTGTCTTACTTTGGCTTTTTTCTCGGGCTGAACTGTTTGTAAAACCGGATTATCATATTTTACTAAAGTATCTTCTTGGATCAAAACTCGTTCTGCCATTAAAATTTCGAAATTGACATCAAATTAACAGGTTAAACGGGTTAAACGAATAATTGTTTATTTATTTGTCATAGTAACCACAGATCAATGATTTTTGTAAATAAATATGTAAACAATGGGCGATTCTCAGCGTGACGCACGGGACATTTGTACAACAAAAACATGTTTTAAAAGAAAATTACAATTAATAATAATTCAAACAAAATATTATAACTGGTATTATCCCAATATGTATCTAATTAGTATATTTTAATTTATATCTGAAATCCAGTACTCAAGAAATAAGACATTAATAAGCGTGATGCACGGGACTCGTACGAATGCTTCAATTATGGTTCACCTAGTTCACTGAATGTTTTCTGTGATATTATTTTTATTTTTCTTATCATAAATATTTTCCTTGTATTATTCTCTTTATAATGTTTATTTTTGTTTAGAAAAATTTTTGTTTTTTAATGAGTTATTTGATATTTTATAGTACACTGCATCGTGATGCACGGGACACTAAAGTAACCTTGCTTAATATTGTGTTAATAAGCTTCTCAAATCAAATATAACTGTTACTGTTTTACTTATAATTATTATATTTCATATCTTTTAAAGAAAATAATAAAATTTATTCACTATTTTTTTTTGTTTACGAACTTTTTTTGAATAATTGTACAAAGTTTACATTCTAGTTTAAATATCTTTGTAAACAGTATATTCATTAGCTAGCTAGATTTTAAATGGGAATACAGTGCCTTTATTGTGAAAATAAGTAATGACCCAAAAAAAAAAATTATCACGTGTCTTCCAAATTTTGCCGCTCGGGGTCAGTGCCCCGCGTGCCCCACGTGCCCCTAGTGTAAATCTGGCACTGCATACATAAAATGTGTGAAGCAGCTTCCACATTCTCGCCGAGGTTGGACGAGTCGAGAATGTAGAGGGTCATTTCGTTGTGCTTCGCGGTTGGTGTTTCAATGCTATTCTTATGCCTCGGCCAACCTCGCGAGGAACTATTTCGTCCAACTTCGGCGAGAATGTGGAAGCTGCTTGATGTATGCTATTTAAAATGTTATGATAAACATGTATTACCATACCCAATGTGTAAATTTATTCATTTTCTTGGTCAAATCTGCATGTCCCGTGCGTCACGTGACGCACGGGACATTTTTCAAATTAAAAATTAAAAATTCCAAGATTATGTAAATTTAATGTAAACATATTTTTGCATTTGCACTGTTATTCTACCTTTACAACTTATGTTCAAAGAAAATTCATTTGTTAATTTCAAAGATAACTTGAAAAAATCATATTATGCGTGACGCACGGGACAGGAGGTCACACTTGTGAAAACAGTTGTTTTTTATTAGGAAAAAACAATGCAGCTTAAAAACTCGCACTGCTATGTGTACCTTAAACCTATACTTACCCTTTCATATGATTTGAGTTTGTTTAATTGTATCACAGTGTTAAAAAAACAATACTGAAATTTGTTTTCAATTTAAATATTGGTGACAAATTGCAACGGGTCAACTTTATATCGTAAAAACCAATTATATTTTTTCAAAAATTTTACTTGTTTGATAAAGTTTATATGTTTTTTTTTTACAACAAAAACTAGATTCCAATCAAATTATTCCATTTCGAAAATTTCATTTTTATTGACCACTTGTCAGAGAATCGTCCCAATATAGTTTTAAAATAAATACAAAAATGTATTGATTATTTTGTTTATTGTGTTAATTTAAGTAGGCTTTTGTATAGTAGCTTTGTAAAAAGATTTTTTCGTTATACGACTTAAAGGCATATCAAGGAAGCCCTACTTTCTTTCGACAGAAAACCTTAAAGAAGCATCTATATTGGCAGCAAAACTTAGGTGAAAATCGATAAAATTTGATTTTACCTCCATTTAGGAAGTGGGAGAGAGTCCTCAGATCTGCATGACCCCTCCTGTATCCCTATAGCTTGATCCTACATGCCTAGTTTTGGCAAAAATGAAAAGAATGAGCTTCCAAAATTTATAATTCACTTCTAGTTTTATCATTCTATTATTTTATTGACGATTTTTAGATCAATGAAAAATTTTTGTATACTTGCTGACGTCATCAAATTAAAATATTTTATTTTTCTTAAATCTAACTTTACGGAAGTAATTTAAATTAGGGTAATTAGTTAAATTTGGGTGATTTGGGTGTGGATTTTATGATTTTTGTTATCAAAATGTTTTTTTTATCTTTTCAGAAATATTGACTGATTCTACAGAACTTCTTTTACTAGTGATCTTACATGTTTAATTTTAGTAAAAATGAAAAAAATGACTTCGTAAACATATAAACATAAACCGCCTCTAGTTTCATCATTCTGCCATTGTATATACGGTTTTTAAGTCGTTAACAAGCTTGGTAAATTTGATGACATTATCAAATTAAAAAAATTCTTTTCAAATCAAGCTCTTTAAAAGAAATTTATTAGGGTAACTGATTGACTTATGGTAATTTGGTTGTGAAGTTTCCATTTTTGCTATCAAAATGGCCAAATTCATTTTAGAAATATGTTTGATTCAACAGAAGTCCTTTTACTATTAACAAGGAGAGGTTCAGGTATGGTCGTCACTGATTTCAATCACATTTCGTCTGCTAGTAGAGCATAATATCAATATTAAAAATTTACAATATTAAGGTCCACCTCTCAAAAACACAGGAAATATTTTTATTTAAAATTTGGACAAAAATATAGGTAAGATATAAATATAATCAAGTTATTTAAATATTGTTGGCCGTTTTATCAAAATGGCCACAGCTCAGCGGTAGAGCGACGGAGTGCGGATGGTTATTAATTATGTTAACAAAATTAAGCTATGAAATATTTATTTGTCGCAAAATTATTGAACTAATATAATTTTTCTTAAAATCTTTTTTTTCGATATGAATATATCACATAAACACAAGTCAGTTAGATACATTAGAATTTTCAAAAAAAAAAAAAAACTATCCATTTTAAAAAATGTAAAAATTCATCTTGTAAAAATATGTGGGTAACATATTTTTACATATTTCAAAATTTCAAAATTTCATATTTTAAAAGTTTTAATGTATCTAATTGACTTATGTGTTTATGTGATATAGTTATTAATTATGTACTCATATCGAAAAAGGAAAGATTTTAAAGAAATTATATTAATTCACTAATTTTGCGACAAGTAATGGTTCATACACAATCAATGAAATAAGGACTAAGAAATAAGAAATAAAGAATAAGAAGTATGCCATCTAGTGACATTGAATGGAACTTTAACGTAACTGCCCATAGGTATAAGTATTTAGGTATTTTTGTACATCAAAATTCATGAAAAAATAACGTTCGTGAAGACTTTTTTTGTCACTAAAGTGAAAAAAATTACGAATTTTGACGTACAAAAGTACCTACATATTTATATCTATGAGCAGTTACGTTAAAGTTCCACTCAACGTCACTAGATGGCATACTTCTTATTCCTTATTTCATTGATTGTGTAGACACCCTAATATTTCGTAGCTTAATTTTGTTTACATAATTACATAATAAATAAATTGATTGTTATTTAAAAAAAGAAAAAGTTGAAGAATCACTTGTACCGGGATTCGATCCCGGTATCCCACTATCCGCACTCCGTCGCTCTACCGCTGAGGTGTGGCCATTTTGAGGAAACGTTTTAAATAACTTGATTATATTTTAGCTATATTTTTGTCCAAATTTTTAATAAAAATATTTCCTGTGTTTTTGAGAGGTGGACCATACCGGAACTTCTCCTTGTAAGTTCTACATGCCTAATTTTGATAAAAATAAAAAAAGCGTCTTTGAAAACATATAATCCGCTTCTAGTTTCATCATTCTGTCATTGCGTATTTACGTTTTCAAGGTGCTGAAGAATTTTCGTAAACTTGATGACGTCATCAAATAAAGTACGACGAAATTTGAACTTATCTCTCTCTAGAGGGTAAAGCGGGAGCGATGAATTGTACGTCTGAGTTAAATAGTGTTTGTTGGATTCAAAGGGATTAATTATCAGCTAGGACATCGGGTTTATATGTATTTATGAAATAAAATAAATTCTATAGATGATTATAAATTATTGTATTTCATACAAAAAAAAAATTGTTTTTTAAAAATATATTACAAAAAATATTTCTATTTACATAAATTATAGGTAAAAAGTGAATTCGTAACAAAACAAAGTAATATAAAAAATGAATTTACAAAATTTTTCAAACATTCGTAAAGGCTATTTGAATGAACTTCGGCTAGACGAGGCAAAATAATTAAATAGGTACATTAACATGAATTTAATGACTATTTTTTTTTATTATCTTGACAAATTAAACATAAGTATATGGCATTTTGTTAGTATATAATAATTATAAATAAATTTCAAAAAGAGTCCCACTAAAATGGTTTATTTACAGAGAAGACACCGTCCCAGAACGAACAAATTTGATTTGATCTCGAAATAAAATTAAAGACGTAAGACGGTGTTTATGACTTTTTTTGATGTTGTCATTCCATTCTTGCTTTTTCGTATTTCAAGAAAATAAATATCAATTGAAATCTTTAAATTAATGAAGTAAAAACAACGTTTTAGCTAGCTTTCCGGGTGAAAAATGATAATATTTCTTGAGTTCAATTATTCTTTGGAAATGGCCAAAATGGCGATTATTTCTTTAAGGTTATGTTAAGACTAGGTTATGTAAAAAAATTTTCATTTTTGTAATTTTTTTTTCAAAAATTATTTGTAGTAATCAAATTTTGATTTCCAAAGGATCATTGAAATTATATTTAAAACTAGCTAATTTGACTGATCATTTTATAACAACTATTGCTAACAATTATTTCCTTTTGCCAGTCAAAAACGGACTATATTCGAAATTATTTACATAAGATGGTCGATGCGGTGCCGTTGGAAATTCTGCCCATTTTGTCAAGTCAATTCGTGGTAATACGCCACTTCGACAGGGTACACGTGGATTCCTGCAAAGAAAAAATATAAGTTTTTCGCCATTTATTGAATAAAGTTTTTGACTTACAGTTCATGGTCTGGTAAAACCATTGGATACACTTGTATCGTATCAATTAAGTCCGTGTTGTCACATATTAGTCGCGCTAATTTGGCTTTACGAATTTCCTGTAATTGCTCGGGTGTGAATGATGATGGTTGGTTTGGAAGTTCATACCAGAAACGGTCACCACGTCTTGTATAGCTGAATTGCGTTGCAATTATACAGGCAAATGTTGGTCCTAACATACTGCCGGGTAACGCTGTTTCCGAAACACCACCAGACCATAAATCTACATCATTTGGATGTCTAAAATATAACAAAAAATTAGTAGATTCGCTACAGGAAAAGGGATTTAATTTTGGAAAATTACTAACTCGAATATCTGTGAATATTTTCGTACAGTTTCATTTGGCATACTTCCAAACAGATCCTCGAACGAGTGAGCGTCAGGCAATCCACAGAATTTCCGGAATTCCATGTAGCCAGGTAAACCGAATTCACGACCTCGTTGCATATTGAATGACACCAAATCCATACCAAACCTGGCTCCAACTTTTTTGAACAAATGGTTTGTTACTTCCTGTGTAATTGAATCGTCCATAGCTTGAGCCACTTGATTCATCAAGCCCATAAAGTATTCATCGAATACACCTGCCCTGTACAAGTCGTAGGGCCTTCGAATAAGATCGGAAAGACGTTTAGATGCTGTTGAATAGAAATTTTTACTATCGTTAGATCGAAACAGAAAGCTATAATGTTTACTTACCGATAAATTTGTGGGCTTTACTCCATCGTTCAACGGCCGTGGGTAACAATGAGTGTCCAAATCGGTACGCAGCAGCAGCAAATGCATCCAACACATCAGGATTTACGTTGGGGTCATATCCATCCCAGTAACCTTCTTTCTGCAAGAGTAGACCGAATTTTTGCATTACGTCTTTTCCAAGTAAGATTGGCAAGAATTCGTTGTAGGTAATATGTTGAATAATTGCAATATTGATTCGTCTAGCCTCTTGGAATAGGGTTTCATCGTCCCAGTGTGGATTAATGTGGGAAAGTTCCGTGGCTAACCGATTATGTTCCCGTGCCAAGAGCGTGTGCATACAAGTTAAGACAAGTTGTTCATTAACTCGAATTTCACCTGTTTGGGACAAAAAAGACAAATGTAATCTCTCAAGAAGTTTTCTTAAGCCCACTAACCAAGTACCTGCTTCAAAGCAATACATAGATCGATTTGGTCTGGTACATCCTTCATCTGGAATATCTAGTTTCAATGGCAAGAGGTCTTTTAGACCATACTCAGCAAATACAGGATTCATCCGTAAAAGTCCACCGTATCCTGTACGTAACTTCCTGTAAATTTAATTAATTTCATCCTTTGAGATTGTTTATTGCCTAGTTTGAATGAAACTTACCTAGCGAATTTCTCTGTCACACCATAAACCGTGTTTGCGTCAAGTACCCCAGTGAGTGTATTGAATGGCACTCGAGAACCGAGCCGACATCCGGGACGCGCAGCGGGGAAAGCTCGCACAAAATCGATACATCGAACATTGAACAAACGATAGAAATAATCATCTTCGGGGATAATAATTTCGTTACAGTACGGATTCTTTAGATGCGGTGGCCGGTGACAACATTCCTCCGGGTCGTTCCTATTCAGAGGATCTAAAAATTTGAAGGATAATCTCTATTGGTAACCTTCAATCTTTAGGATGTCCAAATTTTTATGTTATATTTACCTAACGGAGTGCCTGTAAGCGTGTAATCGTGATCGATGAATTGTCCCCATGCGATTACCATTACAGTTCCCGCATGGTCATGGTATCCTTCATCGGGATGCATAGTCCTTGAAACTACTCGAGATAAAGGTAAATCATTGCCAGTCACACTGATTCTTGGGGCACTAATTCCATCAGCGAACAATGGACTCATTAGCCTGGAAAAATAAGAGTTAAGAGTTGAACAAATTCTACCAAAAAAAAAAATTAAATTTAAAATTCTACCTATTGAATGGTTGCAACGTGGCACCCCATGTTGGATGTTGCAGATTTGTACACAATCCATCAAAACGACGATATTTTCCTGGGCGACATTCCACATTCATTAAAAATGGCGGACAAACTTCGCTGATCAACGTTTTCGATGTATCAATCAATGGTAAGCCTTTCTCGATCTCTTCGTAACTTAATCCGTACCTACGAAAAAGTACTTTTAAATAAAAAGTTCCCCGGAAAAATTTTCAAATAACTTACGTTCTAGCCAACTGAACTGAAATGTCCAGTAATAGTTCTCCAATTGTTGCAATATCTTCTGGTTTCCATTGCCCTCGTGGTTGCGATATATCTAAAAATAAAAATTATTATTTTACACAAATTTTTATAGATCAAATTTTATCAAAAATTTCAACCTACCGATACGTTTTCTTGCGTCAATATATGCGGCGTTTACCGCATCGTACGTAATACATGTTTGACCTCCATGGAAGGGTCTAAAAACAATTAAAAATTGCGGTCAGTTTCAAACTAGGTAGAGAGCGAAAAACATTTTAAAATACTTACACCCTTGAACCTCTGAGTAAATTTAAATTATAATCAAAAGCGCTGGTATGTCCCGGTCCATTTAGCAGTAATGCACACTCACTACCAGATGCTGGGGCTGATATTAACGGTGTATATTGTAGGCCATTTGTTGGTATACTGTAGCATAGCAGCGCTATTATACTTAGCGCCCAACTGCAACAAAGAAATTTTAAATTAGTCGGCATACATTTATGTGGATCTTTATTATTTTGTAATAACTTAATCAATCGGTTAGGTATTGGTTATTAGAAAACCAGTATTATTGATTAGTTTCAATTTGTTATTAAATATAATATTTATAATCGTAACATTTACGGCAATAATATCATGTGCATTCTAGTCAATCAACATATTTCAAAGCGGTCTGACAACGTTGTATCATATTCAGTAGATCACTAGTTTCAATACCTGTATTATATTGATCAATAAAAAATACTGATCTATTTTATTCTTATTAATATTTCTTAATATCTAAATTATAAATTGTTAACAATTGCGACTAGAAATTTAAAATATCAAGAAACACATTAAAACTCATTTTTTGTGGGCCGTATTATTTTGAACAAAATGATCCAAAATATCTATGATTACCTAACTGTAAATAAGTGAAAATTATATTTTTGTGTTTTTATTCGGCAATAACAGTGTAATAGTATTTGTTTGTCTGGACAGGAGAGGTCAAAGAAACCATTTGATTTAATTTTTATTGTTCGTGCAGGGTTAAGGGGGACCACTAGTGTGACCGGCTGGAAAAAAAAGAATTTTTGGGAATTTTTTTAAAGAAAACTACTGCATGGAATGTTTTAATATTTTAAGGATATATTTATGGATATATGTATAATAAATACATAATAACATTTTTGAAAATTCAGCGAGTTATTCGCAATCTCCTAAGGCTCCGAAAAAAAAGTCCCTCAACTGCTGCAGTGATAGCGACCTTCATAGTGCTGGAAATAAAAAAAAAAAGTTTATTAAACTAGAAGGTATTGCTCGTACCGTGAACCTCAATCAAAAAAAAAAAAAAAAAAAAAATTGAAATTTAACAAAATGACGGAGTTTTTAAAAAAATTCAAATTTTGCGTGAAAATTTGATGATTTTTGGCCTGTCAAAATTACATTTTTTATTCGATCGGAAAACTGGAGGTTCATGGTACGGAGAAACATATATAAAAGAAGTTGAAATAAGAATCAAATCGATCGGATGATTTGTCTTCGAGTTACAACTGCAGCAAATTTGAAAAATGTAGTTTTGCTTTACTTTACCTTTTCGTTTTAATCACTGAGAATTTTTATTAAAATTATTTACGATGTACTCACTATAACGGTCATAGTAAAACTAGATAAGTCGCTTAAATGTGCCAGGGTCTAGTTGCTCCACAACATGTGACTCCAAAACTATCAACTCCCGAACTATCAACTTTCATATATTTCTCAATACCTCAAAGTTAACAATGAAAATCAGAATCCGCTCTTCAGATGCCTGTAACTCAAAAAATTATTTGAGATATGCACTTGAAATTTTAGTATGTTATTTTTAAAGGTTTAGATTATCAAATATGCAAAAAAATTTCGATTTTTTAAAAATTTCACACTAGTGGTCCCCCTTAAGAGAGTGTTCTTTCCTGGAGGGTAAAATATATTAGGGCGTTATTCAGGGTTACAATTTTTTTTTATATCTTTATTTCATAACATAAAAAAATATCTAACAGTGTCTAAAAGGTTTAATTCCAATTGCAAATAAGGTTTCCTAAAAAAAATTATCTAAATTTAATAGATCTGAGTGTTGCTTTATGATATTCCATACTTGCTATTAATAAATAACACACTTTACTTTGCAAAAATATTATTTTTATTGTTGAAACTTTTATGACATATTTCGATCAATAGTCAATAATAATGGTCATATTGACCGAAACATGTGATAAGAGTTTTAACAATAAAAGTGATATTTTTGCAAAGTAAAGTGTTTTATCTATTTATTCATAAAAAATTATCTTTCATTAATAATAATTAAAAATTTTTAACTGTCTGTGTAATAGAGGTTTATAGGGAGCCTCCGAGATGGGAGGTTTCATTTTATTACAATTATGGTGAAAGCGCAGGGAACAAAAACTGGGAGTTAGTAACCGGAACATAGTTTGCTATGTTATCCCAGGCGTTATAAATTTTGCCGAAAATGAAGAAACTGACCACAAATATTTATGAGTAAATTCATTTTTTATTTAAATTCTTGAAAATTATGCGCCATTTTTTAAAAATGACAACATTCTGTTAACAAATATGTCGACTTTGATAATATTCTCATCGGCGAAGTGAAATTACATTTTATTTTCAATATTTTTATTAGCTTGAATTGAATATAGGTACAGTAATAAAAATTGATCAGAATTCAAATCAATATTATGGACGCAAGCTCAAAAGACCTCCAGAAACTGAGGTGGGGGAAACACAAATTGTATTATTTTCATAGTTACCAACCAAACCAAGTAATCATGTTTTTATATGAGTGAGAGAGTAAACTATTATTTATTAATATGATAGACAAAGATAAATGCAAATGTAGATAAAAAAGTTCTTTTTAGCTATAGACATTGACGCTTGTTTGATTTCAAGCCATGACGTTACTTTAATGAACTTTTTCGAATAGCTTTTTAGTTTCAGTCAACTACCCTATTATCAGAGCCGGCGAGAAAACTGACGGGCCCCCCGGTAAAATAGAAAGTTTTAATTTTTCCCAAAAATACAATTGATGAGCAAAAAAAGCTTTCTCACTCTCTTCGGGCCCCTAACGGAGGTTGCGAACCGCCATTTTATATCCGGGCCCCCGGGAAATTACCCCACCTGCCCTACTCTCTCGCCGGCCCTGCCTATTATATATGTATCATCATCAGCTCTTGTTTTATATATTTTTGCAAAAAGTGATGCTTTATTTTTCTCTATTAAATAAAACGATTTATTTCGAATGGCATAATTTATTTCGATTACATCACAGCACACTATTATTCAGACATTAATTGCGAATATGGCGAGCATGTATCTATGTATAATAATTACTTAATTAAAGGCATTCAATTTGTGCCAATGTCCTCTCCATTCATACTAGAGTGCTTGCTTATTGATTAATGTTGTTGTGATGCATCAATCATTTCACGCATGATAGGTGATCTAAGTGATTTAAGTAAGTGTATGTATATTTTATTAATCATTTTGTCTTATGCAACACTCTAGATACAGTGAAACCTTCCATAAAGCTGATATTGGTGGTGATAGAACTTTTGTACGTTCATTAGAAGTGTTCGAACGGAACATTTATTAATACAAATTATTAATAAAACAATTCTTAATTTTTCACACTGGCTGAGGGGCTTTACAGATCTAATGAACCAACAAAAAATGTATTTTAGAAAACTACATAAAATAAAACTTGGATGAGGTTTTCTTTTTGGGTGCAGAATAATTATAGTATTAAATTTTGTTAATGGTATTTTAGTAATTTGGATATGAATTTTCGATTTCTATTATCAAAATGACGAAATTCTATTTTGAAAACAAGAAAGTTCAAATTTTTGTTAGTTTCCACGCTTCTAATTCTGTCAAAAATATAAAAAAGTGGTAGTGAAATCCATCAAATAGCCGCAAATTTCATTTCTTTGTGACCAAAATTATGATTTTCCTAGCTAAAAGTTGATTAAATTTACTTGATGACGTCATCAGGGTAAATTTATAATTTTTTTAAAACACTCCTTATTTAAATGTTTTCATATAAATTTGTTAATGGTATTTTAGAAATTTGCGAATGAATTTCCGATTTCTGTTACTAGAATAATGAAATTCCCTTTCGTATATTTTTCCTAGTTAAAACTTTATATAAGTCTGTAGATAATAATCCTGTTAGCAGTATCTTTTTGTAAATATTTTTGAAAATATTTTTTAGACATTAATTTATTTTTTATTTAAAGCTCGGTTTCACTTATTCTAAGCTGTTAAATAATTTGCCAAATTTTATGACTGAAATGCCAAAGCACAATTTTGAATTTTACCACCACCCTTCGGACTTAATTACGTAATCAATTAAATATCAACCTAACAATAAGTTAGATTAAGTAAGGCGTATGCTCCTCAAGTAAGCTAACGAAATACGTTCTACTATGATCATTATTTTAATAAATTGTTTTCGCTTCTCTGTCGAGTGTCGACCATAAATTTTGAAAATATGTATAAAATAAATTGTATCAGTTATGCAACTACAATAAGAATAGAATAGAGAAAAAACGAAAGATTGGATTACACTTATTAAATATGTAATACACTTTATTTAAATAATATTATTATAAGTATTTATACATTAACACAATAAATAATACTTGAACATTCTTCATGTTTCTTCGTTAAATAAAAAGTAAAAGTAACTATTACTTTGAGAAGTTTATTTGTTCGTACATGTCTTTTTCGTTTTTGAAAAGAAGATTTACTTGTAAGTGTGTAATTTTAAAAAGTAGACTTCAAAGTAATTTTTTATTTAACAACTGTTGTCTGCAATTTATGTGAGTAAAAATAGGAAGTAGACGTTTGCTCTAAGTAACAATTAATTATAGGTGGATATGAAAATTAATTAGTACCTACTTTGCTTTGTATTTTGTTTTTCTAAGCTACCTTGTTATTAACAATATTAATAATATGAATTAAAATAAGGTCATTTTATAGGTGAGTTGAAGAGATCTTTACGGAATAAATCTATAAATTTTTTATTTAAATAAGTTTGTATATGAAATTGGAGCAAAATTTAAATACATTTTATAATTGCTGGCTCATTTCCGCTCTGAATGCAATTGTAACGATCATGAAAACAATAAGAATGCATGCAAAAACAAAATTTTGAATAACATGATCAAAAATACATAAATATTTATTTGAAATATAATATGTATAAATATTTGATCTTGATAGTTTTACCTCTAGATACAAAATGCGCACTGATAATGTCAAAAATTTTTCATTAAAAAAAACATTTACATTTGTTGAATTGTATTTAGCCGAATGTCTGAAAGATTGGATTCAGCGGGGGCTTGTCCATAAGGCCGACAAGATTGTAGCACCCCAAGTAAAAATGAGAGTTCTTGTCATCAAATTTTCTAATTTTTATGTCCCGAACTAACTTCGTGTTAGTTCGGGACATTATAAAATACTTGTTTATACGTACGAAACATTTTCTAATACTGTTTGACAGCTATTTATAAGATAATTTCTTTTAGTGAATTTCCAAATGGAAATTGAGCTTTTACAGCAGGTGTCATGGTGAGACTTGAGCTCGGAACCGTGACAAAAATTTGTTTTAAGCTCTCTAGAATCCGAATAAAACATGCAATTTTTACGAAAATTAGTAAAAACGTTAGAAGTCTCAAATCATTGGGGATAGTTCTTTAGACAGACACATCCAATGCCCGAAACCTAAAAAAAATGAGTTACCACTATAAGATAGTTTTTGAATTATTATGCTATGTTAGCAGGTTTTCAAGAAGAGATAATTTTTCTAGCCGGAAATTTGCTATGTTATGCAGGATATTGCTATAGGGAAATTTTTATATTTTGCACTAGAGCTATATATTAAGAATACTATGATATTTGCACTTGATGTGGCTTGGTCTGAAATGAGTTTTGTTCAACTTATTTTAATTCACTCAATAGTTATACTTTTTATCCCCATTTTAATCCTTGCGCAACTGAGAGGCAAAATTATTCTTGTCAAACCTTGTCTTGTTATAACTATTACATACATTGCTTCTATTTCAGATGACAAATATTATCTTCTTTCGATTAATTACATATGTATGTCTTTTAAACACTTAACAAAAACATATTTAAATTAATTTTACAATATATATATAATTATGTGATTATAATATAGTAGGCGTCAAACAATAAATTGCATATTAACCGATCTTCATTTTTGCATAAAATTGCAAAAATAACCTTGTTGGTGCATTTGATATTATTTTACGTAGGCAATTTGATTGATTGCATCAATCAGCAATTAGGTATTTAAATTGACAGTTTTGTTGATTTTCCAAGAGAGATTTTCAAGGATCTGAATTGAACATATCTATATACTTATTTAAATAATATGTATTGACGAAAGAAAGTGCTTACAAGACTATCGGATCACCTGTATACATATGTGTACAATCTGATTATCTGATCAAGATAATTTTAATAAATCAATAATAGCTCCAGTATATTGTTTACGCCCTAATTATTTAAAAAAAAATGGTTGCTTAATTTTTATATTTATGCATATAGAGATATTTTTATTCTATATGAGTATTTATACGTACAATAACGGCCAAAACAATTGTTACATTGATTTTAACATGCAGATAGGGTAAGTTGAGTTTCTACGCAAAACAAGTGATGCCAAGTGACGTGTGGGAGGGTCTTTTACTTAAGGTTTTTGTCAGGATTGTAATAATCGGCATATAAAATTTGACGTTAAAAAAATTAGTATTTAATGTATTTATTCAATTTTTAATTACGAATGAAAAGTTATTCCAGTTTTTGTTGCAATGCTATTAAAAATCATTATTTATCAAAAAATGAAAAGTGACCAAAATTACGATTTTTATAGTTAAAACTGATTAAATATACTTGATGACGTCATCAGGGAAAATTTTTAATTTAAAAAAAAATACTCTTTACTGAACTATTTCGTACAGATTTATTAATGCTATATTAGTAATCTAGGGATGAATTCACATAATTGATTGTAGATAATTTTACTTTGTGAAAATCCATAATGATGATGGTAAAAAAATTTTTAATTTTGTCAAATTTTCACTTATAATATAGAGATATGGTTCATTTCAGTTAAATTTAACCATGCTTCGCCACTTTGAATTTAAATAATTTCCGTTTTCTTGGCTTTATCTCTTTCATTATTGCATTTACGTAAATTTTAAATTTGCAGTTTGTTTTTAGAAAAGAATAGAAGATTGATCTGTTTCGAATATAAGAATTATTTAATTTTTTAACGAAAACTCATGATCAATTGTATCTGAAATGAGGTATATCGTCGGGGATAGTGCAAATCCGCGTATATACCATAGGTAAAGAATGCGTATCTACATTAGACCTGACCACATACGCGGGATCGCCACTTGCCGGTAGTAGATATGCGGCACTGTAATTGCGCGATTCCTTGCTCTCCGTTAGTCGAACAAAGTATCTATCAAAGAGGTAGCTGCTAATCAGGTTCCTGCGTTCACTGCCTGCGAATTTTTAGAATGGCTACATTTGTCAGATATGCGGAATTATCCAATGCTAGTTATGCGTATTTGCACTATCCCCGACGATATATTATTTATCACTAACTAGTTATCGATTGATTAAATCATCATCAGGTGAAATCTGAACTGAACAGAATTCAGTCTTATAAATGGTCTTATCAATAAATGGACTGGTTAAGAAGTGGGAAAAACTCAGAAGAGACGTAAACAAATACACGTGCACCGGAAACAAGTGGCAAATTACGAATTTGATGTTAAACAAGTTTTAAGTAGATAGCAAATAGTGGGCGAGGAGATTAAATAATAAAGCGGGGAGATTTAATATATATATATATATATATATATATATATATATATATATATATATATATATATATATATATATATATATATATATATATATATATTATATTTATCGTGGGCGAGGAGATTAAATATATATATATATATATATATATATATATATATATATATATATATATATATATATATATATATATTTATCCAAACTGAATTCTGTTCAGTTCAGATTTCACTTGATGGTTTAATCAACCGAAAAATAGTTAGTGATAAATAACATATCTCTATATGTTTTAGTGAAAATTTGACAAAATTAAAATTTTTTTTACCATAGGGATGAATTTTCAATTGCTATTATTAAAATAACAAAATTCGTTTTGAATGTGGTGTTTATGTACTTTAAGATTGTACGTATAGAGAAGGACATAACATTTTTTTTCTTTTTAGATTTTTTGTGGGTACATTTTCTTTCAAAGACAAATAGATTTAAATTTGTCTATTAATGTGAAAATATTTTTGGACATTACTGTATAAGCACATGTATAATTATATGTATTCGATTAAATTTGTATCAAATACGACATTCTTGATAATGCAATGGTTTCGCGTTTTATTGGGTTGGGTTCCGTTACTATACAATTGTCTGTCAATCTAGGTTCTAGTATGCATATTTGCGTATATTATGTTACTAAATATTTTTGATTTTTTCCTTTTTAAATATACCTGAAAAGTAATGATTATTATATATTTATTTATGAAATCGTAGACCGATTATTAATATTTTTTGTTTTGGCGTTAGTCAATCTAATATTCAAGATAATGATCTTAAAATTTTAATCAATTTATTAAAATTTGTGGTATCTGAAATACCAGACTTAAAAAGAAATTTAGTAATAAGCCCGTTGAGCGTACCAAACTAGTACAGTAGAAACTAAATAATGCCAAATTTGTCCTCTAACTTCTGTGTTCCAGTTACATAATGTACTTGTTCACTTATTTTCTTGTTTTCTCAAAATACAATAATATAATAAAACTCAGAGCCGGATTTACATAAGGGCACTTGGGGCACGTGCTTCGGGGCTCTCGCACAATAGGGGTCTCCACAAAATCGAATAAAGTCAAAATAATAAGGGCTTTTTTATTACTTATGCGGGAGAAGTATTAACTTGGCGCACACATTTCTGTACGTAAAATAGCTGTTTGCCCACTGTACTCTTCCCGCATACTTTTTTGCGTGTGGAAAGTAACTTTCCACACGCAAATTGACAATAAAACACGCAAAGCCGCCTCTTAATTTTTCATTTAATAAATATTTCATAATTATTTCTATAGAAACCACCAACAAAGTAATTTAAACGATAATTAATTCAGAAAAAAAGAAGAACACTTAAAAATATTATTTTAAAAAGTAAAAAAAATGTCAAAAATAGTGATAATAATAGAAAAAAGTAAGTGAAATTCTTAATAAAAAATAGTATGTGCAACTCGTGTGGGATTGTCGATTGCCCCACTCAAGCGAATGAGCGCACTCACTACGTTCGTGCGCTTAACTTCGCTTTCGTGGGCAATCGACAATTTCCCGCACTTATTGCACAGTATAGTATTTCGTTTTTTTTTTTTTTTTTTTTTTTTTTTTTTTTAAAAAAATTTGAAAAATTTTGGAAATTCTCCAAGGGAACATCTACAGAAATATTCAGGGGCCTCTAAATGTGTAGTATTCAGAGGCCACTACATTAGAAGTGTCCCCGGCGCTTCTTCTAAGGTAAATCCGACCCTAGACAAACTGATAATAAATAAAATTAACACTTGAAAAATTTGTTTTGTGAAAATCACAGATCATAGACTGAGTGCATCAATGAATAAGTGAAGTAGCAAGATAGGCTTAAGATACAACCAACTGCTACTTTATAATATTTTAATCAGTGCAATAACCGTGGTATTCGTAGTAAAAATTTATAGTGTTTTTTTCAAATATTTATATTTTTAAAGTATAATATTGATAATAACTTTATCTTTGAGGAAAAACTGCAAAACTAATATTGGTTTTACTTTCAAGTACGTATGTATACAAATTATGTCTTCCAATAAATATGTTCTCGTTTACTGAATAATAGACAGCACATTATGTTCCTCATATCAAACCCCGCTAGTGGCTTCAATGAAGTTGCCAACAATCTGGCTTTATGTGTCGTTTAATTACTATAATATTATAAAATATAAAATTTTTTCAATTAATTATTACACGAGAGGTTTGTATTTTTTCCAATAAAGGGTTTGTCTAACGAAAATTTGTTGCCTAGCAATTTAACGAGAAGAATTTAAGTCAACTAATTGTCAACTAACAAAAACGCTAAAACGCTTCAGCTCCGCTGTCGCGTTTTTATTAGTTGACAGTTCTTCGAGTTAAATTGCTGTTGGGCAAGAAATTTGAGTTGTAGAAAACACAATTTTATTCAGAAAAAATATAAAACTCAAGTGTAATACGGTAAGATAATTTAACGAATAAAATAAATTAGTGTAATTCATATATTTTAATATATTGTTACTATATATGGTTCTGAAGCCAGTAAAATTTTTTTATCGTGTTTACCTATAATGAAATGACCAATGAAATATTTTGTACCATTTTTATCGCTGTAAAAGTCTGCCCTAACTTTTTTTCATGGTAAAAGTGAAAAAATTACAATATTCTTATGGGACTTTATACACATGAGTTAAATTATCTTATGAAAAACTTACAATACCTATCAAAGTTAACGTTCAATAATAAGTTAATGAGATTCAAAACCATTGACCATGGGTTTATGGCACACGTACTGTAAATCTCTGTTCAATGACCAAAATACTTCAAAAATCAATAATATAATCAGTCATTGTGTAAAACGGGTGACTTGTCAAATCATTAAAAATAACATTAATTAATCAGACGATTAATTAAAAAAATTGGATACTATTTACTGTAAATGTCAGGCTACTACTACGCAAATTATGTAAAAAATTCTACTAATCAAATACCTATATATTTAAATTTTTTTGTAGCGCAGGTTGATTACGGTTTAAGTTGTAGCTATTGAAACTATTGAAATTTGATAAGTATAATTTTTTTTTTAATTATGCAAATTAAATATTTAATATTTATATATTGAATTTCATGAATAAATACTGTAAAAAAAATGGTTTAGACTGAATTGTCAAATGCCTTAAAGGTATTTAATGAAAACTCAAATATTTTATAATGTATTAGTAATAAAGGTTTCCCCTAGCCTTCGGGAAAATAACAGGTGAAAAAAAAGACTGTTTTAAAAAACGCAAATATGAAACAATTTTGGCAATATTTATAGTTCAACTTCTTGTGTTTTGTTTTTTTTGGCAAGAAAAATATGAATGCATTTATTGAAGGATTTTTTGAAGGAATTGGAAAAGTTGCAAAATAAAATATTTGAAACTATTTATTGTTCATTTTTGCTAAAGATATTTGAAAAAATTAATCATTATCGCTTCCAATTTTATCATTTTATCATTTTACTTGCGGTGTTTAAGACACTGAAAAACTTTTAAGTAGACTTGATGACGTCATCAATTTCAAAAAGCTTTTTTCTCAACTTAAACTTTATGGAAGTAACTTAAACTACGGAGTTTGGTTGAATTAGGGTAATTTGGTTGTGTTTTATTTTTGCTATCAAAATTACGAAATTTCTATTGGAAATATGATTGATTCGAAATAAGTCTTTTTTCTGGTGGTTCTATATTTTTACTTTTAGTAAAAATGAAAAGAATTGTTTTATCATTGAATCACTTGATCATTTTATTTACGGGTTTTAGGACATTGACAAATTTTAGTAAACTGATGAAGTTATTAAATTGACATTTTTTTTTTTAAACCAAACTTTGAAAGAGAAAGAAAGTGAGTTGAATTTGGGTGATTAGTTGACTTAGGTAATTTGGGTAAAAATGGAACTTTCCATTTTTCGAAAACCTATGATTCGTTTCCATTTTTAACATTCTATAATTTTACTTACCGTTTTGAGGCATCAAAAACTTTTTATAAATTGTATGATGTCATCAAGTTAAAAAAATTTCTTTCTTAAATCAAGCTATATGGAAGTAACTTTTGTTAAAATGACTGGTAGAATTAGTATAATTTGGGTGTAAACTATTAATAGATTTGAGCGTTACTTTATGGTATTCCATATTTGTAAATAATAAACAAATATTTTACTTCGCAAAAATACCACTTTTATTTTGAAATTGTGACAATATTGTTTCAAAATAAAAGTGGTATTTTTGTGAAGTAAAATATTTGTTGGGTGTAAACTTTTCGTTTTTGTTGTCAAAATAACGAATTTCCTTATATAAATATCGTCGCCTTCCAGGCATATGGTCGAATCTCATTTTTAGTGATTTTTTTAGGAGAATAGAAAAACAAGAACTACTATTACATTTTGTTTTATAAATTTGAATCTAAATGTATGAATGTATTTAAATATACCTATACTTCAACAGATTAATTTTGGCCCACCAAACATGTTTCCTATCTTTGTTACACGATGTTGTATTGGTATTGTACTAATGCAATAAAAAAAGATACATAACAAATAGAGTTGGACTTTGAACGGTCAGAATCAATCTGTGAATCTATACATTCGTTTATGATTTACAAAACAAAATGTAACAGTAGTTCTTGTTTCTCTACTCTCCTAAAAAAATCACTAAAAATAAGATACGACCTTATGCCTGGAAGGCGACGATATGATTGATACAAACAGAAGTATTTTTATTGTGGTCATGTGTGCTTAATTTTGCTAAAAATTAAAGGAAGTCTCCGAAAATATATAAATCGCTACCAATTGCATCATTTTATGTATTCACATTTTAGTAAACTTGATGATGACTCCGTTCAGTGGAGGCAGTCTTGCGCCTCATGAGCATTCCTTTGTATGCGCATTTGCAATCAAGTCGTTCACTTGTCTATTAGACCGGGAGGCGGTAATAAGAAAGTGTTTACCCATCGAGTTAACGAAAATTTCATTTTTCATCTAATAGTTTATCATTCGAAGTTACTAAAATGCTTTGTCGGCCAGGCCAACTCTTGTCCGGTTACGCGGGCCGACCTCGAAAAGTGGTCAATTTTTCGAGGCCCCTTGACCCATCGATTTAAAGAAAATTTCTTTTTTCATCTAATAGATTATCATTTGAAGTTACTAAAATGCTTTGTCGGCCAGGCCAACTCTTGTCCGGTTACGCTGACCGACCTCGAAAAGTGGTCAATTTTTCGAGGCCCCCTTACCCCCCTTACAATGTAACAAATATGTTGGCCTGGCCGACAAAGCATTTTAGTAACTTCAAATGATAATCTATTAGATGAAAAAAGAAATTTTCTTTAACTCGATGGGTAAGGGGGCCTCGAAAAATTGACCACTTTTCGAGGTCGGCCAGCGTAACCGGACAAGAGTTGGCCTGGCCGACAAAGCATTTTAGTAACTTCGAATGATAATCTATTAGATGAAAAAAGAAATTTTCTTTAACTCGGTGGGTAAGGGGGCCTCGAAAAATTGATCACTTTTCGAGGTCGGCCCGCGTAACCGGACAAGAGTTGGCCTGGCCGACAAAGCATTTTAGTAACTTCGAATGATAAACTATTAGATGAAAAATGAAATTTTCTTTAACTCGATGGGTAAACACTTTCTTATTACCGCCTCCCGGTCTATATGAAACACCTGAAACACACGCATATTGAAAATCAAAACAACCCAATCAAATAAGTTAACATTTAACGTAGGTAAATCTTTTAATTATCCACTTTTTTTTTATCGTATGTTAAAACTACTTATTATTTCTTACACATAAATAGCGGGACCGCTATTCGCACTAAACGCGACTGATTGACTGTTGCGACTGTTTTGTAGCGAAAGTAACCTTCACAAATATTTATTAAAATACACTTAACATATAAGCACGATATGGGTATTTGCTCACTTGTTTTTATTTTATATATATAAATACATATTTAAAGGTAAGCATTTACGGTGTATTTTTTATATTTGTCTGTCTGTCTGTCTGTCTGTCTATACAATGTGTTGATTGTACTGACTGACACACTATTACCAATTCAAACACACATATTATTTACATAAGAGTAAATAATGAAAAATAGTGGTAACTGGTAACAATGAAAATCAGCTGTCAATTAGTAATTTTAATTGATAAATAGATCTGTCGTTGGTTTATTGATAAATCATTTATCAATGGTTATCTAATAATCGATTAGTGATTTGACTATGCATAGGTATATAGTTTGTTTAAACAAATGAAGGCAAGCGAAATAATGCTGTTTTATACAAGGCGGCGTTTTGTTTGAATGTAAAATTAATTTGTTTTTTTTTTTTTCAAGTCCTCAGCGTAAGTGTAGAAAATTGTAACTAGTGGTGAGCCCAGAGTGTGCCCGACACGGCTTAAGACATGTAGTCAGTCGGTGTCCGTCGCCGAACACACAGTGCATTGTAATACATTGTTAGACTTTGTTACTTGAATTGGACAGGTTGGTCTGTCCCATAATAGGTGTTTTGTAGTAGTGTGTGTGAATACGCACACTACTACAAAACACCAAACCAACACCATTGCAAACAGTGTGCACGTACACAACATAGTGGGGACATTTTACGTCACCCACTGGCGACAAGTGGAACAGTTTGATAGACATTCTAGTTTGGACCCTTGGTTTTTTTGGACGAGTTTTTCTCTAGGAGTTTCGTTATCATCAAAAGTACCCAGAATTAGGTATTTTTCAATCATTCTAATACAATTCTTAAAATAAAAAATGAGAATTTTAAGGGTTATGTTATAAAACAGACGTCAGTTTTTGGGATTAGATCAAAATCAGAACGCGTTGTCGGAAGGTTTTTTTATCGGAATTTTCAAAAAGACACATAAATGGCAGGAAGAAAGTAAAGGAAATTTTCAACAATCTAAGGGACAAAAATCTGAAAAAAGGACAGATAGATGGTGACCATACTTTTAATTTATTGTTCTATGTTATATTTTAATTGCAGAATTCAATTGAGTCACTTGAAATCATCAAATGGATTATTGCTATAAAAAATATATTAAAAGGTGGAAGTGCTGTGAAAAGCTTGATACTAATTTTTCTACTTCTATAACCAGGGCCGGATTTACTCTAAGTGCCGCCCGGGGCACTGCAAAAAATGCCGCCCCTGCAAAAAAATTTCTTAATAACTTCCTCACTTTTTTCCTTTTCTTATTTTCGTATCAAAAAAGTAAGTGACGAGCAACAAAAAAAAAAAAAGCAAACCAACTCTCATTTCTTATTTTCCTATAAAAAAAATAACTGATGACCAAAAAAAAAGATTGTCACGTGTGTTTAAAATTTTGCCGCCCCTAAAAATCTGCCGTCCTGAGCCAGTGTCCCGCGTGCCCCTAGTGTAAATCCAGCACTTTCTATAACTGGATATTTACGAGATCTAAATATGTTTATTAAACACACACCATTGACTTTTTCGAATCTTCCTCTGTTACTGCTCTATTTGTGTTAGCGTCTAATACTCAGAAATAAAGTTAAGCACTAAAATTTTCATTTTGCAGTGGTTACATTTATAATATGTATTCGATAATTGTCCAGCGATTCCACCATTATATCATAAAAAGGGAAGGTTATTAATATTATACAAAAAATATTAAAGAAATCAATATATTCTATTAATTAATTTGTCAAGTACCTGCGGATACTCATTAAGTCAGGATCCCTTATAGTAACTACAGTTTTTTCAGTTTTCACAGGGATAAAATGTAGGACATTTAAATATATCTTTTACGGTTTAACACAAAAATAGATAAATATATTCGACAATGTTACTTGCACTTGTGTTACGTATTTTATATTATGAGGGTCAATTACATGATAAGTTGGTTGCCTTTATCTTCTTTAAAGAATGATATTTTCTTTAAGAGTGTTGAATATAAATCAGCGAACAAACAGCTATCTATATGGCACTAACTAATTTCGTCAGATCCGTCTATTCGTCCATCTGTTATACGTGCGAGTACAAACGTTACAGTTATTAGTATTTGCTAAAAACTTTAACCTAAAATTATTTCGGGTACCTAACTAGAGTTGAAAACTTTAAGATATAGGGTAAAAGCCCCCTTTGTGGAACGGTATCTAATTATGAACATTTACATATTATTGAAGTTATTTCTGAAAGAAACGTCTGATAACAAAAATTATTATTAATATAATGATTGTTTTTCAATTTAAATTCACCTCGCATTTAAAGTTCCCTTACTTAATTAAAGAAATAAATATGTAAATGTCAAAACTGTTCCAGTATTAGATACTGTTCCACAAAGAGGGCTTTTACCCTATAGTAAAATAAATTAATTATCACGTAAGTGACCCCCATAGTAATATATGTGCAAAAAATATTGATTAAAGGCGGCCCTCGGTTATAGCTCATAAAACCCATGCCTAAATTCCCCCTACTTACCAAGTGCTAATTCCTGTATTTTTTTTTTAATTTTTGAATCCACGGTTGAATAGTTGTAGGGGGGGAGAAACCTTACTTGAAGTTCGATATTTCACAAAACGGGATTTAAAAATGCAAAATTGTAAAAGGAACCTCAGTTTCATTTTTAGTGAAAATACCTGAAAAAAGACCTGTACATGTAGGATGTACATTAAGCAAAATTTTTTAGAATTATGGGGGTGTCATAAACGAACAAACGTAACAAAACTATAATGACTCTGGGATTTTTTTTCGGAACCCTAAAAAAACTATACATATAAATGTCGTTCGCCCCTCTTTTTTCTTTAAGAATTTGTTCTGATTTTAAATCAAAATTCCGACAGATGTAGATATGCAAAGAAGTAATATTAACTATTACAAAGTTTGTAGGCGGATTCTGTAATATGTTTGAACAATTTATACATATATAAATATACTTGAACTGTCTTAAAAATGATTGTATTTTAAATGTACGAATGCGGTGCGCGCGGTATCTTAGGCAGCAAATTATTCAAAAAACACGTGCAGTATAAAAAATACAAAATTTCGTAATTTTTTTTTGTGCAATATTTACTAAATTAAATTAGACATACACACACTGGACATGATATTTCGATCTCGGTGGTATTTGTATTAACAAGTTACGCCAAATTAATTGATTTAAATATTTAATTAATAGATTTTGTGTTTGGAGGTTGTCTTACACATTCAAGTTGTTTCAAAATTTTTATTTGCGTGTATGATCGATTTATGAAACATCCTGTACTCAATTACATGACAATCAATTAGGGAGAAATTTTTTTTTTTTAAGGAAATTTGCATTTTTGACGGTTAGTGTCATGTGTCTGTCAGCTTTGCAGAAATATTAAGTAATAAAAATACGGTAAACATAATAGGGGACCACACCTTTTGAAATGAAAATAAATTTTTACGATTATTATACGAGTATTATGTGTAGTGCGAGAAAACTGGGTCTTTTTTGTAATAAAAATTATCCACGCATGTCCACACATATTATATAATATATTTTACATACATACGTATGTATGTTATGCATGTATGTTATGATCTATGCTAATTGCTACCTAATTCTATGTAATTGATTGTGAGCAGAATTGTAACTATAATTGTGAGCACACATAGGGTAAAATTAAAATTTTACGCCCTTGAAAACAAATGTGACTTAAGGCAATATTCTAGTCTTATGGAAATTCGAATTATTTTCGGAGTTATGGTTATTTTTTTCCTGTGTACTGTGTATCTATTCAGTATTAAATTCAAATTTTTAATATAAATTACTCGAAACTACTTTTTTCGATACGGTTGACATGATATCTCAAGTTCTAATGCACAAAATTTTGGTAATCGATGAAAAAATCAACGTTATTTTTTATTTTTTTATATATAATTTGTCAACCAATTTCGAAAACCATGGTGTACTGCCCTAGATAATCTTTTTAAAAAGCTACAGATAAAATTTCAAGTCAATCGGATGGAAAATACAGAAGCTATCTTACTCACCGTTTTCGAGAGACGCATATAAAGTTTCAAAACGTGTTTACCTTTTTGTATGTTTATACCTATCATTAGTGATGAGCTAATGCAAAACCAAGACCAAGACTTGGCAGTCTTGGTCTTGGTCTTGTTCTTGCATTAAGAATCTTGGTCTTGGTCTTGCAAAATGCAGTCTTGGTATTGGTCTTAGTCTTGGTATTGCTAAAAATCTTGCACTTTCTTGCATTTTTTTTATTAGCGAATTTTTTCCTTCTAAACTCAGAATTTTCTCTCTTTACGGTATTAATTATACTTTTAAACTATTTAAATAGTTTAGCAAGAGTCTTGCTTTTTTCTTGCTTTTGTCTTGGTCTTGCTCACTTGAGTCTTGGTATTGGTCTTGCAGCCATACTTATAGTCTTGGTCTTGGTCTTGCTCTTGGTATACATAGTCTTGGTCTTGGTCTTGCTCTTGGTATACATAGTCTTGGTCTTGGTCTTGCAAAAAAAATGCAAGACCAAGACAAGACTGCAAGACCAAGACTAATTTTGCTCATCACTACCTATCATTAACAACATCTGTGAATTATTTATGGAAGCATAATTAATCTGTAACGAAAAACATTTAGCGACCAAGCTGAGAGATTCCAAGATGTTACACACAGTCGTTTCAGAAATTCGATTCAGAATGATTTCTAAAATATCTTCACAACCATAATTCCTTTTGAATACCATTCTAGAGAGGTTAATACATCATTTAAGCTAATAAAAAGAAAGGATTTTTTTTAGTGATGTTAATGTCTTAAGAATCAAAGGGCTACACCTATATTGAAGTAACTGACTGCCGATATGCTGCCGAACTATTCTTCATAGCAATTTAGCTAACTGCAAACCTAAGGGGTAGCCCACGGCGATTACGAAATCCTCCTAAATAACATAACTTTCCACAAGGCTTCTAGATTTTTAAAAATTAAAAATTTTAAAAGTGCACTACACATGTGTAAGATACATTTGAAAATGTCAACTTTTTATAACTGGTTTTTGATTGAGAAAAACAGCTACACTCCTGGATGTCGCCCGTAGCGACGGCGCTGATTTTAATAGTTAATAGTTATGGAGTTATTTTTTATTGACATAATTTTATTTGCTTGAGATAATAGTTACAATTTATGTTACTTAATAATTACCTATCTGTAACATGCTCTGGTTATATTGTTCGAAGAACAATACAAATATTAATAAGAACAATAGAGGCAAAATGGCGTCATCGATTTTATAAATATTCATAACAATAATTAATAATTATTATAAAATTGGTATAACATTCCAGATCTAAACTGTAACACTATATGATTGTTATAGTTATTATTCATTTACAAATAAATTGTAGTTTTAAATTTTTATCATAAGTTGAACTGAATTATTAAGGGCGGGGTAAGGTATTAAAATAATTTTTTTGCTTTTTTTATTTTTTTAGCTGAATGCATAATATCTCACGAATATTGTCTCAAAATTTCAAGTTGATTGGAGCAAAATTGACGAAGTTATAAGCATTTTTGTTGTTACCTGGCAGATGTTTCGCTCTCTATATATCTCTCTCTTTCAGTTATATTATAGAAATTTCAATGGAAGTACAAACGTGTTTTATACCTTTACTGTATATTTTGTCAGTGTAGGGTACAAAATTTAGTTTAGCAGTAAGTATTCTATATCAGTTTTATACAATAATTTTTAAGTGTTCAAAACTTTAAAGCGTTTTCCCCACAGCTCACGTTTTCAAAGTCGGTGCCCCTCATAACTTCAAAACTACAGCACCGATCCGTTTTAAATTTTAAACACTATTTTTGTACATAATTTTTGAGGTAACGCTGGAGAGTTTTTTTCAAATTTGTTAATAATTTTTATTTTACAATAACAAATTAGCCTAAGTGTTCCAAAAAAGTGAAAAATTGAAATTTCAAAAAACCCTCCCAGCGTTACCTGAGGAAAACTATTATCTAACGAATGAACTTTAATTTTTTTTCGGATGATCCAGCACCAAGTTATGAGGGGCACCGCAATTCTACTTTTTTCCGAGACACGTCCGAATAATTGCTGCCATTACTGTATTTTTTAATATTTCTTCCTGAAAATTTTATACAATATTCTTCGAATGTCATACTTTAATGTACCACTGGTTTTAATAAAGAGATTTTAACTGTGTCGTCACAAAAAGATAACAAAAACCAGTGGCGACGCGTAAAATTATTACCTAGGGAGACAATCTTTTTTTACCATATTTTTAAATACACTTATTTTCTATCTATTTTTATTTGGAAATCTGTAGTCTTTCTTAGTCTAGTTTTTTTCTACAACAGACCTTCTGACCCAGCACTTTGATTGCAAAATAAAAATATTGAAATTTTTGACCAGCCATTTGTGCTTACTGCGCCAAGAGTAAAAGATATTGAAATTTTTATTTTGTTAATTGCGGTTAGTGTGAATTAAAGGTCTTCAAAAAATTTAAAATTTTAAAATAACTAGTTCTGAAATTAGTCAGTTTAGATATATTATAGTTTTTAAATTAGATTCACATTTTATTATTGCTAAAGAAAAAGGAAAAAAATTAAAACTTTTGATGTAACAGCCTTAAACATATAACAAAGAAAAACAAATTAGAAATAAATACAAATTTTATTAAAAGGTTCTATGTAATGTTTAAATTATAAACAATAAAATCTCACAAAATTTCCCGAAAAATACTGCTGGCAAGCAAAAAAAACGAGAAAAATTATTTATTTCCCCAAAAATATTGTTGGCGAGCAAAAAGAATCATCAACACCCAAATTTTATTTGATTTTTAATTCCGCCTAAAAAGCGGAAAGTCGCAAACCAGAAATTTTCACCGCAAATTTTATTTCTAAACCGTCCAGTTTGCGGAAAACCGCCCAATCTGGCAGTCGTAATAATAAAATACTCTTCAGTTGGTATGTATACGTATACATATATACGTATATATCAGTAACCAAAGGCATACGTCGCATACGTATCAGTAGCGAAGACAAAAATCTTTCTGTTTCCCCTGACACTGCATATCCTGCATATCGCGTTATTGTTTCAGTTTTTTTATTATTATTCAAAAAGTACTGAATATATTTTGATAATTTTTGTACTATTAAGAAGAATACTACATTTTACACATAGATAAGAAAAAATTATTCCAAAATCTTTCTTAGTTTTTGAGTAATAATGATGTAAAAAAAAAATATTGGAGAATACTACAATACTACATACATGCAGACTGTGTGTGTGAATGTGTAAATGGGTACTTGTCATACATGCATACAAGCCAGGGTAAACAAAATTAAATATGTCTTTTTTCGGTTTTTATATTATTGTTTCAGTTTTTTTATTATTATTCAAAAAGTATTGAATATATTTTGATAATTTTTGTACTATTAAGAATACTACATTTTACACATAGATAAAAAAAAATTATTCCAAAATCGTTCTTAGTTTTTGAGTAATAATCATGTCCCTGCCACTTGTTTTCAAGGACGGACCTTTTCATGTCACAGTTTGCTACGTTTGCTACGTGACGCTAATGGTATAGGGGGTATACTAAATAGAGTTGGGACATGTGAGCATTTTTCATCAAATAGATGTCAAAATTAATTATCATATGGTTGAGTACAAAAGTATCGTCACCAAGTTATGTGTTAACGAAGAATTAAATTTTTTTAAATTTAATTAATCTTTCTAGGTTGAATTAAAGTATTTTTTTAAATGTTTAATTTATTTCCAATTTATTTTAGATGAAAAATAGCGAACTATTAAACCTCATGTCTCGACTCTAATTTTATCCCCTAGTAAATCAACGCCATCTGGTATATTAGTTACAGCGACGTCAAAAAACGGTCCATTTTTTTATAATAGACTAAATGGAGAGTGACAGGGACATGGTAATAATGAATTAATGATGTAAAAAAAATGTTGAAGAATGCTCTACATACATGCAGACGGTGTGTGTGTGTGAATATATAGGCAGTTGTCCACACATATATGTAGAGCCAGGATAAACAAATGTAAAAATGTCTTTTGCCTTTAAATAGACTAGTAACGTGCTTGTAACTTACCTATTTTCATTCTGTATGACCACAGAGGCTCATATTTTTCAGGTTATATGTATATATTATTGTATATGGGTGTAAAGTGTAAACGTATATATATTATATGTACATATATTCGTATATACGTTTTATTTGAAAATGTGAATGTATTGAAAATGGCCAATATTATAAAACTTAGATAATAAATTATTTTAAATTTTCTAAAGGATCTTAAATTTTATGAAATTTAATTTTTTTGGGGAGACACTGTCTCCCTTGTCTACTCCCACGCGTCGCCACTGACAAAAACATGCCTTTTTTTGTACGAATTAACCTTACCCCCTCCTTAAAGAAGTTGCGAAATGATAAAATTTCTGTGTGTTAAATTACGATTAATTTTATTTTTGAATCTTCCGCTACGCTTCGCTTTATGTTCTCAGATTTTAAGTTAATAGTTTATTTAATCCAAGAATCATTTTTTTTTAACAACGCGTCTTCTAATCATTTTAAAACTTCGAATATACAGTACCTTTCATAAACTTTTTATCATATGGGAAACTTTTTTACTATTACTTTTTTGAAAAATATTTTAGTAAAGTTAGTTGATGCATCGGTTGAAATGAAAAGTAACTAAACACATCGTATCAGAAGATCCTGGGTTCAAGTTCCAGCCGATCTAATTTGTTGATAACTTTTTAATCACTATGTGACTTTTAATTAATATAATAGTTTAGTTAAAGTAAATTGTGTGTTTAAGTTTTCAACTGAAACTGAAAATTGTAACTGAATATATGTGTTAATGTAGTTTTAAATACGAACAAAAGTTTACCATACTTGTTAATATTCACAAGCACAGCGATAATAACGATTGAAATCGAATCAATTTTAAATAAAGTTGAAAATGACGTCACAGAGACCAATTTTCATATTTTCTTTTATGTTTTCGGGTAAATTTTTCAGTTCTGCTATTAAAATGTCATAATTTTATCCTGCAAAAATATAACTTGCATTCCATAACTTGATTTACAGTTAATTTTATAATTTTTATTTTTTATTAGCAGAAATGTACAAGAAAGCATCAAGCCTCTTTCACTGATTTAATTTAATTTTTTATTTTAAAAATTCGTCAAGTGCATGTTTTTGACACGCATTAAGTAATGTCACCTCAGTGAAAGTGTTAATTTATGATTTTTTGGCTCGTTTTTTAAGTACAGTGAGAATACAGCCCTCTTGCGTTTATTCAATATATGCATGTACAACTCTATAATTATTATATTATATATTATTATTATTATTATTATTATTATTATTATTATTAGTTTTTCCCCCACTATAATCACACAACGAGATTAAGGTGTCATCCTTCGGTGACATAAAATGACTGAGTATACCTGATGACGTCACTACGAATAGTATTTATATTCTTTTTAAATAAAACGTTATGGAAATAACTTTCTAGGAATTTTTGAAAACGTTTGATGATTTTAAAGTTGCGACTTGACGAAAAACCAACAATTATAGGAGTTAAAAATTTTTTAATAGTATGTAGTAAAATCATATAAATATTTTCTTTTTTTTACTTGTTAATATCCAAATAAAAAAAATATTTGTTTAACATAATTTTAATACACAACAAATTATACATATAAACGTACTTGTATTTTTTTATATTTTTAAAAACAATAGCAGCTGGCTATGGTGAATATAAAATTATAAATTATAATGGGTAAATTATTTAAATAAATAAACATGTAATAATTAGCAGAGTACAAATGTTTTTGCAAATGTTAAACAATTATTGAATTATGATATATGTTTGTAATTACGTTTTCTAGGTGTACATATTGTTAACATGGTAAAACTTGGATTTATCTGTAACAATTATACATATATATTTTTTCTTTTTTTTTTTTATATAAAACTATTTATTATGATTTATTTTTACGTGTAGGTGTGTAAAGTATCCGTTTTTGAAGGGTTAACTTTTAAGAAATCGATTTACTTAAGGAGAGGGTAAGGTTAATTCGTACAAAAAAGGCATGTTTTTGTTATTTTTTTGTGACGACACAGTTAAAATCTCTTTATCAAAACCAGTGGTACATTAAAGTATAACATTCGAAGAATATTGTATAAAATTTTCACGAAGAAATATTAAAAAATACAGTAATGGCAGCAATTATTCGAACGTGTCTCGGAAAAAAGTAGAATTGCGGTGCCCCTCATAACTTGGTGCTGGATCATCCGACATAAAAAATTAAAGTTCATTCGTTAGATAATAGTTTTCCTCAGGTAACGCTGGGAGGGTTTTTCGAAACTTCAATTTTTCGCTTTTTTGGAACACTTAGAACGGAAAAACACGATTTTTGCGAAAAAAATTGGCTAGTTTGTTATTGTAAAATAAAAATTGTTAACAAATTTGAAAAAAAAACTCCAGCATTACCTTGTAAATTATGTACAGAAATAGTGTTCAAAATTTCAAATGGATCGGTGCTGTAGTTTTGAAGTTATGAGGGGCACCGACTTTGAAAACGTGAGCTGTGGGGAAAACGCTTTAAAATTTTGAACACTTAAAAATTCTTGTATAAAATTAATATAGAATACTTACTGCTAAACTAAATTTTGTGCCCTACACTGACAAAATATACAGTACCGGTATAAACACGTTAGTAATTCCATTCAAATTTCTATAACTGAGATATATATATATATATATATATATATATATATATATATATATATATATATATATATATATATATATAGAGAGAGAGAGAGAGAGAGAGAGAGAGACATTTGCCAGGTAACAACAAATTGCTTATAACTTCTTATAATTCGGAATGTTTTATGTTATGCCGCTGCTACACGATGCTACGAACACCTTCCAACATTCGACGTTGGATGGTTCATAGCATCGTGTAGCCGTTGTTCGAACCTACGAGTGTCCAATGTCGAGCGTCAAACATTCGCATTTGGTCGTGTCCCGTTCGATGTCGGTATTCTTGCACCGAGTCAAAGGGATGCTTCGAACGTTTGAAGGTCAATGTTGGTTGCGTTCGTTGGTTGCGCACGACTCGTTCATGTGAAGAGAGACAACATCAGTGTATAACATTAGAGATAACATCAGACAGATAACAGCGTTGTCGACTGAGTACCAACACATCATCATTCGTATTGGATCAAACATTCGATTCACCGTGTAGCAGATACATTCGTCGCATCAACTATCGAACTTAATTGCCTCAAACGTTCGATCGAACGTTGGAAGGAACGTTCGTAGCATCGTGTAGAACCCGCTTTATAATAAGGTCTGTATTGGTACTAAGAGAGTTTTTTCATCACGGGAATATTTATTGACTATTACTATTGCCACATTTCAGCAGCTGACCTATCCAGACCTATATTTTGAGTTGTCAGATTTTTTTTTATAGTGTTCCGTCAATTTTTTGTCACTACTATTAACTTTCTCCATTTGTCAGGTAAGTTTTTATTTGTTGTGTACTCATTAGTTTTCAAATACACGTCTAATTTTATGCTTAAACTATACTCTTCCATCATTCGTGATTAGATTTAATATAAATTTAGTGTTTTTTGAGTTAATACAGGGTGATCAATTACTGAAAATAAGAATGTGTGATTTTGCAGTAATTGATCAATTTAATCAATTACTGCAAAATCATTTGTGATCAATGATTGATCAACCTCATAAGTCTACTGTAATTATTTAATAGCAACAAAAATATGAGTAGGTACAGTCAAATCTCCTATAACGCGATATCCCTATAACGTCAGTTCCACATAACGCAGTCTCTACAGGACACGATTTTCGTACAAAAAAATTCAACAGCTCAAATGACTTGAAAATATTATCTATAGTACTATACATTCGAAGCGTTAAGTTTTCAGAGTGCTTTTAAATTCGGTCTATCATAAAATGTACCTTTTTTTTAATATTTTTAATATACATATTTGCTTATAAATGATATTTTTCGTTGTTGTCAACTTTGATCGTAAATATCCCCTAAACTGTTTGTTGTACCGAAAAAATAACGAAATTTTTAAAAGCTTAAGCGAAGAAAATTGTGGAAGCGTGGAATTGTGGGCATTCCAAACATAATAGGACTATTAAAATTTATTTTTCTTTTGCGAAGATTTTTGATATCAAAACGAACGATATTTTTAAAACTTAAATATGTAGTATTCCACATATTCGTTATCATTTCTATTATAAAATTTGATTAATTAAAACCGTATCAACCATAACTTAATATTTTGATAATAGGTACAGTTTTTATATAGGTCTGATTAAGGTACAAAATTTAAGCTTTTATATAGGTCTGCTATAATACGATTTCCATATAATGCGGTACGAATTAGGCGCGTAATAGGAAACTTGACTGTATTATATTGAAATAAAAGTGCAATTTTTGTATTAAAATAGTTTAACATGTTTCTATCTCAAAAATATAGTTTTTCTGGAAAGTGATCAATTACTGCAATTTTTTTGATCAATCACTGGTACTGACTGATCAATTACTGATATTTTCACATTTTTCGGTTTTGAATTTTTTTTTTTTACAAAAGGAAAAAATGATTTAAATTGAAATTGAGGGACGGCATATTATTTATCAGAACAATTACCTTCATATAAAAATATCTGGGTGAGTCTAAGTGATATATTGGGTATGTTATAATTTTTTTTGTAAGTCAATGTGCTTAACTGATCAATTAGGGGAAGGGTGGGAGAGATGCCGCGTTGGGAGAGATGCCTCAGTAGCCATAGTTCGTCCGTTGATTGATAGATGGCGCTATTAATGGATTATATGTTTAAAATAAGTTACTTATTTAAGCTGTATATTGTAAAATTTATGATTAGTCCATATGATTAGTAATTATCCAACTTTTTATTATTGGAAAGTAAGTTTTTTAACATAATATTTTACAAGCATTTAATTCATTAGAATTTAAGAATGTATATTTCATTGTTTTAATGAAAATGAGTTTTGTTATTAATGTAGGTATATTTTAAAAGTACTGCATAAAATTTTAGGTTGGAATTCCACACTATGCTTGCTATAGCAACATGCGGCATCTATCCCAACAAAAAGGAGAGATGCCGCATCATATTACATGTTAAAAACATAGACTTACATACCTTAATTATGCAATGTTTTTTTGGACTGTAAATTATGCCACGTAAATATAAAAGATCCATTAATGGATCAGGAAGAGCCCTCATATTAGTGAAGATAACGAAAATAATGATGATTGCCTGTGTATTGAATGTTTTGAAAAGTACTCAGAAACAAAAAAAAAGTTGACTTGTTAAGATGTATAAAGTGCCAAAAATGGTTACATATGGCATGCATCATGTATGGAGATGTGTGTAAAATGCAAAATTTTTAATATGAACTATGCGGCGTTTCACCTTCTTTGATGCGGCATCTCTTCCATAGGTGTGGGAGAGACACCGCTTTGCAGGCTCTACAAAAATGTTAATTATGAATCCTTTATGACTCAAAATTTAAAATTATTTATAAATAATTTTAAAGAACAATATTTACATTTATTGTGTACCAAATTTCAAATCAATTAAATGCATACTTTAAGAATTATCAAGTGTTTTCAAAATGTGCGGCATCTCTCCCGCATTCACCCTACTACCTTATGCATCCTATACTCCCAAATTTTCAGAGCGTTCGAAGTCCTTCATATATGTTTTAGCCTCTGAATATAAAACGTGCTTGAGAATGTCTAACAGCATTTGTGGCTTATTTGAATGGCTGGTCATATGTATATGTATACGTATGTATGTATAATATATAAATAAATCAATAAATCGAGGTATATCCCATTCTGTGCCGAAGTAGTTTCGTTTTCATTGTGACATTGACGTACCAAAATTTTTACACGATTTTCTCAAAACAGCATTTTTAAAATTGGCGGGAACTCTTTAAATATACCCTATATCATTACTTTTTACGTGAATCAAATTTTTACGTCAATATCCAAACAAAAGGATTTTTTTAACGGCAAAATAGACGAAAATTCCTTGAAAATTTAATTTTTTTCAAAAGTTTGTACAAATTTATCAATTTAAGAGGAGGTTTACTTGAGAGTCGTTAAAAAAATTCGATTTTTTTTTTGCAGAAATTGGTAGCTAATTATGTGTAGAATATGTTCCCAGAGTGATTTTGCTGAAAGTAATTTAAGGGAAGGTTTACTTGAGATTTGATAAGAAAATCGATTTTTTTTGCCGAAATTGATAGCAAATTATGAGTAGAATATGTTCCCAAAGTGATTTTACTGAAAATAATTTAAAAACAAGATTCTTGCACATTAACCGAATCCAGCTTTCTATAAAAAAAAATTCAAAAAACGTAGTTCACGCAATAATGAGTATTAAATATAAAATTTTGAAAATACGTTTCTTTATATATATTTTATAATATCTCGGAACTACATTTTTGGAACTGGCGGACACGATAACTCAAAAACTATTAGATGGATCCTTTTTTTAAATTTTTTATTTTAAAGATAATTCAATTCTTCGGCACCTTTACCTAAGTTCGGTACACTTTCAATATTTTTTTTATTTTTAAGTTTACTTTAATGAGCGAAAAATAAGATAATCAAAAGTTCAAAAGTTCAAACATCCGCCATTTTTTTTCTTTCAGCAATTTATTGATATTATAGGTAGAGATACCGGTACTCTTCATATATTTTATAAATCTTTTTTGTTTTTGGATTTCGGTGGTTTATTACTGGCGCTAGGATGTCCGCCAACAAGGCATTGGATTTTCGGATCGTCACACTGCAGTATCTATAAAATGGACAATTTTTTTATATTTTTCCTTGAAAAAATTTTTTTGTATAGTTTAATACTTAATAAATATGTGTACAAAATTTGAAATTGATATTTACTTTCGTTCTTGAGGAAAAAATTCTAGAAAAATACATAATTTTTAAGGACTCTCGAGTAAACCTCCCCTTAATACCTTTTTGAAATTTTACTTTTGTTTATCGATATTTTACGTAATGTGTTAACAACATGGAAAAATTTGTAATATATTGAAGTAGGTGGCTTGGGTGGTTGACCTGAACAATCCCACCGCTGCCACCAATTGTAAAATACTATGGGGGTGTAGGTGGCTGGGTGGTTGACTTGAACAATCCCACCGCTGCCACCAATTGTAAAATATTAAGGTTGTTCGTAAAAAGATGGTAGCTGTGGCTGCATTAAAGTATTACATATAAAATTTAAAGACTTCGGGGCGCGGTTAAATGGCACAAAAAGGTTAGAAAGACGTAATCGCAAAGATTGAATAAAACAAAATTTAACTGTTAACAATAAAAATACAAAAAATTATTGTAAAATAAAAATATTATTGGGAGAAGGTTGAAAAAATTCTTCGTGAAAAATATTATATGTTCACAATGATAATGGTAGGTAATACACTAAAATTCTTTAACAATCTAAAACCAAATTCGAAATCTAACGGGCAAATACAGTTTAAACATATCGTCCAATTAAAATGAAGTAAATTATAAAAATTAAAGATAATAATTGAAAATAAATACATGAAAATATATTAACAATATACAATTCTCATACTTATCAATTCTACAATTTTCATACTTATCAAAGTTAAACTACATTTCTATTAAATTTAAAATCAAGTGCAATACCATACAAGGTTGCATATGTGTAATATTAACTTATAATTAAGGAAAGAAAATCATATCACATACCTCTTCCTGGCGGTTCATAATCACAACACAAATAATTAAAATACATTTTTAACTTTAAAAATAATTACATGATTGAATTTACTGAACTTAAACAACTTATTCAACTTATGAGAATGGGAATCAGATTAAATGCTCCCCGAGCCCGACTGAAACCCAGTTCCTGCTTTTATATCGTTCGATTGTGTGTCTACGTGACAACTTCTCACTATTAGGGCCTCTACGGTTTAGGAAGCCTCACTCATCTGATTATTGTAATGACCCTTTGACTATCTGTATCTAACTACGTATTTTTTCCGTTTCTAAGAAGTGGTACATATTACGACTTATCGCCTGATTGTATATCGTTCAATAAATTCAATCGATAATTGATGTCTTAAAAAATTAATACAGTGGTAGACAAAAATACGTATACATTATAAATTTTTCAGGTAATATTTGGAAACTTTTGGAATGATACGCTTTGCAGCGGCCATTTGTATATATACCGAAACAAAACAAAGATATGATGTAAGACGTTAAGGTCGCATAGTAAATAAAATAATATATTATATATAATAAATTAAAGCTTCAAATATAATAAAATATAATAAAAGCTTCAAATATAATAAAATATGATAAAATAAAGCTTCAATAATATAGATCGATTTTATGCTTATTAAAAAAATTTCCGAAATTGTCTTTATTTTCGCCTGTCTAAAGGTATTTCCCCCTTTAATAACTAGGATAAAATCATATTTATTTTTTATGACACCCATTTCCAATTTTTCTACAATTTGCAATTATCCAAATTAGGTTTCCTCTCTAGATATGTATTTAGCAGACTTTATAAATATTTAACATTGTTAATATTGCGTAAAGTTTTCTAATATCGCATATCATAATTTTCAACTATCATATGTGATATTATGAGTAGATATGTAATTTGCATATTGCACAAAATTTGCAATTTAGTTTGAGAGACAAATAAACTCAACAGCACTTTGTTTTTTTAAAAGTATAATAATTACAATTTAATATAATTTATTAAATTGCTGTCAAAATATAATAAAAAATATTGATTAATGTTTCAATTAAAATTGCTAGGGTACAGGTAAGGTCTGAATAATGAACAATCAAAATTTAAAAATGTAAGTAATCATTAGTTTATGATAAGTCCTAACAATTTGTAAATTAAGTTGTCAACCTGTATGTCGTAGGACATTAACGGTATAATTACTGACAATTTTTTTTTGTCATAAATACTCTTTTTAATGTATATAATTATTTATGTTAAAATAAAACCACAAAGTATGTTTGAATGCTAATTGGCAAAATACTTATCAGTTAATCAAAAAATAAAAAGAGAATAAAAATGTTGAATATAATGCAATATTTTGATCTAGATCGATCTATGCAATATCTGTTTTAACTACTTTTAGATTCATGTAAATATTGCAGCTAAATTTTATCTGACTAAATGAACATACACTATCCATCGAAAACTGAGGGCCTTTATTTTTGAAATTTCAGTTTATAATTTGAGAATTACATACCCCAAAAACTTTTAAAAAGTAATAAAAAGCATAAGTATGTAATTTTACCTGTAAATCTTTTGTAATCATTTTTAAAATATTTCAAAAATTTGACACCAATTTTTTTTCGGATGGCCCCTAATTTTTGTTACGGTAGCGTACATTATTTTACATAGATATTCTTTATTGTACTGAAAATGTGTTATGAAATTACGAAATTTTATTTCTATATTGAACACGATTTTTGCTGTAGTGTAACGGTTGCGAAAAAGACTAGATAATATATTGGTTTTATGTTTCAAGATTAAAAATCTCGAAAATAAGCAAGAATTATTGTACCACTCAACACTTGATTATCGGTTGCGAAAATAATTTATTGAAAACCTCTGAATATTTGAATAAATAGAGGGAGTACATGGATATATACAATGTATATGAAAATGACGCCAAAAAACTGACCGGTGTTCTCAAATATGGCGATTAAACTTGAATGATGTTATATATTTTGTTGTTATAAGACTTGTTAGAATATATATAAGACTTGTTAGAATAAGTATTGTTAGAATATTTTTATTAATAAATAGTATCAAATTACAACAAAAATTACATACAGATTAAACAATATTCATTACCACCGACCAGGGCCGTGGAGAGAAATGGCGGGCCCTGAGAATAAAAATTTCTTCTCGAAAAAATGAACGACAAGCAAAAAAAAAAGTTTTTATTTTTTCCCGGGCCCCTATTGATGGCTATGGGCCCCCTTTTCCAGTCCGGGCCCCAGGGCTACAACCCCGGCTACCCCACCCTCTCGTCGGGCCTGCCACCGATACTTTGTAGGTTATAAAAGCTGTTAACCAATATTGTGATTTTGCTTCAAAAAAAAATAATGTGTACTCCATATATTTTTTGGTACATACATTACCGTTCAAAAGTTTGGAAACACACATATTTCTGCAGATTTCAAAATTTCCTTACTAGATATTTTAATAAATTAATTTGTTGTTAAAATAAATTAGTTCGTAGCACAATAATAACTAACAGCATTATAAAAACTCTAAAAACTTCTATATCTTTTGTCGGTAGTCTCCCGTAATTGTTTTTGATAAATGCACATGTCTTATTACAGTCTCGCTAATGACACGACAGACAACTGTTTTCTTAATGTAACTGTGTAGCTGGTGAAAAATCGTTCTCGATCTAGTGTAGCCCAACTCTGGACATTCCTAAAAGATGAATGGAAAAATTGGACAAAGAATATTTTGATTAACTGCTAAACGGCGGCCCAGAATTTGTGAACAAGTCATCAAGAAAAAGGTGGTTACTTTTATGAAGTTAGAATCTAATATTTAAGTCATAAATTTATTTTTTGTAGCAATATTAGTACAATTAAGTATGATCAACATGTCCAACTAAAATTCATATTTTAAACCAAATAAATGTGATTATTATCTATCCAGTGATGATTTTACTGAATTTTCATAGTGTTTCGAAACTTGTGAACGGTAGTGTACATAATATTCTCAATATTCATAATATTCTAAATATATCAATGTTGAAAACAGACCTAAAATTGGAATAAAATATCTCTGATAGCTTCTTTTTCTTAAAGCTTGCAATTTGTTTAGTCGTTTTCATTTAAATAACCCAAAATGTATGCCCAATTGTAATTTTGGGTTTCAGTTTTAGCTAGGGCTTGGAATACCGGTGTCTTTTTATAATACCGGTATTAATTCGGTATTAAAATTTAAAATACCGGAATTCCGGTATTTCGGTATTGAATGAAAATGGTATAAAAAAGAAGAATATAAATTTTCTTCGATTCTATAGCACATTTAATTTAAAGAGATATACAAACGAACTGCAAGGGCGGAAAAACACAGCTTAAATAGTTCAAAGACGTCATGGCAGTTCTAAAATAATTTTAAAAAAATACATGGACATGCATAAGTTTCTCCCCAATACTTACACAGAGCAATAAAAAAATCATTTCAAGGAATGTTTTAAATACCATTTTAATTAACAGTACCTAGTGTTAGTGGTAAAATATTTTACTCATACATAATTTTGTTTTTTTTGTATTTAAAAATATGTATTCCAGAATTATAAAGACATATGAATGAACAAAAGGTATTTGGTCATCTGAATATCTGGAATACATTAAACAACTATATACAAAATAGTCTATAACAATTCAATATCAATAGTACCTATAAATCTAACGTAAAAATATTTAAAATATGTAATTATATGAAGTATCTGATTTTATTAATACCGAAACCGAAATACCGGTATTTGGAATTTTGATACCGGTTTTATAAAACGTATAAATATGTCCAGTATTCCGGTTTTTCGGCAGTACCGAAATACCGGTGTCCATGTTCTAGTTTTAGCTTACTGTTTATAGAAAATACTATGCGTTTCTTATTTTTTTTTTTTTTTAAATGTTTCCCTTATGCCTCAGTATATCAGAAATTAGAAGATTCATCACTTCAAAGAGTAGTAAATAACAGAAGACATTTTCATACAGATTTTAAAATTTGCTAAATACATAGATAGATAACAATAATCAAAGAGCATTATCTTAAATATGTTATCCTTGGACTCGAATATTAAGCAATTGACATACTTTAGAATTTATGAAAAATGAAAGTTGATTTCCCTTTTTTTAATTTGCGGCCATTTTTACATATACCTATATAATGTATGTATACAGGCTGATTTAAAAAAGACAGGCGATAAAAAATTTTTGATTTTATTGTTTTTTATCAATAAACAAAACAACTGAATCAACGGACTGATAAATTTGTTGGGTGTCCGGGCCCAACCCGTGCCATGTCGTGAAATTTAAACAAAAAAAAAAAAAAAAAATAGAACTGTTATTTCTTCGTAATTTTATTATTTATGTTATTTCTAATAAATAAATTAGATTTTAGTGTGATATAGGTGGATAGAATAATATTTATCTATGCTGACGTTTGTTACATATTTTTTGAAGTAACCTTGATATTTTCGCCCGTAACATGAAAGCCTTTGTACGTGTAAAGACGCAAACAAAAATGCCCAACAGATAAATAAATATACGGTATTAAAAAGGTGTGAATTATTAACGGATATAACAATATATCAATTATCTTGGTAATGTTATATTATTTTCAAACAAAACCCTTCTAGGTTTGTTCCACAGTAATATATTTAATGATAATGATAATAATTTTTAGGGTGCCGAAGAAGAAATCTCGAAATTCTTATAATTTTTCTCATAATTCCTATATCTTTGGATCCATGAATATAAAATTTTGCGTGTACATGCTACAAGTGTAGTTCTCAATTAATATACAGCAAAAGATTTTCTCCTACCTATTCTAAAGGTTTACCTACTGAGGTTTCTTTTACAATTTTTCATTTCGGAGCCTTGTTTACGAATTATTGAGCTCCAAACTGTAATTTTAGACTGTTGACCTAAAAATATAGATAGAATGTACTCCGTTAACATTATTTCGGCTAAATTGTATCGGCAACTTTCGAAAATAAGTACAAGCGCCAACCAGATTTCCGAAAATTCAAAAAATAATTCATAGTTTTGGTGTTAGAAAACATTCCTCAAAAATTAAGTTCCCGATCAGCGAGGGAACTGATGGAAAATTAAAAAAAAATCGTTTACGTAAATAACTCCAGAAATTGTAAACTTGTTCGTTTAATTTCTCCCATAGAATAGAAATAAGTTGCCTAGTATCAAAATCTACTAATTCCACTTTATAAAGATCATGGGAAATCGCAAAAAACCATAACTCAGTTCAAAATTAATTTGTTGATTAAAAAGTCATAATTATATTAACTAACAAGGTAAAAAAAAAAGATTAGTACTATTATCAAAAAACAAAATTATCGTTTTACCCCTTTTTTAATCAAAATTATTTGAATTTAGTAGGTTTTGATAGTAACATTTATATGTATAAAGTGTGTTTTAAAACAGAAATTATAAGGGAAATTTATTAAAAAAAAAACTTGATTCAGCAATATTGGATGTATCAGGGTTAGACGATACAATTTGTTTTGTAATATTGTAAACTATTTTCATTTTGTCACTTAAAACCAAAGTGCTTACTTAGTAATTCATTTACATCTACGATTTCATTATTTAAAATTTTAGATAAATACTAAAATACAAATTTTACGTGAAAACATAATTTTATATTTCGTGCGTCCCGCATGTCAGTGAAAAAATTAAAATTTCAACGGTTAAAATCTAAAATATAGGTTATGTATGGGTATTTAGCAGGATTTGTAAAGTTTTCAATGTAATTTTAGCAGGATTTGAAAATTATGTTATATTTCAGTTGCAGATTTCTTTAGTAAGCCGTTAGAATCACAACAAAAAATGTTAAGGGGCATATGCCTTGTTGCATTTAAAAATTAATGGCCCTAAAAAATCAAAAAATTCGAAAAGTGAAATTAGTAGATTTTGATACTAGGCGACACAAATATTAACTGAGTTGCGAGAATTTTGTCAGCGCGTTTATTTAACTTCATTATTATTCTTTTAAAAAATTTTTAAGAAAGACAATAATTCTCATTTATGACGTGATGTTCGGTTGACATAATACCGGTGGACACCTCCAGACTGTTTAGATCAATATAGCGTGCAAAAATTACACATTTAAATAAATTAAATAAAAATCAGTTTTATTTTTAACAATATATAGGTACTTACTGACCCTCATAGTAATATTACTAACAAATGTGCATGTAAAACCGTAAAAAATATACTTTAGAGAATATCTTATATTTTATCTCGAAAGCTATAAAAAAAGTCTAGTTCCTACTGAGGAACCCTGACTTAATGCGTCTCCAACATGTACTTGCCGAATTTTTAAATTTTATAAGGTAGTTATGTACCTATTTGAATATTTAAAATAAAATACAAAATAATTTGATGACAAACTTGACCTCATTATGATTAAATAATTATAAATCTATTGTTTATATTTTTTTATAACTTATTTAATTTGTTTATTTAAATAATTGCGAAATTGATACAAAACGAATTCTGAATTCATTATTTTAACATCTTATTAGTTGTTCACAGTTGGTATAGCAGCCACTTGATGCTAATTACGAGTTGTCTGAGTTGAAATGTGCCTGAAAAAATATTGTAGTCTGCTGATACTTTATCCAGCTGAAAGCCGATAATAACTTTGTGCAAAAAAAGTTTCTTAAATTTCAATTGAAATATTTTATTTCTCTCGACAGAGCCTTTATCATTTAAATCTTATTACTTGCTAGAAATGATTTATTTTAGAGTTCCGTACCAAAATTGGCAAAACAGAACATTCACGGATCCATTTGGTGTTCGTCCATTGTTCCAAGTGAATTTCTCTGAAACTATTCGGCGTTAAAATTTGAGATTTAGCACAGAAATGTAATGGTGGCTCAGTTATTGACTGATTCTGGGGACTAATTTCAGAAGGTAAACTGCCCCTTTAATAATTGACATGGTTAAAACTCTTGGGGGGACCTATATCTTATAAATTTTCTCTTTATCCAATATTGTATAGACTGAAATGAATTCCCATAACAAAAAGGTTAATAAATAACAAACAAAATTTCGAAAACAGTTTTGACATCTGATTAAAAATAAAATATTTAAAATTTCTAAATTAAAAATTAATTAAAATATTTTAAATTTCACTGAAACAGCTTATTAAAATAATTTAATATATTTTTTTTTTGAGATAATTTTTCAATAATCATTGTATAGAATTAATAGAAAAATTTTTTTAAAATAATAATTTATAAAACATAAACAGTAAAGAACATTGTGTTTGGTGTAATATTGTTTATATTAATGCAAGTCACTATTTTCTATGGTTACATATGTGGATGTTTAAGACTGATAAGAAAATTTTTATTATACATAATACTAGTTTTTTATGTCACCGAAGGATGACATCCTTCCTTCGGTGATATTATAACACAGGTCTGTTATCAAAAATTTGAGAGAGGTGGCAATCGGTAATAATAATAATAAAATATAAAAAATAATTAATGAGTTGCACATGCATGTACTAATAAATGCAAGAGGGGGATGTATTTTCACTGTGCTTAAAAAATAAAAAAACCAGCCAAAAATCATAAATTAACACTTTCACCATTATATGTGAAAAATACATAAAGAAATGACTACAGCAATTTTGCGTTTTCATAAAAGAAAGCTATTTTTTTTTTTTTTACAAACAAATATATTGTGCTCTTGTTTATTTTTTGTTGCATATTATCTTTATGAATTGTGCAGTCGCCTTGTACATTGTATCTTTTATCCTTCTAATATAGATCAATTGTATATATAATCTATCTCGCTTGTCATTATTATTAACATGCAGACTGTGCAACGTAATGAAAAAAAAAATATTACTTATACATATCGATCGTGTTCCATTTAGAAATCCCAAACAACACTTACTAGTGCATTTGATGTTTCACAAAAAAATTAAAAAATTTTATTGCAATACTAACATTTTAAATGCTTTTAAATGCAATTAAAAGGTTAGTCTAGCATAAAATTTAAAAAAATTAGTTTTTTGTAAAAAAACTAATGCATTGTGTTACACAGTGTCGTTGTGTGTCCTTAATGGAACACGGCCATAGTATAACTAGGCAAAGAAACACCGTATGTGCGGATAACTCGGATTACAGTAAAATGGGACACATTTTACTGTATATTAAAATTAACGTTTTGAAGAAATTTAATTAAATTGAAATATTTTTATTAAAAATTAATGCGAGAATGTAACAATACTTACCTAATTAAACAGAATTTCTACAGTGTAAAAAAATGGATTTGCAGTCAAACTCTTCACGGGTTTGATGAAATACGTTTAAACAGAATTAATATCGGTTCGTTTAAAAACAAATTAATAATTAATAATATTCCATTTAAGGTTTTTAAGAAAGTGGAGGGGGAAGGTTAGGTTGGCTATATTGTCCTATGTTAAATACATAGGATACCGTAATGGTTGCCAACTTTAAATAAATGAAACTTATGCCGTTAAAACTTATGAAATTATGTTTTTTTTTTTTGTTAAAAGAAATACAGTTATTAATAATGATATTTCAAATTTGATTGTTTCCAATACTTTTTATAATCTAAAATATTTTTAATGTATTTAAAACAATCACAATATGATGTGTAAAGTACGGCAACAGTGTAAAGTTTTAATAGTTTTTCCCACAGAATATCACAGAACGAACGCTAGTATCTCTATACTACTGAAACCAGAGTAACGACAAAGGATAGAAAATATCCCACCAATATGTTATATACAGTGATGGGCGCGTAAACTGCTTACAGTGTTTACAAGCATAGTTTACACGTAAACACGACTTCTGTTTACAACATATTTTTTGGATGTAAATATGTAAACAGCGCAAACAACGTAAACAGGTTAAAAATTAAATTGTAAATTGTAATAATAAAAGAATTACATTACTTAATAAGCAAAACCCAAAAATGTGTTTTATAACTTCATATTTATTTTTCACAACTTCGTATTTATTAACAAATTCAAAATTCAATTGAACAAAATATGAACTGAAAAATGAAAATTTTAATATCAGATTTTTTTCTAACCTATGCACTTTTAATCTTTGGATGGCCACATTGGACAAAGTTTTTTTTACAAATTAAACACAAAGCACTATATTTTCTCCCTTCTTTTTTTAATTGAAAATTTAATTCTGTATATATATATATATATATATATATATATATATATATATATATATATATATATATATATATATATATATATATATTCCTTTTGGGAACTGCCATTTTTTACTTTATTTTTAAAGTTTTAAATTTAAATTACGTGTAATTTATGACTCTTTACGTGTTTACCGTGTTGACTTTACTTTACGGTTGTTTACTCTGTTTACATCTCTTTACAAGGTAAACGTAAACACCGACTGTTTACACGTAAACGCCCATCACTGGCTATATATGTGTACGCGAAATTGTATGTGTTAGTGCGATGGATGGTTGTGTGTATGGGTGTCTTGCATACGCATATACATAACATGCATGTAGCACGCATCATGCACGTATACCGTGTGAACATGACGGCAACAATATGACAACGATTGAAACACACCCATTGGTAGCTACTAAGTGAATGACAACATAGTTCTGCAAAATGCACATAAGTACCCATAAGTGATTGCAGAAAAGAGATAGTTGTATTCCTTCCAGTCACAGATGAGACAGATCAAGCCTATGTATAAAAAAGTGAAATCTTAAAGTTGCAGTAACTAGCAATTTACACCATTACTGTTTTAGTCTGTTACTGACTGCCGTGGTGTTCACGTCAAAATAAAAATCATGTTTTTTTAATCAACTCGTGAAATTTAAACAGAAAAAAAATATGAAGTGTGTCTCTATTGAATAAAGAATTTCTCAAAATAAAGGGATATCTTTCTTAAAATAAATAAATTTATTTTTAATTGTTGACTGGTGGTAACTTACGGTGGCCATCATAGTATATAGTATGCGAACTGCATATGAAGGGCCAGGGAGAAAAAGGGGTTAAGTCACTGTAATCAATTTTTTCAGGAGATCAATAAAACTTAAAGAAACGTTATAAACATTGTGTTGTTTATTTGAGAAACAGCTGTAAGCCAAGTCAGCAACAGTACACAAAAGTTGTGGACTTGACTCCTTATTCCCTCTACACGCTCGTTTGACCCCTTGTTCCCTCTACGCGCTCGACTTGACCCCTTGTTCCCTCTTTGCCTCTAGTTGCGAACGGGTTTTTTTAGGTGACTTGACCCGTTTTTCCAATAAATTGTTATAACACGTGATAATACTCTTGAAGAACTACAACAATCAATCAATAACTCATTTTTCAAAAAAATGTGACTTGCTCCCTTTTTCCCTTCGACCCGTCATATATAATCATCAAAATATATTACTAACACATTGGTATATTCGTGTCCATACATCGTGTGTTGTGATTGTAAGGGTGCTGTATTACGTCACTCATTGATTACAGCGGGCACAATTTGGTAGACATTCTAGTTTGACCCCTTGCGTCTAGTGTTCTATGGTTTTTGAATGTTGATGTTGAACTGAATGTCAACCTAACCAAAAAGTTTAAATAATTTATTACAGTTTGTTAATGAAATTTCGTCGTTAGTGAAATTTAAATAGTTTAGTTTCTCAACAACGATGCTCCAAAAAAATCAAAATTACAAAATAATAATGACAGTGAATTTAAAAGTTTTTAAAAGTTCGGACATTATGAAAAAAAATACAAAATAATAATGACAGTGACTTTTAAAAGTTTTTAAAAGTTCGGACATTATGAAAAAAATAGCAAAAAAGTCAATTACATACGATATTATAAAGCAAAATTAATAACAAAATTCGTGTCACTCAAAATAAAGGAAGTAAAGGAATATATACTAAATGTGTTAGAAAATGAAATAAAGAAAATGTGTTATACATATCTTAAATTTTTAAAGAATAACAATAATTTTAACTTAAAAGAAAAATATTAAGATTAATAATTTTATAAAAGTGTATAAACATATAAGTATATATTTTATAAAGTGTATATTTTATAAAAGTGTAATACTATGTTCAAATTGTGCGCGCCATCATCGCTTCTTTGTCACAGAGCAATATTGCCATATTTACTGCGGCTAATTACAATGTTCAATAACTTTAATATTAATATTACTTATATAAAGATTTTTATCTCAGAAACAAAGAACAAGACTGTTTTGAAACTTGGTGCAGGTATTCATAAACCTGTGATAATTGCTATGCATATTTTTTGTAAAACGAACATTTCTGACTGTCAAGATACAGCTTTTTATATAAATGTGTGTTAACCTATGTGAAAGTGTAACTTCCAAGATTTTTTACTCGCTAACTAAGAACAAGATCGACTTCAAAATTCGACAGGACATTCTTTATTATTTCAATAATAAATTGTCAAATTTTTAAGAAGCTGTCATTAAAATTTTTTTGCTTCTTAAATTTCTTATCAACCTTAAAAACAGTGTGCAAAAATATGATATCGAAAATTATCTGTTTTTCGTTATTACATGTTTAATTTTCTTTTTTATTAGAACAAATATCTTTCTAGTGATTTTATTAAAGAAATGATTCCCATCGTCGGTCGAAGAATAGATTTTGTACAGCACTGGGTAGCGAATTTCTACCTAAAAACAATAAAACGTCATCCCAGTAGGGATGTCGTTTTTTAATCGATAAATCGAGAAATCGATTAATCGGAAGTATGGAAACCGATTTTTAATCGATTATTGATTTTGAGATCGATTCACACATCGATTTTTATTTTATGGAAATCGCGAAACGATTTTCTTTTCAAAACATAAATTGCTTTTTTATTTTATTTATACGTTGCTATTTATTTATTAATTTATATTTATTATCGGTACCTATTACGATTATTAAATTTTAAGCATCAAACGCATCAAATGCATATAATCAGTTGTCTATGCATTTCAAATCAAATTGCTGACAACTGTACCATATACAAAACAATAAAGTTTATGCGGGAAATTTAAAGCAAAAAAAAAAAAAACTTTCATATTTTTTTTTATCCCTTAATCTATAAAAAAAACTTTGTATGTTATTAAATAAAAACTTCTCAACATTTAGTACAATTTAGATAATATTTATACAATTCTAGAGAAAGCAACGACAACTGCAAATGAGTCATTCTCATAAATGTATCTCTTAGACAGACTCGTAATATAGCTATCTCTCAGAAGATCTACTATCTAATATATTGAAAAAGGATAGTAGAAATTATATCTTTTATATGTGACAAAACTTTATTTTTGAAATGAGTCATTTTCTTTATATATATGAATTTGACTAAAGTGCCCTGTAAACGATCAAATTTGTTTGACAAATTTGTTTGTCAAACTTCACGTTTTCATCAAACAAGAGCTTAAACGATCAAACCAAAGCTCAAACAAATTTGACAAACTTGCGCGTAGTTTGTCACACTAGTGATCCCCATAAAATAATTTTGTTAGATTAAACTTGGCCAAACATAGAATAAATAATGAAAATTACGGAAAAAATGTTGCTCGTACAGAGATTTGCAAAAATTTTGTCATATTTGCTATTCATTTCGGGGCAATTTAATAGAGCTTGTTTGACAAACACAACAAACACCGCCGCTCACCTTCAAACTTGTTGGTCAAACACGTCAAACAAGTTGATCAATCAAGATTTTCATCAAACATGTCAAACACGTAGATTGTTTGACAAACGCGTCAGACAAAGCTGCATACTATCAAATAATTTGACAAACACGTAAAATTTGACAAACAATTTGATCGTTTTAAGGGCACTTAACATTTTTATATCAAATGAAAACAAAAATTGTCAACTTTGTTGTGATGTTGTGATTCATCTCTGTACCATAGAATAAAATTCTAAGAAAATGTTGGTAATTAAGTACGTACAGGCTTAATATTTTTCATCTTAAAAGACTTCGAAAGTTCATCTTTCTGAATTATACATAAATTTTTACTTAAAAATTACCGCAACTTTTGCAACAGCAAATTTGAATCGATTTCTTGGAATCGATTTTGAATACAATCGATAATTTAAGTATCGATTCTTTTGTTGGCAATTACGAATCGATTCAAAAATAGATTTTTTTTTAAAAAACGGCATGCCTACATCCCAGTGTTGTCAGACAGTTTTTCCAAAAAACTGTAGGTGGCAGCTTTAAAAATTTGTCAAGTGCGTGTTTGACACGCACTAAGTAATGTTCCTCACAATCAGTGGTCATAACTAAAACTTCGTAAAATATAACAGTCCGGACACATACGTTCACGATGTGACACATACGAACACGATCGTTCTGAAATCAAAAAATAGGTTATACTTTAGGAATAAAATTCATTTATTAGGAAAAATATTTTATCCACCTTCATATCTCGTTATAAAAAATTCCTAGAAACAACTGATTGTACGGAACACTGTTAGCGCAAGTACAACTTGCACTTGACTTGTTTTTATTAAAGTTAATTATGTATATAATAAAAATTAGAAATAAATAAAGGTTTAAAAAATATTAACTACGATTTTTTTATTAGAAACACAAAATTACAAAGACAACGTATTTATTATATCATCGTTTTTTTTATTAGATTGTATTTTCAGATACCTCGTTTGTAGTACTTTTCTAAAAATAATTTTTTTTTTCAATGTAACTAAATCAAATATCAATCACAAATATGCGTATAAGAGTAAAAATGTAAGATGAAATTTGAGTGTAGTGGCATTTCAAACGCGCGCTCCTAAAATTTTGTTTTCTTCCGGACCGAGAGATGGCATGTAAATAGTGGTTTAGCACCGTTGTACAGAGATAGTTATCTTTAGTGTATTTGATCTGTGTGTAAAACGCTAAAACGTGTTTCACGTGTTTTAGGCTGTATAAACAATCAATGAAATAAGATTTAAGATTTAAGAAATAAGATTTAAGGAGTATGCCATCTAGTGATGTTGAATGGAGCTTTAACGTAACTGGTCGTAGATATAAATATGTAGGTATTTTTTTACGTCAAAATTCGTTAACAGTTAACAGTTTCATTCAACGTCACTAGATGGCATACTCCTTAAATCTTAAATCTTATTTCTTAAATCTTATTTCATTGATTGTGTATACAGCCTTATACGTCCTCCTTTGTTTTGTTGAAATGGCGGAAACGGACAAACTATGACGAAACGAATAGGTATAAAATGAGCGAAAAAACGGACACTGAGAGCCATCTTACGGTTGGGGAGAAAGTACAATGATGTGCAATATGGCCCTATTTTTGATAGGATTCTCTATGTATATAATTTTTTCTGTGAATTATGTGGGCTTGTCGGTAAGTATGTAATTATCACAAATATGTAAAGATGGCTCTGTGTGTATTAAAATAAGTTATTAGACAAAGATAACAATTTTTAGAAGCTGTCCCATTATTAATAATTTTAAGAAAAAACAGCGAAAGAGTTTCAACTAGTTTTCCTCATTTTGATCCTAGGAACTCAAAGTCCTTGATTTACAGTTTGTACTTGATACGTATTTTTTATGTCACCGAAGGATGACATATTAATCTCGTTGCGTGATTATAGTGGGGAACCATATAATATAATAATTATAGAGTTGTACATGCATATATTGAATAAACGCAAGAGGACTGTATTCTCACTGTACTTAAAAAACAAGCCAAAAAATCATAAATTAACACTTTCACTGAGGTGACATTACTTAGTGCGTGTCAAAAACACGCACTTGACGAATTTTATAAAACATATGACAAGTACACAATTGGTATGGTATTGGCCGAATTGGTATTAGATTGGGGTATTGAAAGAATTTGAAGTTTTATTATCAAATAAATTAAGTAAGTTCCTTAAGAAAAATTAACCCATTACAGAAGAAGATAATATTACACGATATAATAGGAAAGTTATCTTTGCGGGCACTTTTCTTTGTTAATTTAAAAATATTAAGATATTATTATTCGTACCTTTTTCTTTCTTTCCATGTAAAAATTGTTTGTCCATGTAAAAACATTTTAGGCTGAATTTTTGATTTATGCTTGATTCACCTGTTCCCGTTTCGCCTGACCAATTAAAATTTCCTGATTCGCCTGACGATTCAAATTGTGGTATCGTTTCGCCTGACCAAAAATTGGACGATGGCTGCCTTTTATTATAATAATGTTAAAATAACACCATAAGAGATTTTAAGGAAAATTCAAGGAAATTCTAGTAACTTTCCTTCCTACTTTTTCCAGACTTAGGACTAGCAGTAATTTTTGATAGGTGTAAAAACTACTGGTGTAATTAAAAGTTTAGTCGCTTTATGTTTCGTCAATTTAAAAAAAAATTTAAAATAATATACCTATACATATATACATATTTACATTAATTTTTTCTAAACATCTTCCTATTGTTATTTCATTATTTAATGGCAGCTTTTTTGAATTTGTCTGATTCTTTTATTTACCTATAAAGTAGATTGGGCGATTCACAACTATTTATTTCCGTCTAACATATGGCCAGGCAAAACGCAACCAAAGCGTACCAAATTTTAATTTCAGGCGAAACAGGAATATACGGAATTTTTCGTTAATAATAATATATGTTATAATACGGATCTTTACTTTGACCCTGAAAAGTTTTTTTTTAGGATGTGTTTAATAACTCTATTTTGGATCTCTGCGTGGAATTTTATCCAAATCCCTAAGTAGAAATAGATTAATGAGTTAATAAATATATTGTAAATACATTAAGTAAAAATATTGATAAGTATGTACAACAGTGTTCAATTAAATCGGATTACTGTAAATAAATTTAAATTTTTAGGAAATTAGTAAGCCGAAAAATATTTCTATGTAGATGGAACAAAGTGCCTTTTAGATCTTGTCAATGAGTATTTTTAAGCGAATTTTATTTACATTTCTGTAAAATAAATAAAATCGATTTCATGGTGGGAGCGTTGGATACAGAACAATTTTACCAAAAAATTTGTTAAATACTTAAGAAAATATTTTTAGGAAATTATTTAATTTTTTATTTACATATTTTAATTAATATTAACATATTTGGCGCACAAAAGCATTCTAAATGATTCAGTAGTGATTTTTGAATGTTATTTCTTTTTTTATTGTTAGATTTTATGTTATATTTTTACATAATATAGGAACTGTCAAAGTCTGACCAATTCTGACGTATTCGTATGGTTTGTGAGGCAAACAGTTTTAAAAATTACTTTTTTAATACGCAGCTAATGGACGATTAAAAAAAAAAATACCTACCGAAAACCTTAATAATAGTATAAATATTTTCTGCTGAAGATTTACGGATAGAAATTTTTCATAAGGAACTTTAACTCTTTAGAAACATTTTTTAAAATGATAAAGTGAACTCTTTCAAGTAATTTCACACTAAAAAAAAAAATCAAAAAAGGTAAAGTAAAGGGAAGAGATTTCGAAAACTACAATTTTACAATTAACTACTTTTAATGTGCGACAAAAATTAGCAGACTTTTTTGGGATTTAGTAGTTTCTTATTCTGTATAGTACGCGAAGTTCTGCTTTTCTTAATAGTAAGGTGTTCAGTTTCTTATGTGCACAATTGTACTTGATTAAATTTAATTTTTATTCTATTATTATTGTGTAAATGCTTCAACTTTTTAACTATGTTAAAAAAATGATTGGCTAATAGACATATATCGGACGTTTAAAAATACGTGTATTATTCTGTCTTTACATATCTTTTTAAACATTATTTATTTTACCTGCAATGTACTGTGCTATGTAACAACAATAATAATTATAATGAATAAAAAAATATATTGTATTAAATAGAAAATATTTGATCTACGAATTGAAATGATTTTTATCTAATAGCAACTAAAATTATTAATTAATATTCATATTTTTTTCTAATCGATGAAAGGCACAAGCGGTTTGTTTAAAAAAAAATGTATTGTTTATTCAAATCCTTAAATATTATAAGGTATTTGAAGATAAAATATATACGGTCGAATATTTTTACAAGTTATGCATTCCAAATTCATCTTTATAGCACCCATGGAATACTACAACATTAAGTAATTATGCAGATTATGATTATTTCAAATACCTTCCGTGACTTTCATCGAAGACTATATGGAAAGTTGGAAGATAATACTAGGGACTAAGCGGTCAATTTCGAACAATGCTTGTAAGACCTATAGGACCAACTTGGTGATCAGACATGTTCTCAAACAATGAAGCCTCCTGAATTTTTTTTTTTTTTAAAATCAAATTTTACGTAATAACTAATTTATAACTCTACACGGAGAGAAAAATCATATAATTTTTGTAGAGAAAATTTCAGAAAAATTACCATGCTCTCTTATAATGCGTGCGCGATCGACGACCAAAGTAAAAAATATTTTACGATCATGTAAATATTATTAAATTGGAACGTAAAAAGTATTAGTCATGGCTTCATAAAAATTGTTGTACTAGCATGGTAAAATTTAATGTGCTAACAACTTCTATCACACTCTTATGCATGTATGTTATAGTTTAATTCTTGTTGTCGTACTCTTTCATTTGCGCATCTGACCCGCAACCTTATGTTAGTTGGGCTGTACGGGCTGTACGTAATGAGGAACAATATATGATGCATACAAAAATGATTGGCAACAATATATTCTAATACTGAAAATAGTGAAGTAACAAAATGATGAATTAAACGGTGACAGTCCGTCCTGTAAGACAGTGTATACAGAATACTGCCTGCGTCTTGTAAGACAGTCTAATGAATCAAGGTGCTTGGTCCGACCAAGTTAATGTATTGGTCGTCACACCACTCACCAGCCTAGCTATATGACTTGCATGTATGAGTGGGGTACACTTCAACAGCGTTGATACCTTCTTTCTCTTTCTTTCTTTCTACTATTAGCAGATAGCATTTGAATAATTATAAGACGACATGGTAATTTTTGTAAGAAAAACAATTAAAAAATATTTTTTTGTCGGCAATGGAACTTTTTACTGTGCTGTTTTACAAATTTTACGGAGCTAATATTACGGAAAGAATATTCTATCCTTTAAATTTTCTATGATTAATTATAATTTTTATATTTTTACCGTACGAAATTGAATATGTTCGCCTTTTACACGTCGATTGTAGTGCTGAGCACTGTAATTTTTCTATGAATTTTCTCTCCGTGTACTATAACTGTGGCGTATAACACAAATAGAAAGTTCATACCAAAGTTACCACAGTTCAATGAATCACCCTAATTTAAATTATTTGCATAACGCTTGAATTTAAAGAAACAAACTAATTTAAATTGATGACATTATAAAGTTTATTAAAATTTTTCAAAATTTTAATACCCCTGTCGCAGCATCCTGCATAACATAGCGAGTTTCCGATTATAAAAATTAGTTTTTCTCGGTAACCAGTTTATACACAATGATGGTTTAAAATCTTTTATCTGATTTTTCTCCTCTTTCTAATGGTGTAAAAAAATGTTCAAAAAACATGCTTACGGCATCAGACGTGTCTGAGTAACGAATTTCCAACATTTTCATCAAATTTCGTAAAAATAGGACATTTCATTCGTAATTCGGAAAGTTATCGTGCGAAAATATATATATATATATATATATATATACATATATATATATATATACATATATATATATATATTTATATATATATATATATATATATATATATATATATATATATATATATAAATAGTGTTCCGTACAAGCAGTGATTATTATAGATTTAATGTAATATGTAGCATATAAAATACCTTTGTCGCAGCATCCTGCATAACATAACGAATTTCCGTTTAAAAAAATTAGTTTTTGTCGGAAATTAGTTGACAGAATAATTATTTATTGTTCAAAAACCTTTTTTATGTGATTTTTTCAATGGTGTAAAAAGATGTTTCAAAAATTTTTGAATTTGGGGAAATTTTTGCAAAATTTAATTTTTTTCACGAAAAATGCTCTATATATATATATATATATATATATATATATATATATATATATATATATATATATATATATATATATATATATATATATATATATATTAGTGAATATTATTTTCGGTTTCTAGGGACCTCAAATTAAATTTTTGCCATAGTCCCGGACTCAAGTCGCGTCATGACAGTGGCTGTAATAGCTGAATTCCATTCTGGAAATTCTCCAAAAATCTTGCCATAAATGCGATGCTCGGAACATGGTTTTTTGGGCATTTTTCGTGAAAAAAATTAAATTTTGCAAAAATTTCCCCAAATTCAAAAATTTTTGAAACATCTTTTTACACCATTGAAAAAATCACATAAAAAAGGTTTTTGAACAATAATTATTCTGTCAACTAATTTCCGACAAAAACTAATTTTTTTAAACGGAAATTCGTTATGTTATGCAGGATGCTGCGACAAAGGTATTTTATATGCTACATATTACATTAAATCTATAATAATCACTGCTTGTACGGAACACTATTGGCGCAAGTACAACTTGCACTTGGCGGCTTTTTTATTTCGTAATTATGTACATGCCATAGATATATGAATAGTATTCATATATCAATGGTACATGCATAGGTCTTTGAGGAATATGTACATATATAGTATCTTACTACATACATATTGGTATGTACATACTAACTCTATAAGTCGTTATTTGACTTCAGTAACGAAATATAGTATATGGATAATCCATATCAAATATCTCCTTATTGAAAAACCATGTTCCTGACGTCAGACACGTCTGGCCGAAGAACTCATCCAAGATTTTTGGACTTCCAACGTTCTCACCAGATTTCGTAATCCTAGGACATTTCGTTCGTGAGTTATCGTGCGGACACATATATATATATATATATATATATATATATATATATATATAAATACATATATATATACATATATATATATATATATATATATATATATATATATATATATATATAAATTTTAGTGAAGGTTATTTTCGGGTTCTAGGGACCTCAAAACAAATTTCTGCCATAGTCCCGGGCTCAGGTCGCGTTATGACAGCGGCTGTAATAGCGTGTATCCATTCTGGAAACTCGCTAAAAAACCGTAAATAAAATGATAAAATGATGAAATTTGAGGCGAATTATAGGTTTTCGTAGTCATACTTTTCATTTTTATCAAAATTAGACATGTTGGACCACTAGAAGGAAAGACTTCCGTCGAATTAATCATATTACTAACAGGAATTTCGTAATTTTGTTTGCAAAAATGAAAAGTCCATACCCAAGTTACCCCAATTCAATTGAACACCCTAATTTAAATAATGTCTATAAAGTATAATTTAAGAAGAAATAAATTTTTTAATTTAATGACGTCATCAAGTTTAGTAAAGATTTTCAAAATCGTTCTTGTTATTTTTACCAAAATTAAACATTTTAAGTATTTCTAAGCGGAAACATTCTACGCACTTGATGGATCCGTCCCTTAAGAATTTCTAAGGTAGACGATCGTAGGTTTACCAGCTTTATTAAAAAGATGACAGTGTCTCAGCCAGATCAACATTTGTACGAATTATATTAATTATATAAGATAATAGGTAACTTCCAGGTTTAGAAACACTAAGAAAATTGGTAGACCCTAGGTGGTAAAAACCTTTTGAGAGTAAGACCTAAATTATTTTATGTTTAATCTGAAATAAAATTGTCATTACAAACTATTTATATTCCAGACTACATTCTAACGATAGAGAAATTTGATTCTATGGGCCCACCTAAGAAGATACCACGAATACCACGATAAACGTTATTCTTATCTCTTAATTTATATCGCCTTATTTCAGACAACAATTTTTCCACGATATTCCTTATAATATTAATTTTTGTAGGAAGTGAAAACAGTGTCGTGTGTGATGCGACAAGACGTGAAAGTTTTTTTTAAATAAAATAATTTATTAATTATAAAAATATGTTTAAGTTAAATAAATATATCAAAGTGGTGCTACAAGAAGCGATAACTACCAACCGGATAGACGAAACTCTTGACATTGATACGATAAATAAAAAAAAAAAATTAATGCAAAAATCGCTAAGATAACAGAATTCATTTTGACTGGTTTATCAACAAAACAGGTATTCGCATAATATAATAATTCTTCAAAGTATTAAAATATGTTAAATTCTTGCATTGATTTATTGATTAATAAAAACGGTTTATCAATAGTAGAAAAAAACCAGTCAAATGTGAGTCAAGCTCGTACAATTAGGGTTCTGTATAGTGAGCAGTCAAAAGATCTATTTAAACTATTTTTATTTATGTTTATTTAAATCTTATCCAAATTTACGAAGCTAGTTACGTTACAGCATTAAATTTTCTCAGGAAGATTGAAGTTAATAAGAGCACTTTTCCAAACCAAATTTCATATTATGTTTAGGTAGAATACAAATTTTCAAAATATTAGTGTACAAAAATCACAGTTTTGGGCACTCATTAACTGACTGACTAATAGATTATAAAATACCCCTGTCGCAGCGTCCTGCATAACATAGCGAATTTACGTTTATAAAAATTCTTTTTTCTCGGAAACCAGTTTACATAGAATGATGGTTTAAAAACTTTTTTTACGCAATTTTTCTTCCTCTTTCTAATGGTGTAAAAAAATGTCGGAAAAACTTTTGAATAAGTGGAAATTTTGGCGAAAAACTAATTTTTTTCACGAACAAAAACCATGTTCCGGGCATCGGACGTGTCTGGCTAACGAACTTGTCCAACGGTTTGGGGCTACCAAATTTCGTAAACCTAGGAAATTTCGTAAACCTAGGACGTTTGAGAGTTATCGTGCGGACACACATATACACACACATCACACACACACACACACACACATATATATATATATATATATATATATATATATCTATATATCTATATCTATATCTATATCTATCTATCTATCTATCTATATATATATATATATATATATATATATATATATAATTATATATATATATATATATATATATATATATATATATATATATATATTGGTTGATTTTCATTGACTTTTTATTTTACCAGTATTACTTTACCCTGGATTTTAGCGAATTTTCAGAATGGAATTCAGCTATTACAGCCACTGTCATGACGTGACTTAAGCTCGGGACTATGGCAGAAATTTGTTTTGAGGTCCCTAAAAAGCGGAAATAATATTCATTAAAATTTATTTAGAGTTGAATTCCGTGTGCATTACTGTGAGGTTGTTTCACGTAATTAATTGTTGCATAATATTTTATTTAAAATCCAAATAAATCATTTTCTAATTGTTGACTTTAAATTATTGATACTGTGTGTTAGTGCTTTAACCGTACTTTCTTACACATAGCCGTCGTCTGCTGACGATCGGCTATGTTAAAATATATTAAACTATCATTCATAATCAAGATTAAATATGAGTGAAGTGAACACCACCGGATCCCTCTCTGACTACAGGGTTGCATCCGAAAATCACGATCATGCTTACGTTACGCAAAATTCGTACTCAACCGTCGTAAAAAAATCGTTATATCCAACAAAGGACTTAGCTATTATATTAATGGCTACAGGCGACTTAAAACTTAAAGATTATATCATAGCCGTAGGATCTATTGTTGGACCAAAAAATATTACTCACGCTTCTCGAATTTCTAATGACAGAATCTGCATATTTTTGAATAACATAGATACATTAAATAAACTTACTGATAATTACACGTATTTAACAATCGACAACTATTCTGTACCACTGAGGAGGTACAACTCGCCAGCAAAACGTGTTATACTTTCAAACGTTATTCCCATTATTACTAACGAAGAAATCGAACGTTATCTGAAACTAGCAGGTCTGCATGTTGTCTCTCCTATTGTAAATTTAAAAGTAGAGAAAATCAACGACGATTATAGTCATATTTTAAGTTTTCGTCGTCAAGTGTACGTTGTACTTGGTGAAAATGCAACTTTGCCATCAACACTGGACATCACTCATAACAATGAACAGTTTCGTATATTTTTAGAAGTTTCGGAATTAACCTGCTTCAAATGCAAAAAACGCGGTCATACGGCTACACGGTGCAAGGCAGAAGGTATCGAACCAGAACAACCAACGGAACAACCACTACTCATGGAACACAATGAAAGTACTGGTAACCTTAATCAAACTGAAACCTATGAAAGTAGTTCTTCTCATCCAAATCCACACACTTCGAATAGTCCCCCGGAAGAAATTCCTCCCACTCCATCTACTAATCCAATAACAGCATTCAAGAGAACGCTAACTGAAACTGCAATAGCCGATAGCGAAAACACTCCAGCGTCTTCTGATTCTCAAAAAATAACTGCAAATAAAAAAACAAAAAGTAAAAAACAAAAATGGTCGAAAAACAAACTGGAAAAACAACAGAAGAATTATTGTTACCATTGAAAACTGTCATGGAATCAGAAAACAATCTAATTTTAAATTATAATGACCTTAATAACTTAATCAGTGAATTAAAGAACTCTAGAGATCCAATTCCTGTTGTCAAATCGTACACTAGCAATTTGCTGGAGCTCAGAAAGTTGCTCAAGAAGCTTTATATACATTTAGAAGACCGAGCTATTAAGTCTCGATTTACCAGGATAAACAACCAGTTAGCTAAATATCTGAATCTGAGTAGTTCCCAAGACGACAGTGAATATATAGGCAGTGATGAGGATAGTAAAACTAGTTATTAAATAAATAAGCCATCTTTTTCTATTTAACACACAATCTACTAAAGAAAAAGAAAAAAAGAACATCAATTTCAACATGAATATAATATCTTGGAACATAAATGGGTTCCGTTCAAGATATCCCGAATTTCAACAACTGATTTCTGAAACCAATCCATCTGTCATATGTCTACAGGAAACCAAACTGAATAACACCGTAAAATTGTCACTGAAAAACTATCAATGGATCAGAAACGATCTGCCCTACATCAACACCATATCTCATGGTGGAACCGCTATAGCAGTTCGTGATACAATTCCTTTTGAAAATTTAATTTTACAGAGTAACATTCAACATACATCTATTTCAATAAGGGTTCCGCAGAAATTGACGATTTGCTGTATTTACCTTCCACCTATTATTCAATTAGATAAATCTGAGTTAGTGAGTTTAATCAAACAAATTCCTAAACCTTTCATCATCACAGGTGATTTCAATTCTCATAATCCCTTATGGGGATCAAATAACACTGATCTTCGCGGAAAATTAATTGAAGAAATAATACTCGAAGAAGATCTTGCAATACTCAACACCGGTCAGGCTACCCATCTAAGTCTAACACATGGTACATTAACATGTATTGACCTCACCTTATGTTCACCATCCATCGTCTCTAAAATTCATTGGAATTGTTTTTGCAATTTATATGGTAGCGATCATTTTCCACAAATTATTCATCTTCTCGGTGGTACTCAAGAAGCACAACACAAATTTCCGTCATGGAAAATGAATCAAGCCAATTGGGAACTCTTTAAAAACGATTCCGAGCTCAGTATAGAAAACGAACATATTAATACAGAATCAACATACGAATATATCACGACGACTATTTATAACGCCGGATTAAAAAATATTCCAGTATCTGACAAACTTTTGAAAACAAAAAATGCTATTTGGTGGAATGAGGAATGTGCAAATGCGCTAAGAGAAAAAAAATATTATCTGGATTTAGTTAAAAAATCCCCCACAACTTCAAATTTAATCTGTCTCAAAAAAGCTAGAGCCAAATGCCGAAAAGTTATCAGAAGCAGCAGGAAAACCTCGTGGGAAAAATTTATTTTGTCCATTAATCAAAGTACATCAACATCCGCTTTTTGGAAAAGTATAAGGAAAATAACTAATTCTTATGGTTTGAATAGCATAAACTTTGTAGAATTAAATAATAATATTATTACAGATCAAAAAGTAATTGCTGAAGAATTTTCCACGCACTTCGCTGAATCATCTAGCAACAATCTTTTGAATGAAGCACAATTACAAACTAAAAGAAGTCTGGAAAATCTGTCATTAAGCAGTTTTTTAGTGGACAACGAAGCTGACTACAATTTACCTTTCACATTTCATGAACTTAAATCAGCCATAAACAACATGAGAAGATCTGCTCCTGGTCCCGATCAAATACATATAGATATGATTAAACACCTGTCCGATAATTCTCTTCATTCTATTTTACTATTCTTTAATCATCTGTGGAAAAATCAAGAATTTCCTTCTCCTTGGCGTTACAGTCATATATTACCGATCTTGAAAGAGAACAAACCCAAAACAAAGTTAGAAAACTATCGCCCAATTTCTTTAACTAATATCCTTTGCAAAATAATGGAGAAAATGGTATGTGAACGCTTAAAATGGATACTAGATAATAAAAGGATCATATGCAGACAACAATGCGGCTATAAAAAAAATAGATCCACTATTGACGCTTTAGCTGCACTCGAAAGCGAAATAAAAGAGGGTTTCGCACGTAAACAATACACGGTAGCCATCTTTTTAGATATGTCGAAAGCCTTCGATCAACTTTGGAGAACCTGCATCTTGCAAGCCCTGATTTCAATTAATGTGGGAGGAAGCCTTCTTGCCTTTATACGTAACTTTCTACAGAACAGATACTTCTCTGTGCGACTAGGATCCGTAATTTCATCCCAACAGACCCAAATTAATGGAACACCGCAAGGATCGATCCTCAGTCCGATATTATTCACACTTGCTATAAATGATGTCGTTGCTGTGGTTAAATGCCCGTCCAAAATCGTTTTATATGTGGATGATATGACAATCTATCAACGTGGCGACAATATTAAGAGAATTCAAAATGACTTGCAACAATCCATTAATAATCTAACAGAGTGGGCAGCATCGAAAGGCTTGCAGTTCAGTCCTTCTAAAACCAAATGCATGGTATTTACAAAATTAAGGAGACCCACTGATCCACCTAGACTCTCGATATATAACAAACCAATAGAAATAACAACTTCTCACAAATATCTAGGTATTACGTTCGATAGCTCATTGACGTGGAAACACCACATATCCAACTTGAAATTAAAATGTCAGAACACTATAAACGCTATGAAGTCATTATCAAACTCAAATTGGGGTGCTAGTAGAAAAACCCTTCTATTTCTTTATAAACAGCTAATTAGGTCTAAAATGGATTACGGTTGTCAAATATATGGTTCTGCAAGCCCACGTATTCTTCAACAGTTGGATAGAATTCAGCATCAAGCTCTTCGGTTGGCAACAGGAGCTTTTAAATCAAGTCCGGTCATCAGTCTCCTAAATGAAGTCAACGAAACCACACTAGAAGACAGAAGGCAGCAGCTAAGCTTAAAATATTTAGCAAAAGTAAAAATCAACACTGAAAATCTTGTAAACGACATAGTTACCCGACACGAAAATTTGAACGAATTATTTTACCAGAAAGCTGATAAGCTGCATCCATTGGCTATTCGATGTAATAAATACCTTAACAATATGGAATACGAAAACATAAAGCTAATCCAGTTAAAACCTCGCATCGTTCCATTTTGGAAATGTACCCGGCCTAACGTAGATCTAGTACTAGCTAATCAAAATAAAGCAGAAATCCATAATACCGTTTTACAGCAACAATTTCTCGAAACAGTTAATTGCAAGTACAATAATTATAAAATTTATTACACCGACGGTTCCAAATCTGTGGCGCATACTTCTTGTGCTGTGGTAACAAGTGGCTCTAAATCTTCGTATTTGTTACCTAAGGATACAACTGTCTATACGGCTGAACTTTTCGCAATAAAACTCGCCTTAGAAAAAATACAAAATGACCGTAACCCATTTAGTCTAATCTGCTCAGACTCTTTAAGTTCCTTGAAATCAATACAAGATATTTCAGGTAACCATCCCTTTACTGTTGATATTCACAATGTCCTTCATTACCTCCACGAAATTTCCTGTTCAGTTACATTTCTTTATGTACCTAGTCATGTAGGCATTGTGGGCAACGAACTGGCCGATAGCGTCGCACGGACATTAGTTAATCAACATGACTGCTCAAACTTGTCCATTACTATTCTTGATTTCTATACTACGATCAAATCTAAATTTTACTATAAGCGCGGACAACTTTGGAATTCGGTGCAAGAAAACAAACTACGGACTATCAAAACAAACCTTGGTTACTGGAAGACTTCGGAACGATACTCAAGAAGAGAAGAAATCAATCTTTGTAGGCTAAGAATTGGTCATACTGCTTACACACATATGCATCTCTTGAATAGGCAAGAAGTCCCGATCTGTACACAGTGTAACGTGCCCATCACAGTAAGCCATATTCTGACAGAGTGTTTAATCTACAGTGCAATACGCAATCGTATATTGGGTAGTGAAAATCAGCAAATTAGCTACTTATTAAGTGATGATGAACAAATAGTGGCAAAAGTGATTAACTTTTTAAAGACATGCTTAGTGTGGGACAAACTGTAAATTATAGTAAAAATTATTATCATCAATAATTGCATAGATATTTATATAATCTAATTACTTTTTCGAACTTCTAATTATGTATTTAAATTTAAATAACATATTTTTGTTTACCAAAACTTTATTATAATTATCTGTATCTGTTTGTAATACTGTATTGTTCAATGTTAGAATTATCGCATTTTGTTATTGTAAATTAATTTATAGTAGACGCTAAGGATCTTAGATATCGGGCGTCTATAAATAATATACAATAAAAAAAAAAAAAAAAAAAAAAAAATTTATTTATATATATATATATATATATATATATATATATATATATATATTTATATATATATAATTTATTTATATATATATATATATATATATTTATATATATAATTTATTTATATATATATATATATATATATATATATATATATATATATATATATATATATATATATATATATATATATATAAATAAATTTTAATGAATATTATTTCCGCTTTTTAGGGACCTCAAAACAAATTTCTGCCATAGTCCCGAGCTTAAGTCACGTCATGACAGTGGCTGTAATAGCTGAATTCCAATCTGAAAATTCGCTAAAATCCAGGGTAAAGTAATACTGGTAAAATAAAAAGTCAATGAAAATCAACCAATCTGGAAACTTATCAAAAAGAAATTTTTAAACTAGGCACTGGCAGAAAATTATTTCGAGATAATTCGATTAACATAAATTAAAAAAAATTGTTACCATGGTTATTAGACAGTTTTGTATATATACAAATTTTTAAATTATTACTGTTTTCCCTTGAAATTTAAATATTTTTTTTTCAGCAACTATTACACTGTCGCAATTTTCCTGTAATTTTTGATTGAATATCTACTAACCCTATAAAAATTAAAATTTTAGCCTTAGAAACTGCATCAAGCCTTAGAAAATCACTGCACCAAAAATTCTAAAAAAAATATTTTTTAACTCTTTATGGGCCATGAATAATTTGTACAATTCTGATTTTTGGTACATAGTTTAGAAATATCGTAAATATTGAAATTCTGTCATGTATTTACCAGGTATATGCGTGGAAATTGGTTTTTCCGTTCGTATCCATATGGCTACATTGGCCTTTATCTACAAATATTATATACAAATCTACAAATACTTTATATTCAACAAAAAAAGAATATTTATCTATTTCTGCAAAACAGTTTTATTCATTTACAAGCAGAAATAATATTACGATTTATTACTGATGAAATGAAATAAAATTTTCTTTGTTTTGGTGAGACGAAGTCGTGTATCACATTTTACACATTTTAATCTCGTGAATGATTTTTTACAATGTTATCATCGACATTTGTTGACCTAAACTAGCCAATGATCTATAAAATTATCTTTTTGTGACAATAAGCTGGATTACGAACGTTTGTGCCTCTTATTTAAATGAGATTCTTCAAAATCTGATTCTGACGCCAGCATTTCTGTGTCCTCATTATCTGACTCGAATAATCTGATACATCGGGTACATCTGGTGGTAAAATAGCCACATTACAAAGTTTACCATAAAATTTGCTATAGTGGGTATAACTGCACGTCAAATTTAGCATATCAAAATTAAATATATAATTAAACTATGTAGTAACATTTACAAAAAAATTTTTTAAAATGTATTAATCACCAAAAAATGTAATTATTTTAAACAGTTTGAGCAACCAGCCAAACAAGCTACTTCCATGACAGTTTTAGTGTATATTTTCGTTCAATAGTGAACAGCACTGTCCAATACGATATTAAATAATGTTTTTTTAATGTTTTTATGGACCATTTTATGTCTGTATTTTGGTTTAAATGTATAATTCTTAGTAATACAAGAAAAAATGACAATTTAAGTTCACGTAGCCATTTAGCTACCGTGGCCCATAAAGGGTTAAAATCTTTGGAAGTAGCTCTTTTAAATATTAAAAAATTTTTGAGGGGAGGCAAACTTACCCCCAATTTTAATTCCAAAAATTTTTTTTCTAATTGTTGATTGGTGATAATTATATACCTATGTGTGTCATCAAGACCTTATATCAAATATCAAATTCTTACGTTACATAGTTTTCGAAAAAAACATCTGTTTTAGAGGGACGAATGGACATGAAAGTGATTTTACAAGGTTTCCGTTTTTCTTTTTAAGGTACGGAACTCTAATAATACCTACAAGAAAAATTTACAAAAAAATTGACAATTTTGTCATAGCAACGGATTAAATGGCATCTAAAATTAAAATTGTGTACTACTCGTATTAGATTTTTTGGCATTTTTAATATGCATTAATATTTATTTTTTTATAACCTTTCACCAGATAATTAAGTGGACGCATTAATATTTCAAAAAAATTAAGTGAAATTTTTTTTGTTTTGAATAGTGTCTTCAAATAATTGATTGGACGCCTCAAACTAAATTTATGAAAGGAAGAATAACTTCTTCAAATTTTGTTTTAAAATAGCCTAAAGAATCTCTCTAATGAAATAAAATCTAATTTTTTTTGTATTTTAAACAACTTTTGAATTAAGCCACGGTCGGATCAGAACGATCATTCGTACCATTACCAGCAAGGGTTGTAAACATCATAGGGTTTTACTTCCGACAACTTTTCTTAAAAGTGTACCCATCTACTCCTAGAATTCAAAAAAAATTCGATTCTTTGTAACGTTTGAACGGAGTAGTTTTTTTCAATCCTTTATAAGTTACTGACCGAAACCCTTCCCTCTCAGCGGGACGGGAAAGTTTTGCAACTGCATGTTTAGTTTTTTTAAATTGCTTAGTGCTATACGATATTAATTGTTTTCTAAAATACCACCATAGGTGGCTTTTAATATCAAAATTTACATACATACATACATGCACATAAAAACCTATACATATAATAAAATTGTAACGAGACCATTTCTGTACATGGAATATTTTTTGAAAATTGTACTGGTACTGTAAATAGTTATCGATGTAGATACCAAAACAGCGACGTTTAGAATTTTTGTCTGTCTGTCTGTCAGTCTGTATGTTCACGAATCACGCAAAAACTATTAGATGGATTTTAATGAAATGTGGTGTGATGATAATTTATTACCTGGGTCAACATCTAAAATACTTTTTACTCCGGGAAAATTTCTCATTCCCACGGGAAAATAGAAAAACCATTTTGTGCATGTGCACGTATTACGCAAAAACTATTGGACGGATTTTGATGAAATTTGGTGTGGTGATAACGTATTACATGGGTCAACATTTAAGATACTTTTTACTCCGGGAAAATTGCTCATTCCCACGGGAAAATAGAAAATCCATTTTGAGCATGTGCATACATTACACAAAAATTATTATTCTTTGCAAGTTCTGTATAATTATTATTACACTTGCATACTTCTCATTGAGTTTATAACAATGCATTGCGCGAACGACGTCGCTGGTACGGCTAGTTATTTATAATATTATGTATGAATGTGTCCCAGTCCGCCTCAACAGTGACTTTGATACATTTTATCGATAAAATGTTTTCTTAATAAAACAGTCTCTCCTTGCGTATGTCTGTCTTGTGTTTTATATGCTGTAACGCGATCATAAATATTTTATTGCATTAAACTTGCATAACAGGAAAGAAAGTAACAACATACATACATACATTAAAATATTAACATGAATTTAATACGATCGTATTAAACCAATATGTATATCATGTTTCAGAAAAAATTGAACGATTGGAAAACGATTATAGTTTTTATCAAAGAGTGTTCATCACAGGTGTAAGTTTCACGACGATAAGATAAAAAGAACTGATAGTTTTGGTGATGGATATTTTTATTTAATTGTAATTAAAATTTTAAAAAAAAAATGCAAATTTCGAGATCAGCCTGGTGTGGGTGCTGGGAAATTTCCTGAGATAAGATTCCTTCTTTAAAATATTGCGGCTTTCTTTCTGGCACGCTAAAAATTTTCTTTCTTACCATAATCTGTCGTTTCAATGAACTAAGAATTGGAACGTGATTCTCCAAATATCGCCGTTTACAAAATGCATAACTTTATTACTGAAAAAAGGTTTTAATTGTAAGAAAATGTAGAAGTAATTTTTTTCTCCAAAATTGCTTCCCAGTTTACTAAAATCACTTTTGAAATATTAAAATTATCCCCCCCCCCCCAAATGAATATTTTTATGTGCACTTTATATTTTACAATTTCCTAAACAATTTTGGTTTCGTGTCTGTCACGAAATTTTATATAAGATGCACCTTAAGCACAAAGTAGCAATGTATATTTTGTTGTATTTAATTCTTTTCAACCCAGTCATGTCTGTTTATATTGAAACGTTTAAAGTTAAGACAAATTCTTTTTTCTGCAATCACAGTGGGAAGTAGGCTTTTTTTTGCGTTCTGTGAAGAAAGCGTAAAATGTTTAGTTGCCGAGCGACAAAGTACTACTTTTCGCCTTAAAGCGAATAGTAATACAATGTTGCTTGTTCAACGTATATTTAATTACAAATCGGGTAGGCGTTGTTTATATTTTCTATGGCAACAAATAAACAGATAAATGAACAGATTCCAAATTCATTATTATTTTTAACGTGATCTAGTGAAATATTAATTTAATTAAATTTCAAAATAACTACAAACATTAATTAAAAATAATAAATAACTATAATAATTTAATAAATAATAAGAATAAAAAATTTAAAAAAATCTATACATATCTGATGGAAATAAGCAAAAGTGACAGTGATTTCTCAAGTACACCTCCAGATATTTCTGAAGCTGCAAAAATTATAACATTAAAGTAAATATTAACGTCCATTATTATTATTTTTTCAAGTATCTTTTAAATTAAAACTACAATTTATAAGATTGTAGAAAAAATTCTGTGTGCAATTCGAGCACGAAATGACATTGCCGCTTTCATGAGAATAACCCGCTCATACAGAAATGACTATTGTATATTAAATGACCAATTTTGTTTCTAACAAAATAATAAACTTTTACATATATTTTTGAATCTTATTTTACGCAATACATTTTGAAATACGAGTATTATCGTCGAAAGACTTGTAGCACAATCAGTACAAGATAATAATTTGTTATTTTCAAAATATCCTCCATATTGTCGTATCGTATTATCGGTAGTAGAGTTTGTTTCTTCCCAGCGTTCCTATCATATTATGTTGAATTGTAAAGAGTTAATTTAGATTTATTATTAAAAATATTTTTCATGCAGGACAAAAAGGTTCATAATAGTACTTCTATTATTGGTACTTTTATTTCGTTCAAGTCTTTTTGAAACGTGATATACCTCTACCACTGCCTGATTTATTTTTGAAAAAGAAAAAAATCAAAATTTCATTCTGATTTTTAATCAACAATAATGCAAACACAATGTATGCAAACACACTTTTTATGTAGGTAGGTGCTACATGTTTTTAAAATGTTTTTATGTTTTTTTTTAATCGCAACATTCATCTAAATTTCATTATGTATTATTATTATTTTCGCTGGTTTTTTTAATTATTCTTGCGTAAAAAAATTTACATGTTTTATATTTGGTAATTTTTATGATATTTTTGAGATATGTGGCACTCGACAGAATACAAAATATGTGTAAATCAACAAGTATTAAGTAATAATATAAAAACTTTTTCAATTAAAGGTGTTTGCCTACTAATGTGAGAATAAGCTTTTTTAGGACTCCGAAGAACAAATCTCGGAATCCTTAGGCCCGATTTACATTAACGCTCTGCTCTCACTCCGATATCACTCGGCTCCAGGTTCGATAAAATATTCTTACACACTAAACAATAAGTGTATTCATATCATCGCTCTGATATCGGTCCGATATCAGTTACGGTTCTCTCTCGCTCCAAAGTCATTCCAATATCAATACCACTCAGGTAATATTTTATCGGAGCTATATCAGACTTGTTATGGCTTGTATCTATAGTGTAAACACTTTTTTGATTCCACTCCACTCCGCTTGCATTCAGTTGTTATGAAAAGATATTTGTATCGAACTGAGACCGAACTGGGAGTGTACCCAGAGCAGCATTATAATGTCAATAGAGAACGAATAGGTACCAGCGTGATATTAGCACTGTAATGTGAACACAACAAGATTACATCGAATCGGGAGCGTAGTGATATCGGAGTGAGAGCAGAGCGTTAATGTAAATCGGGCCTAAATCGGGCCTTAATTGGAGTTTTTTCGGACTAGGAAGTACGAAGGATTTTTTTTTAGATACCACATCGTTAGAAAGGGTTCGTAAAATAAAGCTGAGGTTCCCTTTACTGTTTTTCAATTTTAAGCTCCGTTTACGAAATATTGAGCTTCAAAGGCTATATTCTGAGAACTATTCTGACAATGAGTTGCTTCGATTCCATTGATTTTCATCTATTGAGGTTGATGAATCGACAGAAATTAGAATTTCGATCAAAAATCGTCAAAAATTAGTTAAGAATTAGGAGGACCCAGTAGCGGGTTCGAGATCACCTTTTTGTAAAAAGCTCTATTAAGAAATTTCATTGTGATTGCAATAAAGGTCTATGTTAACCATAAATATAGAACGAAATTTCAAAAAAAAAATGTTTAATGACTTTTTGAAACGAATTTTAATTTTTGACATTTGTGTGATTTTATCTACCTAATTTTTTTCAGTTGGCATTTATTAATTAATAATAACTTACTAAAATAAATTACACCGTTTATTTCAAATTTAAAAAAAAATTTAAGTGATTTTTTAAGTCAATTAAATTTAATAAATAAATTCTTAAAATTACTTTAAAATTAAAGAAATATTTAACGAGTAATTAATATAATTGAACGAGTACATTATATCAACATTTATTGCAAATAATGTTGATTATAAAGTATAAATTTTGAGTTTTAATCGCCGATAATGAATTTTTTGATATTTTAATTGGCATATAAAATACATAATCAAACAAAAAAGAAACTTTTTACTACTTTGGAAATACTTATTCACCTATAAAATATTTTTTAATGTGTTTCAGTTTTAAAAAAATGTCAAGTGCGTGTTGAACGTGTATTAAGTTAGGATTCCTTAATGGTTAGAGTTTTTCATAGTTTTCGGTGTAAAATATAGAACATTTAAGTACGTTTTTTATCGTTTATCGAAAAATAAATGTAATTGTACATTTGACAAAAACCTCAGTTTAACTTCTCCATAAGTGTTGCAGTAGGAAACACAAATTTTGAAGGGGAACTATTTCTGGAGTTATTTACCAAAACTTAAAAAATTTGTTCATTTTCATGTTTCCTAATACTGGAATGTATCTCGATGCAAAATTTTGTTTATTGAGAAACCTTTTCTCAACTGTAAATTATTATACTTTTTGGATTTTCGAAAATTACCGATACAATTTAGCCGAAATAATTGAGTGTTTAACAAGTGCGAGTATTTGTATTTTTGCAGTCTTTTGCGATTAACAGTTTAAAAGTTACGAAAGGGGGCGGGGAACAATTCGCCACTTTGGAGTTCAGTATTTCACAAATGGGGCTTAAAAAATTAAAATGGCAAAAAGAACCTCAACTTCATTTTACGAGTCCTTTCTAACCCCATTCGGTGTAGTACCTATAAAAAATTTTCATACCCACATTCCAAATCAAAAAAGTAGGTACCTAAAAAATTAAGAACAATATTTTTTTTCTATATATAAATTGAGATTTACACCTATAATATACAGGGTGTCAGAGAAATAAGATTTAACCTTTTGAGGGGTGACTCATAGCACCCTGTAGACACTAAAACCGCAGGAATTTTTTCGGAGTTAACAGTCGCGTCACCCCTCAAAAGGATAGGAGTTATTTCTCTTACACCCTGTATATATATATATATATATATATATATATATATATATATATATATATATATATATATATATATATTTTCCTGCGGTTTTAGTGTCTACAGGGTGCTATGACTCACCCCTCAAAAGGATGATACTTATTTCTCTGACACCCTGTATACATATAAAATTTAATTTTCATAGGTCAGAAAATGTTGGAATTATGGGTGTGTGACAGACGGTAGGTACACGACCGTACACGGAGAAAAAATTCCTATAAAAATTACTGTGCTCATAATACAATCGACGTGTAACAGGCGAACATATCCAATTTTACCGTACAAAAATTGGATATGTTCGCCTGTTACACGTCGATTGTAGTATGAGCACTGTAATTTTTATAGGAATTTTCTCTCCGTGTATAAAGGTTCCGATATTATTCTTCAGAACCCTAAAAAGTAATTAAAGAAAAAAGCTGAAATTAATAAATCTGGAATTAATAAGGTTGCTTCACACTTTTTGAATGCACAGTAAACTGACATATTTAATATTAAAATCAATTATTAATAAAATAATAATGCTCATTAATAATAAATATTAGTATTTATTAATAAGTAGAACGGATGAGCGTCCGTGCGTCTGTCTACCTAGAGGTATTAAAATTTTTTTGCACACTTAAAATACATTCAATAACACTGCAAAATTAATTATGTAAAAATATTCAATTATTTTAGCGTGTAAAATTTCTGTTACGCACCTTCTGCACGCTTTATAAAAAATTACACGTGTAATTCAAAAATGTTAATTTGTGTGAAACACATACAATCTATATTTAAAACGACAATAGTCTAACTGGTAAGAACACATTTTGCAGGGAATTAAGAAAAAATTTTTCACAGTTTAGGAGTCTATTTGTAGGAAAAAACTATCGAGAGTTGCTCTCTCGAGAGTCGTGATTAGAAATGAACATATAAGTGATAGTACTATCGGAGAATTTATTCAAAATCTTTCGGATACTTACTCTCTTGGAGCATAAACTCACAAACATTTTCTAAAATTATATTCATATTTGAATGTTTAACATTAGAAGTCCAATGTAAGATGCATAATTTCGGAAATCAACAGAAATCACTTTTTAAACAATTGTTTCTTTTTTGTAGCGTAAATGCAGCAAATTTTTCTCTGTCAGTTTTTTTTTTTCTTTGGTGATTTTAGTAAACAAAAGTTATCCTCTTAAGGGACTATTCAGGATTAGAAGCCAAAAAGAAATCTTATATGCAATCTTTGAAATCTTTTACATATTATCAGGCATTATTTTATTTTCCTTTTGACCGATGCCGATGCATTTTATACGTGGTGTTAAAGTCGACGCTTAAAAAAAAAAACACTTTTTCTGCGGTGCACAGCATACAGCTTCAGCGAGTGGTTCGAAATTAGAAAATTAAACAGGGTTTTGTACAAAACAAATTTTCTGCCTCACTACTAAAACTACACCACCAACTACAAGAAAAAAAGTTTTTTTTTTGCTTTTTTTGTCGGTAAAAAGGGTTGAAATTTACAGAGGATTAATATTTTTTAGGTTTGGTAATCCAGAAAAATTGTAACGCTTCCAGTGTGCCCTTATACGTTATTATTAACAAAAAACTACAGGCTGCAGCTTGTGTGCCGTTTTTGAGTAAAACACGTTTGAATTTTCATATCTTATATTTTGTTAATGTATATATTTTATATATGTATATAGCTCAAATCAACTTAAACTGGTCTCACGTCGTTAAATAAATGAAATGAATGAAGTAAAATTAGACATCTCTAGTTTTTTGTCTTTTTTTCATTTTATTATTTTTATATTAGAGTAACTATATTAATTTAAGATTGTCCGTCTAATTTTGCTTCATTTGTAAATGACGCCAGACTAATTTAAATTGATTTGACGTACATATAATTCGACAAGTGTTTAATATTGCATTAAAAAATTTTAACTGTTTTTAAAATTATGATTTCTTTTTCTGTAACCCTGAATCACCGCTCTTCTTCCTACAGGTGGGAGGTGTTGTCAGCCCATGCACTGATTCCTAGTGGATTATTGTACAATAACCCCGTTTATTCATTAGTGATGCGTAAGACACCCGCTTCTTTGATGAAGTCAGTTAGGACCCTTACGGGATCCCAATGAATAGTCTCAAACTCTGTACCCAAACCCAGTGTTGAGTGCCTAATGCGAGCCAATGCCTCGCATTCAAATAGAATGTGGTGGACCGTTTCATCTTCCAACCCACATTTCCTGCATATTGGTTCTTCTTGAATCACCTTTAATCAAAATTTGATATTTGACTATCGCTTGTTATAACTCAGCTCGGTTTTGAGAGCACTGTCGGTCGCGGAGCTTTCTGTGGAGAGTGAAAGTTATTAAAAGTGCTCTCAAGTGACTCTCAGAGTGCTCTGCAAGCTACTCTCAGATGGACACGTAGCCTTAGTGCGTTACTTTAACACATTTACATTTTTAGTGCAGTCAGTAGAGGTTTTATCTTACATACCAAATGTGAAAATAATGAATTATTAAAAGATTATGCAACTACAAATATGTATTTTCTAAGTCAAACAAATTGCTTTAGATATTGGCCATTGCTATATTTTTAATCAGTTAATTAATTAAATTTCATAGTTTAATTGATTTATTTGACAACCAGCAATTAAAATGATCATCGAAAATATTTAAACGTTTGGTAAATTTAATAATTCTTAGACTACAATTTTCAAGCCATTCAATGAAAAGTGGGTTATGTATGTATTAATTCAGGATTAAACCAGAAGAGAAAGTTTGTTTGTGACCTTAGTCGTTTCCTTTTTTCAATTTTAAATACACAATTCGATTATGATGATGTTGTCTTGTTCAAACCGAGAAAAATAAGTATTGAGTTACATACGTTTTTTTATGAATTTATTTTATGAATAATAAAACAAAAAGAAGGAGGTATACGTAATACAAAAGAAAAGGGAGTAATTCAACGGAAGCATGTATTACGTTTTAACATTTTTACAATTCGTTGGAATTTAGGTTAAAATATTGGTGTCTTTTACATTTTTCCTTTTAATATGTAAGCATTTTGAGTATTTCAATATGTCATAACTAAATATTTCCAAAAAAAAATCTGATATCAAAATTATTAATTTTTTTATTATGAATTAATTAGAATATCAATTTCAAATTTATGCAAAAATTTCAAAAATTTGCTTCCTTTTACATCACGTTGACCGCCAAACTGTTTTGAATTTTAGTAATTCTTTTTTTATTTCAAGTAGTCCTGGAATTTCAAACAGTAAACTTTCTTATTTTATTTTATTAGAAGCAAAAAAAGTAATACAATGTATAACAAAACATAATGAAAGAGACAAAAAACAACAAAAACAAAACATAAAATGCAAAGATATCAAAGTAGCTCCTTTTGCGCGTTAACATCAACAGGTCAAATAGTATTTTTAGAATATTATATAATATAACATATCCTTTTTGTATGCGATGGATCGGAATCGCATAAAAAATCGCACAGAACAGAAATATTCAAAACTTCATAAATAGCTATAAGAAGTCTAGTAGTTTACATATTGTAAAAAAAAAAACTTTTTATGCAGTGGATCGGAAACTGCATAAAAAAAGTTTCATACAAAATACATAGCTCAAAATGCTCAAAACCTCACGATTTCCTTAAAAAAAAATGTTTTTTTCTTTTTTTTTAAACAAGGTAAAGCATTAGTTTCCATATTTTTTTATTTCATAACTTATGAAGTTATGATGCAATAATTTAGGTAGAGGAGAGGCAGACAAAATGGAAAGAGAAGGCAAGATGGAATTTCGAGATTATTCTATCTTATAATCTGATAATTGTAAATATTTTTGTTCGTAATGAAAATTCACACAAAAATACCCCGATGTCTCTAAAATGGTGTAAATACATGTAGTCGTTTTTGTTCAATTGCGTGATATAATAAAAATGTCAATTTGAAATAAGTTTTAGTCTTTTTTACAAAAAATAGTATTTTATTAATATCAAAAATTTTTGTTATGCTAAAATAATCAGTTTCTTAAAAATAAGTCTTGCTCTTATAAATTTCAAAATATCAAAAACACTTTTGTTTTTTAAATTAAAACTTGAGGGTTAAGCGTTTCGGGCAAAATGGAAACAATGAATTGCAGCTAAGAGGGAAATTAATGTTTCCGCTAATATCGATACAGTGCAATATGTGCACGCAAAATTATACACTGACTCTTCAAGCAGAATCATTATTTGTGGCCATTAGAAGGTATCATATTTTAAAAAATAAACAATAATTATGAAAATATTTTTAAAAAAATATTGTTTTTAAATTAAAAATACAGCATAGTTGAATCTATAACTTATCCTTTTTGAAGTATAATATATTTGGATCTGTGATCAAAATTTATACATAAAAAAGCTTCGTTTGTTGAATTGACTGAAAAAATGTAAATAATTGTTAATCTATTTTTGTGTTTTATGTATACTCTATTTTGTCCAACGTCAAGTTCCATCTTACCTTCACATAGCGGGCAAGATGGGAAAAATGCAATTTTTTTTAAAAATGGCCGTTTAACCCCAATACCGTATTGTTTGCGTGATTTTTTTATGGTATTTTAATCAAAAAATAACCAAATTTTAGATCGAACTTATAAAATTTTTGCTAACATGTAATTTTTGCCTTCTGTTCTTGTAAAAGTTAAAACGTTTCCAACTTGCCTGCTTCTCCCCTATATTCTTATGCAATGTACTGATTAATAAACAGGCATTATAAAAACAGGCTTATTATGTAATGGGCATTTGAACGAGCATTTAAAAAAAAAAAATCAAAAATGTCGCATAAAAAGTCACCAAAAAAATCGTACAAAAAAAAAAACCGCACAAAAACAGTTTTTGCTGTAACTGAGTGATTTTTTCGGACACGCTGTACGTTTCCAAATACATAAATTACATTTAAATCACATACAATTATATTAGAACAATTTAATTAATTGTAATGACCAGTTTACCAAATTGTATGTGATATTTTTTTTTTAAATAAATTTTTAACACTTTTTAAATATCATTATCATAAATTATTTCTAAAATTTCTACATTACTATTTTTTATATTTGACATTTTTATTTACCAAATTAGTCTAATTTAATTATATTTTAAATATATTTTTTGTTTATGTAATATTCATGTTTCATATTAGCAAAATGTGTTCCATACCAAAATCTTAAAATATTTAGGTCAAATATTAAATTTTACAAAAAAAAAAAAAATATAATTTTTTTATAATTTATAATAATTTACGGCTTTAGTAAGTTAATTTAATAGAAATTAAACTCATTTTGAATAAAAATTGTTAGTTTATGCTCTAATTTTTTACCAAGAATATAATTTTTAATAAATTAGTTTCTTAAAAAATTAAAATTATTCAATAATTCATTCAAATTCTATATTCGCAAATTTACATAATTTTTATGAATTTAATTCAAATCATTTAGAGTATTAAAAAATATTAATTTATTAATTATGTCATATTACCACTTGAAAAATTACCAATCAATTAATTAATCACTCTGATAATTAATATTGCATTTAAGAATGATATCTACAATTAATCACTAATCACAATAAGACTATTTAGGTACATATAAATTCAGCGTTAAGTATGCTAGTTAAGTATAATGTATTAAAAAAAAAATTGTATAATTTTTTTTAAATTTCGATAAAATATATTTGAGAGTATTTAAAAAAAATGTCTACCATGGGAATATCTATAATGAAAATTAATTTTAATAAATCATGGTTAATATTAATTATTTATATTAACTGAAATTTAGGTTAAAATTGTTCAATAATTGAAATGCGTTATTTTTTTTTTTGTATGTATATTTCGTTTTTTTTTAACCTTTTATATGATAAATGACTGCTTTTTTTTTATTTTAATTTTTGTAACAAATACATATCTTGAATTGGCATTAAATTTTATTTGAAATTATTATTGTCACAGTTATATTAATCGGTGGCTTTTCCATTCCATTTTACACAAATCAATTTTACACAAATCTAGAATAGTATGTTGTACAATAAGTGGGAAAAGTGGCTTATTTTTCACGAATTTGTTGCGCGAGCCCGCACGATGAGTGCAACAATTCATATGAGTGAGAAATAAGCTTTTCCCACGTATTTTACACTATACTTCTTCTGTTACCATATTTTTTTCATAAAATTTACATTAATATTTATTTCGAGAAATAGTAAAATTTTTTTATTAATTTATGCTAGGTGTAAGATGTTCAAATTTTTGCCAATACATACTTGAAAACTATGGAAACAATAATCAATAACCAACCTTATATATGTGTATTTTCGGAATTATTTATTTAGTTTTTAAGTACAAAATAGTAGATATATTGTTATTAAATCAACGAAACAGCCCACTTTTTTATTTTAGTAAACCGTGAGATATTATTTCTCACGGCTGTTCTCGCACGCTGTGAGCAATTGTTAATTTTTACATATAATTACCCACGCGTTATATGCGGGCAATCGACAATCCCGCACGAGTTGCACACACCTACTATTTTATTACGAATTTCACTTATTATTTTCTATTATTATTATTATTTTTTATTATCTACTTTTTAAAATAAAATTTTTAAGTGTTTGTCTTTTTTTCTGAATTAAATATTGTTTAAATTATTTTGTTAGTGGTTTTTATAGAAATAATTATGAAATATTTATTAAATGAAAAATCAAGAGGCGGCTTTGCGTGTTTTGATTAAATTTTGCGTGTTTTATTGTCAATTTGCGGGTGGGAAGTAAACTTTCCGCACGCAAAAAAGCAATTGAAATACGCTTAAGCCATGCAGGAAGAGTGCAGTGGCTTAATGCAGTGGAAGAGAACAGCTATTTTCTGTACTAAAATATGTGTGCGCCAAGTTAGTGTTTTCCCTGCATGAGTAATAAAAAATAATTATTTTCGGGATTGTTTAACTGAATAATATAAGAAAGTGTTACTTTCGCTACTGTAAATTGATTAAGAAGAAAAAATGAAAAATAATATTTGAAAGTCGGTACGATCAATGTGTACCAAATAAAGTTTGCCAGCGTAAACTGCCCCTTTTAACAGTGTATTGAATAGGTTAAATCAACAAACACATAAATTTTTTTTCTTTGTACAAATGATGAAATACAATTAAAATTAAATCGAAACAAAAATTGAACATACGCAATATTCATTAATTTTATTATATTGCACAATAATTATTTATTATAGATCTATGCGACTATGCCTCTAAGTATTGACATCAATAAAATATATATGTTTAAATTGACACCAATGTGTACATATGTATAATATCAGACAATTTTTTTGATATTAAAATAATTAAAATACACCTGTAGGATTTTTATGGGTGGGTCCAAAATTATATTGTATACTATATTATGTCTTAATCGAAACCATTTAGACACCATTTAAATAATATATTTAATTACATTGCAAATTTCTATTCGGTCTGTCAAAAATGGAAAAATAAAAATTTGAAATGAAATTGCATATATGTATTGTGCACTAAATACCTATAAATTTTTTCAATTAAATGATATCACATGACTTGAGTAATCATAAATCAAGAATTATTAAATTATTAAGATATTTGATATTTAAAATTATGGTATTAAAATATTTTTTGGATTTTGCGCGGAAATAATAATTATACATATATAGACATTAAATTATGTAAACGTCAGTTTCTGGAATTTTTGATAAGGATTTCAAGCGGTTGGAATCGTTTCAAAACACCGCTCAGGACAGCGATTCTTGAAAAGTGAAATGAAGTGGAATGGAATGAAATGAAATAGCTGAGAACAGAACCAAAGGAAATATATTTTTGTAAGTTGGTAGGTATACATTACTGTGATAAGGGGTACTCTATCGACGAAATTGATTACTAATAAGAAGAGGTATTATTTACGGTACATAGTTTTCATTTCCGGTTACATATTATGTGGAATTTAAAAAAAAAAGTTACAAACATTCATCATTTTATTCCCATATCTTTCGTCCATTCCATTTGCGTTCGTTATGATTTTTGAGTAGCTAGTTGTGCTTTATATTAACTGTTTTTCTTGTATTTATTAATTTTATTAATTTTTTTTTTTATTTAAATTATATATTTTCCTTTTTAATAGTAGTTAATAGTAGAAATAAAATTTCGACATAACCTTGTGTTGTAGTATTAGCGTTTGTTTTGGTCTATTTAGTAATTTTATTTAGTTTTTCATTAATTAATTTTAAAATTCTCTCCTCCACCGGATTCAGCTCGATCTAGCATTCTCCTCCTCCGGTTTGATTTTGCTGTTTAAAATATGTAACCGGAAATTAAATAAATAATACCTCCTCTTATTAGTAATCAATTTCGTCGATAGAGTACCTATTATCACAATAATGTATACCTACCAACTTATAAAATATATATTTCCTTTATAATATTAATAGATTTGAGCGTTACTTTATGGTATTTCATATTTGTAAATAATAAACAAATATTTTCCTTTGCAAAATACCAGTTTTATTTTTGAAACTGTGACAATATTGTTTCGAACCGTTAGTTCATTTTCAAATAGAATAAAATTTATATTCAATACATGCGCTTATATACTAATTTTTATCTACCTATACTTATGAAGGGGAGTGGTATATGGTGTGGAAGTAGAAAGGGCGGGGGTAGTGGGAGAATCCGAAAAACAAGAAAAACAAGATTACATTACATGTGACAAATGCGATCAAACACGTGACAAAAGATTGAAATTGATAAACAAACAATATTACAGAATACACAATTTTAAAAGTTTAATTAAATTATAATATTGAAAATAAAGTTGAACTGTAGATATCGGTGTAGTCATTTAAAAGGTGATCAGAGTTATGTTTATTTATTTCTATTGCTTCTAGGATTGTTAACTTCTGTCCTTTGTTTGCCTCGTGTAGCATGGTAATTTCCCGTTCTGGTGTGTGTCCGGTGGCAATTAAATGCCTCGCAAAAGCAGAGTCGGATTTCTTATTCCTATCGGATCTGAAATGCTCTGCTCTCCGGGTTTCAAAGTTTCTGCCAGTTTGACCGATATAAAAACTATTACAGTCTTGGCAGTTTAATTTGTAGATACCCGATTTTTTAAGTTTATCAATTTTTGTTTTATTGTTATATATTAAGTTTCCTAGATTAAAGCCTGATTTAAATGCTATATTTATGTTTGATTTTTCTAGAATTTTTTTGATTTTATCCGATATATTACCAAAATATGTCATAGTTTTAAAGTTGGTTTTTAGTTCTGGTTTAACGGAGCGGTAAATTTCTTTTAAAATTTGTTTAAATTCTTTCTTAGCTATTAATTTATCGATTAAGTTTGAATTATATCCGTTATTATTTGCAATTATTTTTATATTATTTATTTTCTTTTCAAAAATTTCTTTCGACAAAGGTATATTAAACGCTCGGTGGATCATGGAATTATAGGCTGCGATTTTATGTTGATACGGACTTATTGAATCATTTGGAATTGTAATGCCAGAGTAAGATGGTTTTCTATATATGTTGAAATCAAGCTTATTGTTAGTTTTGGTTATAGTTAAATCTAAAAAGTTTATGTTATTGTTTTTTTCTACCTCTAAGTCAATAAATTCGTTAAACCCAAAAATTCAATTTGACTTAGAGGTAGAAAAAAAAATTAGTGTTAAGCTTTTAAATTAAATAGAGCAATTTGAAAAGCAATTTAATTTTAATGAAATTGTATAAAAAACATTATTTTTCGAGATTTTGATGGCCAATTAATTAATTTCTGACGGAACAATTACTGAAGAAGTAATTTCGGAGCAATTTAGCCATAAAAAAATTCAAATATTTTTCAACCTCCAGCACTAACTTCTTTCCGATAAATACGTTTTATTTCCAAAATGATAAAAAAAGATAAAAAATTAATCAAAATATCTATAACTATATTGATATGTAGAATAAGTCTCACCAGGGCCGGCGAGAGTGATGTCGGGCCCCCGAGCAGACGAAAATTTCCGTTCGATACATTTTTTCATTTTTACACCAAAAATAGGTTGGCTAGCAAAAAAAAAAAAAAACTCGACGCCCTTTTCCCAGGTCCCCTTCTTGGCGTCTCATATTTTCCTCAAAATATGAGACGCCTTCCGAACTCCGTTTACTTTTACGGGCTAGCAAATCTCCTCCCATATTCCCCGGGCCCGTAATCACGCCTCCGGGCCCCCGGGCAATTGCCCCACCTGCCCTACCCTCTCGCCGGCCGTGAGTCTCACTACAATGTTTTTCGGTTATAGCGGCCAAATTGTAAATCCTTTTATTGCTTTCATTGTTGTTATAATCGAAATTTACTGTTTATATCGTCTGACCATATACCGGGGTTCCATTAGGATGTATATATACGATTTACATGTTAATTTTTAATATTGGATTCCCATAAGGAAAAAGTTACGTCACAAGAGTGCTCTGAACAAACTAATAATACTAATTTAATATTATAACTACTGTTACTTTAGCTTTAACAATAATATTGCAGTAAAATAAAGAAATGAATGTCGCAATTTTCAAGCAATTCACATTTTTACATAATAAATATTTGTGTCATCGGCTGCAAATTCAAAAAGGCATTTTTTTATTTTCTTAAAAATAAATATTAAAATAATAAAAATACCAAAAATATATTCTGTTGAATAAATAGTGCAGATAAGTCGGTGGAAAAAAATTATTTTATAAAAGAAAATTACCAAAAATAGGACTATGTTTATCCAAAGCACTTTTGTGACATAACTTTTTCCTTATGGGAATCCAATGTTAAAAATTAACATGTAAATCGTATGTATACATCCGGCCGGGACACCCAGTATAATAATTACAATTAAATAAATTAACAGAAGGATAAATAAAATACAAAATAAAAAATACTTATTATTATTAATGTTTATAATAAAATAATATATCCAACATTTAACTTATGTAAGCGAATATCAGATATTCACGCAACTATTTGTACAGTATTATATTTATTTAAATTTTTTAATTGCCCTAAAGCCGTATCAATATTATGAAACGATTGTGGCAATCACCATCCAAAAAGTGCCATACGTTAACTTTATTATACAGAGGCAACCGTGATAATCAATTCATGTACGATGACGAAAAACTTGTTCCAACAAATTATCGGCGATCAAATTGTATGATATCTTTTTACATTAATCTTTTATGTTAGAATATTTTGTAAAAATTTTGAATACATTAGATTACATACACAACTATAAATATTATGATTTGTAGTAATTTCAAACTGTTAAATCATAATTACTATAAAGTATAGTGAAAGAAACATTATAAAAATCTTAATACTCTATAAATTTCTTGTGGTATAGAATGTATTTTTAATCATCCGTATCCACGGATGGATTAATTTATTTTGGGGCCCTAGATATTTTCTTCTTACCAGCCCCTCTACCCCTCCCACAATATATCGAGCAAACAAAGAATATACGACAATAAATAGAATAAAGTTAAAGAATGTGGGTAACTAAAACAAATTTCAGATATTGATTCAAATATTTAAAATAGACCGTACCCTTCAAAAAACTGAGCCCTAACCATTTGCCTCATTAAGTAGTCGAAAAAACGACATTTCATGTTACACATGACCTAATATTATTCAAATTAATGGTGGAAATGATTGATCCAGGCTTCAAGAATTTTATTCAGAGTTAATGAATTGCTTTTAAACATTTCTCTAATAATTAAAAAGCGTTGATGTTTATCTGAACTACTTACATGATCGGCTAAGTGGTCGGAAAACGACATTTCCTATTTCATTACCTAATGTTATTCCAATTAGTGGTGGAAATGATTTCAGGCTACAAGAATTCTACCTAGACTTAAAGAATTGCTTTTGAACATTTTTCTAATACTTAAAAAGTGTTGACAGGGCGGATTAACCCACTCTGGGGCTCTAAACATTTTCATCTTATCCTATCGCCTTCCGTCCACAAGATATAGAGCACAAAAAAAAAAATACAAAACAATAAATAAAACAAAACTGAAGAATGTGAAAAACTATTGATTCAACAAATATTGATACAAGCATTCAAAATAGAAAAAATTGGGCCCTAGCCATTTGTCACATTTGTCTATGTGCTGATGCTTAACAATAAGTTAAAAGACAATATAAGAGGGCAAACAATCGCAAAATAGCAGCAAGGCCGTATTTACCTCTGTGGAGGCCCCGGGACACTTCCAATGTGATGACCCCTGAATACTTTACATGTGAATGCCTCCTTGGAGAATTCCCAAAACATTTCAAATTTTTCTAAAAAAAAGGTTGACAATCAAAAAGAAAAAAAAGAAAATAAATAAATTAAAAAAACAAAACAAAAAAGCACTTATACTTTGAATTCAATTCCTTAATTTTGAGATTTTATTTAATTTTGTGGAGGCCTCTATTGTGTGGGGGCTCCGGGATACGTGCCCCAAGTACCTTTATGTAAATCCGGCACTGGATAGGAGCCACTATGATATAAAAATTATTTTAGTAGTCAGATAAAATATGGAAGCTTCAAGAACGGGTAAGTATACCTCACCAGTGAGGAGTACCAATTGTTTTAAATTCAGTCGTTACTAACATTAATACATAAAACACTTTACTTTGCAAACAATGCAGTCATAGGAGTCATTCAGTCAAACACTTCAGAGTTTCCAAAATAAGAGTGGTGTTTTTTCCAAAGTAGTGTTTTATTGATACAATAGCAAATATGGTAAATTGTTTTACCATAAAGTAACGCTCAAATATATTAAATTTAACAAACATTCGAATCACAATCACGTGATTAAAATTTGAATAATTACGGCGAAGTAATTTTTTTTAAATTCGATACTATAACAAGCATTACTTAATAATATACTATATATACATGTATAAAATTTTATAGCATATATTAAAATCAATAAAAATCGATTATGTCTAGAAAGAATATAATATGGGCGTCAACATTAAATAGTGGTATTATACAGCTGGTCAGTGTTAATTTCGAATGCAGCTCGCTTGTTTGATTAGTTATAGTTAACTCTTGAACAGACTGATTATATAAACGAATTTATAGCTAATTTGATTTGAGGGTGGGTAAACTGTTTGTATACGTATATTATATACATACTTTATGCATATGTGGAGTTTATTTTCAAAAAGCAATTTCTAAGAAAAAACTAATTTTGAGATTAATATAGAATTGTAAACTTTATTTAGAAAGTCATTATTCTAAACGGAAATCTTTTTCCAAAACTGACTATAAAGTACCTAAAAAGGGCATCAAATTTTAAGTTTATTTTCAAAAAGAAATATCTGAATAAAAATTTGTTTTCAAAACGCAATTTCTGAAATTTTATTTTCAAACTGAAATATCTTTAATTTCTTGAATTAAATAATGACTGTTATTTTGAAATTTTTAACGTGCATAAGGGTACCTTAGTAAAGAAAAAATACAACTGGAACGGAAAACCCAACAGAAAATATTACGCTTTAAACCTTTCAACTCATTTTTTGTTACACGGTCACAATAGCATCATGGATAATATGAGTAGCCTGTTACTAGCATTAGTGTCTGAAAAAAATACCGGAAGCACAAAAAATAAAGTGCTACAAGCCGAAGGGAAAGAGAAAAATAGATAAGTCTAAATTACTTTATGCTATTTCATATTTTTATAAAATAAAGCAAATATTTTACTTAGCAAAAAAATCACGTTTAGTTTTTAATTGTAACAATTGTTTCAAGCTTAAAAGCCCATTTTCAAATAAAGAATAATATGACTTTATTTATATGAAGGTAGAAAAAATTTTTAAAATTTAATTTTTACAGACAATTTTTAGAAAGCCATAACAAAAAAAAAAATACGAAAATCAAGTTGAAGATGAAAAAAAAGCGGCAGAATGTGACTGCATTCGGAAAGACTGTGGGGTTAAAATTTAACGTAATACTAATTGCGTGGGAAAAATATGGAATATTATTCATTTTAGGTAATGAATTTATTACTTTTTTGTAAATGTGTTTTCAAAATGAAATATCATAAAGTTTTATTTTCAAAATTAATTTTCTTTTTTTTTTTGAGGACACATTTTAAGGGGATTAATTTGAATTAGATTTTTATACTGACTGAGGTTCTTCTCTATAGCATTCCAACTGATAAAAAATCCGTAAAAATTTTGCTGGCGTTAGATATAGAAAATTTCATTTTACTCGAAAATTACGTTTTGTTAGAAATTGATTTTTGAAAATAAGCTCCACATATATTAAAATTTATATATGGTTACTAATTTACTATACTGCCAATGTATAAATACAATGCATAAAAATCATGTCAGATTAGACTGGTTTTAAAAATGGTAGGTATATTATTATAAAATTTCTAAACTTTAAATATATGAACATGTTTTTCAATGTGCAATTTTTCGAAGTACAGTTAACGCTGGATTATATGTAAAACATTACGCTTAATGCTTTCACTCAATTATTGTTATCAAAAGTTATAGGCCACGAAGGTTTTTTCGAAGCTCTCATTCACAATTGTAGCTCAAGATTGGCATATAAATGTTCGTAAATCTTTGTAAATGTAATTTTGACGATCAAAACTATACCAAAGTTTTTTTAAAAAGATAACTGGTTCACCAGAAGTATTTTTTCTAGTGGTCCGGTAAGTTTAATTTTGGTGAAAATTCAAAAAACGATTTCGGATGATCTATGATTTCCTCCAAGTTCATCATTTTATGATTTTATTTACGGTTTTTAAGGTATTGAAATATTTTAGTAAATTTGATGACGTCATCAAAATAAAAAATTTATTTTTTTTTTTCAAATCAAGTTTTATGCAAGTGATTTGAATAGGGTACTTGACTGAAGTTAAAAACATATTCTAAAAGCATTGTTTTTCCATGTCAGTTAAGTGATTTTTTATTTTCGACAGATTCCGCAAAAAATCATCAAAAAAATAACCCTACAATTTTAAATGAGAAAAAGGCGGGAAAAACACCTCACTATAGTGACGTCACAGTTTGAAGCAACTAAACGTCAATGTCAATACTTGTAACCTCAAAACTTTGATTATATTCATAAAATGTCAAAGTAAAAGCAAGTATTTATTAGAATTCTGGCCGATTATTATTACTATATATATATATATATATATATATATATATATATATATATATATATATATATATATATATATATATATATAAGCTAATACAAACATTTAAAAGAAAACACAATTTCACCTCACCGATGAAAATTATCAAAATCGATATATCTAGCTACAAAATGTTACGTCATATTCAAGAAATTGCGCGTTTTCACTAATTTGAATATCTGTTGAAAAATGGCGATTTTCAAAATAAAATTTCTAAATAGTTATCAAATTTTTTGAAGTTTCATCATTAAAATTGGACATATGTAATGACAATGCATACACTGAGAAAAAAATACAGTAATTTTTACTGAAATTTCTGGTAAAAAATTACTGAGCTCTCTGGTAATGCGGACATAAGTGACAGGCTAAGCAAAAAGTACGATAATTTATAGTAAAAATTTTAAATTACTCTATAGCTCAGTAAAAATTACCGTATTATTTATAAATAAGGCTTTTTTTTATTTATTAATAAATAATTGAATTAAAATAGTTTAAAAGGATATTGATAGAAGGGTAAGCATTAAAATCAAATTATTAATATAGAAAAAATTTTTTGTGGTTTTTTATTATTTGTGGAAAAAAATATATAAATTCTTAACAATAAGCACATTACAATAATTTGTATAAAAACATATTTCAATTAACATATCAATACATATAAAAAACATACAAGAATTAAAATAAAAACTAAACAACAATTCATGAAACACAACAATTTTTTGTTTTAAATGGAAAGTCCAATAAATAATAATTTATTATAAAAACAAAAAAAAAAAACCACTTTATAAACATCCAGTCACTATATTCGCTATTGAGCAACTGATCGAACCAACGGTTGCTGCGTCTGTAAGTCGTGTATTGTCTAACACGGGTGCTCTGGGTGGTTGCGTGCTTGTTTTGTTTATTCTGTTCTATGTAATGCTTGGTATGCAGTGATGTGTGAGAGGTATGCTGAAATACAAGTTTCAAGGAGCAAACAGAGATAACAAATAACAAATACACAGCGACTCAGTAAAAATTATTCTATGTCCAGTATAATTTTACAAAAAATTAAGTAAATTTTCCCGGTGTCCACTTGAAATTTTACTAGCCCATCGAATTTTACGCAGCTGTATAGGAAAAGTTCTTAAGGTGTACAGGAAAAATTTTCAAATGAATCGTAAAAAATAATGTTTGAAACGCATTTTTTATATTTTTGCTTAATAATTTCCTACGGACTGGTCACTTAAGACTCGTTTACCGGAGGCAGCTCAGTAATTTTTACTGGAATTTTTTCTCTGTGTACAATCATTTAATATTTGACACAAATTTTAAATACAGTCAAGTACCGTATTAGCTGCTTGGTTCAGTTAGGGAAATTTTGGTGTAAACTCTTCATTTTTGCTATCAAAATAATAAAATTTATTTTTAGAAATATTTAGCACCTCGTGTTACAGCTCATTTATGCTCCAATGGCGGACAGAAAAATTAATTAAAAAAATTTTAATATATCTGTATAATTAACGATTAATTTTCTTGGAGTGGCTTAAATGATGAATTCATCAAAAGAAAACAAAAGTCAAAAATTATAGTTGACATACTTTAAGACGGCCTTTAAATAGAGATATTAATTAGCAAATATAATTAATAGAAGGCGATCGATTCAATTAAATGATAAATGAATTGATTGATCTTTTTTGTCATATTTGTGGGTCCACCGACTCAGGCAAGGCCAATAAAATAAATTTTTTTGAGTTAATGAGATGGCATTTCAAAAAATTACAAAATATTTTCGGCACTTATTTATATTGTAAGATTACTGCTTGCACTGATATTCTAAAACCTTTTTTAAGTCTTTTAACTAATTTAGTATTACTTAATAAAAATTTCAAAAATATTTTTCCTTCAATAAAGTGCCAATAAAAAATGACAATTATTTTCATATTTCATAATCTCAGTCGTTTTTAGTTAAACAATAATTAATTGTACCATTTTCAGGTTTTTAATTTTTTTTTCTCTCATAGTTCACCTGTTTTTGTTAATTATCAAAAAACAAAAAGAAAATAAATGATATGCGAGACAGCGAATATAAATAATTAGTGTATTAAATGTCACAAATAAAACATTTAAAAAAATATTACAAGAATTACTACACTTTGCTTTAACACGAATAACACGACGTCTGTAAGAATAGAATGTGCAAAGAACATAGTTGTTAAAATATTCATATATTACAGGTGAGTTTTTTGAAAATTACCATTTTTATTGAGGGAAACTATTAATTTAATCAAAGAATTGTTCAGATAAGACTTATAGCTACCGCTGGAAGTAATCTATTGCTAGAGTCAGAAACGTCATAGCTGCTTTAGTTTTGAAGCTATGATGCAAATTTATATTTTTTTTTTTTAAATTTGAATTCATGGTTAAGAATTTTTCAAAAATTAGTTTACAATTCAAAACTACCGGTATGTAATACTCAAATTTTCATTATTTTATTTCATGTTTTTGAGTAATAACGTTTTAAAAATCAATTTTTGAGAGTACACGTTGCGGCTGAGTTTTAACGATACAAAAATATACAATTTCTAGTTAAAGACAAAGTAGTGTTGACAGGGCCGGATTAACTCTGAGTGCCGCCCTAGGCTAATCTGGCCCTGAGTGTTGATGTTTAGTTATAATGGGATTAAATCTTTTACATTTACTGAAGTAAAAATACAAAAAATGTAAATAATTTTCAATGAATTAATAAATATGGGTTCAATTATTAAATTAGCACTTAATTTAAATGTTTTTTTTTGTTGCAAAAAATTAAAATTATTGACAGTCGATAACAAAATTTGAATTCAAAAAGGAGTGTTAACATTAATGACTCTTTTATACTTAGAGTCGGTTTAAAACACTGTATCCGACATTCAATTGGTTATTCGCGCAACACAGTGGTAATAATATACGAGTACTATAATGATTACTCAATTTTTTCCTTTTCAGTTACCGCAAAAATACCTTGAGCCAACGGCGAAAAAATTAGTTTATTAAATAACAAAATTAAAATAACAGAACGAAAAAAAAAACGTAAATGTTTATGTATTCTATACAAATACTTGATATTTTTCTAATAATTGTTTTTTAATTACTGAAGTATATTTATTAACGCTTTTAAATGTTGTTAATTACTTTATTTGTTAATAAAATATAAATTTATTAAATGTATAAATGTAACTTGCGGCCAGTTTTGTTCAGGTTACACATATTCATATGTACATGGGTGTATGTATATGTACTTAGATGTATTTATATGCAAAATGAATACCAAATTTAGTGATACTTGCATGTGAGAATTATTTACAAGTGGACTAAATATTGTTTTAAACTAACCAGGTGTACAACTTTAATTATGTGTGTAAAAATGTATTACAATAGTGTACAAAAAAAAAGGTGATAATACAATTGTAGCATTTTTCTGTCTCGTTTTTATTTTTTGAAACCGGTTAAGACGAAGGGATTGAGGTCAGTAACTGATTACGGATCAGTTTTAGAACAATCGAAATTAATCAGTTCGTGTTGGACCACAAAAGAAATGTCTTCGGAATCCTAAAAAATTCAATGAAAAAAACCATTTTGTTCAAACGTTACAAAGAATTAAAATTTATTTTCCGATTTTTTAACGGCAGATAGATGCAATTTTAACAGGAGAGGTTGTCGGAAATTGTTGCAAATTATATTTTATAAAAATTTTCGAATTAAATGAAATTCACAATAAATAATATTTTGTTACGAATATAATACGTTAAAATTATGTCAAACTTGAAATGCATTAAAACAATTGTCAATCTTCTTTCAGTTGTAAGGAAAAAATTTTGTACAGATTCGAATACAACATAAAGATTATTAAGAGTATTATATTTTGTACAATTGTATAGTAAGTAAATGAGCAATTTCATAGTAGTCGCAGATAATAATATATTACGTGATTGAGATTGCAAGTTTGCATATTACACACGGGTTACATACTATACTTCATCTACGACAACATGAAATTCACAAAAAATAATATGATACGAATACAATATACACTAAAATTATGTAGAACTTGAAATTTATCACAATAAAACAAATGATAACATTCAGTTGTTAGGTAAAAATTTTGCACAGATTCTAATACAATATACAGTATAACCATTAATAAAAGTGTTGTAAACTGTGGTTCTTTACACACAGTCATGTATAAGGTACAAAATTTCGTTCAGCTGTACGTAAAACATATAGTTTACCTTTACAGTATTTTTGTATATTTGAATGTGATAACAATTTTATAGTTGCCGTTGATAAACAACATATCTATACTATACACATTTATGTACTTTACTGTATAAATAAATTATACAAGTTCATAACTCTATTATTTTGTTTATAGGTGTAGGTACTTGTGTAATTTTTGCATACATATAAATATTTTTTTAATTAAGAATCTGAAAATTTTCGCTTAAATCATCACACCGTATGAAATATAAAACTAAAATTAAAATAATTAATATTTTAAAATTACATTTTTTGTAATAAGTGTTCTATAATATTATTGATTAACGCATTAACAAAAAAAAAAAAAATTATTTATTAAATGTAACATTTTGTTATTAATGGGTATTTAATAAAATGAACACTTATTTAAAATATGATAGTATATTATATGATGATGAAATGGTAAAAGTGTTCATCGTAATATCATCAGACGAGAAATTATAATAACCATAAATGAAAGTGATCTGAATGTTTTACGCGCAAAGTGTGAACGAGCCAGTCTTCAGGTCGTCAGGCCGTTTTAATGTATTCATTTTGTATAAATAATCAAAGATTAATATCTTGTCTCTAACGTAATTATTGCGTTAATATGTAATTATACAATATTATATTTTTAAAAAATTTATAATAAATAATATTTACGTAATATTTTATCATAAATATTATGATCGTTTTCAGTACAGAATGCAGATGGTTTTAGTTGATTTGTTATGCCTTGTTTATACTGGTCTGGTACTAATCATGTTTAGTAAATATTCACAGAATTATTCACTTCCTATAACCAGGAGATTTATAGCTCCTTTAGTTTTCGAGCTGTGATATAAAAACTTATACTTTTTTAAATGGAACTCTATATTAATGTTGATAAAACTGTCCAATACAACAATGAAAAACATAAATGGAAGTTAAATTCTTCAATTCTTTTTATGACAAACAGATACGTATCTGCAGGGCTGGATCTAGGGGGGGGGCAGCGGGGCACGTGACCCCCCTGGATGATTTTAGGGGCGCCAGAAACGTAATTTGAGGGGCGCGAAAATGGTGAAATTTTTTTAGGCGGAGCAAAATTTAAAAAATTTTTGAAGTGAGGAGCAAAAAAAAAGGTCGACAGTCATAATTTATGATAGGGTCAATGGTCCTGAAGCAAGTGATGAGCAAAAAAAAAAAGGTCAATGGTGCCGATTTATGGTAGGGTCCAGGTGATTTTTTTTTGTCATCATCCAGGTAAAAATTTTTTTGCTGCGAGGGGCGCCAACAGGAAAATTTGCCCTCTCCTTATAACTCTGGGCCCGGCTCTGCGTATCTGCGTAGGATAGGTTTATTAGGTGTCATTTTACTTTTTTATCTAAGAAAAGAACCAACAATTAATAGGAAGTTCAACAGATTATCACGCTCAGATTTTTTTACTTAAAACAATTTTTTTTATATTCCAAAACGAATAAATTTAAAAGATTTACCATTCAAATTAATTGCTAATTTAATAAATAATTAATTTGATACATATTTATTAATTCATTGAAAATTATTTACGTTTTCTACCATTTTTCCTCAGTACATGTTAAAGTATTTGGTGCGAGATAGTCAGGTACAAAAGTTTAGTTCAGCGGAAAATTTTCTTTTAACAAAAATTAAATTATGTATTAATATTTTTCAGTTATTATATTTGTATACCACTTGTTTTTTTGAATTTCATTGAAAACCATTGTTGAAAAGCATTGTAAAATGATGTTTATAAATTATATTTAAAAAACGGCGCGGTCAATAATTTTTATTTGTTATTAAATATGGTTTGTAACTTTGTATTTTATAACATATTAAATTCTTTTGACACATTTTCATTTTATTAAAAAAAATCATGTGAATATGTCAACTTCCCATAAGAGCCCGTGTTAAAATTACAAAACTTTGAAACCGTTTTTCTCAAAATTGGGACTCGTATTCTTAGTATTGTGAATTAAATAAATGTCTAGAGAAGTTTCGTTAAGCTCCTTTGAAAGACCGTTTTTCGGACCAGCTACCTTAAACATTTCATGTTACTATAGTTAAATGACAGTTAGGAAGTATATTGTACTTCTATCAAAACGACCTCATCGTTAGCAAGGAACCGTATATTTTTATATCGTTTGAACTCACTCGGGGCGCATACTAGAACAAACTGATTTTTAAAATGCAATTATTCAGGAATATGAGGTATAAGAATGGAAATTTTAGTATTAGCGATAGTTTTGAATCATAAATTAATTTTTAAAAAGCTTTTAAATATATGTAGGTTCCTGTTAAAAAAATATAAGTTTGCCATTATAGCTCGAAGTAAAGTAACTTGACTATTAAAATATAGAAATATTTTTAAAGTTTTTGACTGCAGCAATTGATTGCCCCCAGTGGTAGCTGAAAGTCTTATTTAAACAACTTTTTGATTAAATTATTACTTTGATTTAATTAATATGACAACCCTCAAAAACTCACCTGTATATACCATGTGAGTTTTTTGAGAGTTGCTATTTTTATTACAGCCAAATTTGTATGACAGAAATGGTAATGGAAAAGGTAATTTTCTTGAATGTAATAGAAATGTAACCAACCAGAACACTATCGGTTGAACTGTTTTTACCGTCTAATTGAGAAATTAAAGAAAAATTCAAAAATTAAACTTGGGTAAAAAAATTGTTTTTTCCTCACTTATTTTGTTAATTAATGAATTAGATCAGTTTTATCGAGAAATTAATATATAGTCTAATTTTAAAATTCTATAAGTTTGTATCATAGCTCGAAAACCATAAAAGCTATAAAGCTCCTGACTATAGCAATCGGTTGCCCCCGTCGGTATCTACAACTCTTATTTGAACAATTTTTCGATTAAATTAACGGTTTGGCTGTAATCAAAATTTCAAGTCTCAAAAAACTCACACGGTATATATTGCATACCTTCTTTTTATCGGATTGTTCATTTATTGTGAAAATGTTTATATTATGTAGTTGTAATAAACTAAAGTAAATGTGTCTATTATATTGAAAGTAATAATGAATGTATTGTAGTTTTACGAAGACAATTAAAAACATTGTTGTAAATGGTATAGTGGGTTAAATGTTCCTTTATATACAATTTACTTTAATTTTTGACACTTATACAAAAAACTGCTTAGATTATTTTCATAATTAGATCAGTTTAGTAGATCATTACTTTCGTTTCTTATTGACTTGAGCTATACTTCCACGCATAATTTGTCACGTCAGTGACTATGGTAAAAATGAAAAGAATGATTTCGAAAATCTATATTTCAAGTTTCATCATTCTGTCATTATATTTACGGTTTTTTTAGATCTTGATAAATTACAGGCTGTCTGTACACGATCAGTAATACTGTCAGTATTTACTAACAAAAATAATGAATCATTATTTTTATAATATACTTCAGTATTATTATACGAATACTTCAGTATTATCAATATTTTATTATATTTTATACGAATACTTCAGTATTATCAATACACGATCAGTAATAATGTCAGTATTTTTAAATACTGACAGTATTACTGGTCGTGTACAGGCCTTAGTAAACTTTACGACGTCATTAAATTAAAAAAAAAATTTCTTTCAGATTGAGTTTTATAACAATAATTTTAATTAGGGCATTTTGAATGCGAATTTTCCCATTTTTGCTGTCAAAATAACGAATTTATTTTCAAAAATTTAAGAGAGTGGACCAAAATTTTTTTCTAGTGTCCCTAAATCTTTATAATTTTGGCAAAAATGAGAAGGGCGACTTTGAAAACCTATAACTCGTTTCCAACTTCATCGTTCTGTCATTTTATTTACAGGCTTAAGGCATCGAAAAATTTTAATAACCCTGATAACGTCATCAAGTTAAGAAATTCTTTCGTCTCAAATTCAGTTTTATGAAGGTGATTTGAATGACTATAGCTAATTGAATTAGGGTAATTTGGGTATGAACTTTTCATTTTTACTATAAAATAGGCAAAATTCCGTTTAGAATTATCAGAAAATTAACAAATTTCTTTTTCTTTGAGGTTCTACATGTTGATACAAATGGAAAAATAACGACTTTGAAAACCTATAATTTGCTTCCAACTTCATCGTTCTATCATTTTATTTACGGTTTCGAAAATACTTTTATCTACGACTACCATAAAATTGCTTGTTTATTGTACAAAATATTTCCTAAGTAAGCTACGTTTTACATACAGCCATATATCCAGCTATACAAAAAGTGGCTTTTTACATGCATGTATACTTAAAATAACAAAGCCTACTGCACTTTTATTAATTCTTATATTATATATTATACAGTGATATATATATATATATATATATATATATATATATATATATATATATATATATATATATATATATTATATTAGAATCTGTACAAAAATTTTGTCTAGAAACTGAATGTTTATGTTTGTTTTTAATAAATTTCAAATAACTACAATGTATTGGTATTTGTAGATTTGTACCAAATTTTTATCGTTTATTGTGAATTTCATGTTAGTCGTAGATAAAGTATAGTATGTACGTAACTCGGTTGTAAGTTGCATATTACACACTCGCCGCTGCGCGGCTCTTGCGTAACTTTTTCGCTTGAGTGTAATATGTAACTTACAATCTCAATCACGTAATATACTATTACAGTTTTTAGTAACCTTGATGATATTATTAAATTTAAACTTTTCTTTTTCCTCAATTGAAGCTTTATGGCCTTTGTGTGACCTTTTTAACTTCCCATAGGAACTTATTGTAATGGGTCCGATTTTACGAATCGCTAATTTTGACATATCTCCCCGTTTCAAGGTCACTAGAATCCGAATCCATCGTTTTTAGCGTGATGTCTGTGTGTGCGTTCGTTAGTTCGTTCGTTCGTTCGTGGATTTTTTTTCGTCTCGCATATCTCGAGAACAAATGACGATATCAACTCCGGACTAATTTCATTAGATGCGTAATCAAAAAATGAAGACCGGATAAAGTTTTCAGCAAATTCGGATTAGCGGTTTGTTTTTTGTGGTAAAAAAACGGAATTAACTTTATTAAGATAACACAGATTATATGGATTTTTTACCATAACATTATTATATAATGGCCTAAGAACCTTCCTTGATGTTAAAAACGCCAGTAGTTTATTACAAAATTAAAAAAATTAAAAATAAAAAAATAAGAAACTTGAAAAATTAGTTTTTGCCAAAATATATTTTGTCTCGCATATCTTGAGAACAAATGATGTTATCATTTGTTTGATAAGGGTGGAGCCCCCACCCTTAGGTACAGAAGGCGAAGCCCCCGGTATGGTGCAAGGGGCAAAGCTTCTATCGGGGGCCCAGGGGAGGAGTCGCCTGAAATGGAAAAAGAATTATTTATGTACAGTAATCTCTAGTTTTTAAGGACACCCAATGGGAAGTTGACAGTGTGGGTAGACCTGTCCCCCAAAGTTTTATTTTTATTACCGACCGATTCGACACAGGTTTTTTTTTTAGTAAGATAAAATTAAAAGAAAGGCTTCGAAATAAATCTATAATTTCATATCTAATTTAATTTTTACATAAACTCATTCTATGTTAACCATTTTATTCTAGTAATTGTGCCATAAATCATTCAAATAAATTGTTACATATAAAAAACTAAAACATATTACCTGTACATTTCAGGTGCATATGTAATACAGTGTTGGCCAGAGGAACATTGCGGTGATGTCATAAGTAAAAGTGGCCTTAACGAAAAAAATTTATTGTCTTTAAAAAGTGATTTACATACACATTCAAACAGCGCGGCGGGCGAGGCAAATTAATGTTGTAACATACCATAATGTGCATATCTAAACAGACAATCTATAAAGTGGTCATTGGTCACATGCATAATTGGTACCAATTAAAAAATTTACTTTAAGAATTCCAAAATTAGTTCAATTTTTTTTATTGCAAAATTTTTTATGAATGAGGGTCGATCAAATCGAATATTGTAACAATTTTTGTTTTTATAAAACTGAAAATAGTAATTAAAAAACCAATTCACGTGATCAAATGTAAAACGTTTCAAAAATGAAATTAATTTCATAATTTTTCATTAAATGCTTTTAATTACTAAATTAAAAAATTAAGTCTCTTTATCATAAGAATCACTAATTATTTTTTTACATAAAATTTTGTGTTACATATCTATGTAGATATAATGAGTTTTTTACAAATTTTTTAATTGAAAAAAATATTGATAGAAATTTAAATTGTTTGTATAGTTGTTATAATGAACATTTGAATGAATTACTTTGTGAAAATTCGTATCAGACAATATGAAAATGTTTTCTTTATCACTTTCGAATGCTCTTTGTTATATTATCAATTGGAAGGTTAAGACTTTGGTAGAAAAGGCCGCTAGCTTAACCCCCTCAGCCTCAACCCACTTCGGTTTATGAATGTGAAGTTTTACGTGTACATGCTACAGGTGTAGATCCCAGTTAATAAATAGCAACAGAAATTTTTCTAAATTTTTAGAAAGACTTTTAGATATTACTTTTTACCATTATTTTAATTTTAAGCTCCGTTTAAGAAATTGAGAGCTTTAAAATTAAGTTGTTTTTGTCTTTGTAACCATTCTTAACTTCATAACCATGAATCAAAGAAACTTGAAAAATAGGGATATTAGCATTCGATAAAAATATTTAATAAAAATTATTACGGCTAAACTGTGTCAGTAACTTTTTTCGAGATATATAGGCAACGAAATTTTCGGAAATACAAAAAGTAATTTAAAGTATACGAGTAGAAATATATTTTGGCATGTCCGATATTTTTTGATATTGGAAAGACCAGCTCGGGTAATGCTGAAAAATGAAGAAATTTTTGGAAAAGTTGTTTTTATCTAATTTTTAGTGAATATGTTTATTAACCCTAGAATCATACAGCGTTGTTCACACCTAAGTAAGTAGATTAGTAGTTAGTAGAACAACTAACAAGGAAATGCACCCAGAGTGAAATTCGGGATTTTGATGAAACTTCGCTGGTGTGTAGAATAGGCAAAAATAAGGGACCCGTACTTTTTTTTATCGGCCATCTTGCACGTTTACGGGGTGAAACCAGCAACTGATTATGGGGTTCAAAACTTTAAATTGACGAAATGTTACCCTTTGAAAGGCCTATTCACCTGTATAGGTTAAACCAGGGCCGGGTTCATAAGAGGGTCTGCGGAGCGGTGAAAATGGGGGTAAATTTTCTTGTACAGCCTGAATAGTTCAATTTATCAAATTTTTGCCATCATAAATAGAAAGAGCACCAAAAATTAGGGGATACGTGTTTTTGCGTTTTTTCGAAATATGTGTGGTATCCAAGCCATATAAGGAGGAAAAAACTAGGGTAGATTATATTGCATTATTATTGATTGCAAATACCTTCTATATTTTTTTATTTTTATGTTTATTTTCGTCATTAAAATGTAAATTTTTACTTTTCGATAATGATTCATGTATTTTTCAGTACTTACTTAATTGGTATATATACATATATATATATATATATATATATATATATGTATATATATGTATATATATAAATACATATATATATATATATATATATATATATATATATATATATATATATATATATATATATGTATATATATAAATTTGAGTGAATATTATTTTCGGTTCCTAGGGACCTCAAAACAAATTTCTGCCATAGTCCCGGGTTCAAGTCACGTCATGACAGTGGCTGTAATAGCTGAATTCCATTCTGGAAATTCGCTAAAAAAAAAACTATAGAAACACTTAAATTGGTAAGCTGGATAGAATGGTTATTTAATTGCGAATAACAAGGAACACAAACATTTTAATAATAATTTTTGATGTCAGTAAAAAGGGCAAAATCTATGGATGTTTAAAATTTATATAAATTAAATAGAAAAAAAAAAGCTTTTTATATTCAAATATCACAATAATATTTACAATAACTATATTGTACAATTTGCATGTTTAAAACAATGAATATATGTAATACTCACTACAGCAGTCGGAGGCATACATATTGCCTCCGACTGTTTTACTTTTTTATTCATTTTTCTTTTTCTCTCTTTCATCTTGTTTTGTCTTGTCTCTTTCATCTTGAGAGTGACTATGTCGAATAATCGTACTATTTGGGTATTTCAAGAAGTTCTTCTTCATGGAAAATAGCTTAAGACAATTAGAATAACGTAGAAATGAAATTCTCGAATTCAAAATTGAGTTTGAGCAACATTCGAGAGGGGGTGAGTCACCCTCTTAAATTACATACTAGTTTATATACAGTAATTTTTGCTATTAACACACTGATAGTGGGTAAAATAATGTCACAATAAGTGGTTCTGAAGTTGGACTATCATATGTAAAGTCTTTATTAGGTTTGTTTTTTAATGGATATTATAGTTTTCCTTATCGAAAATTATCGATACCGAAAATTACATAACCTAATCTAAAATAACGAAACCTAATAAAAACCTTACATACGATAGTCTAACTTCAGAACGATCTATTGTGAAATTATTACCCCCTGTCAGTGTGTTAATTAGTGTATGTGCTGCTCAAACTCAATTTTGAATTCGAGAATTTCATTTCTACGTTATTCTAATTGTCTTAAGCTATTTTCCATGAAGAAGAACTTCTTGAAATACCCAAATAGTACGATTATTCGACATAGCCACCCTCTAGTTAACTACCCCTAGACTTAATATTAGGATATTGAGCAAAAACTGGTCAATTAGATTTTTTGACGTAGATTTCAAATCTGTAAACAAAATTTTTATATTGCTTATTTTTCACCCCCCTTTTTGCAAAATTAACCCCCAAATTTTAACCCCCAACCACCCCTGTTGATGTAATATGAACAAATTTCATATCAATAGGTAGCTCTTTAAAAAATAACAATATCGCCAATTTAAACTTTTGCTCTATCTCTTACTGTTTTCGAGATATTTGAAAAATTAAATTTTTACCCCAATTTTTGGAGGGCGATTTCACCCCTTCAAACCGTTTTTCCGCAGATAAAAAAAATACGTGTCCCTTAGTTTTTAGTGTTCTACAATATATTTAAGTTTCATCAAAATCGATAGGTCCGGCCTCGGGACCTTTACTTGTTAGTCATCAAAACATTTCCGATCCAGGTTCTATGCAACGAACTTATAAGAAAGTAGTGCGTTGAATAATGTTGGTATAGTTAATAATAACACATATGCACCTGCTTAGTTGTTTGTTATTATTTAACTTTAGGATAGGCTATAAAGTTGTTCTTTGTTCGTTGCATTAAACCTGGATCCGAAATGCTTTGCTGCTGAGTCGTAGTGTATGATTAAAATATATTTATATGAGTCTTATATATTGCAATTCATAATTAGGTTCTTTTCTTTTTTAATGTATATCAAGGTTGGTATGACTGAAATTTATTGTAAGAGTGATTATGGCGAAATTTCGTTACGAATGTATATGTATGCAGGTACTTACATATTTATACGCAATATACAAATGAATTGATTGGTCACTGACAGTTTAATTGTCATTCTACAGGGTGGTTACACAAGTAAAATAAAATTTTTTGAATTAAGATTTTTCAAGTGTCTACACTTAAGGGTGTCTGCGATTATTATTTCTATCTTTAACGCATTTCATTCGATAAGGCTTTAAATTTTTTTGTTTTTTTTCTTTATTTATTGTAGTATTTCAACACGTAACTTTTTTTAAGATTTTTATATCGATAAACTCCCGGTTCCACCAGTACGGAGTATCCAATTTTTACGGAACTTGGTGAGAACATTGGAAACCCTTGGATGAGTTCGTCAGCCAAACACGTCGGATGCCAGGAACATGGTTTTTGTTCTTGCAAAAAATTAGCTTTTTACCAAAATTTCCACTTATTCAAAAATTTTTGCGAAATTTTTTTACACCATTTAAAAGAGCAGAAAAAATTACATAAAAAAGGTCTTTAAACTTTTTTTCGATGTCAACTAGTTTCCGAGAAAAACGAATTTTTATAAACGGAAATTCGCTATGTTATGCAGGATGCTGCGATAAGGGTATTTTTTCCTGTTTTAGTGATAATAAGGGTAACATTTGTAAACAAGAAGTAATTTTTTTTTAATTTTACGTGCTATAAGCATTAAAATAACGCATATTTATAATATATTTTTCACATTTACACAGCACACGCCGAAATATCTCTTCGACAGTTTGTTTTTTCCAGTTTCATTGACATTTATTGTCAATCGGAATAAAATTTATAAGAAAAATCGTGCACAGACAGACGAACAAACAGTTGGACGTGGCGTGGTAATTTGAAATAGAAAACTGATAAATATTTCAAGTGTACATGTTATGATGTCATCACCGTAAAAATTTCCTTTTTTGACTCAATTAGAACTGATTTCCTTCCTAAACGTTTTTCTTTTTTTATTTTTTCCATGATTCAAATTGTAAAATTTCAAACCCTGTGTATCTCTAGGAGAAAAAATCAAAAAGAGAAGTACCGTAAAACCTTCTAGACCCGGACAGGGGGTCTAGACCCGGACACTTTGCACCAATCTTCAAAATAAGTAGTTTCTACATTAACCTGCTACAATAAACATTTGTTTTTGACGTCATTAGAGAGAGAAAAACATCCTCTAAACAGCTGTACCAATAAAAACTACGAATTTCAACTTTTACTATCTCATTTTACAGGATTACTATTCTACAGTTTTTCAAAGAAATAAAATGTGTGTCTTAGACATGTAATTTTCGTCATAATTTTTATCATATTGTTTTAATTTTGATATGTATGTGTTCAGAATTTTATCGCGCATCATTTAATGATGTTTGAAGTTATATTCGATGTATATATGACCCGGATACATCAGTTTATTACACTATGGCCGCAATTCGCACTGGCTGTAACTTCCACTATCCATACGTTATATTCCCGCCAGAATTACGCGGTTTATGCGTCCTTCTGGTGTCATATCGTATGTTTACTTCATAGGGAGGCATACTATGTATTGACCCCTCTCCCTTCCCACAAAATGTTTTGAAGCCTTTGACAGGTTCAAAGACATCAGGCGATATAAAACACTGTCCTAACCCCGACGGGAGAGGTTAGTTTGCATGTTATTACATTATTAAATAAGTGTCCGGGTGAAGACGGATTTGGGATGTAGACCCGGACACTTACTAATTATTATTTATTTATTTTATTTTTACTTATAATGAAACAAATGGGTCAGGGATATAACAAATAATACACGCTCTTTCTAATGGTAATACCTACTTTTATTGGTGATATCTATGAAGGAAACATGTATAAACATAAAATTATACCAAAAAATGTAAAAAAGTGTCCGGGTCTAGACGGTTTTACGATATATAATCTTTTTTCTAGCGTTTTCACCATTTGTATGATTTTCTAAACATATATTTTGATTAAATAATTTAACCGACTAATCACCATTGTCAAAGGAACAACGGTTAGTATGTCAATATGTAACAAAAGCATGTAACAAGTTACGGACACACCCAAATTGTAACATGAATCGTATATTCTAAGAAATGAAAGAATTTTTCATCGGCAATTTTGATAGACTGTACTGAAGCCAAAAATTTACATATGTAATTATAATAATAATAATAGTAAACAATAATCACCAACTGTGATCTTTACCTAATTTTTTGATAATTAAAAGATGTTGATGTATGGGTATATTTACGTAGTATTTATTGGTAGGTATTATGCAATTCTAAATTATATTGTCCAATTATCATTTTTTTGCAAGTTGGATTGCAAAAATTTTAATGAGTGATCGAAAATTATTCGAATAATATATAATTGAGAACACAGCGGGTCAATTAAATTTGACACTTGAAGTTATATTTAATATATCATTGGATAAAAATTACTTATATGGTTGAAAATTTTATGAAAGGAGTTCAAGAATTTTATTTATGAAGTACAGTGATTATACCAGGACTATTCGGAGATCGGGGTACTCCCGAATTTAATTATTCTTAAATAATTGATACGTATTAGTGTCCCACCGATGCTTCAACATTCTCTACAGCTGTGGTTGGATCCTATCTTTATCTTGACATATTTAGGCTTACCAGAAAGAAACGCCGAGATATTTAACCGCCATCTGTTATTCTTGTATTTTTTTTTTTTTTTTTTTTTTGAATATTTTGAATCTGTTATTTCTACATATACGATAACAAATTTTTACAAATGTGTATGAATAATATTTAAAACAATTTTTAATGAAAATTTGTAATAAAAAGCAATCATTTATTATGCTAATTCATCATAATTACTATTATTATTAAAAAAATTAATTAAGAAAGGGTTTTTTTTTAATTATTAACGATGCGATCAGGGACACGCTGTGATGTCACATCCTGTTATACTTGGATTGGTTATCCTACTCTCTAATCAAACATGACTACGGAAATTAGGCCATAATTAATTTTAAAGAAATCAACAACTTCTTTTCCTATAGTTATAAGAAAAATAAAGTTTTTTCCCTTAATTACAAAACATTTGTTGTTATTTAGAGCAGTGGTCCTCAGACTTTTTGGTGCATGACACCCTTTGCACTTGAAACTTTAAAAGGATCCCTGAAATGTGTGGAAATGGGTAGAAAATGTGTAGGAAAATGTGTATGCTATCCGTAATCAATTTTCTCTACAAAATATGCTATCCGTAATCAATTGACACTCCAAATAGTTTTCGCGACCCCCACTTCGAGTATCACTGATATAGAGAACGTGAAGTAACTGAGAGCTAATGAACGTCTTCGGGCAAATTTTGGTACGGAACATTAAGAATTTAAAAAAAGACGCAATTACAGAAACATTATTTTGTATTTTTGAATTTTTGATATATTTAGGTAGAGATTCGCCAAAAAAAAGAAATCGATTTTTCTCTTCTTCATAATTATGTTCCTTAAGGTGTTCCCTAAAAAATGATAATTTAATTTTTTTTAAAATGGTTTTTTCTCGAAAGTACGTTTTTCAACATGGTTCCTTGTGTATCTCAGAAAGTATTTGAGATATCGACACATCAAAGTACATATTATTTATCGATTTTGGCAGGAACTAGGATCTTTTGATTCCGTAATAAATTTTCGAAATAACGGCTGTTTATATTCGAAAAAACGCCGTGAGCAGCGGGGCCCCATCACGGTAGTCGAATTTTCTCCTTCATCTTCGTTATTGAATGTTTACAAGCGAAATGTGATTGAAAGTCTACAACCGAATTGTCATTTTGTTGGTTTCAAAACTGGTGATGAGTGTTCGGCTGATCGAGGCTTTAAAAAAAGGTTTTAAGTATTTAAGGGCTGTATCTCAGTAAATTTCAATTTTGTGCCGAAAACAGGTAGCAGAAAAAAAAACCAACACAATTCGTACAAGGGCATTCCTGCCCATGTTTATCCGCTAATTGCCTTTATGTTTTAGTTTTAAATATTAAAAAAGGACCTTAAATAGTAAACTGGAAGGCCTTTATAAAGATATTCTTTCTTTCAAAAAAAAAAAAAAAAAAATAAATAAAAAATAAAAAAAATAAAAAATTATTTCTTCGGTATTGAGTGTCTACAAGCGAAATATAATTGAAAGTCCACAAGCGATTTGTAATTTTGGTGGTTTCAAAACTGATAATGAGTGTCCGGTTGATCGGGGCTTTATAAAAAGATTTTAAGTTTTTAAGGGCTGAATCTCAGTAAATTTCAATTTTGTGCCGATAGAAGTTAACAGGGAAAAAGCCAACACAATTCGTACGAGGGCATTTCTATCCATGCTTATCCGCCAATTGCCTTTGTGTTTTACTTTTAAATATTAAAAAAGGAACTTAAATAGTAAACTGGAAGGCTTTTATGAAGATATTTTTTCTTTCCAAAAAAATCCAAAATTTCTATTTTATAAATAATAAAAATCCAAAATTCCTAAATAATAATTAAATAAATAAATAAACAGTGACCTTAATAACATTTGCAAATTAGTTAATATGTATATATTTCATTTGTTAAAAAATTGTATTCACTTTTTTTTAAATTTTTTAAAATTACTATTCGCCTACTTGTATTTACAATAAAAGTAATGCATTTAAAACACATTTAACAATAGCATTCAATTCCGATGTAAAAATGGAAGAAGTGGGGGGAAAAGTAATGTGGACTCACTAAAAGGTACTAGCTGGATACTAACTGAATACACGTACAAAATTTCAGCCCTCTAGGTTTCCTTATGGAGTCTCTAGACGTGTTAGAAAACAAGCAAAAAAATTAAGGAAATATTGGCGTAAAAATCGTGGGGGTAAGGGTTAAAAGTTGAAACCTCCATAAAACAGTGTCTGGCTATTAGCTTAACCTGTACACCAAATTTCAGCCCTCTAGGTTTATTTGGGGAGATTTTGACCCGAACGAAACTGTTAAAAAACAAGAAAAATCATGTTCTTTTGGGTATAAAAATGGTGGGGGTAGGGGTTAAAAGTCGAGACCCCCAAAAGGCACCCCCTTGATACCAACTCAATCCGAATACAAAATTTCAGCCCTCTAGGTTTATTCGGGTGACCTGTGCGAGTGGTACAAACTTCGAAAACGTCGAAAATGCATGAAATTGTAGCTTAAAAATGAGGGGGGTGGGGGTAAAATATTAAAATCTCCAAAAAGCACAACCTAGGTACGAGCTTTATCAACACACCAAATTTCAACCCTCTACGTTAATTCTGGGGGGCTGGGGGCCTGTTAGATCCAGCGAAAATCGTTTTTCCCCCCTCTACTCCCACCATATCATCCTAGGAAGCTGAATTTTGGATATGTTGTAGATAATTGACCGAAACATTATTTAAAACCGATTTGGAAAAGTTTTATTGCTTTTCCGCCCCCCACCACCCACCTAAAGGTCGGGTCCGAAAAAAAATTTGCCCAAAATTTGACCCCACTTTGATAGTATTGTTGTGCATCGGAATAAGCCCCACTTACCAAATTTCATCTCTTAACTTCCATAGGGGGGCCCTACACATATTAAAAGGTTGCGGGAAAATATATATATATATATATATATATATATATATATATATATATATATATATATATATATATATATATATATATATATATATATATATATATATATATATATATATATATATCAGACATCTTTTTTTTTACATAATCGTGTTCTACGGGTCCGAAAACGGATAGCGCCCCTGGTCTCGCCTCTCGCAGCTCTTATCGTATAGACTGTATAAGTCTAATTTTTCGGAGAAAATTCGACTAAAAAGTGGTGATTTTTGAAAATTTATTTTCAAAATACGATTTCTCGCTGGTTTTTTATTTTTTTCCTAGATCCTACTGTATATGTTTATGTACTTATATTTTCAGAAAATTCTGTTTTTATTTTTTTTTTTTTTTTTTGTTTTGGTTCACTGGGGATTTCAGAACGCGGGAAACCATCGAGGTGGAAATATCTCGCAGTGTCGACTTCAAAGCCATTTATACTCAGCTCATTTTTGATTTTTTTTTTTAAATTTTTTCTCAAGACATATAGGAACAATGTTGTATATTTTTTTAAATAAAATGTTTATCCGTATAAAAAAATAATAATAAAAAGGATCGATTTTTGATGCTATTTTGGCGAATCTCTCCTTAAGGGGAGGTTTACTTGAGAGTCGTTAAAAAAAAATCGATTTTTTTTTGCAGAAATTGATAGCAAATTATGTGTAGAATATGATTCCAAAGTGATTTTACTGAAAATAATTTAAAAACAAGATTCTTGCACATTAACCGAATTCAGCTTTCTATAAAAAAAAATTCAAAAAACGTAGTTCAGGCAATAATGAGTATTAAATATAAAATTTTGAAAATACGTTTCTTTATATATATTTTATAATATCTCGGAACTACATTTTTGGAACTGGTGGGCACGATAACTCAAAAACTATTTGATGAATCCTTTTTTTTTAATTTTTTATTTTAAAGATAATTCAATTCTTCGGCACCTCTACCTCAGTCCGATACACATTCAATATTTTTTTTATTTTTAAATTTACTTTAAAGAGCGAAAAATAAGACAAAAATCGTAATCAAAAGTTCAAACATCCGCCATTTTTTTTTCTTTCAGCAATTTATTGATATTATAGGTAAAGGTGCCTTCATATATTTTATAAATCTTCTTTGTTTTTGGATTTCGGTGGTTTATTACCGGTGCTAGGATGTCCACCAACAAGGTATTTGATTTTCGGATCGTCACACTGCACTATCTATAAAATGGACACTTTTTATATTTTTCCTTGAAAAATTTTTTTTGTATAGTTTAATACTTAATAAATATGTGCACAAAATTTGAAATTGATATTTACTTCCGTTCTTGAGAAAAAAATTTTAGAAAAATACATAATTTTTAAAGACTCTCGAGTAAACCTCCCGTTAAGAATTGGCCATCAGTTCTTATTTAAACATCATTGTAGAAATAATATATTTGGGAAACAATAAATACATTGATGTTTTGATGATTGTAGCTATAATAAGAGTATTTATCGTTGAACTTGAACTTCTTGTGTTCCACTTCTTGGTGGTTATATTTTCAAGAATGTTAACAATAAAAAAAGATTTTGTTTGCATCATTTTATGTAAATTTTATTTCAACTAATTTCCTTTTGAATCGATTTAATTAATTACTAATCAATGAATTAATTAATTAAAAAATTGAAAGAATGTGGGAACAATACAATTTGCTTCAAGACATAGATAACCATGAAGGTGCAGATTTAGAATGACTTTTTGCCAGTTTTGTCAAGGGTAGTCATAATTTTTGTTTTAATTGTTTGCCAAAATTGTTTTAAAATGTTAACTGATTTTGTAAGGTTGAGCAATTCTGATTTCATTAATTTATATTTAAATTTTTATATTTTATTTCCTGAATTATTAAGAAATTAATAAAAAGTATTTAAATTTTGATAAAATTGTACATAGAGATTCTGATTAAGAAAGATATAATTTTCATTGGTGTGAGCGCTGGGGAAAGTAGTTTATAGAATTTCCAGGGATATGCGGGAGGGTCTTCTCGATGAATTTAAATAAAAACTAATGATGTGGGTGGGTTCTGTTGAAGACAAGATGTCCAGAACGAGGACGTCACACCTTACAAGTCGTTACTGAATTTAAAAAAATTAAAAGAAAATTTTAAAAAAGTATGACTGATATTTTTTAAATATTTTATCTAATTGTTTTCTGTATTTGTGCTGTATTTTATTTATATTATTTTGTGGTTTTGTACCAAAAAAAAAGTTGGAAAATATTTATATGTACAGTGATCCTTCTCAATAGTTCCACGAAATGAAACGAGGGGAATAGCTTTTCCAGGAATTGTTGTTCCCCACCGAAGTCCAATTGCTCGCTATCAAGGTACATAAATTTCGTCTAGATTCAGAAATTGTAGTTCAATAATTTATGATTGTGTCAAAATTGAAAATTTTTCCAGGAGCGTCAAAACAAGTACGGGGGTTTAAAAAATATAATGTAACTAAAAAATTTAAATTAATATTTATATAACCATGTAACGCAACTCTAGTGGTTCACTTTTAACATATGTATAGATATGCTGATATGCATAATTATACTATATGAGTATAATGTACCTGTGTACGGTATTGGACTTAATGGTGATTATACCTAATCCTTAATGAAAATCATTTTCATTATAATCATCTATTTATGTACGCAGTTAACAAGTTTATTTTATTTCTTTTTTATGTATTTTTAAAAATCTAATTATTAATTAAAAAGTATTGATTAATATATATATATATATATATATATATATATATATATATATATATATATATATATATATATATATATATATATATATATATATATGTGTATGTCACAATGAGGACACTAATTGATACATATCAGTGAAGCAGTGGAACAATGCTGATTAGTTAGTCGAATAATGATGTTACAAACTTAAATTCTCTTACTATGTTTATTTAATTTAGGTAATTTTTCTTGCATTTAATATAAACAAAACATTTTTAGCTCTTACGAAATAAATATTATAATAGGTTGTAAAGTGGGCGTAACGCTCGAGTCTCAAACTGGGGAAGCGGAACTATTGAGAGAGGAAATATTCAGAATGTGCACTGTAATAATAATTTTGGAAAGGGAAAATTAAGTACTTACTATAAATTTTATTTTAGCTTTATATGTTATGTTGGGTGTCATGTCGTTTGAAAGGTCAAGTATGAATTGTATTGAGTGCAAAGAAATTATAAAATATCGAATAGCGTTTACAAAGTGCTGACCGAATATTCGGTATTCGGTTGATGTTTGAATAGGGTATTCGCTGCAAGTTTGTTGTCTTGCTGTCTTGCCATTTTAACCGATAATGTTTTTGTTTTTATTTATTTGTTATTTATTTATTTTTTGGATATTATTTTCCTTATAATTTATAAGGGGTAGACTGAAATTTTATCTGTATTACTTACCATTTTGTTTGGATTTTTATATTGCTAGCAATGTTTATAGCAAGTCAGAATTACATACCTGAAACAAAGAAAACAATAAATTAGATAAAGAGATAAATTAATAAAATATGTAAGATAAAATTAGTGTATCGAGATTTCACTAATAACACTTCCAAATTATTATTATCCAAGAATGTTAATGAGGGCTGTTCATTTATTAAATTCTTTATTGGTAGAGCTCTAGGAAATATAAAATTGTTATTATCAAATTATTACGGATATCCTGCCACGACAGTTCTGATATGACATTGCTTAATAATAAGTGAACTTCAAAGTAAAAAAAAAACCTTTCATTTGATACAGCTAAATGTGCACAACAACAATAATTGTGATTAATATTATTAAATTTTATTTTTAAAAATTCCGAAATGTCAAGACCATGTAATATACACATATTTCAAGCAAATTGTGTTACTTCAGAAGTTATTACATTGAGGAAGGTAGAGTAAAATTCTTCATATATGACTTTGATATTCCCTAATAACTTCTTATTGGATTTTTTATTTACAAATGTTTCGAAAAATTTGTAGTCAAAAAGAATGGTGTAGTGAAAATCAATAACAAGGTTAATGTCACTTTTGCAGAACTACGAATTTCAGAATTTTAAAAAGTAAATTTGACGACACCATCAAATTAAAAATTGTATTTTTGTTAGCTAAACATTACAAAAGTGACTATCTCATTAAACTGCAGAAACAATCTTAGTAGGTATAATATTTTTAATCCTAATAACCTTGAACCGATATGGTTCAGAATTCTAGCGAAAATTCTAGAACCATTGGACAAAATATGTCCAAATTTTCTTAGATTACTATTTTCCTGTCTATATAAACTATATTATAGATAGATCCAACCAGCGGGTGGAGTAGCCGAGGTTGTAGCCCTGGGGCCCAGGCTTGAAGAGCGGGCCCGGAAAAAAATTAAGGTTGTTTTTTTGCTCACCACTTATTTTTGGAAAGGAAATTTTTAAAAAATGCGGTTTATTCCCGAGGCCCGCCATTTTTCTCCACGGCCCTGGTTATAGACTGTATCAGACTAATTTACGCATATACGGTATTCATTGGATCGTGACGTCTTAGGGCCTAAGGAATTCAGCAAATAAAAAATCCGGATGTTAGTATATGTACAATAGGTATATTGGCATAAAATAATTCCATATATGGGGCGTAAAACGGAGTAATTTTTTTCCCAGTGGTTCTGGAATTGTTGCCATTTGTCTTATGAAAATTGATCGTTAGATGTTATAAAAAGCTTCCATTATTTTAATGGCAAATTATTAAGTATTATTTTTTCAAAGACCCTTATTTTCTTATGATATAAAATTGACCAGTTTTTGATTTTTTGCAGTAAGATGGGAGTCAAAGCACAGTTTTAATAAGCAGGGGAAGTGTGCATAATATCGCACCCATTTTGAAAATTGAAATTTTCTCTGCTATTTTTACTTTTTAATTAGCCCCACTTGTACTTCTATTTAGTTCTTTTAATGCTCTTGAAGTACTAAATAGTTGGGAATTGATTAAACATGTATATAATATATCTTTTTGTAATTAACGAAAAAAACTGGTTTTGACCACTTCATGAAATGTCGTCTCAATATCGCCCACCGATAGTGGTCAAAATATCACCCTGTACAATATTAGGCTATTATTTCTGTCACAATGTTAGACATGGTTTATGAACAAAAAAAACACATAAGTACAAAATAAAATTGTTTATTCTTAAGTAGAACAAAATTTCATAAAATTACATTAATATGTATATGTTTAATCATAAGTAAATTAGACTTAAAATTTTGTAATTTTACTTATATTACGTTCTTAAATAACCATCTAAACAATAATCACAAATAAATGTTTTGTAATCTTCCGTTCCCGAACATTATTTGTGAAACCAAATGCGGCACTTTGTACAAATGATCCACTTCTCGCCCTTTTGTCTGTAAAGTACGACTAACCACAATAGGGACTTTCACAGTAATTCCCGCTGTCGTCTTCATCAGTTGAAACTGTAAGAGAGTCAGCTACATCATCAGCACTTGAACTAGATCCAAAACAACTAAACTCATCGAAAAGTGAAACAAAATTTGTAGAGAGTTTTATGCTCTATAACGTTTATAAAAAATACAAAAATAATTTAAGGCGAAAGTAGCGAGATATTTCCATAAAACGATCTTTGACCTTCAATATCTAGGGAAGCTCACACGTGACCTTATGAGATTTTTAAGGGAACATTTAGGATGCAAAAATAAAGGGTTTATAATAAGATCCAGCTTATTCCGTTTCATTCCGAGGCTGACCCCTTTTTTGATTTAAATGATTGGGTTACTGTGCCTAATATCGTACAGTGCGATATTATGATTACTGTAGGTGGGCGATATTAGGCATATTGTGAGAAATAAATATGGCGGAATTGTCAGCTTGAAATATGTCATAAACTAATATTATAATTATGAAACTACAAATTATACAATACAGAGAAGTTATTGTTGTAATTGACAAATAAATATCACTTACCTCTCATCATACAATTAGATGCATAAGTAACACCTCCAAAATATTTGAAATCAACAAAAATTAAAAAAAGTTTTACAAAAAATACAAAAGTTACCAATTTCGTTCAACACTTGGCCTCGTCCAGTGGCTGCCAGAGGGCAAAGAGTTAGACTGATCGTCACCAGGATAACACTTACGAACGGCAATATGGTGGTGTGCGATATTAGGAAGATGTACGATATTAGGTACACTTCCCCTAATAAATTTTTTCAAAATAACGTCACAGTGAACAGCGGTGACTTAAAATATAAGCTTTTTCATCTGGGGAAAATTCAGTGCAAAATTTGTGAAGTACTTTTATATTGGTTTCCTTATCAATTACCGATACCTACTCCTACCCCTCAGCAGATTTCTAATAAAAATAGGACGAAAAGTCCCACAATTGCGTTGTTAGATTTTTTTTAACAGAAACTAAAACTTAAAATCGAAAGTATTTAAATAATTGATGAATAATAATTAAAATATATCTCTCAAAATTAAAAATATAACTTAAACGTATATTGTCATGATCTCACGTAGCGATCTGTCAAACAAAACGAACAAAACATTAAAATTTAAATTAATAAAGAATTAATAATAATGGTACATATATATATCTAAATAGAAAAAAAGGTACATATTAATTTGTGATGGAATTAATTGATAAATTCAATCAAATAATATGTGTGAATTATTATTTTTTTATGAGAGTGAAATAAAAAAAAATTATATACATAGCTTGTAAAAAACCCCGATAGATTGTAACCCTGAACTTCTAAATATTAAAAAAAACCGTCTATAGAAAAAGATTTAACTTTTTAAATATGTGATTTATTATAGAAATGATCTCAGAAATTTCTTTACACATTCCACCTGTTTTGTAAATACAGGCGGTTTTCATAGTTATATAGCATGTTAGGTTCCTGAATTATTTGCCGTAAATCTAAACCTCAAAGACTTTGGCATTTAAAGGAGCAAAATTTTGACACATTTTGGCCTGTGTTTCAGTAGTTATCGCCATTTCTAACTTATTGGAAAAATTGAAAAATGTTTTTCGATTTTCTTCACACCTTTTTTTATGAAAATTGATGAAACCTTCATAAAAAGGTATAACAAAAGGTCACGTGGTTTAAGAATATTTTGATTATTTTGTGATTTTTTTTAAAGAAACCACACAAATTTGAGTTTTTTCCAATGAATTGAAATATGAACTTTCCCCTGTGGGAGGCACTAAAGGTAAAAGTTTGGAAAATTTTATTAAGTATAATTTGTAAAATTTTTAGTTTGCAACAATTTTTTTCCGACAATTTCGACTTGTTTATAAATAAATTTTGACTCTTTATAACCTTTGAACGGAATGATCTTTTACATTGGGTTTTTTTTGATTATTATTCATAGGTACTTAAGTATCAATCTCTTGTTAGTTACTGATTCTCTCCACCCCCCTCCACCATTATTAACAAATTAATGCCCAGCGCTTAAATTGACTATTTTTATCCGACTTCAAAAACGAGGAGGTTCTCAATTCAACCCGTATGTTTTTTTGTTTTTTTTATGTATGTACACCGATTTCTCCCATATTTCTGAACCAATTTACGCCAGTCTTTTTTTGGTTAGTAGATAAAGTTCTCCAGCTGGTCTCATAAAAATTTTGTTGACATTGGTTGAGTGATTTTTTTAACTATCTTCAATAATATGAATAATTATGGAAATTTTAAAATTTGTATATGAGGGGCTCAGTAGAAAAGTGGAACAAGTGTATATTGTTGATACTGAGTTATTGAATTTACCATATTATGGAATGATATTATCATTCCATAATATACTAAATTCAATAAATCAGTATCAGCAAAATACACTTGTACCACTTTTCCACTGAGCCCCTCATATGTAAAATTATTTACTTTAAAAACTATAGTAACATATTTTTTAAATTATGTTGATCCAATTATCGTTATTTATATTAATTTTATGTTTTACTTAATGGTTGAGCTCTGGGAAAACTCGTTGTGATGTCAACGTACTTCCTTGTGTCTCTCATAGAATTTTCTAGCGGTAAAAAAAAAAAATTGTCTCAGTAATTACCTAGTTTAAGAAAATTCTTTAATGACTTGAAAAATTGGTTAATTTTCATCGATTTTTTATTTTCTAGTAATTACTACTTCAAACACTAGGTATGTTCCAAATTTCAAAGCAAAGTCAGTGAGTGCTCAAAATTATGATTTTTGGACAATGCAATTTTTGAAACTATTTCACCTAAACGTATGAAATTTGGAATACTTCTTCTTTTTGGTAACTTTAACTCCCCCGGGTTTAGAATTCAGTCCTATAACAGAACTAAATGGAGGGGATCGAAAAGGGCTTACAATGTTTCGTGTAAATTTAGTACAGTGCGCATTTGGTTGAATTGTTTAGCAATAATTTGGCCTAGTGCACTTCTTACACTTAATGGTTAATTGTTTGTTTATTTTTAGTCATTGATTTATATACAGTCGACTCTCGTTAATTCGAAACTCGAGGGACTCTTAAAATATTACGAATTATAGAGCGGTTCGAATTATCGCAGGTTACAATTATAATTTTTTAAGCATTTGCGATGAATGAACTTGAATTTGTCTCAAAATGTACTTACAATCTTTCTCTCTCTTTCTCTTTGCAACTTTGAATTGTCGAGTGTTTGACGCCGATGAGTTTGAACGCGTCGTTTTGTTACGTAGCAGTGATTTTTTCGTTCGAATTACCAAGTGTATAAAAATGTATTGTTTTAGTTCGAAATATAAACAGATTTTGTAGGGAACTCGTGATACCTTTGAATTATAGAGAGTTTCGAACTATCGCAAGTTTGAATTAACTGTATGTAGTCTACTGTATGTAGTTCTAGTTATGGTTCATTTCAGTTAAATTTAACCATGCTTCGTCACTTTGAATTTAAATAATTTCCGTTTTCTGGGCTTTATCTCTTTTATTATTGCATTTATGTAAATTTTAAATTTGCAGTTTATTTTTAGAAAAGAATAGAAGATTGATTTGTTTCGAATATAAGAATTATTCAATTTTTTAACGAAAACTCATGATCAATTGTATCTGAAATGACTGAGGTATACATATTTCCATATAACACTTCAATACGCACACACGTGTAATTTATGCACTTTTTTGTGTAATTTATGTTGATCTAATTATCCTAAAAATAATTTTCTGTCAGTACCTAGCTTAAAAAATGTCCAAAATTATGATTTTTGGACACTGGTATTTTGGAAACTATTCCACCTAAACGTATGAAATTTGGAATTTAATAAAAAAAATTTTAAAACTAAATAAAAAATTGTAATGGGGTGGACTCATAAGCATTGTTACTAAAAAGTATGAAATAAAAGCTCTTTTAAAAAACCGACTTCAAAAAGTAAAAAATAATTAATAGCACGAATTTTGAAGTCAGGCGGGGAGTAGTATAAAAAAAATGTAGATCTTGAAGAATTCATGAATTTTTCAAGCACATCCAATCGCAATTTTACATACGACACCCCGCCTGACTTCAAAATTTGTGCTATTAATTATTTTTAACTTTTTGAAGTCGGTTTTTTAAAAGAGCTTTTATACTCTTATAGGTTGGTAAAGTATGTTCACAATAGCGCATACACATAATCACTGTGTCCACATAAGTTCACACAGTTTATGCAGATAACACAGTGTGACCAAAATTGATGCATCTGATCGTTAGAGCGTCTTAATTTCAGTTGCGAACTAAAGCAAAACGGAAATAATTTCATAATTTAAATCACAATTTTATGATTTAAATTGCGAAAAATAATCTTATTGTGTAATTTTTTTTCGTACAATTAATGTCATTTTTGATACAAAATTTGACCATGAAATTACAATATTTTTAATAAATATAAATACCATGTATCCATGCCTATATCTACTTATTGAAATTCATATTTTAATCTAGAACACTTTTACTTTTTCAAAAACAAAAAATAAACGTACGTATCTTTATGACGAATGGGCAAGGTTTCCTCTTCATTTAATTTTTTCTTTTAATTAAAATAGTCAGGCGTGTTATTATTTTGTTTAGCGCATAAATAAAAAAGTACAAAAGAACCTCGTTACGTTTGGTAAGATAATTTATTTTTAATTATAATTTGATCACACTAGTTTTTTTTTTAACCTTCAATTAATGTTTACGGTAAAATATTTTTGTAATTTGATTCCTGTGGTAGCATCTTTTTGTAGGCAAATGATTTAAAATTTAGGATTAAAAACGGGTCTAAAGACGAGATTTTTCTGTAATAAATATTTATTTAAATTAAAACTGATTTATATGTAGCTATTAATCGATAAAACGTACGACCTTCAAGGTTTCAAATTGTCTACCTATTATTCCAGTTAAATCAAGTGTTGAACTGTTAGTACTGTGTATAAATAGTTTTTTGTTCAATTCAAACTATTTTTAGATTCGATCTGGAAACAACTTCCGTACTGGCTGATACGTACTTAATTGGTGAGAAACCTGAGATCTTTTAATAAAACTTTTTACAATTCTGAATTAAAAAAATAATTTTATAGTTGCCTATGACAGTGTCAGAATGGGTTACTCTTTATAACAGCGCTTCTCAACATTTTTTCAGTCACGACCTTACTAGTGTATTACCGGCCAGTTTTCCGACCACTTAGGCAATCATGTAATTCAGATAAATATCGACACTATATTGCATTAGAGAAATGTTTAAAAGCAATTCTTTAATTTTAGATAGAATTCTTGTAGCCTGGAAATACATCCGCAATCAATTGGAGGAACATTAGGTCCTGTAATATGAGATGTCTTTATATAAGGTGTCTAGCTTGGTATAGACCAGTAGGTCGATACCATGCTATTAAAAAAAATTCAACACTTTTAAGCATTCATTACATATCACTAACCAAAACTCAAACATCACATATCAAGACTTAACATTATGTTAAATCTTAAATTTTTTACATTATATAGTTTTCGAGAAAAAATTCTATAATACACGGATAGACAGACACGAGAGTAACATCACAGTTTAAATAATAGTTTGTTTCACAAACAGTTACGAAACGAGATGACGTAAGAGTATCATTTGGAATTCAAAAATTCCAAAGGGTTATCGATGTTATGTACCTAAATAATACATAACATTATGCATACTAATACAGTGAAAATATCATCACTAAAGTAAATTTAATTTAGAAAAATAAATTTGCTATTTTTGATATTTCCTTGTAATTTTAGTGTGTTTTGTGATCTGTAAGATATTTCTAATATGTATTTAATTATTATGGTGGCTTAAAATGTTTGGTGATAACTCTTGTGCTGCTAAATTTTGTTTAAATCATTCAAAACAAAATTTAAATTTATGTTTTTTCTGAGTGCCATTTGATGCAAATTTGTAAGTATTATTATAATTTGAATGCCTATGTAAAAATACGTTAAATAATAAATAATTATTAATATTTTATAATTCAGTTAATATTTTCGATTTCGACAGTGGTTGGTGCTTATAGGTCGTGACGATCTAAATTCTCGTGTTGAATACTGTCATCAATTTCGCGTTTGCTCAATTCATTTTGAAGAAAGTTGCTTTTAGTTGTTCATATAATTTAACATGACCATTATCAACCCTCAATCTCACATGTACAAACATATACAATCACATAAGTAAAAAAGGACATACATAATTGTTTGTACTTATATCAAAAAAGGATAGAAAGTGCGCTTCGCTACTGCCTATGGTAATAATCTTTTATTTATACTGTGGTAATATTGTTTTTTTTAAAGGTACGAAATCTTAAAAAGAATAACTGGCTAATTTGGATAATAAAAATAACAAATACTTCTTTTAAATTCTTCATATCTCTATTTTTAATAAATTATTGAAATGCCTATATGATTAAATTTATAATGGACATCAACTTTCATTTTCTTTATATATTAGTCTTTTTTTTTAAATTATTAATTTATTTTATTTTTAATATGAAAATAAAATTAATATGCTAAATTATTAGTTAATTTATAATATCTTTCTGATAATTGTAATGGTACGGATTTCTAAAAATCTTTAGAATTATTAAAATTTTTATCAAATAAATCAAAACTATAATGTTGAATTTCTACACGAAAGAAAAAAAATGTTGAAGTCAAAAAGGTTCTAGGATATTTTTGGTGTGAAGAATATGAAATACCAATTTATCACTGTCGACACTTTGAGGCGAACGCTCCTTAATAAATTTGACCTTGAAATAACTTATTTTTTAAGGCAATTTTTTTTTACTTTTTGTATGACTTATTTGGTTTTGATAATCTTTTGTCTTTTGAAATTTTTAGCATGTAAATTTTTTTTAAAATGAATATTTTGTTTATGCAAGCGGCTAAAATTGTTTGTTAGTATAGTCACTTTTGACTTTAGTGACCTAGCAATATTTTTTCGTATATAAAAGTAATGGACAAGTTTGTCGGTTGTTGATTTAAAAATAATATTTCTTGGAATTTAAAATATTGTGTTAACAGGAAAATTAATGAAAATTTATAAAAAGTTTTTTTTGACGTATATAAGGTGTCCATATTTCATCATTAAGGTCAAACCGGGACGCAAGTTCGAAAAATAAAGAAGAAAAAGCTTTTTGAATTGAATTATTTGTAAAATTTTTATTTTTACACGACCGTGAATCAATCTGGCTATAGAATTAAACAAATTACAAATTATATGACCGACACCGAGTTGGTCTAGTGGTTAGGAACTCCGCTTCGTGTCTGGTAGATCGTGAGTTCGAAACCAACCGGGGGAGATACGTCATCTTCATTACCAAACCTCTCATATATACTACTACAAACAATTAAGGGAGCAAAAAAAAATTGTTAATTTTTTAGTGATTTTTGAAGAGCTGTATTTACGTGAAAAATGGTCGTATCGAGATTTTTAAAAAAGCGTTTTGAAGCTCCAAGATTCTAGTTTTCAGATCTTTCGTCCAAAAATTTTTAGGAGTGACAGTTATCGAGCAATTATAAACAATAACACAAAAAAAGTTTTTGCAAATTTTTTTATCTTTTTTCTTTTGATCTACGGGCTTGAAAATTTTTTTTACAGTAAAACCATGCTATTGACCTGATAGCCTGCTTATTCAGCATCAAATTCCTTTTTAAAATTTTTCTCTACGTTGATTTGTTCCGGGGGTATCCAACTTTGAATGAAAAAGGATCGTTTTTGTTTTAATCATCGATATCTCAGTAACCAGTGATCGGACAGAAAATTGAAGGGCAGTTTTGGGATATGGAATAAATTTCCTACAAGTCTATGCCGCGTACTTTAGGAAAAAAAATTTTTTTCATCCTTAATTTTAATCTGAAAAATGTGAAAAAAGGGACTTTTTTCCTTGTTGCGAAAAATCGTCAGCACCCCTGCAAATATTGATGGGGGGTCTCATTTTTGTACGAATTTTTATACCTCACTGTACCCCCAATAACCCTGAAGATCGACAGATCGATCTATTGAATGGTTTTCCTAAACCGTTTGTTCAAAATTTCCGAATTAAAAAATAAAGGAGCAAAATTGAATGAACAAAATTGAATGAAAAATTTTAAAAAATAATTGAAAAAAATTTTAAAAAATAATTTTTTTTCTTAATTTTTAAATTTTAATGGACAAAAGATGCCTAACTGGAAAAATTTGAAAAAAAAAATTGAATTTTTCATTCAATTTTGTTCATTCAAGTTTGCTCCTTTATTTTTTAATTCGGAAATTTTGAACAAACGGTTTAGGAAAACCATTCAATAGATCGATCTGTCGATCTACAGGGTTATTGGGGGTACAGTGAGGTATAAAAATTCGTACAAAAATTAGACCCCCCATCAATATTCGCAGGGATGCTGACGATTTTTCGCAACAAGGAAAAAAGTCCCTTTTTTCACATTTTTCAGATTAAAATTAAGGATGAAAAAAATTTTTTTCCCTAAAGTACGCGGCATAGACTTGTAGGAAATTTATTCCATATCCCAAAATTGCCCTTTAATCTTCTGTCCGATCACTGGTTACTGATATATCGATGGTTAAAACAAAAACGATCCTTTTTCATTCAAAGTTGGATACCTCCGGAACAAATCAACGTAGAGAAAAATTTTAAAAAGGAATTTGAAGCTGAATAAGCAGGCTATCAGGTCAATAGCATGGTTTTACTGTAAAAAAAATTTTCAAGCCCGTTGATCAAAAGAAAAAAGATAAAAAAATTTGCAAAAACTTTTTTTGTGTTATTGCTTATAATTGCTCGATAACTGTCACTCCTAAAAATTTTTGGACGAAAGATCCGAAAACTAGAATCTTGGAGCTTCAAAACGCTTTTTTAAAAATCTCAATACGACCATTTTTCACGTAAATACAGCTCTTCAAAAATCACTAAAAAATTAACAATTTTTTTTTGCTCCCTTAATTGTTTGTAGTAGTATATCAATAGCCATTCCTACATCTATATAGTACTACCATATCAATGATGCATATGATCTTAGTTGTCGCGTACCTAATCAATAGAGAAAAAAATTACGTGACTTCTTTCGTTTCTTGGTTTTTCTCATTGAATTTCCTCTTGGACTCCTCATTAAATGTTTATTTGTTTATCATCTAAAAGTTGCTAATAAAAGTTGCAGATAATCGAATTATTTTTACAAAAAATCTACAAAATTTTCTCAAATAGGCTTACGGTTATAGAGATAGTAAAAAAATAATTTCAATTTTATTTTCAAGAAAATTTAGTTTTACAGTCATGGAAAACTTTTCTACGAATTTTCCAAAAAAAGCTTTCTACTCAAGATGCACAGTTGGCCATTTCAAGACGTCATTACAAGAAGACAATGTACCAAGAAATTGGAACAAATAGTTATTTCGAAAGAATTTGTCGGGATACCAAAATAAAAGAGTTAAAATCGGAACAAATCCGTGGAAAGCAACACATGTAAACACCCTCGAAGTATTAGAAGTTTAATTTCCACGGATAAAACTATTGTTAAAGCCGTTAAAAATATGAAAAGTATTAGGACATCACTAAAACTGAGCTTCCATAGTTTCAATTTTTAAAATTTTAAAACCTAAAAGTAGTTAAAAACACCTAACATTATTCTAACATTTGTTGTTTAAAAAAAATTATATTATTATATAACAATCTGAAGAATTTGCACACTCATGAAAGATCGGAAATCGGAAATTATGTTTCTGTTATAGCATGCATGTGTAAGCTGTAACTATGTATTTGGAAAGTAAAAAATGATTTTTTTAAATTAAATTACGTCTAGTGGTTAACGATTGTTTTTACCTGATTGATTTAATTTAGTTATGACAATTGGTGTAAAGTTATTGTTTCAAAAAAATTAAATTGTAATTTAATTTTTAATTACCGGGTTGAGTTATTTTTGAGTGATTCGATGCGATTAACAACAAAACTAATAGTAATAAAATTTTCAAACGCTTACTTTCTCAATTATTAAAAATTAATGGTACACAGAAAAAATTGTATATTTTGTTTTTACAAAAATAGGATTTGTTGTAAAAATAAAACAAGGAATTTACGAACACCGAAAACTGTATTAAGAACGCTACCAGATTTTATTGTTATTAATTCTGATTTTCATAACGAATCATTCTACTGACGTATGAATGAAGTATTCCTTTTCCTTTCTTTTAGATATAGACTTACGACAATGGTGGCTGAAATCGGAAGAAGGAAGAGAAAAACAAATGATTGAAAACTTAATAGTAATTGTCAGGGCCGGCGAAAGAAATGACGCCCACCAGGGGCAAACAAAATTTTTCCTCAAAAATCCAAAAATACAGTCGGTGAGCAAAAAAAGAAAAATACGAGAAAATATTTTGCCCGGGCCAGTGATTTCGAGCTCCCGGGGCTACATCCTCGATAGCCTCCTCTTGCTGGCTCTGGTAATAATTAAGTAATTTTAAATTTGACGATTCGAAGAAGAAATCGGATTCCGTCTAGAACGGTATCAAAGCTGGCAAATCGGCTGGGAATAGGACTGGGTGGGATTTAAAAAATTTTCTCGGAATCGGAAGTGGGCAGGAATGGGAACAGACTGAAATGGACAAAAATTTACTCCTGGCGACATCCCTATTTTTTTCTACTCTCTGGTAGCTACTAGGGTGACAAAGTCATTTGTGATTTAATTCTCTGCAATCTATTAGGAAATGTAGTTACGATTTTTCCGCTTCTCCCCAGAATTTGCAAGCACTAGCTGTTTTGGTCAAGCTTTTATGGTAACGTGAGAGAAAATCCGTAAATATTTGCAGTCTGTACTTAAGATCTGATGCTGTTTTATCAAGTTATACGATAACAATTTTCACATCATTCCCATTAAGTCTGGTGCCCAATCAGTATCGACTTCCGGATCCTAACCTGTAATGATTTTAAAATCCAAACTTGAGGACCATAGTTTCCAAAACAACAAGAATCAAAAAAATTGTAATATCTATATTTTGGATAATTTATCAAGTTTTTAGCTTTATAGCACTGTAGCAGTGATCTCAGCACCCGTTTTAGTGAGATCGGAGCTTCTTCATTTAAAGTATTCAAGTATATATATTAAGAATGTGTTGAACCCCACTGAAATTTTGTTTAATAATCATTTTGTCACACCTAATATGACTTTAATTTCTAAAAAAATTGATTAATTATAAAATAAATTAAAGACATCAACTTTGATAAAGTAATCTTTTTTATATCAATAAATTTGTTCCTTTACGGTAAAGAATTTAAATTTCCAATTACACTATTTAAACTTACAAGTACATTTTATTTCCTGTTTATATACGTAATTCTAATTATTATGATTATCAAATTTACGTGGCCAATTTCTTCATATTATATACATATTTGTTTATATGTGACTTGAAATATTTTCACTTTCATTACCCATCTGTTATTTTTGTTTTTATTTTGACTAAATCAAACATCATGTTGTAATCTAACATACATTAGATTTACGTACATATATTACTAGTACGTACGTAATATGTACATAAAAACAGGTAAATAAGTACCGTTTATCTTAAAATGAAAGCATTATAGAAATTAATTTACCAAAGAAAGAAAAAGAAGTATCAGTGAAACAGATAAAACATCGTCATCAAACTGGTCGAAATTTTTGCGTTGCGTTGTTGTCAAGCGTTGTTTTTTTTTTACCCAAAATATCAATATGTAACCACCTACAATGTCTTAAATTATTTTATAAATTAAACACACAATGAAAATTGAAAACAAGGAGTCGACAGCCTGCAAGATTATTAAAAATAACTTATAAAAAGTTCCTTTTTACTCGACGCGTTTCGATCAATTTATGATCATTTTCAAGAGATATATATTTTGGACAACCATTGTCGAAATAAAATAAAAATTAGTCGACTTAGAAAAAGTAATAATGTAAGTTGTATTGTAACAACAAAAACTCGTCAGTCAGTTGTTACAATACAACTTACATTATTACTTTTTCTAAGTCGACTAATTTTTATTTTATTTCGACAATGGTTGTCCAAAATATATATCTCTTGAAAATGATCATAAATTGATCGAAACGCGTCGAGTAAAAAGGAACTTTTTATAAGTTATTTTTAATAATCTTGCAGGCTGTCGACTCCTTGTTTTCAATTTTGATAATCCCTCCACCTGCAGTTGGACTGATTTATATTAAACACACAATTTGTGTACAGTTGCACCTGAGGAATAGTGCCATAATTCGTCTCGACTCAAAATATGTCAAACGAAATGTGAAGTAAGAAAATGAACTTCAGTAATTTAAATTTTTCATTGAGATATATTTCGATGTTAGAAAATATCACACAAATCTTTAAAAGTTTAAAGAAAATTCTGGAAAGTGGCTAGAATATTTTTTTTCGTTTTTCTTAAATAATTTGAGAAATAATTCCATGTACTTTATCGTATCGAATATCGTTAAAAAATCTTCTAAAATAAAGTTAAGGTTTCTTTAATAATTTTTATTTTTGAGCCTCGTTTACGAAATAGTGAATTTCAAAGTATGTGTCTTTTTAAGTGGTATATAGGAAATCAAATTATCACGTAACTGATCCTCAAGTACACATGTGCAATCGTAAAATAATACGGTGTAAAATGTTCTTATCTTGACACATACGCTCAATAACCTCCCCAGCCCGCAGTTATAGGTCTGATGACCTAACTTCACATATGACTACAGAGTAGATTAATAATGAACGAATATACCTAATGGAAAGGAATAAATTCTGGTGGCGATAGTTCCTTTCTACAAACTTCTGAAATTATTTTGTGAGTTAAGCATACAAACACAATTTGTGTCCAGTCGCACTTGAACAATAGAGCCATAATTGATTCAGGATGAAAATACCTTAAAAATGGACAGCCTGAACAAAAATGACATTACTTATTAATAAAATTGTGCCTATCTTTTTCTTATATTATGGTTTTTAATATTGCAATGAATTTCAAATAACAAGTATATTGCATTTGTATGTTAATATGAGATTGTGTGGGCTGATATCCGGTTCCCATTGTAAATACATAGGAAGAATAAGTTTAATATCTTGAATAGAGTGCTGTTATTGAATACACGAATGTGTAAGATCTGTAATTATATAGTTTATGTTTGCATTTCTATGGTCTTTTAATTCAACATTTACGGTATTAAAATTCCTTTTGTATGATATTTGCTAATTAGCTAAAAACTTCTAATACAGATTCACATAAAAAAAAATGACAAAATTTTGTATAAATACAAAAAAGAAAAATTTGGGGGGGGGGAGGCAGGTCTCCCACACTGTCAACTTCCCATTGGGTGTCCTTAAAGACTAGAGACTACTGTACATAAATAATTCTTTTTTCATTTCAGGGTACTCCTTCCCCCGAACCCCCGTCAAGGGCTTTGCCCCTTGCGCCCCACTGGGGGTTTCGCACCCCGTATCTCGTGGGGGACTCCACCTCTCATTAAACAAATGATATCATCATTTCTTCCCGAGATATGCGAGTCGAACGAACAAAGACACGCACACATAGACATTACGCTAAAAACGATGGATTCGGATTCTAGTGACCTTCGTAAAATTGGACCCATTACGATAATTTCCAATGGGAAGTTAAAAACTTGATATATATGAAATCAAGAATGGAATCCATTCTATATAAATAATATAATTGATGAAACTGTAATTAGATAGGGTAAACGGTATAGTTATTGGACAGTTAAGAAAAATTTTCAAAACAAAGTACAGAAAAAGTACGTGTTGTAACTTTATTTTTGACGAAAAAATTCATAACTAAAGTAAGACTTGTCTACTGTAATGTACCATTTAAAACTTTCATATTACATATTGGTAAGTCCCTGAAAAAAATATTAAAGTTGTGCGTGTAGAAAAATACAGTTATTGGACAAAAATTGCATTTATAATTTCTGGCGCATTTCCACAATCCACAAGTCCTGTATCATGTACATAGCCTTTATCCGCTCCTTGATCAACCCTTTACGATGATTCACAATTTAGTAGGATATTGTTAAATAATTATAGCCTTGTCACTCACTAGACGCAGTAAACTTTTTTAACGAACCACCTAAGACCACGCTAAGGATGACGTAGTTACAGGTTTCTGTAAATTATGGTTAACTCAGAATGTATTTTCTGAAAATAGATACTAGAGGCTTCTGTTTAACTAAAAAATCAGGAAGTTTGCTTTACTATAAGCCTTATAATCTCCAAAAGACAGTGTCTTTTCCAATAACTGTCAATGTCCAATAACTATACCGTTTACCCTATATTAAAATTTGAAATTCAAAATTATTTTATCTTTGAAGAACAGAATCTTTGAGTTTAAAAAACAAAACATATGCAAAACTTTAATTCTTGAGTATAACATCGATTTGTAATAACTAATAACACAAAACACTATGGTGTGAGCGCTGTGAAGGTCAATTTTTTAAAAATATTTCTGACAACTTTATGTCCGGACTTCACACGGGTGTTGCTAAAATATTTTTGTTTAATTTTTTACTACTTTTTATTGTAGACAAACAGTGCAACGGAGCCGACACGAGTTCAAAACTGGCTTTGAAGGAAACTTTACTATTCGTTCAAATCAATAAGAATTCTCAGATTTAAGTAATAACAACATACCTTTGTCTAAATAAAAAATTGCTCTACATTTTAACAAAACAATTAAAAATAAAAAGTTTTACAATTAAATCAAAGACGATAATAATTAGCAAAAATTTCTTAACGATAATCTATTTTATAGAATTCGATTAATTAGTTGGTAATGTCTCAGACGTCACACATCAAAAGTGATATCTCTTTATAAGAAATCCCGTCTCCTATTAATAATGTCTATAACTGTATTCATTGGATAATTTCGCAATAATCAGACGATCAACTAACTAATTAACGAGAAAAAAGTCGAAAATGGAATCCAGTTAGTGAGTCGAACACGTAAAAAAGAAAAATTTATTGGCCACACATATATAAGAAAAAGTATCTGTCTGTATATAAATTCCAACCAATTAAAATGGATCTATATTAATTAATACGAAAATATACTTATATTTGAACAAGTATGCGTTGGCAGTAAGGGAAATAAAATTTTACAAATCAGTTTTACACTGCACAAAATATTGAGTGAATAGTCAAACACCGTTCTTGAAATTCTTGTACGAGTATACATGAAAAAAAATGTAAAAAGCCATAACTATTTTTATTAATTGTTATTTCACAAAATTTTAAAAAAATTTAAATAACAGTTTTTGTAGAGATTTCATTTTTAAATTCTCTTTAATGTACGTAAAGCGGACTCTTAAAATTGAGTCAGACAGATCAATATTTCCGAAATTTCCTCTTCACGGAACACTTTACTAATTCTAACATTTTTAAGGAACACTAGTGTAAATTTGGGTTTTCGCTGAATTTATTACCGTAAAATCGTCTAGACCCGGACACTTTTTTACATTTTTGGTATAGTTATATACATATTTCCTTCATAGATATCACCAATAAAACTATTACCATTAGAAAGAGCGTATATTATTTGTTATATACCTGACCCATTTGTTTCATTATAAGTAAAAATAAAAAAAATAAAAAATAATTAGTAAGTGTCCGGGTCCACACCCCAAATCCGTCTTGACCCGGACACTTACTTAAATAATGTAATAGCATGCAAACTAACCTCTCCCGTCTGGTGTAGGACAGTGTTTTATATCGTCTGATGTCTTTGAACCTGTCAAAGACTTTAAAATATTTTGTGGGGAGGGAGAGGGGGCAATGCATAGTATGCCTCTCTATAAAGTAAACATACGATATGACACGAGAAGGAAGCATAAACCGCGTAATTCTGGGGGAAATATTAACGTATGGACAGTGGCAGTTACAACTGGTGCGAATCGCGGCCATAGTGTAATAAACTGATGTGTCCGGGTCTAAACGGATATACCTATATAGCATGTATTTTTTATATATACATCGAATATAACTTCAAACATCATTAAATGATGCGCGATAAAATTCTGAACACATACATGTCAAAACTAAAACAATATAACAATTATGACGAAAATTACATATCTAAGTTAGACACACATTTTATTTCTTTGAAAAACTGGAGAATAGTAATCCTGTAAAATGAGATAGTAAAAGTTGAAATCCGTAGTTTTTATTGGTACAGCTGTTTAGAGGATGTTTTTCTCTCTCTCTAATGACGTCAAGAACAAATGTTTATTGTTGCAGGTTAATGTAGAAATTGTTTAATTTGAAGATTGGTGTAAAGTGTCCGGGTCTAAACCAATTTCTTTTACGATAATAATGTTCGTTTTTAAGAATTTTCGTTAATAACACATGCCATTCACATCATTCTTTACATATTATATATACATATTATTTATACAAATTATTTACATTACAATTACATTAAGTAATAAAATTATACATTTTTTTTTTTTTTTTTAGTGTTATAACTTGTTAATCTGTGACATCGAAAATTACTGGGAACTATGGTTTGTTCAGTAAAGATGGGAAAATTATTACGAAAGGTTAACATCGTTAAAACGTTTACAAATTGTGGAAATTTATAAAAATTTATTTAAACAAAATTGTAAATAACAGTATTATTTCAAGAATTTGTCTAGTGACTTGACCGCTACCATACGTGATGTGACGTTAATAGATTATTTTCTTTTGGTCTTTGGAAGTCTACATAATTCATGCCATTGCTGAAATAAGATTCCATGCAGTTATTTGATAATGTGTTTCAAAAGGGACTGACAAAAGACCAGAAAATACTTTTAAGCAGTACTTTTCTTTCACAAAAACTCCTTTTAAATTGTGTTAAACACATGAAAGCATACAGTCCTGTTTTCTAGCTTCAGTTTCCAATTTTTTTCGCCGAACACTTAGTGACTGCTTGCGGGACACAATTTGAGAAACACTCAAATAGACAAAGAAGAATTTATCCGAATCGTCATAATCATTATTACTGATTCACTGTCAACTCGTGAATGTTGAAATATATTTAAGTCACTTACGTGTTGTAGAAAAAGTGATTCAGTTAGATCATGTGTATGCAATCTTTTCATAATGTACTAATACAAATATAATATGTAATATTTATTTCAATTTTTACAAGGTAAACCGGTCGAGTCTAGTTTTAGCTTTTTTTTTCTGAAAAAATTGTAATATAGGAGTTGTGCACCTTTAACGGTATCAACATGTGTATAAACATATGTGTACAATCAGTGACAAAAGTTTTTGAATCGAATTTACTTGATGGATGATTAAGGTACCCACAGTGTAGAATTTTGAAAAAATCAATTCTTTTTTTGGTTTTTTTTTTTTTTTTTTTTTTTTTAATAAGTGCATACAGTTATGCATGTTCTCTAAAAATTTCAAATTTAAACGCGAATTATTACGGTCCTGCGACCACGGATCAATGGATTCAGTCTAAATACAAAATTCTGTGGATCGATTGGCGCCTTTTGGCGGGATGTTATACCACTTTACATTCAGCCTTTCTACAACCAGTGAACATATAAGGTCAATTGTTATCACCACAGTATCACACTGTTGTTGAAATAATGATTTGAAACAATTTCGAGACAAACTTTAAACGCGTTTGTCGTGAAATGACCTTTTTAGAAACGGTACCCACTCTCAGAGGGAAAGTTTCTAGGCTATAAGTTTGAAATTTTAACAAAATATTCTTTATTCTATTCTCCATGTACCTATGGTATCTTTTTTTTGAAATTTTCCTATTTTTTTACACAGAAAACTGTTGAAAAAAGGCAAAAATTTTGTAGTTTTTACTCAAACCGCCGCTATTTTTACAAATTTCAAAAAAAGCGGTACACAGCGGCTTACCTACTTTTATATTTGATTTTTTGTGTTCAGATGAAAATTGCGGCCGCAATTGTGGACACCAATAGCCGCCCTTTAAGACACTTTTTTCAAAAAATTATAATAATTATAAAAATAAATAAAAATGAATAAAAAAATATTTTTGTATTGCTAAATAGTGGTATTAATTCATCCGAAAAAAATTTATGTTGACAAAAATAAATATTTGAAGTCATCATGAGAAAAATTTTACAATTTTTGCAAGATTAATATCAAGATTCAAGTGAACATAAAAACAGGATTCTTGCTAAAATTTAAAGAAATCTTCGATATTTAATATTTATTAATTGTTAAGATTCTTGAAAAATCTCGAATGTGGGCTTGTTAATGAATAAATTATAATAATTTTTGAATATTTCTTGAAAACGACCATTGCGCCACAATTTAAAAATGCAAGAGTGAGTGAGATCAATCTTTCTTTCTTGCAGTATTTCCTAGGGCGATTTTACGTTGGGACTACCGTAGCGAGGAGCGACGCCATTTTGTGATCGTGTACTCGCATCCATTGATTCCGGTGGTCATTAGGGCTATGTTTAAAAATATTTTGAAATGATTAACGCAATATGGCTCCCGTTGACACATAACCGTGCACATAACTTTAAAAAAAATTAAATTTTTCAAACTGTTTATGTTTTAATAATTTTTGTATTATACCACGTTAATTTTAATAATTCAAACATAAAATTTTTCTTCATTACATTATAAAATGCAACCATTTTAAGAGATTGTCAAAAAAAATTTTGAACGACATTTGTATGCTACGCGAACAACTATAGCGCGTAGCCATGGGAGCAATGCTTATGCAATGCGAACATGAATGCTACGTTGATTCGAAGTAATGCCCACGGAAGCAATGAAAGCCACAACGCGAATACGCCCCTAGTAACCTTAATGCAAGAAGATAAAATTACTAGGGTGTTGATTATCACTACGATGGTGAAGGCGCTGTGAAAACTTCTAAATCGAACAAAAATATACATACTTAGGTAATAGGTAATAAATAAATAATTTTAGTTTTGTTTAAATATTTTTGTTACTAACTGTATCTGATAGGTAATTCACGTAATATAGATTACCGTATGATTTAACATCATTGTGAAATCAATGGAAAAAAAGTTGAAATAGAAAAAAAAATCAATTTAGACTAAAATATTAATAGAATATACGTGTGTATAATATTATTTACATGGGAATAAAAATCATAGTGATTTATTTATTAATAGTTTAACAGGAACTGTTTACGTAAAAATAGGTGTACAAGAATATGTGAATATGTTTTGTATATGATTATTAATAGACTAATAAATAATAATATCGCCAAATACACTATGTGATATAAAAAGTGCGGTAACTTTATACTAGGTTTAAAATAGATCTTACATGCAGACATATGGGACAGTCTCCATATATGCGAATTGTAAATATTTTCCCTTAAAGACAGTTTTACAGTTTTAAACAGTTTTATGTATTAAGAGACATATTTTGCAAATTTTAATAAATTAAGGCAGTATTCTAGTCTAGAATTTTTTAAAAATCGATTTGTTTTATTTTCTAAAAATATAGACTTTTAAAAATGTGATCGCAAAAGGTGATTTAAAAATTTTTCAAATTTACAGAAATATAGGCATTTTAATACAGTAGGTTCAGATATCAGATATTATACTTCAAAATATTAAAAGTATTTTTTTTCTAAATTACACCGATATTCCGTTAACCGTACGACAATACATAAACGTCGTACCCTTAAAGGAATCATATACAGGATGTTTCTCTAGACAATTTATTTTTTAATAAAAATTAAAATATTTTTATAAAAATAAATTTTTTCAAGTCATATTTTCTAGCTACATAATATTTATTTCTAATTGTAAGCTTGAAAATTATAATATATATGTGTATTAATAATTATTATTATTACTATTATCGTATATTTATGTTAACTTTCAAAATAATCGCCTGTATATGTTAAAAATTTAAGACTTGTTTACATAAAAATCTTTGTTTACAATAAAAATTTTCTCACGTAGACTATATATGTATATACAAACACACACAAACCCTACGCATAATGGTAGTACGGATAATGAAATGGTCCTGTACTTTTTTCAATTTGGTCGACATGATATCTCCAGTTCTATTTATCCAATCGATTTCAAGTTTGGCATGAACCTTCAGTACATGTTGCTTTAAGATAGGAACCAAAAATGTTGCAAAATTTTAATTTTTACTATTTTTGAAAAATAAAAAATTTTATAAAGTCAGCAAAAAATTTTCTTTTGGAATAGCCACCATTTTTAAACACTTAAATTTTTTCTGTTTCATTGTAGTTTCTGCCAGAATGGACAACCTTTCTAAATTAGAATTATTTTATTTTTTTGTTTCAGATGAAGATAAAGATATGCTCTTAAAATATCAATAAATAGACGGTACAAAAAGGCATACTAAAAATATTAATAGGTACAAAAAGGCATACTAAAAATATTTTTTTTTAAATTAATTCCTAAAAAAGCCGAAATTATTGCTCTCTAGACTAGAAGGCACTAGATGTCTGCTCCGAATTCGCATACAATTCCAACATTTAGCAAGCAAAAAATACATCATTTATACACTGTTAGTTCTCAAGTATATGACTGTCGAACGCACCACGAGCTCTACTCGCACTTGGCTGCGCTTTTTTACATAGTATTGATAAAGATTGTAGTAAATAAAATAAATTCGGCCTTATGTAAATTGTTCTGAGAACCTAAACGATTTGGTCCGGATTTTCTGACTACCACTGTAGACATATAAAATTGCCATTATTGTGGATTTAAAAATTATTACAAATTATTACCAAATAAAATAACAAAAAAAAATTTATGATCATTAAGTAATACTTCCTTGTATTAAATGATATTTTTATTTTTTATTTTTTTAGTATTTGTTCCTAATGACCTAATCACTTTTAACTATCTTCAGAAAAAATCTTTGAAATGAATCATTTTTGAGCTTAATAAATTTTCACATTGATACGTTTTGACGCTAAATAAGTGCCTAAACATTATAGAATGTAGTGTAAAATTAATTTAATTAAAAGATTTATTTATTGTTATTGTTTAGGGTCAAAACAACTTTTCATAAAATAAAAAAAAACTAACGGTTTTCACTCATACTACAATCAATTATTAATTTTAACCATATATTTCATCATTACCTATTTTTATTTTTATATAAACATTTTTTTTTATAATATCAAGGTTTTGGAAACTAAGAAACTACATCTTATAATAAAAGGACATTTTTGTATACGCAGCAGCATAGCTAGGAAATGGGTGGTACAGGATATTTGTTAATGATTTAAATGACGGTAATTGATATTGATTTTGCAATAAATAAAATTATTAAATTATTAAAAATGATTTTTCCTACGTTAACGGATGCTACATTTAAAATAATTTGGTGTTTTCAATTTCCGTTATAATTTAAAAAATAATAATAAAAAAAAAAAAGTTATTTTCAGAAGAATTTGCATATAAAGTTTCCAAAATAATAAACAAATATTTTACTTCGCAAAAATACCACTTTTATTTTGAAACTGTGACAATATTGTTTCAAAATAAAAGTGGTATTTTTGCGAAGTAAAATATTTGTTTATTATTTACAAATATGGAATACCATAACGTAACGCTCAAATCTATTAATGTTTCCAAAATATTTCATAATTGTGCAGATACGCTCCAAAGAACAAGTAAGGGACATCTCTTAAGTTTGGAGGTCTTAATCGTACTTATTAAGGTACCTCGAAAACTATAAGAGGTAAACTTTAAATTGACGAAATTCTTTCCTTTAAAAGATCTAATCCTCATCTTGTGTAAGTTAAGTTGAAATCGGGTTGACAAGGGAAGCTAGAGTGGTGAAAATGGAGGTAAATTTTCACCATCATAGATAAAAAGACATAGGGTTTCATGCGTTATTTTTTTCAAAATATATAGATATTCCAAAAATCAACGATATCCCTTAGAGCAGGGGTGAGCAAACTTAATACTGGTATGATCGACATTAATATTTCGTATTTATGCGCGATCGACTTAAAAATAAGTTAAGGGGAGATTCGTTAAAAAAAAAGAAACCGATTTTTTTTCTTCATAATTATCTTCTTTAAGGTGTTAGAAACATTCTTCTAAAATTTTATTTTAAAAAAATGAAAAATAAAAAAGTTATGGGCATTTTAGTGCACGCACTTTACTATAATTCAATTTAAATAAAAAACTTCAAATGATTTTTTCTCGAAAGTACATTTCTTGACATGGTTCCGCGTGTATCTCAAAAAGTATTTGAGATATCGACATAAATCCAAGTGCATATTATTCCTCGATACCGTCATTTTGGCAGGAGCTAGGATCTTTTGGTTCCATTATATATTTTCGGTTAAAAAGCGTTGATTTTTGAAAATTTTTGTTTCAAAATGCTATTTCTCGCTGTTTTTTTTTTTTTTTTTTTTTTTGTTTTTTTTTTCAGGTCTTATAGTTAGTGCAGTAACTGTATATGCATATTTTCAGAAAATCCTTGATTTTTTGATTTTGGTTCACTGGGGATTTCAGAACGCGAGGAACCATCAAGGTGGAAAAATCTCGCAGTGTTAACTTCAAAGCCATTTATACTCAGACAATTTTTAAATTAAAAAAAAAATTTTTGTAATCTCAAGACATGTAGAAACAATGTATATTTAGTTTTTTAATACCTAAAATATTTATTTGTACCTATAAAAAAGAAAATAGTAAAAAAAGGTCAATTTTTTATGTTTCTTTGGCGAATCTTCTCTTAAATTAAAAACAAATAAAGTATCTTTCGTGTCAAATGCCCACTAGTGAAATATAGGGTTACCATAATTCTAAATTTTCATTGTAATAATAAATTAATACGGTATTTAATGTGCAATGATTATTAAACTGGGATAAAATTTTTAATTTTTTAATTTTTTTTTTTTTTTTTTTTTTTTTTTTTGGCTAGTGAACTGTGTTTTTGGAGCAGCATTATATTTGGGTAATTTTGGGCTACTCGAACGTCATTCATCGGCGGTTTTTGTTAAAACTCCTCTGGCAACAGTGCTGCCTTGGAATTAGTCATGTCAGTTGTAGAATAGATAAGTACGTGTTTAATTTTAAATTCATGCTTCACCGTCTGCTAAATTTTTAATACACATTTTAGATTAAAGGATTTTAAATTAAACTAGTAAATTACTTAAAATATCTGCGATCGACTGTTGAACTATTCGCGATCGACCATTTTCCCACCCCTGCCTTAGAGGGACGATGGACCAGCTCATGCCTGACCAGAATATCAAAATATGGTCGTAGTAACATATTATTTCTTTTCGAGATATTGGTATATTCGGGTCTCGATTCGTAAGGCAACTTACCGAACTATTGTAAAATACCATTATTATTTGAGAAATATGTGATTCCAATACTATACATAACCCTCGATGCGCGAGTGTGACTCGCACTTTACCAAACTTGTTTTATAAGTGAGATTTCCATTTTGAAAATATGTTATCTGACATCATTATATAACATGATATTTGTAAAGTATTAGGCAGTAAGTAAATCCCTATTTTTGTTCAATTAAAGAAAAAGTTAACAATATTATCAGTGAATTTCTAAATTTTTACATGGTGCCAAAAATTATTTGTGAAAAGGTCAACGGACTGGGCCGGCGCGGGGCGGCCATAGAAAATATATTTGCAGGGCATTAAAAAGTAAAAACATTTATTATGGTAATAATTAATTATTACAGATGATCGCAGTTTGATCATAAGATGTATTTTTTTTTTTTTTGATACTAACTTTCTAATTGTAGAAAAAGAACTTACCATCTCATCTCAGTGTTTTGATTCACATAGATGATGCACATGTATATATTAATACGGATATAGGTATGGGTAATTACAGAATGATCTAGATAAATTCAAACACTTTAAGAAATTTTAGTCTGTTTCTAATATTGTACCTTCACAAGATTCGCTTTGTAAGTATTTCATAAATGTTGTGTCAATTGCGTCTTAGTTTCTACCTCTCTCCGGTACTTCCACCATAATTAACATTTATATTTGGTTTTGTTGCACTGGTTGCACTCTAGGTTGTCCATCAGCGGTCGACAGTAGGTATATAGACATCGTCCGCTTAGAGAAATCATATAAAAGTGATTTCACTCTACAAAATTTATTTTTATATAAAAATTAAAATAGTTTTCCTAAAATAATTTTTTAGATAATATTTTCTAACTACATAATAATTATTTCTAATTGTAAGCTTGGAAATTATACACACATATGTATAATTATACACACAGTGTATTAATACTTTTTATTATTATTTTTATCATATACTTATGTTAACTGTAAAATAATCGCCTTCCCTTCATATGTTTAAAATACAAGATTTGTTTAGATAAAAATAGTTGTTTAAGAATATTTTCACGAGACTGTGTATCTGAACACAAACACATAAACATCGTCCGCTTAATGAATGTTCGTTTAAGGGAAAAGTGGTGTAGTATTCATATAACTACTTTTTTATTATTTTTTATTATACGAAAATTGTTAACTGTTTCCCGTATTTATGCAATGCAAGCTGTTGAGTATAGTATCGATGCCTGCTTTTGATTCTGAATAACGTTGTGTTTATCAATTTTGGTGGTGTATTGCTGAAACATTCTGTAAATACACAGGTACTATATATTATATTGACATATATAGAAGTATGCGTAATTTATCTCATTAATATTTGAAAAATTGATAGATTAATTTATGTTGTTGAGGAAGAGAATTTCTTTTAGGGTTTTAGGCGATATTTTTTTTTAATGATGCATATGGTTTAAGAACTTCTTAATTGGACATAACATTTCAAACTAGATTCTAATTAACTAATCTGTGTATACACTTTAGATACTTCAAATTTACTGAATTTTTATCTGACCCCGAATTTTTTTAAAAATATTAAACCTTAATTACTCAACTATTTTTGCTTTGATAAATACAATGCGTATGCGCATTAAAAGGTCAAAATTTCATGGATAAAACACATAAAAGGAATAATCGATTATCCATCGTCTTCTTCAATTAATTCTAGTTCTTTTTGTCTTGAGGTGACCTCAAAAAATTAATTTTTTTTTTGCATTATTACCAACAAAGAAATAATTCAATAAAAAAAATCAGGCTATTGTTTTGTTAATCATAATTATCATTGTTTCTAGATAATTGAATTAAATCTAATTATTTTGAGATCACTGTTTCTCAAACAGTGGTGTACGCACAACTAACAACAACAATGATTGTAAAATTTGAAATTGTTCCGTTCAGGGTTGAACCGACTTGATTTCGAGACTAGTATAAAAGAAAAGACTTTATTTTCGTTGCTATTACAACAAAAATTTTAAGGGAAAATGTGAAATTCTACTGGTCCCTCCTTGGCTACGGTCCTGAATATTTACGTATCGATATACGTAATTCTAATACGCATGGAGCATTGAAGAATTTAATTCATTAAAATTTGTTTTGAAATTTCTAAAACCTTCAAATGATTTTTATAATTATACAATGAGTAAGCAAATTTTTTCGCTGCTTGCTCGCTTAATAAACTTAAAATTAAATTAAAAAATTTACTTTTTCAAAAGTAATCAACGTCAACGTCGCATTATTATTCATTTGTTTTAATGAAAAACAAAATGTAAATAAAAAAAAATATTTTTATAAACAAAAGAGAAAATAATTGATACAAATTACTTAAACATTAAAAAAAAAAACAATAGACATTTATGGATCAAATGTATACTCTAATATTTTATTTGTGCCTTTAATATCTAGTTTTATTAATTGAATTTTTTTAGTTCATAATTATAGAATATATCTACTAAAAAATTACGTCATAATTTTGTTGAATATTTTGTAATTTATTTTGTCTTGTTTATTTCGAAAATTTCATTAAAATTTAATTTTTGACTGAAAAGTCTACTCTAAGTCAAAAGGTCAAAATTAACCAGGTATTAAGTTTAAAATATAAAAAATATGTATTTTGAATAAACCTGATGAGTGATGATATTATAAGAACGAATTTTTATTTTTGTTTAACTTTTTTGTTACTAAATTATATATATTTAATAAGTAATTATTTATAGAAATTTAGAAATTTAGTAAGACGAGAATGAATTTTTCACCTTTGTTGTGGAAATAGCAATAAAATTGTAGCTAGAAATATCATAATATTATTTTGAAACTTTTTTTTTACTATTAATAATTTTATTTGAAATGAAAGTAAGGGGTATACATCTACAAAGACTTATAAGGATAGTATTTGAGCAGTAAAATATTAAGGAGTCATTTAGGTTAAATTTGGACAGCAAATATGGCTGATTTTTCGAAAGCCTGTATTTTTTTTTTGTTGTATCGGTATAATTTTAGGTTTTGTGTCTCAGTAAAATTGTTTTTTCAAAATTCCATATATGATTTTTTTTTAATTCGGGACCTTGATGTGTCCCGAAAAGACATTTCCTTTAAGGATTGGATTTATAACGCCACCAAAGAAAACTATTTTTTATACTTGAAGGAATATCTGATAATATATAAAAGCTTCCGATTGTAATGTCTCTTAAAAAAAAATTATTAAAAATGTGCCTTTTTTAGCTTCTAAACCTAAATAAGTAAATAACCCTTTAAATCTTATTTATTACAATGATACATGTTTCGTTTTTGAATTAAATATTGGGTATTCGAAAGGTTTTCTAAAGATTTGGGTGCAAAATTTTAGTAATTTAATCAATACAAAGTACAAAATATAAAGAAATATTGCAATTCTTTTTATATAAATATAGTAAAAATTTTATATAAATATAGTAAAAATGATAAAGAAGAAAATTATTAGACAAGAAACTTTCTCAATATGAATTTATTACATACATTTTTGTCAGATTACTAATTGCTGATGCGATAAATATATCGAAGAAATTATAATTATGAAACCAATACAATAATTTTACATATTTACTCGGTGTAACATATTTTTATTCAAAAATGAAAAAAAAATTACATAAACCTAAAATATTAAAATTTTCAAATAAGACATTGTCTATAGAAAAGCATAAACTAGATTATTTACGAATGGTGTACAAAAATAACCAATACTTTCTTTTTTTTCAAAAAAAAATTTTTTTAAATATTGAACAAATTCAAGAATTTAACCAGTTATAAACATTCACAACACATATATCACTACAGATTGATTTTAATATTATTAAACATATCTAGTTTTATCATTTATTTCAATTAAATATTAAAATTTATTTCTCTATATTCGATCAATTGAAAATAATCTGTCCCTTTATGTTTTAACTGTTTTAACTATTCAGTCAACAAAATATTTTTACATTAATATTATAAGTATCATTTACTACGTGCTAAGCATATTATGCTAGTTTTTTAGCATATGCTGGACATTTTTCTTTTTCTTTAATTTCATATTTCTTTGGAAATGATAATTGTGTGCTACTTATATTTAAAATATTAAAAAAAAATATATATATATTTTAACCCAGAATTTTTATTGAAAGTTGTTCAAAGATAGAATTTGCGACAAAACCGCTTGTTTATACCATCTGTATCTATATATATATATAAAGGAGAAATACCACTCACTCACCTATCTAGAATTCTCCAAAACTACAATACCTACAAACTTGAAATTTGGCATGTAGGTGTCTATTGGGTCTTAGGCGTTCGCTAAGAAAGGGTTTTGCAAAATTTTTTGTCTAACCGTCGAAATTTACGAAAAATCGTAAAATATCAATTTTTTATTCCTGTACACAGTAGTCTGTGGCCAATTTATCAAAAAATTATACAATTTTTAAATTGTTACTAAACATTTAAAAAAATAATTATTGTAATTTTAAGAATTAAATAGCAGTGTATACTATGAAAATATTTATTTGTAGATACTGTTTGTTTTTACTGGTATCTGTCATTTGAATTTTTCTGATCTAAATTTATTCAAATTTAATTAATTATTTGCTATTACTTATTGGTTCTGTAAATCATTAATCCTATTTAACCAACAAAAAAACAAAAAACAAAGTTAATGTAAGTTTAAGGCTGTTACTGTTCTTAAGTTATTACAAAAAATGAGTTGTCAGATACATAATGAGAATATCTTTAAGTGAAATAGACAAAATTTGATCCGGTACTAAAGAAGCAATCACAAAACAAGAATTAAAGCTAGAGTTAATAGTATAGTTCTGGAGTAATCTTATATTTAAATAAATACCCCTGTCGCAGCATCTGCATAACATAGCGAATTTCCAAATCTTGGGCACTGGCGGATCTCATCTAAGACCTGTACCTATTTAAAATAGTTTAGCTTTCTAAGAGTAAAAGAATTTTTAAAATCGACTGGGTAATTAGTTTTGGTATTTTTGGGGACCCAAGAACTCGAACGAATTTTGTGCAGCATAGTTGTATCCATCTAAAATAATTTAGTTCTCTAGCAGTGAGTAATTTTTTAGCATCGGTTCGATAGCTTATTACTGGCGTTTTCGGATCTCCAAGATCCCGGTGGACCTCATTAAAAAATCAGTTCGACCGTATATTCTAGGCGGACTTTATGTAATATATATATATATATATATATATATATATATATATATATATATATATATATATATATATATATATATGTATATATATATATATATATATATATATATATATATATATATATATATATATATTCAAAACCCGTTGTGTAGCATTCTACGCCGCATTTGCATCCGCAGGACAGTTGTGGATCTCAGATAACACAACCTGTACCTATCTAAAATAGTTTACCTCGGTAATAGTAAAAAAGTTTCAAAATCGGTCAGTTATTTTATTTTTGACACTTTTAGGTCCTACTGACACTGTCAGACCTTACGTAACGTAATCTATATGTATCTAAAATAGCTTAGCTCCCCAAGAGTGAAAAAATTTTCAAAATCGGTCGGTTAGTTTATTTTTGACACTTTTGGATCCCATGGACCCTGGCAGACCTTACATAACGTAATCTATATTTATCTAAAATAGTTTAGCTCTGTAACAGTGAAAAAATTTTCAAAATCGGTCAGTTAGTTTATTTTTGACACTTTTGGGTTCTATGGACCTTGGTGGACCTTACATAACGTAATTTATATTTATCTAAAATAGTTTAGTTCTGTAACAGTGAAAAAATTTTCAAAATCGGTCAGTTAGTTTATTTTTGACACTTCTGGATCCTATGGACCCTGGCAGACCTTACATAACGGAATCTATATTTATCTAAAACAGTTTAGCTCTGTAACAGTGAAAAAATTTTCAAAATCGATCAGGCAGTTTATTTCTGACACTTTTGGGTCCTATGGACCCAGGCGGACCTTACATAACGTAATCGATATTTATCTAAAATAGTTTAGCTCTGTAACAGTGAAAAAATTTTCAAAATCGGTCAGTTAGTTTATTTTTGACACTTCTGGGTCCTGTGGACCCTGGCGGACCTTACATAATGTATTCTAAATCGTGGCGGACCTTACATAATGGTTAATTAATTTCTGGCCTTTTTAGGTCCCGAAAACCTTGACCTCACATAAAATACCTTAAATCCATTTGAAATGGTTTAATTTTTTAACATTATTAATTATTAGTGAAAAAAATTTCAAAATTGATTCAAAATATTTTTCCGTGCATACATATGTACATTGTACATATTTTGTTTTGTTTCATATTTAATAATATTATATCATAACATAATCTTCAATTTCTTGTTTACTTAAAAATTCAATAAAAAAAAAATTCTTCATTACATTAGCTTAGAAAATCTGTTTAATTTTCATTTTTCAACTTGAGATAGAACCATGCTAATTATAATGCAATAAATGAGAAACAAAACTCTATACATGTATGTGTGTTATAACACATGTATGTGAATAGACTTCACTTGTTCTCACAAAATTCTTTAATAAAAAAGTGAAATATTTTTATACTTCATAAAGAACTGAGATATAAATATAAATTACTTATTAGACTAACAAAGAAACAAAACTAATATAATGGTGAAAATTTACATTTCCTCGAAAAATACTTAAAATAGAAAGAAAATTATAAGAATATTTTCTTCATAATTTTTTTTTTCCTTTTCAACGATGTAAAAATCGAACTGTCTTATGATAGAATCGAATGATAAAAAATGGCCAGAAAACCTACTTCTGGGCATCCGACGTGTCTGGCTAACGAACTTAGCCGAGCCAATTCAGAATCCAGTCCGCACACAAAATTTCATAAGCAATAGACGTTTCGTTCGAGAGCTATCGTGGCGACACATATATACATATATACATATATATATATATATATATATATATATATATATATATATATATATATATATATATATATATATATATATATATATATATAAATTTTAGTAAATATCATTTTCGTATTCTAGGGACCTCAAAACACACTTATGTTATGATCCCGGGCTTAGGTCCCGTCATGACACCTGCTGTAATAGCGTATTTCCAGTTTCACTTTTGGAAATTCGCTAAAATGAAATATGGACTATATTTATCCTTTCCCAATGGTTTCAAGAAAACGGTAGTATATATCATAAAAATGATGAAAGAAAACTATAGGTAAAATTGGCATAAGAATTGAAAGAAAAATATCAGAATTAAGTCAAAGTTACCCCACAAGACCGCAGGACTTCAAAAAACGCTTAAAGTAAACGATTGGATGTATCATTACCAAATTTTGCGCAAATACTACTGATTTTGAGAGAAATAAATGTCACATTATAATTGATCCTTAAGGTCCTAAGATCCCTAAACGAACTCAAAATAATTGGCTGGACGGATTTTGACTAAATTTTTTGCTCAAATTGTATGGAGATTCTGAGAAAAATGAACATTTTAAAACTGCCCTCTAGGGTTCTGGGGACTCAAAAAGACCCAAAATAAACGACTGCACGGATTTGAACATTTGCCCTAATATTATTAAAAATCCGAAACAAATTAACGCGAGTTCGGAAATATTCTCCAGAGCCCTGTGAACTCAAAATGTCTCATAAAATAAAGTACTCTTAAAATTATCAATGTGAGTATCTCAAGGTATGAAAATTAGATATACGCTACTAAAATATGAATATCGCAGAGTATTTCAGTATATCTGATTTAAAAGCAGGGCTTCGAACCGAAATTTTTTTTCGTTCCGGTTCAGTTCCGGTTCAACGTAAAAAAGAATAGCGGTGTCGATTACGGTCAGTTTTCGATTTTTGGTTTCGGTTTTAAAAAAAGTTTAAAATTTTTTCCGAGTTGTGAATATATTATCTATTTTATAGAAATTACCTTTAAAACATAAATCAACGTTTGAAAAACTCAATCTTAATATTTTTCAAAATGCTTGAATTTATGGAAACACTATTTTTCCTTAGTAGGTGTTTACTTTAGGCCTGAGAAAGCTCTTTCGACACTCCGAAATTAGAAAACCTAGGAATATAGATTTTCAATTCTAATCCAGTAGCCTGTTCCTTTCCTATCTAATCTAGAAAATAAATATCGTCGAACGCAGATAATATATATCTGTTAATTCCAATTAATACTGAGATGATACAGTAAAAAATAAATAAATAAATAAATAAAATAAAACAAAAAATATATTTTAACGACCATATGTACGAACGTTAGAAAAGTTTATTGGTTACTGGTTACTATAGAATAAAATTAAATATTGAATTTCAACTATGAACCGGAACGGAGAAGATAACAGTTTCGTTTCGGTTAACGGTTTTTAAAAAAAATAATTTTACTCCAGTTAACGGTTACTTTCCGTCAAAATCAATCGGTTTTACCGGTTTTCAGTTACGGTTACGGTTCGCTTCGAAGCCCTGTTTATAGATGAGATCGAAATTGATTCACAGAACTATCGAATACGGCTTTAATCAAACAGCTGGACCGATCTTAATAAAATTTTATCAAAATAAATTATGTTATTGAAATATGAATAAGTTTACTTTAGAGTCGTTGAGCGAGCCAAGCGATGTACTATAAAAAACTGATTTTGTATAAAATTTCAGAACATCAAATTTAAATGGATATGTGCTCAAAATTGGTCCATCAGTGGCACCAAATAGATTCCAAATTGAAAAGTTGAAGGAATTTTTGACAGAATTTTATTCAAATATTGTTGAAAGCTCTGGAAAAAATTAAAGTGAAGTAAAATTGTCCCCTAGAAAGGCCTAAAATATGAATACTTCTAAAACTATTAACATGGGTATCTACATGATGGTGCGGAAATTAGCCATGCTTTTGAAATATGAATATTGTTACTTTAAGGTCGTTTGACGAGCGGGGCCACGCAAAATAATTAATTGATTATGTACAGAATTTCCGAATATCTAATTTAAAATTTACCCATTTTTGACTCTTAATTCAAATAATTTTATGCGAGTGAAACCGCGGGTCGCAGCTAGTATTTTATATAATAACAATTAATTATATATTTTAATTAACAAATTTTCATATAAACTTGGAGATATATCCGCATGATTGGCGCAAAATTATTCAGTCGAAATTTTTTTATATAATCTTGCTTTGCATATAGTAACAATTAAAAGGGTTCTTCAAAATATAGGTTAAAATTTAATTAAAAAAGTTCTTTCAAAATATAGGTTACCTGTGGCGAGGGTATTCTTTTATTACACTGTATGTATTACACTAACACATGCATTTTAATTTGGATACAATATTTACCCACTAACTGAATTTTTTATTTCTCTAATTTTAATATATAAGGTATTCATAGTTGAATTTTCAAAAAAAAAAAAAAAATTGGCTTTTGAAATTAGATTTTGGTATTTTTACAAAAAAGAAAAAAAGAATACCCCTGTCGCAGCATCTGCATAACATAGCGAATTTCCAAATATTGGGTACTGGCGGGTCTCACCTAAGACCTGTATCCATTTAAAATAGTTTAGCTTTCAAACAGTGAAACAATTTTCAAAATCAGTTCAGTAATTAATTTTTGGCGCTTTTGGGTCCTCAGGACCCTAACGAATCTCATATAGAGTAGCATATATCCATTTTGCAACATATTATTACATTACATAACTATAGTTTTCGATTTTTTTCTAGGTATGCAAATATATATAAATTATATTTTCCCTCTAGAGGTCGTCATACAATTCATAGGTACTCTTAAAAAATCTGACTAATGTTAATTTAAAAAGATGAGATAGAGCTATTGTTATTATAACACATACATACATATTGAATAACTAACTAGCACTTGTTTTATCTAGAAAAGAATTGCTAAAACAATGAAATTTTTATCGTAAAAAAATTCAGAAAATTTCTTAATTTTTCTTAAAAGCTAGTTCATTTAGTACAATGTTTTATAAGCTTATCTTATGCAATTTTTTACGCCCTTTTCGATGGTGTCAAAAAAAATTAAAAATATTTTTGAATTCTAGCCAAATTTTGCAAAAAAAAAACACTAAAAATGGCGAAAAAATCTACTTCTGGGCATCCGACGTGTCTGGCTAACGAACTTAGCTGAGCCAGTCCGGCTTCCAGCATGCATACCAAATTTCATAAGCATTAAACGTTTCGTTTAGAATGGAAATTCGCTAATAATTTTGAAAATATCAAAAAATAACGATATTTTTTTTTAAAAATTCCTTTCGAGGGCTGGATTAACAGCTTTGGGTCACAAAGATATCTGTTATTGATATTGTACTAAAAAGTTTAAAAATAAAAATTTTAAAAATACAAAAATGTTACAGTTTTTCATTTCTTACAACAATATTTAACCAAATTTCCAGACGATAATATGGATTTTTACAAACATTTTGCAAAAAAATTTCAACGAAATAGAAAATTTTGATTACTCGCACTCCCATACTTCCTAATAGTCTACATGGTTTTGTGAAAAAAATAATAGCAAAATTTTGCTAAGATAACATAGGTTTGTAGTAGCAAGATTTCTCAATTTTTAAATTGATCAGGTTTTAATTATACGTTTGTTTATTAAGTGTGAAAATTTTTACTGAATTCCAAAATTAATTGCCAGGCTATTAAGGTTAATTAATCAAATTCGGTAACAAGACAAGAATTTATCGTTTCTTTAAATTTTTACAAACACCGACTAAAAAAAAAAACGACTGCTAATTTAGTATTTAATTAATTGCTTCTATTTAGATTTAAGTAAATACTTAAAATAGTTAAAAATAAATGAAGTGCAGCGGTATTTCTTTTTCTTTTTTTTAGGAAAAAAGTAATTTTTGTTTATTAAGCCTTGGGAAATGTTTTGTGTTTTTAATTAATTATTTTTTTTAAAAAACGTTCACATTTAATTAAAAATTGCTAAATGAAGTAATTTAAATTACTTTTGTAATATATACCTACAAATTGTCTTGTATTTGTATTGAGTTATTAATTTTCTATATTTTTGTTAAAACTTGCTTGAATGTATTTCTATTGTTTTTTTTTTTTTTTTTTTGCTTTATTTTATAAAATTTGTGGCCCACCTGGTGAGTACCAGCTATGTGGGCTTCAACATAAAAATTTTTCTTATTTTAAATTAACTTGGTAACATTTTCAATCAAGTAGACTTTCCCTGTTAATTAATTTTTAATTCGCAGTTTGTCGAATTAGAAATACCCCTGTCGCAGCATCTGCATAACATAGTAAATTTTCAAATATTTCATCTAAGACCTGTATCCATTTAAAATAGTTTAGCTTTCTAACAGTGAAACAATTTTCAAAATCAGCTGAGTAGTTAATTTTTGGCGCTTTTGGATCCTCAGGACCCTAACGGATCTCATATACAACTTGTCTATGAGACGATGATCTCTAACGCCGTCGTTGCCTTCATTGTGATCTGTCTCTTTCTAGCATTATATGTATTCTGTCTGTCTCTTTTTAGCATAACAGTTCGTGTCAATTCTCCTCCTCCCTTCGTCCTGCTATTAGAGATCGTCGTCTCATAGACAAGTAGTAGTATAGCATATATCCATTCAACAATATCATATTACATTACATAACTATAGTTTTCGATTTTTTTTCTAGGTATGCAAATATATAAATATTTTCTCTCTAAAGGAGGACATCATACAAAAATTTCCTTTCCATAACGTACTCTTAAAAAATCTGGCTAATTTTAATTTAAAGATGAGACAGATGTATTGTATATATAACACATACATACATAATAACACATACACACACATTTATACATATATATATATATATATATATTGAACTAACCAGCACTTGTTTTATCTAGAAAAAATTATTTTTTTCTATATTTCATATCGTAAAGAAAGCATTAGCAATATAATAATAAAACAAAAAATTACAAATTTCTCGAGAACTACTTAACATAGACAAAAAATTATAAGGACATTTTCTTCATAATTTTTTTTCTCTTTTCAGTGATGTAAAAATGGAACTGTCTGATGATAGGCTCGAATGACAAAAATGGCCAAAAGACCTACTTCTGGGCAACCGACGTGTCTGGTTAACGAACTTAGCCGAGCCAATCCGGATTCCAGCTCGCATACCAAATTTCATATTTCATAAGCATTAAACATTTCGTTCGAGTTATCGCGTACACACGTACACACACACACATATATATATATATATATATATATATATATATATATATATATATATATATATATATATATATATATATATATATATATATACATATATATATATGTATATATATATATATATGTATGTATGTATATATATGTATGTATATATATATATATATATATATATATATATATATATGTATATATATATATATATATATATATATGTATATATATATATATATATATATATATATATATATATATATATATATATATATATAAATAAATTTTAGTGAAGTAGATTTGCGGGTTCTAGAGGCTCCAAAACAAATTTCTGCCATAGTCCCGGACTTAGGTCTTACCATAAGTGCTGCTGTAATAGTTGAATTTCTAGAATGGAAATTTGCTAAAAAAGAATCTTTCGTCAACTTTTCGAATCGTAAGCTTTTAAAGAAATTAAGTTTGTACTATCTGGTTTTTTTATGTAAGCTGAAAATATTTTCGCGATTACTGGAAATTTTTATAAGTCAATAGAATAGAAAGTTAGAAGAAAGTTTTTTGGTTAATAATTGATTTACTCCAAGAGTTAATCTTATTTTTAAACGACGCATCTCCTAATCAATTGTAAATTTTGTACTTTATTAAAAGCAATTTTTTAAATCTTGATCTCTTGTGTTTTAAACAATAAATAAAAGGCATATTGAATGCGCTTACCTGTAATGCACCTGTAATAATATATTGATCACTATTGTTTTCAAAAATATTAATTATTTAAATTTTTTTAAGTTGCACCAACCCACGCCAACGGCCACCGCCTCCTAGTTACGAATTTGTCATTGGATATCTTAATTATCAAAAAAACCATTCATTTAAAAACAGTTTTAATTATATTTGTAAATAGTTAGGTAAATAAAATGGTATATAATATCGCCTAACCCTTTATTTTTTGTAATTATTATCGTGGATAATTTTCTAAAATTAAATTATCGATTACTAAACACAGTTAATCAATCACTTAGGTAATTAAGTACTTACTTCAGCAATTATGAAAAAGAATAAAATTATTAAACGGTGTATCCAATTCGCGTTTTGTTGTTAATATTTTAAGGCGGTAAATACTCTAAATCATAATATCATAAATAATCATAATTTTGCAAAATCGATTAGAAAAGAATCTGTTTTTTTTTTTTTCACTATGACGGTTACTGGAAAATGCCTGTATTTTATGTACCAGTAGCCCCCATCAAAAATAATAAATTTATGTTAGGTTTTCTGGTTCAAAAACTATTTTTAACAAAATTTAATTCATAAAAAACCTAAAAAAACCAAAAATTTAACTAAGTATTTAAACCGAAATTACAGTGAAATTAAATTAGTACTTTCCTTAGCTAAAACTTAAGACTTTTAGTGAATATATGCTATTTATATCTAATGCTAACTGAATGCTATCATAAATGGAATAATAGTTGGGAATACTTTCCAGAACATGTAGCAGGAAACACAAAAAATATATTCTTGCTAAATATCTTAATATTTATCATTTTACTGAAACTTGACGGCTATTGGGTCAATGACGGCTACTGGTGCTCTTACCTTAATATTGATACTTAGATGTATAAAAGAACTTTTGGTAACGATTATATGGTCCTAATCTCCTTAAATAAGTATATAGTTTCAACTTAGTTATTTATATAGGTATTTATTCAGTAAAATCAATCTAGTTTTAGGTTTAACTTAAACATTATGACACACATTTTTAGTATAAAAATATTTTCTCTCTTTTTAAGATTTACTTTTATTGAATAATAAATAAGTATTATAAAATGTTTATATATTATTTTTAACAAGTACTATATTTTTTTATTTTAATTACATATAGGTTAGGTTAAACAAATATTAATTACTAATTAATATTTTTTATTTAATTTTTATTACAGGTTATGCATTTGTTTGTGTTTATATTTTATTTCTTAAAATATAAAAAAAAAAATTGTAGAGTAAATATTTGAAGACGATGTAGTTATTTTAAAATTAAAATTTTTAGAATATTTTATTTCTTAGTGCTTTGAGCCGTTACGGTGGAAACGCCGGTTAGTATAATTTTATTATCTGAAATTGGGATCTTCACTTCATGCTACAGTGCTTTTCTAGATGCAATAAGTCATCAGGCATAAAGCAAACTGCCGATTACGATATTTATTTGAGCCACCAAAAAGATAAATTCAAATATAGTTAAATTAGAATTTTGATTTCCATACAAAGTTTTGTTGCTAACAATATAATTATTGCAAATGCATCTCTTCATTTTCAATATTCTAAGGTTTTTTACCGTCTCGTTCAATTGTTGTACAGTGTAAAACAGCAAGTAACTCATTGCCATTAATCTTATTAAAAACGAAATAAATAATTGTATAGTTAAAGTCGTAAAATTGCAAAATAATATTTTAAATTATAATATGATAAATTACGGCAGCATATAGTCAGTCACACCTACCTCTACTTTACAACAAAACAAATGAGATACTATTGGGATTAAAACAAATGATAATTTGGTTTCACTTTTAGGAGTAAAAATTCAATCTGTATTTAAAAATATTTTTCGAATGACCATTAAGGTCAGAATTTCTGCTTAAGAATTTGAGGATTAAAATGATGAAAACAAGCTGATATCAACAAAATCGGATAAAAGAATAAAACGATTTTCTAAAAGTTTGTCTGATTAGAAAAATCAATCCATCATGGAGAAAAATGCATTATAGTACATATATGTAGATACAGGGTGGTCCAGAATTATGTACCGTAATTGCTGGAGCTGATAGTATGTTCAAAAATAATGGTACCTTTTCATCTACACTTTTTTCCAAAGCTCAATAATAAGGGAGGTAAAGCAGAGGGGTAAAATGTAGAGGGGTGGAACGAAACTGACTTATTTTTTTTTAAATTTTTTAGGCGCTTTTGATTACTGGGTTCATATTCTAGGGGCGCGTATGAACATTAAGATAATTAAATTTATGGTCTCAATTATTCGATCACTTATGATTAGGGGATAATTTGGAAATAGATATTTCTACTTTAAATTACTCGAAAACGGTAATATTTATCGAAATGTAATAAGTATACCTTTTTTGCGTGAAATTCTCTGAGGAATTATATTATCAGGGAATTTGTTTAAATAATTTCAAATTAAAAAAGAAAAGACGTGATAACTCACACCTACCACCCAAAACCACCCCCTAGTCATAAGTGGTGGAATAAGTGTTGACATAAATTTAATCCTTCTAACGCAAAATAAGTACCCCTAAAATATCAATCCGTTATTCAAAAGCGTTTGAAAAATATTTAAGAATTAATAATGGTTTTCGTTTCACCCCTTTACAGAGTTGTATCTCCCTTATTATTGAGTTTTGGAAAAAAGCGTAAATGAAAAGGTACCATTATTTTTGAGCGTACTATCAGCTCTAGCAATTATGGTACATAATTCTGGACCACCGTGTATATGGAAAAATACATGTACTCTTATGAATGAAAAAATGATACTAAAAATCCAAATTTTTGCATAGTGAGCAGGTAAATCTGTTTAAATACGTATGAAAAATTTCAAAAAAATTAGGAAAAGTATAATTAACCTAAAATCTGACAATATTTGGCAATGTCGCGTTAAATGAGGCATGACAGAAAAGATTCAGAAGATTCAAAAGTAAAATAAAGTCATGTGTAACTTACGAAATCGCAGTTCGGCATAAAAAAATTTTCAAAAAATCGCAGATTTTTACTGACGGTACACAGAAATCAGATTGTACGAATTCAACGTCGTTAAAATCATTAAACCAAGATTAACATTGTTAAAATATTTTCATACAATTAATATTAAATTAAGTGTAAAACACTATAAATTATGTTTATAAAAAAATGTAGGTTTTTTTCCTAGTCTAGTTTGATTATAATATGATTATGAATAAAAAGTAAATAATAGGTTGTTTTTTTGTATAGGGAGTTTTACTTGATATATTATAGAGTCATCGAACCTTGACTAACTATTGTTATACGCGTAGTATTAAAGCAGTTTTATCACTTTAAAAATTTACTACTAAAAGCTTGTATTTTTTTTTGTTGTTGAAATTTTTTGTGTGGTTTTGAAACGACCTTAACCTTAATACAATAATGTAATTTAGTGTTCTGTTAGGTAATGTAACTGACCTAATTTTCTATATTGAAAAATGAGTACCGTATTTGATTATTATTTTTAATAGATTTTCTATAAAATGGTATAATGAGGAAATTGATACGTCTTAACAATTAAATTTTTCAAGTAGTTTGGCTATTACGTAAGTGTCAATTGCTCAGTGAAGATGTAATAAACCGTCTTTGATATTTGTATACATCATGCTTTTATTAAAATGTACTTATTACACTGAGAAAAAGTTTATATTCTGTTTCATTTGCTTAAAAAATTATCACTTTTGAAAGAAATTATTTCTTTAACTCGACAATTCCCAAGCCGCGATCTATCGACAAAATATTCTTATTTTGTGCTAGTTTTTATCTTTAGGTACTCAACATATAAAAAATAAATAATTGAAAAAAAATACCCTTCAGTTTTTTTTTTAAATGGCGTGTCAATTATAGGTCATACGGGCCGTTATTTGTAATATGAACTGATAAAACGGTATGAAATTACCGGCAAAAAATCACTTTCATTATAAGCTTGATTCTTAAATAATAATTTGTTATAACAATATTAACAGTACCTACTTTTTAGACATTTTTATAACAGCGAAAATACCACAAGATACACTCACGGGCAATAAAACAGCAAATCGCGTGAAACAACAGAATTAATTTGACCGTTAACATAACTTCAGTATTGCCAAATTAAAACCATGAATACTACTAAGTATTAACATTATAGTCGTAACACATTTATTTTTAAAATTTGTTATATTGTCTGTAAAAAAAAATCACAAGTCACTGTCACCTAGAGGTGACACTGGGAATTCCCGAGTTAAGTCAATGAATTTTTTCTTAGTGTAGAATTGCAACGAATATTAGAGTAAACCTTTGATGTTCAGACTCTTTCGTAAGTACATTTAAATTACTATTCAATGGGGAATAAAAATACCCTTGTCGCAGCATCCTGCATAACATAGCAAATTTACGTTTATAAAAATTCGTTTTTCTCGGAAACCAGTGTACATAGAATGATGGTTTAAAAACCTTTTTTATGTAATTTTTCTTCCTCTTTCTAATGGTATATATATATATATATATATATATATATATATATATATATATATATATATATATATATATATATATATATATATATACCATATATATATATATATATATATATATATATATATATATATATATATATATATATATATATATAAATTTTAGTGAATATTATTTTCGGTTTCTAGGGACCTCAAAACAAATTTCTACCATAGTCCTGGGTTCAAGTCGCGTCATGACAGTGACTGTAATAGCTGAATTCCATTCTAGAAATTCGCTAAAACAGTAAAAAAATAAATTTTTCCGAAAAAACCAGAAAATTAGACATTTTTCGATATTTAATAAAAGATCGTAATTAAAATATTTGCCATAAAAGACTGGAATAATCAGACTGATGATGTCGTCAGTTAGCCCCACGTTTCTAAATTTATAAAAAATAAGAAAAATAAGAAAATAAAAACGATAACCAGAAAATACACAGATGGTCTGAATTTTAACGTTTTTGTAATGAAAATTATAAATTTTTTGGTAAAAATTAATTAAATATGCGTGATGACGTCATCACGGTAAAACTGTCAATTTTTTAATGCTTTAAAAAGCGGTATAGTACTTATTTCAAGTAGTAATTCTACAGACCGTAAATAATCAAAGGAGAAAATTTTACTAACAATCAAAGAAAAAGTAATTTTTAAAGTATCGATTTCGCTTATAACGAAAATTTTTATAAATTCAGTGTTAAATACTACTAAAGCGAATTTTGATCGATCTTCTATTCTAAATTATAAATTAAAAATAGGGGTATACCGTATAGCCCATAACAAAAAAATTACATCTGGAAAATAAGTCGAATTTTCTAGACAAACTTGGCTATTTTTATGATAAAAATAAAAATTTCGCACGAACATTATCCAAAGTTCACTAACGAATCTACTTCATTTCAGTTTTGTAGCTATTAGTTGAAGTTGAAAAAACTGAATTTGATTACGTCATCATGTACACCAAAGTTTTAAAAGTTTTAGAAACCATAATTTCGATGTTAGAAACTTGAAATTTGAAGCTGCTTTTGCTGCTTTTTTCATTTTTCACAAATTCGGAATAGTAAAAACAACATTTTCTTGGAGAAATTTTGGAAACTTGCATAGTAAAAAAGGTTTAACACCACATATAATAAGATATATTGCATATAAAATTAATTTACGAATACGAGATTGTAGAAATGTAGATGATCTGGTACTACAAGTCGCATTTGGTTCGTGGACCAACAGATTAGGAACCCCTGCTATAGTACCTTCCTATTCAATGTATATTAAATTAGACACAATGTATATTAAAAAGAAAAAATATATTAGAATTCTATAATAATAGTGTACTAGCCATTTACGTATGCAAATCAAATCAGAATCGAGTTAAGTTCATTCCACACATTTTGAATTATGAGAGCAACGCAACGTAATATAATAATAATTTTTCAAAACATATTTTACAGTTCCATAACTAATTAATTACATCTAGTACAAGTAAAATTGAAAGTTAAAACTTGTAATAATATATAACACATTATACACGCATAACATATATATTATTTAATTTAATATTATAATAATAAAAATCATTTTGTGACTTCTGGCTAATTCATTTTCTGTAATCCATTTAGAATTTTTGCACTTACAGTTGACCACGCACAACTTGAAACATACATACATGATATTTCAGACCTCGGGTGCTATTAGAAAACTCAAATTTATTGAAATAAAATCGAATCTACTTTCAGGCGGTTGGTGCCTCAAAAATAAATTAACTGGAGTATTTTTGTATTGACAGTAGAGATGTCGATTTTAAATCGATTAATCCAAGCTTAAAAAATCGATTCTTTTTTCGATTTTTTTCATTTAAATCGATTCATGAATCGATTATTAAAAGTAAGAGATCGATAACCGATTTTTTCCAAAAATAACTTCATTTTAATAGTAATTCTACCAAAAAAAATGTGTTAAAATGAAACACCAAAAACTCTATTGTTAATTGTCACTTTTTACTCGTTATATCAACGAACCCCTCCTATGGCTCTATATAAGTCAGACTCTTAATACAAAAGGAAGGAAGAGACCACCTATCTGTGCAAACGACGATCCCTTTCCCACAAAAGCGACTTATTTAGAAAACATTTTTTTGTCAATTTGTTTGAAATTGTTGAATAAACTTGGTTCAATTCGTAGTATTCGTCCTACATATTCAATTGCCTTATTTTTATAATTATAATTGAAAAGTTAACTCATTCATCGCCTTTACACATATAATGTAAGGCGTTTTTACACGATATTACCTATGTACTATCAAGTAAGTCCCTTAAACAAAAATTATCAGCTAATTTTATTAAACTTTTCAAAATTTCGATTTTTTAGATCGATCTCACAGAATCGATTTCTTTTTTTAGCCGAATTTTTTTTTGAATCGATTTTTTTGATTTCGATTTAAATCGATCCAAAAATCGATCTTTTTTTTGGAGAATCGACATCTCTAATTGACAGTTCTTTAAATTTTGGTACATCTCTGAATTTTTAAAATTACTAGACGTCAAAACTTGTTGATTTTATTCTTTAGATGTTTTTAAAGAGTTAAAGTTTTTTACTTTTAATCAACGTAGTTTTAATTGGGATTTCAAGAGTTTAATGATTTCGTTTTAACCAATTACCCAATGATTTAGGAACCGGTTCCGGTTCCTAAATCATTGGGTAATTGGTTAAAACGAAATCATTAAAGTTTTTTACTCTAAGGCGCGAATCACTTTAAATATCTAATTTATAAAATAGTTGAAAAACACATTCAAGTCTTATACGTAATTATAATTAGTTAATAAAGAAAAAAAAAACAAGAATCTTAAAAGTAGGGGCGTTAACAGAATCTGAACATATATTTTTTAAAGTAATAATTAACTTTTAGTGCAATTATCTAACAGTCAGTTAAAAAATTCGTGATTTATATTTCTTGAATAATTATATCAATATCCAATTAATAATTACAACCCCATAAAAATATCAAGAACTTGGATTTGTAACGAGTTTGTTAAGAAATCAAATTATACATTTAGATTTATTTAAAAATATGGTATTAAAATAGGGTAAAGACCACACAAAGTGCCAAAAAGTAACGAAAATGTATTATTTATGTCTATTAATTCAATTGTTTAACAGCTGTTTTATTAGTAAATGATTGCATTTGTTTTGATGTTAGATAATACACTTTTTATTACACTAGTGAATTAAAATATATTTTATATGTCAATACCAAATTAGTAAATACTCAATTTTTTTAATAATATAAACAGTATTTATCTTATTGATTTCTTTATAAATGTTTCGATTACTGAGCATTCTATAAGTCTATGTGTTAAATATTTTCAAATCTACTTTTTTAGAAAGAAGTTCATGGTTTTTGTATACAAATTGAGATATTATTTTATCTGCATAGATAAGAAGTTAATAAGGTAATAAATGAAATTAAAATATCCCAAAAAGGAGACAAAATTAAGTTAGAAATAAACAGACAAATACGATTAACAATTAAAAACCGCAGTGAATCGAAATAATTTAAAAGGGCGTAGACAAATAGGCACAGTAATGATTTGTTTGTTAATACATGTGTGAGAAGGAACAAAAAAATTACGTATATTATATTCTAGTTTAAGGCGGCCTGTACACGGTCAGTAATACTGTCAATATTTATTGATAAAAATAATGAATCATTATTTTTATAAATATAAATTTTATATATGAATACTTTAGTATTGTCAATACACAATCAGTAATAATGTCAGTACTTCAAAATACTGACAGTTTTACTGATCGTGTACAGGCCGTCTAAGTCACATTCCAAACGTAACATTAGTATACTGAGTCTTTAACGCAACAAATATATGTATATGCAAACATACATAATTTGCAAGTTAAAGTTATCATATTGTATGTCTGCAATTTTCATTTAAAAAAAGAAGGAAATATAATTTCATTTCTGTTGATTCAAAGTGTTTTCATTAGATCATTTCTATAGTAATTTGAACTGAAAATTTTCCAAAAGTAAATTCAATTATCAATCAATAAAAACAAAACAATCACCAAAAAAAGAAAAACGAAAAAAACAAACAAAGGCCGGCAATAAAAAACAAAAAATGTTCTCATAACATTTTTTTGCATTAATTTAAAACAAGTGAATTTTAAATGTAGTCAACTATTGATTCTATTTTATAGATTTAAAATAATTAATAAAAGAAATAATTCCGTCTGGGAGATTTGATAAATATGTACATTGACTTTTTGGCAAACTGAACAAGGAAATGAACTTCTGTTTTATACGATTTGTAAAGAACAATAAATACAGCGTAGCTACCAAAATGCACTTTTACAATTCTTTTGAATTGAATAAATCAAACAAAACCTTATTCATTCAAATTTTACTTTTCTGTTTGTCTAGTTGATTTAATAAGATGTTGCGATGCGATAGGTTGAATGGGTTGAATTGGTTTGGGAAATGAAAATATTCTACACGTGGAGGGACAGATGGCACCGCGCGGCATCTTCAAATAAATTGCGTTTTTATTACGATTGTATTTGTATTTCATTTAGAGCATGACTTATTCTATAATAGTAGAGAATATTTATGTAATTATGAATCATTATGTTAATCATATACGTAAATGACACATGTATTTATAGGTATACACATACAGTAATGTATAAAAGTATGTTAACAATACTTCTTTGACGTGATCTTTGAACTTAAGAAAGTTTGTAAACACAATTATGATTATCTTTATCACTAATATTCAAAGCTAACATACTTTTAATAATATTCAACAATGTTCACTATCAGTCACTACCGTATATAATTTACAAAAGCATACTTAATCCTTTCCTGCTCAACAGTTTTTAGACCATAACTGCCCGACGGTACTTACCAGTACTAGAAGTTTTAGGTTACGTTATTTTCGCAAATCATTAATAATTCGTCTAAAAAAATTGTTGATACTTCAGAGTACTATTTGGTCCACCAATTGGTATTATTAAATAATTTTTTAATTGTTAGTGATGTTTTTTTGACACTAATGTCAGTTTTAATCAAATTTTTGCAGCTTCGGAATGTCTGATGACATTTCGATATTTTTAATTGGGTGCTAAATTTGTGGATCAGTTAACTGGTACTCTAGAGTATCGTAGGGCAGGAAAGGGTTAACTAATTATTATTCGTATTCAAACAAGCTCTGTTAAATTGCCCCGAAATGAATAGCAAATTTGACAAATTTTTTACGAAACTCTGTACGAGCAACCTTTTTTCCGTAATTTTCATTATTTATTCTATGTTTAGCCAAGTTTTATCTAATAAAATTATTTTATGGGGACCACTAGTGTGACAAACTACGGGTAAGTTTGTCAAATTTGTTTGAGCTTTGGTTTGATCGTTTAAGCTGTTGTTTGATGAAAACGTGAAGTTTGACAAACAAATTTGTCATTACGTATAAGTAATTGAAATAAAACACGTGTTTGTATTTTGTTACAGCTGAATAAACAGTTTAACGACCAATTTCATCCTGTTAATTTTGATATTACAGTGTTATTTATTTCATAATGCGTCAAAGGAAATATAATTCCAAATAAACGACTAATGGTCACGTTTTCTCATTAATTAATCAAAATTAAAATGTGTATATTTATTTTTGTCCATATCTGTAGTAATCTTTAGGATTATTTAAATTGAAATAAAATAACACATATGAGCAATTAACGTCAATTATGTATATTGGAATAATTAAAAAAGTTTATAAACACAATTTTTACCATTAATATATTCACAACTAACAAATGTCACACTGGATATAATTCATAATTTTATTCGTATCGAAATAAAACACGAAATTATATCTTAGACACAGTTGAATAAATAGCAGAGTTATGCCATGTGGTGTAAAAAACCAGTTTTTTACATTTTTATATAAAAAATTGTAAAACACGTAAAAAACTGTAAAAAACCGTAAAGAATTGTAGAAAATTGTAAAAAATGTAAAATGCCTAAATCATTTGTCATTTCACTGACAAATAATTTATTTTGACGGTTATTACTTGTTTATAAGTTCACATAAAAAAAACGTGTAAACAAAATGTCGACACAAAAAAGATTTTCTGCTGGTGGAAGGCCATCCACAACTGACTACAAAGCTTTAAATTTCCAAATTAACAAACTGAGTTTTGACAGATCAAAAAAACTACTACATATTTATCTCCCTTTAAATTATAATAACAATAAAATCACTGATGATAATGATGATGAAGATGATTGATATGTACCTTTAATAAAATTGAACTGAATAAATAAAAATCTTTTTAATATTGAATTCTTAAATAAACTATTCTATCAAAACTAATCTTTCTTTTTCTTGTTTGTCCCCATTTATATTTTTTAATTTTCAAATTACTTAATTATTAAGTTTTACTTTGCAAATATAGCAAATACTTCAATAGCAAATATGGAATACCATCAGTAACGCTTACATATCTATTAAATTTAAAAAAAAATTAGTTTTTTACATTTTTTACAGTTTTTTTTATCAAAACAAGTACGTGTAAATTACAAAGTTTTTTACATGTAAAAAACTGTGTAATTTACCCGAAGTAAATTACACGCACAACTCTGATAAATAGTTATGCGACCAATTTTATCCTGTTAATTCCGATGTTACAATGTTATTTTTTCTTGATACACCAAAGGGAAAAAACTGTTAGGTATAATAACGTTTTCTTTTTTTTTTTAATTATAATTAAAATATGTACATTTATTTTTTCTCACAGCTGTAGTATTCTTTACGATTATTTAATGTAATTATTTATTTTATTAAATATTCTACTATATTTGTTTGATGAAGATAAAATAAAATAATTACGTAGGTTTATGACTTATACCGGAATTCCCTGTACGTTCTATGTAATGTAAATACAGTAGTTATTTATATACATACATGCATAAAACATAACTAAGCGTAAAAATACATAAATTCCTTCCTCAGTGCTTCCTTTCTCCCCTAGAGGATAAATCATGTTAAGTATAAATTCCAAAACACAAAAAACGGAAACCATATCAGCATGATTTGAGTTAAATTTCTTGAAAAAATTGTTCCAGTATAAAATTTTAATCTGATGACGTCATTAGGACTAATAGTTTTTTTAATGGTAAAAATAGTTTTTATTGATGAGAAAGAAAATTTCAAGTTAATCGTATCTTTCTGATGCTGTTTCTTTGATATTTTTCACACAATTGGACATATTTGACTCTAGCAGTCGATTAGTGCAGGAGTACCCAAATTGTGCGAGGCGGCGTCCCGGGGCGCCATGAAGCATCACAAGGGATGCCGGGGCTGTCTCGCTAAAAAAGGGAAAATAAACTGTGAAACTGTTTTTCTTTTTTTTTACTCGCCACTTATTTTTTGCGGACCGCTAGAAACGGTTAGTACCTTAAGAGTGCCGCAAGTCCAAAAAGTTTGGAAACTCCTGCATTAGCGGTTAGCAACACCCTAAGTGAAAAGTTTTGGTAACAATTTTCTTTCTTACCATAATAAAAATTCAATTTTAAAATTCAAAAAGTTCAAATTATTAACATTTTTTATAAAAAGTAAATGTTTGTTAGGTTTTAGAACTTAGGATTTGTTTACACGGAATTGATATTAATCATTACCTAGTAATTGTTATAAACACGCATAGAATTACGTTTAAATACATCAAAACAGTATTTAAAGATTTAAAGATAATTCTGTGTACATTTGTAGTAACTATACTAATGAAAAGTACTAAGCCTTTGTAAAAAAGTTATTAGTTTGTAACGATGTTGAACAATTGAATTAATTAAAAAATTTCGTGTCATTACCGCCATTCTAGCGTAACCGACAAATATCAAATTTTACAGGAGAAGGATTTTTTAAATATTTGTATGGCGCCTGCGATATTTCTGCTGTCTTAATTTTATTACGCCTGAGCGTATTATTCCTATTATTTTATTTACCTTACGATAAAGATGGCTATTGTCGGTTACGCTAAAATGTGAAAATGTGTTGTATTAACGATAAACTAAGCAGTTGCTTATAACTCGTTAATTAACGAATTTTGGAGAAAAACGTTAACACTGCTTGGTCCGTTCCAGTTTAAAATGTTGCTTGCAATAAAAATCTCAATTTCGATAAAAGTGTCGCTTACGATAAATCGGCGGTAATGGCTCGATTTGTCCTTTGATTGTTAAAATTCAAATTTTCAGCTACAGCCAATTTTTATGAAAATCGATTCTTTAAACTTGACGAAACGAGTTGCCATGAAAGAAATGATGAAAACTATTTTCTTTGAAATTACATGCTCCCCTTGAAATGTATGTCAAAATTAAACGTACTCTTATGGAAAATGAGAAATTTGTGTTATATTTTAGTGTAAAATTTCGCAAAGTAAATCAGGTAAATTTGTTTAAATATTTAAGTATACGAAGTTAAAAAATCATTAAGAAATGAGTTGCTGCAAAAGAAAATTACTTTTCGGAGTAAATTAATAATTACTCTAAAACTTGGCAACATTACATTCAGGGACGTGTTTTTTTTTATAAGTGCCGTCCGAGACACTAAAAAATGTCGCCCCTATTTTTTCGTAAAACAAAAATTAAAAAAAAAATTCTTAATAATTTTCTTCCTTTTGCTATCAAGTGACGAGCAAAAAAAGGAAAACCTCCCATACATTATTTTCCTATCAAGACACAAGTGGCGAGCAAAAGAAAAACTTCCATTTCTTATTTTCCTATCATGAGCAAAAAAAAGTTATTTTTCCCTCAAAATTTCCCGCTCTAGGTGCGCGCCTAATCCGCATTATGGTAAATACGCTCCTGAGCACATTAAACAAAGTGTGGTGGAAGCTTCATTGCAAAAAGTTTCGAATAATCGTGGAGACATTTTCAGACTATACACAAAAATCCGAAGTGTACAAACCGAACTTTAATTTAGTGAATTTAATTTTATAAACAATACACAATTGTTTCCAAACAAAAATTTGTGTATTAATTAAACTAATCGCGATTCTACTCCCACACTTAACTAACGTAGGTGCCTATTACAAAATCAATCGATATTAATCGCACGCGTAATTGTTTCTTTGGTATTCGCCGTCTATCAACAATAAAATAACTAATTAACTTACGAACAAAAACAAAATTATAATATATCTAATAATATATTCATTAAAAAAATTCACTCATCGATTAGCACTCATAACAGGCGGATCGATTTCGTAATAATTGTATCAACAATTAATTTAATTTATACCTAATTAGTGTTTTTTATTTATTTGTGTACTTTGTTTATTTTAAAATTAAACATTAATTGAGGTTGCAAGTATCTACTAGACTCTTTACACTCCAGTATTTCACTGGGGTGTATTCAGTATAAAATTAGTTGTTAATGTGATGAATGTGAACTCATCAATTACAACAAACTTATCAGCTACAACTAATTCATCAACTACAACAATCGGTGATGCTAATATTTCTGCTGCAAATCAGCTAATAGTCAATGTTGTTTCGCCAGAAATTTATAAATCTCAACATAAACGCATGGCTACTGGATCGCTACCATCTATGTCAGGTGCAACTAAGAAAAGAATACGGACAGCGTCCTCAACAAGCAATTCGCAGTCAATGTACAGTGTAGATACGCGTAATAGATTCGATGCTCTCAGCGAAAATTCCGACAGCGAGGATGATGAAGCGCTCATAGCTAGACACCTAAAACAAGCTGAATCATCTAACCGGAATACTGCAGCACCACACAAAATACCTCCTGTTGTATTGTACAGCTACATTGAAAATCATTCTGCTACACTAGCCAAATTAAAATCTGTTTTGAAGCATGAACTTGACCTCAAGTACAAAGGAAATCGAATATTAATATTTACAAAATCCTTGGAGGATCATAAACTCATCTGCTCAACTTTAAAACAATCTGGAGCAGAATATCACACTTATGCAACTGATGAAAGTAAAGTTTTAAAACTGGTTCTGCGTGATATTGCTCCAAATGTAACTGAAAATGAATTATTAGAAGATCTAAAAGAACAGAAATTAAATCCTCTTCAAGTAAGACAAATGTTTCGCAAAGAAGAAAATAATATCAAAAGACTACTCCCGCTTTATGTAGTTACTTTCGCACCTGGTACAACCATCGCATCTGTAATGAATTGCAAGAAACAATGTGGCTATATGGGTAAATGGGAGAAATATCGAAAATTCGACCAAGTCACTCAATGTTACCAATGTCAAGAATTTGGACATACTGCTCAATTTTGTGGAAAACCTGCTCGTTGTTTGAAATGTGGACAGAACCATAACATTAAAAATTGTGAATCTACCGACCCAAAACCTTACTGCACTAACTGCCACGGTGAGCATCAAGCAAATTTTAAAGATTGTCCAAGGTATAAAAAGCAAATTTTGTTAAAACAAACTAAAGGTCCAACAATTAGGAATGTCTTTAAAAATAATGAGTGTTTCACTTTAAATCAACAAAATTTCCCGCAGTTACCAAATAGAAATAATTTTCAAGTTAGAGACCAAGCCGCCCCTGTAAGCTATAGTGACGCTGTTCAGAACAATTATTCCAATACGAATAGTAATAATAATAATTCCAATATGAGTAGTAATAATAATAACATTTTTGATTTTGTAAATGAAATAAGAAATTTAACTAATAACTTTAACTTTACTTCATTGTTAACTCTAATCAAAAATATCTCAACTCGTTTAAGAACTGCAGATGATACTTTTACTAAAATTATGATTATAATTGAAGGTGTTTTTGAATTTTTCAGTAATGGTAATTAATTTTTTAAAAACTACTGTACAAATATGCGAAATTGATTCACTTTAAAATTTTTGTTGTTTTGTTTTTCTTTTATAATTATATAACTAAATTATGTAAACTATTCTGATCATATTAAAATATTAAATTTGCATTATGTCAATAAACAGATTTGATATAAAAGTAATGTTATGGAATTCAAATTCCATTAAATATAAATTAAACGAGTTGAGATATGTTTTAGATACTAAACAAATTGAACTTGTAGCATTAAGTGAAACTAATTTGAACACAACTGATAAAATTAGTATTCCAGAGTATAAGATCTATAGAAATGATGAAGGGCGCGGTGTAGCACTGTTTATTCACCAAAGGTTGCGGCATCATGAAGTAATGATACATGGGTTAATAGAATTAAAAGCAGTAGCTATAAAAATTTCATTATGTCCCAATCTACAAGTTACTGTTGTATCGGCTTATCAGTCACCTTCTAAACGAATACTAATCAGTGATCTAGATTTAATATTCAACTTGGACAGAAAAGTTATAGTCCTTGGAGATTTAAATTGTAGGCATCCTAGCTGGAACTGTGTACGTTCAAATGCAAATGGTAACATACTTTTGAACTATTGTTTGCTATCTAATTTTAATATACATCATTCTGATGAGTATACATTTTACCCATCCAGAAACAATGCTACACCCAGCACTTTAGATCTTATTTTATCAAAAAATACTGACAACATTATCACTAAACCTAATTGTGTGTCAGAATTAAATTCTGATCACAATCCAGTTTATTTTAACATCTGTTCAAATAAGAATATTAATTACAACAAAATGCGCTACGTCTTAAATTATAAAGGAACAAATTGGAACAGACTTAGAGCGATAGTTGACTCTAATATTAACAATTCAATAAAAATTAATAATACAAATGATATTGATTACCATGTCAACAAATTTACAAAGGTTTTACAAGATGCGGTACAGGTAACAGTCCCACTTGTAAAAATTAAACCAAAATATTTTAATATTCCTCCCACCTTATCGAACTTAATTAAATTAAAAAATTTCTTCAGACGACGCTATCAGAAGTGTCGCTCACAACTCTACTATGATGTGTACGTACAACTTTCTAAAAATGTTAAAATCGACCTATCTAACTGGCGTAACAAATGTTGGAATGATTTTCTTTCAACTTTAAGACCACAAGATGGTACACTTTGGAGAATCACAAAGAACATAACTAAGAAAATGCAGCCAGTCCCGACCTTAAAGAGTGATGATGGTAATTTTGCTTTTTCTAATATAGATAAGGCGAATTTACTAGCATCACATTTTGAGAAGGTTCACCACTTAAATGATAATTTAGGAATACAAAGCTTTGAAGAAACTATTAATCAACAGGTTGTAAATTATCTAAACGCTACTAATTTAAATAATACAAAATTTGTAGACACGGTGACTACCTCGCCTAAAGAAATTAAAAACATAATAAAGAATTTAAAAAGTCGTAAGTCACCTGGATATGATAATATATCTCCATTGCTGCTAAAAAATTTGAGTAAGAAGGCTCTAGTACATTTCACAATTCTTGTTAATGCTATTCTTTCCTTTGGTTATTTTCCCACAATTTGGAAAAAAGCTAAAGTAATTACTTTACCTAAGCCAGGCAAAAGAAAAGAAAATCCGACTAGTTATCGACCAATCAGTCTTTTATCAGTTTTAAGCAAAGTTACCGAAAAAATCATCGCCACTAGAGTTATTGACTTTTTAAACACTAACAACTGTCTTATCGATGAGCAATTCGGATTCCGTGCATCACTTTCTACCACGGGGCAGCTTGTTAGGATTTCCGAATTTATCACTGATGCCTTTAATTTAAAAAAGCATACTGGAATGGTCTTGCTAGACATAGAAAAGGCGTTCGATACTGTGTGGCACAGTGGTTTCCTATTTAAACTAATTAAATTAAAATTTCCAAATTATTTATGTCATATATTAAAATCCTATTTACATAATAGGAAATTTAGTGTATTTGTCAATAACACTGAGTCTATTGAACATACTATCACTGCCGGAGTACCCCAGGGGTCAGTTTTAGGCCCTATATTGTTTAATATTTTCATCAATGATTTACCATCTTTTACGAAAGTACATAAAGCCCTCTATGCCGATGACATAGCTCTCTTCTGTAGTTCCTGGCGAACTGACTCTATCACAAACTGGTTAAACTTGGCCCTTGTTGAAATAACAAAGTACTTTACGAAATGGAAAATCAAACTGAATGTTACTAAAGCTGAAGCTATTATGTTTACAAAACGTAGACCTAAAATAAACACTAATATATGCATAAATAATACTATAGTTCCATGGAAGCCCTGTGTTAAATACCTGGGAGTACACTTGGACTCCAAATTGACCTTTACAACACATGTAAACTCTGTGAAGGAAAAAACTTTAGCTGCAATGAAAAATTTGTACCCCTTATTCAATAAAAAGTCTAACATTAACACGAATAATAAGCTGACTATATATAAATTACTTTTAAGGCCGATTCTTACTTATGCTGCACCTGCTTGGAGTCATACCTGTAAAACTAATCTTCTCAAGCTGCAAAGGGTTCAAAACAAAGCTCTTAAAATTGCTGGCAATTATCCATTTATCTATAATACTACTGATCTGCACATGGAATTGTCAACTGAAACTATCTTACAATTTATCAAAAAGCTGTGCTCTAGGTTTTATTCCAAATGTTCCCTCAGCACTAATAAATATGTCAAAACTCTAGGTGACTACACTTTAGAGTCGCTTCAGCACAAGTACAAAAAATATAAGCACAAACGTACGAAGCACATTTTATTGTAATATTAATGTTGCTCAATTCCAACTACTTTAATAATATATAACGTATAACCCTGACTTTAAATTTTAGTTTTATTTCGAACTAAATACTCGCATTTACTTATTTTGGGGTTTTTTATATGCACTTAATTTTTTCCCCGCATCAAAATTATTGTAAATAATATTTTTTAACATTTTGTTACTTAATAAAGTATAAAATGGTTTTTGCAGGTACATTTACTTATAAAATATTGTATGTACATAATTACTTGTATTATTCATTTGTGCAATAAATATATATTTTATTTTATTTATTAAAAAAATAATAATAATAAACTTTTAAGAAAAAAATTGATCATAATATCTAGGTATGTGTCTATATTTTTATTTAAATTATTCTTGTAAGTGAAAAAAATAATACTCACTTAAATTAAGGTTAATTATTGGTCTTTGTTATTCTAATTATTCTGTGTGTATCTATTTGCAAATGTTTAATTTTTTCTATTTTATCTATACCATCATATAAGTGCTAATGAAAATTTAAAATTTAATAATAGTTACTCAAGATAAATGATAGATGAACTATATTTATGTAAAGTGTGTTCTAAGGATTGGTCGTTAATAAAATATAGAATGAATTAAAAGTGCCAATTATTTATGTCAAGTCATTTAAATTATTATAACCCGGACATGTCGTGCGATCAAAGCTATTCTGGCTCAATGTTTCATTTGCGACGATAAAAAAGCAGGTATTGATTTGCCTCCTGTTAAGGACGTACATTTTATTTTAATGTCAAAATTGTCAGTCGATCAGTCTGAACCTTGGACTGATTATAGTGGAAGCGTTGTTAAATATCAGATATCTAAATCTAAGAGTAAAATAATTGTCATGCGCCTTAAAAATTAAGTACTGTGTGCATATAGGAATGATTATTCAATAATTCCAAATTTATTCTATGTACCAAGGGTTCACTACTTCTTAATTATATCAGCGATTAAAAAGTACAAAATTGTTTAAGTCCGCAAAACACATGACTGTGAAAAATTTAGATCTTTCAAATTCATTGATAAATATGGTATTTTTAGATGTATTGTGATATGGAGGTGATAGATAACAAGGACACACACTCTACGTATGTACGCATATTCGAAACTAAAAAAATAATTTTAACTATAGCACAAGAATGAAGTGACTGAGGATGAATGAACGGGAAAAATTCAAATTCCAGAAATTCAGTTATACCTAAGTCTTTATTTAGTCTTCCAAATATGTTTTGACATAACTTATGCCTTTATTAATGGACCTTTATTAAAGGGATAAACGATATTGAAATATATTCGATATATAACTAAATAATCATTTTTAATTGGATTTCTTAGAATTTGAATTGTTCCCGTTCATCCTGAGTCACTTAATTACTGGGTTGGGTTGAACTGGATCACTTCCTCATTTTAATTATCTCTTTTTATTCACAAATAAATAAAATGTTTAATATTGTGAGCTTTCTTCTTCGGAAAAACTGTTTACTTTTTTATTGTTTATAAACTGATTTAAAAATTTGCTCGGAACGAAATTATCCATGACGGAAGGAACAGAATTATTGAGAATTTGTACTGTAGTTATAACTTATGCGTGCGATACAAATTTGCAACAATTCTCCAACAATTAATTTTATCAGACAGTTTTTTTATTCAAATTTACAAAAAAAAGAAACAAAAAGACAACCGGAATAATTAATTTCTGACATCAAATTTTATGTACGGTATTGTTATTTATTTTCATGGCACGTGAAACAAAAGTTAATCAACAAAAACAACAACATCAAAAATATAAAGATTGAAACTTTCGTTTGTGTTTTTTTTTATTTTTTATTTTTATAAAACAAAAAAGAAAGAAAAAACAAGTGCAATCAACAATATAGGTAATTGACTTTCATTCATTTAGTAAATTTTGTTAAATAAAAGAAGTTAGTGTTGTAAATTTTGATTAATACTTATACTTGGGTGTAAGTAGAAGTACTCACTACTTGTTTGTACATTGACTGACTATACGCGAATGATGAAGTTAAATGTGGGTCATGCTAATTAAACCAATACAATGATAATAACCCAAAATTCAAGGATTTTCAATATTTATTGTTAAGTTTATTTAATTAATTTATTGCTACATTTTCTCTGTAAAACAATGAGCCAGTTGTGTGTTTTGTATCCACTTATACTTAACAGGTTTTTTTTTAAAATAACACGAAATTCTATTCATTTATCGGGCCTGAAAAAATTAATCAAGATCTTTTTGAAAATTTGTCCTAAGTACACTCTAATTTGGAAGTATCTGCTTCGACGAATTTCCCGGAGCGCCTAACATAATACCTTTGAGGGGCGACTTTCAAGTTTTAATAATAAAATCTGACGGTTTACTTTTTGGTATGTATTTCTTATTGTCAGTGGCGTGTGATCTATGGAAAGAAGGGAAACATCAGGTATAACACACACTTATCAGTATCTATTGCGTAAATTTGTGTCTATTGTATAAATCTATATTATTAAATCCGTATGTCAGACCTATGCAGATATAAAATTTTGTGACTTTATTCATTTGCAATATATTTTGTTGTCCTTAGCGTAAGTGTAAATTAAAAATCACAAAGTGATCGAAAAAATTATCCGAATCGGCCGGGAATCGAACCCAGGATCTCCTGGTAACTAGCCAGGTGTGCTATCCATTATACCATCGATCCTTTGCTCGACAGGTGCCCGATACAGACAGCATTCAATCACTTATGTGTATGTACTCTCTGTAATGCGAGAAGCAGTTACAATTTTTAAATTTCAAATATTATCGAGTGCTTGTAAAATACTACTACGTATGACGTTAGCGTAAGTGCTTATAGAAGCAATTTTTCAATTAAATCCACTATGGTTTATAAAAAAAATATGTGCATATTTTGCAAATATTTATCTACTTAATTTCACTAATTTTAATATAGATATCGAAAAAAATAACAGTACAGTAATTGGTACACATTTAATCGGTTTTAGGATTCCGTGGTCATAATCACAAAATCCTTTATACGTCACGTCTACATCATCTCATTAGGTGGCCTATCCGTACTTGATCACTTTTTAACAGTCAGTGATTATTATTCGATTCTTTTATTAAAATAATAAATTATGAGATAAAACTCTTATCGAAATCTTTTTAATTCATATAGAAAATAAAAGGTTTAAATAATCATATGATAAACAAATCAAGGACTACTAATTTTAATATTAAATTGAAGCAAGAAATACCTAATCCCGAAAATTGTGAAGAAATTCTGGTTACCGACGACAAAATCCCTGTCTAGCACAAACCTAGTGAATTTCTATTGAACAAAATTTGCCTGAAATTCTATTGGACAAGGTGTTATTAGGCAACGTTTAATTAAATCACTTCCCGGTAGAAAGTTTTTGTAATGGGCTCGATTTTTAAAAGTCCCAGTTTTGACATATTTGAAAGCCCTAGATTCTCGGAAACACAAAATTATATTGACTTCATTCGACACATAATTACATAATGATCACCTGATTAGATTTTCATAAAATGTGGATGATTCGTTTTTTGTTTATAATAAAAAAAAAAAAACTCGAAAAAAAACTAAAAAAAGGATAACGCTAATCTATATTCCAATTGGGAAGCTGGTACTGTGGACCTTCCAGGTTACATCCACACTACATCGCCTTTTAAACAGAAAATTCGATTGTTTCGTTTATTCAAAGTCTCACCGCATGCCACTGATTTTTGTACTATATAAATGCACACATATTTGCAAGAGTTAAATATAATATATATATATATATATATATATATATATATATATATATATATATATATATATATATATATATATATATATAATGCATTTACATAATTTTACATGTTACACGCAATATGCAATATAATTAATTGTCTCATTACAACGCAGGTGTGATAAAAATTTATTAGGCAATTTAAGAAAAAATATTTATAATTTATGAACCTGAATAATACCCTACATTGATTGGATCTACATATAAAGACATGTTTACACTGATCACAAAACCACAAAAACTGGAGTCAGTGAGTGAGTAGTTTCGAAAGAGTAGTATTCATTGTTATAAAATAACATCGATTTTACAAATGATTTGGTTATATACACCAAATTAAATTGTGTGCTTAAGGCTCAGTTTAGCTGAACATTAAAAGTGAACATATAGATATTAACGTATGTTTAACTGCGACTTACTTGATAATGTTCACTAGCGCATCGACAATATTGATATTAAACTACAGTAGGTCTTCAGTAAAGTTAACATCAGTTTTGTTGCGTGACGTCACACACTCTCATTAAAGTTAAGAGGATTTTATAGAAATAGAAAGAAACAATATAATTATACATTTTTAAGACAAAGATATTATAAATTCTATGAAAGCTATATGCGTAGTAAAAAAAAAACAATTATATATAGTATATGATTTAAAAAAAGTTGGTTTGGATGTCATAAGAGTATTCAAATTTCAACTTTTCTCTGTTGAATTTTAGAACTTCGTTTGTAACTTAAAGTTCATAAATATTACTAATTATGTATATTAAAAGTAAAATATCGAACAATATTTCAAAAACAAATGGAAATAATATTAGTTACATATTTTTCATCACATAACTAAGATTGGGTGTGTGTTGAACTATAAAGCCATAAATTATAACGTCTTAAAACATAAAAACGTAAACAAATCAGTGGTGTTTTTTAATAAAAATATTTCTCTATGCAAAAAGAATTGTAGAATGTTGAATTCTAGAATTTTTAAATTTTTTTTCAGATCGATACAAAGTGAGTGATCTGATTGAAGGCTACTAACTTAAGTTATTCACTTAATATAATAAATAAATTTAAACAATAAATACCAAAATACTTGAATACCAAGTACTTAATAATCAATTCGGAGAATTTGGTGAATCCAAAGGAAATCCTAGTTGCTTATATACATTGAAAAATAGATACGGTACTTGTTAATTGTCCGTTCAAGGGACAAGAAAAACAATTTCTATAGCAGATATATCTATAATGAAGAACTTTCTAACAGCAATATTTTTAATGTATACATTAGTATAAAATCCAATTAATCCACTGGAATCCAAATTATTAAATAGTTTGCTCTTGTACATCACCTATGACTTAAATTATTATTTAGTCCCGATCATGTATTAAATGACCGCCACTGACCTCAATCTGCTTCACTAAAGTTAAGTTTCACTAAAGTTTACCAAATTTTTCTTAACTTTAGTGAAGCTCCACTGTAATATGTTATTGATTTGTTACCAAAATGAAATGGCTCTTAAACAGGGATCAGTGGCCGAGTGGTAAGACGCTTGATTATAGTTATCAAGAGTCCTGGATTTGAATGCCAGCCGATCCAGTTTGATAATTTTTTAATTATTATATGATTATACTCGTGAATTGGGTTTTTGAATAAAAAATAAATATCATTTTTTTAAATTTTATTTCAATTCTACATCATAAATAATATTGATAATCGATACGAAAAAAATTTTAAAAATGATATATAATAAATAATAAATTAATTAAAACTTGAATAATTTTAAAAAAATCATTTTGTTAAAAACAGCGCTACAAAAGATCGCGATATCTGTGACGTCATAAAGGTAATATGTCAAAAGTGTCAAAATTATAAAAATTTGGGAGGAAAAATTATTGATGGTTGTTTCATTGATTTCGACGTTCAAAATCTTGAGGGACATTTTTTCCGGATTTATTTTTGTATTGCTATCACCAAGTGGTACAAAACAAGCTCGATATTTCTTTAGTTTCGATATTTCGACAGTGAAGTTTATAACAAGCAATAATTTGGATAGAAACAACAATTTCAGAGTAACAATAATTTCATAGTAATAATAATTTCATAGCAACAATAATAGTAGGAAAGCTGCTGGCCGATTTGCAATAGTTATTTCAACACGTGTTAAATTGAGAAGATAGGATCTTGGATACTACTTACTCTACATAAAAATTCAGTTCTGGCAAGCCTATTCGGCCGGGTTGAGTCGAATAGACTTGCCATTTCTTTGTAGAGTAAGTATACAATATTCTATCTTCTTAATTTAACGCGTGTTGAAATGGCCATCGCAAATCGGCCAGTAGCTCTTGGTCTGTAATTTATTTGAAAATAAAAAGACACTAATGTAGCTATTTCAGGCCATATAACATTTATTACGTCACATAAGCGCTCGTGAACTATCGGCCCGTTATCGGTTCTAAGTTTGAAAATTTATTTTTAATTTAATATAACTTTTTAATTATTACGTTTAAAAAAAAAATAAAAAGAGTTTTCTTATAAAAATTATAAACTTCCATTTATGACCTACATAATTGTGTCTTCAATACAATAAAGACATATTTATACTTATCATAAAACCACAAAAATGAGAGTCAGTGGGTGAATAGTTTAGAAACAGTAGTGTATACTGTCATAAAATGGCATAGATTTTATAAATAAATATTAAATATAACAATAGTTTTCGCAATAACGTACCAACAATGAAAAAAAAAATCTTTTTAAAATTAAAAAAAATTATCTGGCAACTTTTTGAATTCTTTTCATATGTGAATAAATCAGCTACTGTATACAATAATAAAATGCAAAATTGATTATGCCATTGTCAGTTAATCGAATTTAATTGAAAATAATTTAATTTTTTGACAGGTAATGGAGATAATCGGAAAGAAAGGAATATTTCTTTTTAAAAATTCAATTTAGTTGTTGTAAACAATCAGTAAGTTTTATCAAAATATTCAAATTTTTCATAAACTTTATCAGAATATGAATATCAAATGTTTTGTTGTATAGGTATGTTAAAAATTTGCTATTAATATTAAAATTTCATTCAAACATATCAGGATAACGAGAATCTATCGTTGATTCGAAAGGTATCCAAGCTATCGTATTCAAGAACAAACTCACGTCCCTAATTTTGATAAATGAAAAAAACGATATAGAAAATTTATAATTCGCTTCTAATAATTCTAATTCCATCACTACCTATATCGTTTTATTTACGGTTTTTAATAGGCTAGTTAATTTATTTTAAAAAGACCAGTTAGGTGAAAGTTTAGTCACAGTCCTAAAAACCTTTATTCTTTATATTTTCTGGGTCGCTGAACACGAATTTGAGTTTTGCTGACAGATATTTTGCCCAGAACATTGATTATTTTGTGAAAGAAGTCAAATTTTTGTTAATTTATTAGGTTTTTGGCCTTAATCTTGATAAATATGCATTTTCTCGGAAAAGTTGTTCTTTACAAAATTAAGGCAGACAAAATTTTCTACAAATTTTGTATATAACAATTCTTCCTCCGACCAACCGTTACGCCGCTAGAGCGAGTTGAAAAATGGGCAGAATTCTTAAAAATAAAAATAAAGACGTCAATCTTGCCATTTTATTTCTAATTTCCATGGAAAAAGGTAGGAATACCAAAGGTAGAAATTCCAAAGAATAAAGATTATTAGAACTGTCACTAAACTTTCCCTTAATTTTCCTAATATGCTTAGACTGTAAAATATTAAAAATTTTTAGTAAGCTTGTTGACGTCAACAAAATAAAGAATTTACGATTTTTAAAGTATTAAAAAATTTTAGTAAACTTATTGACATCATCAAATTTAAAAATTGCTTTTGTTTTAAATCAAGCTTTACATAAGTGATCTAAATTAGGGTGATTGGTCAGATGGAGGTAATTTGGATGTGAGCTTTTCATTATACCTGTGAAAATGGTGGAATTCCTTTTAGAAATATTATTGATTCAATAGAACTCTTTTTTCTAATGGTCCTACATTTCCAATTTCAGTAAAAATAAAAAGAACGGCATCGAAAACCCACAACCCACTTTCAGTTTCATCATTCTGTCATCTAATTTACGATTTTTTAGGCACTGAAAAATTTTAGTAAACTTGATGACATCATCAGAATAAAAAATTTCCTTTATCTCAAATCAAACTTCCTGGAAGTGATTTGAACTAAGGTGATTGGTTGATTTAGAGTAATTTAAATGTGAACTTTTCAGTTTTGCTGCCAAAATGGCAAAATATAGAATCACGATTAATACAAAAGTCTTTTTCTAGCGGCCCTAACAACACAGTTCTTTGATCATGGTAATTTTAACATTTTATGAACAAAAAAAATTAGTGATAGATATTCTAAGAGATATATACAAAATATTAAAATACCGCAACAATTTAAAAGTAAAAACAAAATTTGACTAAGCTAAACATGTAGAGGAATCAAGTTTTCCGGGCAAATTTAACAACATAAATAATATTTTAACCTCTTATCAAGGATAACAGAACTGATATAGGTATTATTGATTCAGATTGCCAAAAGTTAAACAAAAATAGTAGGAGTTTTCAGGAAATCATAAAAAAATGTAAATTTTCAAAACCTTTATTAATAATAAATATAAATATTTATGAAATAAATTTAAATCAAAATAGGAAAATCGACTTTGTACATTTGTAGATGACTTTTATGTACCTATAGATATGTAAATAAATAGTAAACAAATGAAAATTTTTAATCAGTGATTCAACACTTTCATTATCATACCTACTTACCACTTTCTAAATAAGTTTACATACATATATTAAAAATTTCCACTTCTAAAAATATGCATATTTCTTACGTTTTCCACACTTCGCAAACGTGTATTTATAACAAACTAAATAAAAAAGTAAAAAAAATAATTGAATTACCATAAAAAAACACTATCACCAAAATTGATAAACAAAAACAAAATAGTTTTAATAAAATTGAGAAAACAAATGAATTTAAATAAAATAACAATAGATCAAAAAATTAATTGCTTAACTTTTAATTTAGGAGTACGTATTTCATTTTTGCTTTGAATAATTTTAATTCAAAAATTAGTTTCTTTTCTCGAATTGTTATATTTTTATACCATTTAATAACGAAAAGCACCTCGTACTGTTTAGAAAAGGTGATTTTTTACAAATTTTTTTAAAGAAAAATGGAAAACTGGATAGTTACAAAATTTTTCGAGGTGTATCTAGGTTGTACATCTAAATTAGTTAAAATTTCCAGTCGTGTTTTTTAAGACTTTTCACGCTTTTACCAAATCGGTTTGAAACATTGCATAGTGATAGTACACAGACGTAGAATGGTATAGACTACTTTTTATCCCGAGAAAACGTTTCATTCTTGATGGGAATTGTATTTAAAACGAAACAGTGGAACCACCGACAGTTGACTATCGTCAAACCACCTAACTTTACCTATTGACAATAACTTTACCAAACCACATTTTATGTCAGACAAATCAAAATTGATGGCTCATGATGTCTGTAGCACTTCTAGCAAATTAAAAGTAAGTATTATATAAATTTCTGTGACACTGGCCAGGGCTGTAGAGAGAAATGTCGGACTTATGGGACGAAAATAATTTTTCCAAATTCTCCCCAGAAATAGAGTCAACGAGCAAAAACAAACTGTTTTGCTCTTTTGCTCCGGCCCTTTTTTTGAATCCGGTTACTGATTGCTCCGCCCCTCTCATCGAGCTAGTTAAAAGCAGCAATCATATAAATAATAATTTAAAAAATACTAATAATTTAAAAAAACTGAAGAAAGAAATTTCGATTTATTTGATGTAAAATGTGGTTTGGATGTTGCCATCAGTAGACAAAGTTAGATGATTTGACAGTATTAAAAAAAAACGAATGAATCACTTCGAACGTTGCGTATCAGGGACGATAAAGGACGTAAGCTACCTTTTCCCTCGGGAAACACCTGTTTCCCGTGGGAAAATACATTTAAAATTTAATTTGATGTCATTATTTCAACGTAAAAAAAATTGTAAACATTTTTTTTTTAGTTAGATCTCACAATATTTGATGTGGACATTTGTGAAAAAAATTGTTGTTTCAAACAATTTGTTTTTATTATCCATTAATCCATTTTCGGAACCAATTAATCTAAAAATTATTTATTAACATTTATAAAAAAAAAAAATTAAAAAATCATAAATTTTATCGATCTAACGTACTCTCTAAAGTGTTTCAAAAACGATTAAGAATTCATTACATGTGCCGCACTGAACCAAATAATTATTTGCTACCATAAAATAAAACTAAATAAAACAATTATTTGTTCTTTTCTCATAATTTATTATTTAAGTTTGATTGTTTTTTTATATATTAAATTTTTATTAATTTATGGAATTTCATAATTGAGAATAATTTATCTTATTTTTTGTTCCAGTAGTGTAGTTGATTGCGACCAGTTAAACGAGATATTTAATGAAAAATTTTCATATTATCGGTTAATCTGTCATTTATGTTTACAAATTGTGTATGAGTGTGTCTATGTAAAAAATGTTATGTACATAAATTATTAATTTGGCTTTTAAGTAGGTGAAACAATCAAAAATGTATCCATATACAATATTACAGTTGTACAATGATAACTAGACTTGGGAGAACAGTGGTCCCGAACAGAATCGCCATATAAAATATTTTGAATTGGGGGGCTATAAATTTTATTAGAAGGCTAAGGATTTTCCCCTGGATTTGATGACTAGCCTAAGGAAGCTTTAAAGAACAAATCAGTAAAAATTAAAAATTACCAATTTTTCATAATTTAATATATAATTTTAATTTTAAAAATAATTTAAAAAAATTAATGTTGTATAAATAAGTGGTCGACTATAATAGAAATTAATTTAAACAAATTCAAAACATTTATATTGTAAACAATATCTCTATTTCCTTTGTGATTATTTAAATAATATGTATAAGTCACCTTTTTTATACCTGCTTTAATGTAAACAAAATTGATTGTATTAGTAGATTGTATCACTCTAGTAGGTCGCTCACAAGATTGAACATGGTTTTGTTTTTGCATTAGAAAAATATAAAGATACTAGCCGTATACCCGATGGGCATTTCCATCGGCATCATCTTCGTGCTCACTTTCTGCTCATTTTCAGTGTTTTCAAAAGCCTAAATACTAACTTCCACGATTTATTAAATTTTGTTTATTTTAATAGCTATAGTAACATATTTTTATATATTTCTAGTTTTAAAAATGACGTATTTCCATACAAATTTTCATCCCCTATTAAACCTACTTAGGGGAAAAATTTTCAAAAATCCTTTCTTAGTACTCACCTACGTTACATAGGGAACTCTTATGCAAAATTTCATTCTTCTAAACCCAACAGTTTAGGCTGTGCGTTGTCTGTCAGTCAGTCAGTGTTAGAAATTTATTAAGTAGATGTATGTACATATAACAAGCAAAATGATTCATAATATTGGCAATTAAAAAACACAAACAGACACAAAATAACATTAACGATGTGGTATTAATAGTAAAACGTCGTAAAACTGATTTTTAAAAAGATTGATAATATTTTTACGTTTTATGACAGCCCTCCAGTTCTATTCGTAGCCCCCCAGTACAAAATATTTTATATGGCGACTCTGTTAGGGACATTTTGTTCCCATTTCTGATGATAACACAGCCTCACAAAAAAAAAAAAAACAAGCAAAGGTCGTGATTCGGATCATTGACCATGGTATTCCTATATATTTTTTGAGACTGTATCGGCATCCGAGGTCCAAAAAAATTCGTATCCATTTAAATTTTTGTGCAGAGCCAAAAATATCCGTTAAAAAGCACGAAAATTTCATGACGGGAAAGAGTATAAATGGGCACATTGCAATTCTCGTCCTCTCAAATCACTACCAACGGCATTACTAAGGGTGCACCCACTCCCCCTTGAAAAAGTTAGTATGCCATATACATCCCTTCTATACCTTTCCAGACATAGATCTTCTTTATGAAAGCTTTTAGCTTACAAGCTTTTGAGAATGGAAAGGAGATATAGTGGAAAGTAAACACAGCCAAAAAAGTAAGGACGATCGATATTTATCGATGGTAGAAAAACATCGATGTTATGTCCTCGATAACATCGACACATTGATGTTACGAGAATAATATCGAAACATCGATATTACTCTAAGCTATCCAATATTTAAAAAGTCCTGTAGCTGATTTAAAGCAAGATCCATTACTTTTATGGCAAGTTCTAGGATCCACTTATCCTACCTATAACTTGAAAAAAATTACCATTAAATATTTGTGTTTCACAGCAACTTCAACAGCTTCAGAGAGACTTTTTTCATAAGCTGGGCAGCATTTGTATCAACAAAGGAACATATTAAAAGGGAAGCTTCTAACAAAGTGACTTTTTTGCAAAGTGTACCAATTAAATATTGGCAGTGTTAATTTTTAGTAAATAAAATATGTAATAGATTTAATGGTTGTTTATTTTGCTACATAAACATCGATGTTTTCGAACATCGATGTCTTTCTTTCGATATATATCGTATATCGATACTCTTGAATCGATGTTAACATCGATGTCAACATCGATGTTTTTCTAATATCGATCATCCCTACAAAAAAGTAGCCCCCTTGAAAGTTATCCTCTTCTGGACGGGGGTAGACGAAAATATGGGAGAACAAATGTTTCATGTTTCTACTACGCAATAGTCGCAATGTACTGAGAAAAAAAATATGATACAAAATATGAAATAGTATTCGCCAAATTCTCGGTATTCGACCAACGGTCGAATAGGGTGTTCGTTGCAAACCTAGTAAATATCAAATATTAACTTTCTCAAATCTGCACGGTGAAGAAACGAAGTGGATCGACTGATTATCGACAATATTCTTTCTTGTATGAACAGGCTATAAAGAAGATTTAAAGTCTACAACTCGTTATCTTGCTTCAATTATCCGTGGCAAAAATGTTTCTACATTAAATAAAATTTAAAAAATATTGGCCCGAAGGGTTCGAAAATACTAAAAGCCATTTTGGCAAAGAAAAACCAAAAAAAAAAACCAAATCAGATTTAAAATTAATTTTTTATGTTGCTATGTAAACACTTAAATACTGAATTGCATATAATTATAACTTATAAACACATATCATTAATATTGAGCTAGTAAAGTGTTTTATTTATTTATTTATTTATTTTTTATGGATTTTTTATAATATTTGCATACATCATAACGGACCAAAAAATGCAAATTATATAAGAAAAAAAAACTAAATATAAAATTTTGAGGCTATTTATTTGGTGATCAACTTTTTTCCGTACAACTCATATTAAATTGGGTGTGGCCCCCTCGATCCGGTACACATTAAATTTTCAAGTGAAACTAGCTGTTATTATAGGGTTACAACTAAAATTTTTATTAATTTTGTTTATGTCAGTTTTATGGATATTTGAAAAGGTCACACCAATTTTTTTTAATGTATAAAAACTTTTTAATGACTTCTGTTTAGATGGAAATGAGTCATATGATTGCAGTTAGCTATATGTAGATATTAATACATGTAAGAAAAAAGTTAAGCACTGTTATTATTAGTTATTTTATTTGTGTTGTGAAAGATTATTATTAATTTATTAAATCCTGTTTATTACAGATTTGTCACACCATGCAGGAGTGATTGGAGTTACAACTGTTGTAAACTATTATAACTATATGCTAAAGATATCATCCAAGGTCATTTGTTTGATTCCTGGTAGCTAAACCAGATAATTTTGATTTAAAGATTCACTTCTGTTCACGAGAATAATCAAAATTTTCAATATTCTATAGACAATTTAACTCAAGTGTATCAAGTCCCATAAGAATATTGTAGTTTTTTCACTTTTACCATGGAAAAAAAGTTAGGACAGATTTTTACAGCGAAAAAAATGGTACAAAACATTTCATTGGTCATTTCATTGTAGGTAAACATGATAAAACGAAACAAAAAACCGTACTGGTAAATTTAAATGATTTCAAAGTCATAGTAACAATAAATTTAATAATAATAATGTGAATTAAACGAATTTATTTTATTCGTTAAATTGTCTTACCGTATTACACTTAAGTTTTATATTTTTTCTGAATAAATTTATGTTTTCTGCAACTCAAATTTCTTGCCTAAAAGCAATTTAACTCGAAGAACTGTCAACTAACAACAACGCTTCAGCTTCGCTGTCGCGATTTTGTTAAGTAGTTGACAGTTGTTCTCGTTAAATTGCTAGGACACAAATTTTCGTTAGACAAACCCAAATTTATTCGAAAAAATACAAACCTCTCATGTAATAATAAGTGAATAAATTAGTGGGGAAAGACTGGAGACACTTGATCCCTTGGGAGACTTGATCCCCAGGCCATAAATAGAAACTACATCTTATTTTTAATTTTTAATATCAATACGTGCAGCATTGATCTTAACTGATCTTAATTGTCAATGACTCAATACCATTTTGAAAGTTTATAATAGACAACTTCAGAGCAGTGACGTCTTCTTGTTTTTGATTTTTAAACGTCTTTCTTTGTGAGTATTTTGATTGTAATGTTGTCAGTATGGTAACATATTTCATAAAGTATGAGAATAATTTTACTTTTTCACTCTTCACTAAACTAGATTTGTTGACATACATATTTCATACCAAACAGACTTTTTATTCTTTTGTATTATGCAGTAAGGTACGGGTCATGTCTACCCGATAGCGAGATCAAATTTCCTAGAACAGGGGACACTTGATCCTTTTGTAGTGTTCTGGGAAAATGGAAAAGATAAATGGAAACGCGGATATATTTCATAGTTTAGTGATGCAAGGAGGTAGGAAAAACCAAAATGGGGATCAAGTGTCCCCAGTCTCCCTACTAGATGACATGATCACTGATGAAACTAAATTTTCACCAGCGATAAATTATGGTCTACTAAAAATTTATAAATTTTCAATGTTATTTAGGTGTGCTAACGGAAATTTGAGTTTTTGAATGATTTCACGGAAGATGGAATAAATGAAAATTGTTTTTCCTTTAAGTAGATAGGCAAATTACAAACGAAGTAAGTTTCTAATTTTCTATAGTAACGTGACTTGGAAAATCTATTATTTTTCTTCTTTTTGATGTTTACAGATCCCTAGGTCAATACTTTTAAGAAACTGTTATATTTATCTCGAAAGCACTTTGTGACTTATAACTTGGGTTAGTTTACAAAAATTTATATAGTTTTATGAAAATTGTTATTGCATCTTAATCATTTTGGAATAAAATACTCATTTTAACAAAATTCCAGCGTTTTTTGTATTTTATTTTTCTAATTTCCGAATACATCTGTAATATCTACAATATTGACACGGCACTGTAGACGACATTTTAAGTTTTCACCCATAACATTTTAAATAATATGGTATGGAATAAGATTCTAAAACCTGCTTCCAAAACTGCTCCTCTAATATTTGGATTAATTTACCAATTTTGAAAGATATCAACATTAAATATGCGTGCGCATAACATTCAATATAACAGCCAATTTCCGTCTACAAAAATTACTTTTTCTCTAAAACCCACTTACATACTAGGATAAACTATTGAATTTTGACAAATTTTCGTTAAAAACTCATTTTATCGAACGTGCCTGGCTGAAGAACTCTTCTAAGTGTTTGGAATTTACAATGTTTTCACGAAATTTTATAAAAATCAGATGTTTCGTTCGAGAGTAATCATGCGGATACATGCATATATATAAAAATAATTACAATTTTTACCATTGTAATCTTCATATTTTTGTACATAATATCTATTATTTTTAAAATGAATAATGAATCTTTTCAACAATTATAGTAAATCCATATTATTCACTGGTTTAATATAACCAAGAATCTTGTAGAATTCTAGAAATAAAACTTACATCCTGCATTGTGGGAAGTCTTAACCGATACAACGAACATTAATTTATTATACAAATGCTTTTGGCGTTAATGTATAAAAAGCAGTTTTGTTTGTACCTTAACATTTTTGACAGTATATAAACTTACGGTGATATAGACTTGCCTACACCATATCGCGATGTTATGATTTAAAATCGATAAAAAAAATTTCAGTTTCATTATGAACCAATTACGGCCTTGATATTTAAGTAGTTCTTACTTTTTGTAAGTAGCAGAGTTGTTGAAAGAATTATCCTTCTTAAATATTCCATACGAAAAAAAATATTTTGATTTATAACAAATACATTTTTAAATGTCACATCTAGTTAGTTCCAACTGCACACAAAACCCGCCTAATCTCTTTTCATTTGTATAATAGATAAAAATAAAAAAAATTTTAATATAAAAATACTTTTTTGTAGGTATTCAAAATGCAATCGCATATCAAATGTATACACGGTGACAAGTATAATAAAGCCTTTAAGTTGCGTGGATGAAAAAGATAAAAACCACCTTGGGAGATTCTTAGAATAGCAAACACTTCAGGTCGACATAGATGCTTGATTTAATTTCTGCATCCTCACCCCTTTCCTTCACCGATATCATTTTAATAAATCTTAAAAGTTCTTAACATTTTATTCGCATGAATCTGCAGTTGCCCCCCCCCCCCTAAATCCCGTCTCTGTTGGCAAAATTATAAAAATTATTATCGATTTACCTTATTTTTCGTTTACGTTCATATACATTTAACATTTATTGTTTCTGTTATTATAATCATTAAGTGACAATCATTTGTTGAAAACTTCTATAGCAAGGGTAATTCTGTGTAAGAATGTAACGAAATCTGTAATGGTAATAATCGGATGTAACAGAAACAGAATGCTGTAACAAAAAATGATATTGAATAAAAGTAGAATGTTTTTCATAAACATATAGTATAGTCAGGGCCGGATCTAGAGATATTAGGAGGGGGGCAAAGTTTACTGTTGGCGCCCCCGCAACAAAAAAAATTTTTCCCTGGAAAAGGAAGTGGTGGCAAAAAAAGTCACCTGGACCCTATCAGAAATGGGCACTGTAGACCTTCTTTTCTTTTTTTTTGGTCATCACTTCCTTTTCCAGGAATAAATTCACAAGTTACACCAATTTTTTTAGCATATAAATAGTCACTGTCGATCTTTTTTTTTTGCTCATCACTTCCTTTCTCAGCTACAAATTCACCTGGACCCTATCATAAATACTCCCTGTCGACCATTTTTTTCTCGTCACTTCCAAAACTTTAATTTTACTGCGCCAAAAAAATTTTCACCGTTTTGGCGCCCCTAAAAATTTTCAGGGAGGTACGTGCCCCGGCTTGCCCCCCCCCCCCTAGATCCGGCCCTGAATATAGTGTAGTTTGTTTTTATTACTCCTTGGAATTGCACACCACGGAAACTTCAAACAACGCCATGGGAATTTCTGGAGACATACCTTGGAAAATATTTTTTGATTAGTCGAGGAATGATCTGTGAGAACTAAATTTCTGGAAATTCATTAATTAAACAGTTTATAGAACAGTAACTTAAAGTAAATGAATGTAAAAAATCCTCGAAAAATTTTGGAAAAGTCGACATATATCGAAAACTATTATCTGTTCAATACATCAAAATCTATAATCTAAAAAAGTGTTGACATTTATCTGAATTAGATGGTCAGCCAAGTGGTCGGAAAACAACATTTTATATTACACGATCTAATATTATTCCAATTAATGATGAAAGTAAGTCCAGGCTACAAGAAATCTATTCAGAATTAAAGAACTTTTAAATATTTCTCTAATGCTTAAGAAAATGTCGGATTAACCCACTTTGGGGCTCTAGGCGTTTTCTTCTTACAGAGCCCCTCCCACCTCCATAAGATATAGAGCACACAAAAAATATAAAACAATAAATAAAACAAAACTAAATAATTTTTAAATTGGGGTTTGATGACACTGAAAGTATATTTTTAAGGATATTATATAGTAGAAAGTATATTTATAAGGATGGTCATCAAGGAAAACAGAAGTGTGATTTTTTTCCCCTTTTAAAGGCTACCGGTTTCGACTTTATTGTCTTCTTCTGGCCTCTGGGGAAAATTTATTAATATAAATGTACATAGATAAAATATAAAATATAAAATATTACATTAGGTACTTACATAATATTGTATTTTTGTGTCAGACTGACATTTGAGAATAAAAATAATAACACTGATTAAAAAAGTTAAAAACAGTTAAAAGTAACATTTAAAGTTTAAAATGGTTAAAATTACGAAGAAAATTATTTAAAGATTTAGATAGTTTGAAGAAACGTATAATTAAACTGTGCATCACGAAAAAACTGTGCGTTACGAAAAAACAAATTAGGATAATGTGAATGCATTTGTGAGTTAATGTTCAAATATTTTAAAATTAAAAGTAAGTATTACTACGATGAATTCCGAAAACAAAGTGCGTTCTAGTAAAATTATTTAACTTATAAAGAAAAAATTTTTTTAGTGAGTGTGCGCAACTTTGGTTGTTTTGACAGCGGTAGGCATAATCTTGTCAAAGTTACGGGTATATGTATTGTCTACGCAGATGGCATCGTGGTAGAGGTTGCAATTTGGCTGTACGGTATTAATCCAGCAGCTTTCGATGAAGAATCTCTTCTTATAGTTTGATTCACGTTGGAGCACCGGCAAAGTCGAAACCGGTAGCCTTTAAAAGGGGAAAAAAATCACACTTCTGTTTTCCTTGATGACCATCACTCCAAAATATCCTTAAAAATAAAAAAACTAAATAATGTGAAAAACTAAAACAAATCTAATATTGATAAAATATTGATTCAAATATTCAAAATAGACACTTTGACTGGGTGCTTCAAAAAACCTGGCCCTAGCCATTTGTGTCATTTGTGTATGCGGTGATCCGATCCCGAGCACTGATATGGTCACAAGACAGTTTGTTCTCAAAAAGTTTCAATTATTCGTTCAAATATGTCGATATATCCGTTTCAAACAATTTATAATAAAAATATACATATTGCACATTTGGCTGAGCTGACTACATGTGAATATTTTAATAAGCAAGAAACAAGTTTCATTTATGTGTCAGTCACACAAATATGCGCTATACATTTAAAAAAAAAAAAGTAAAAAAAATTTTAAGAATTAATTAATGCATGTATGTACACAATGCGTTTAAAAAGTGTGTACCAAGATATACGCGGATAAGAATACCTGAAGTAGCGTGGAAATACCTAATTTTACCATGGTTTTCGATTAATAATAAAATTAATACGAAATTAATTTTATTAAATGTATATATGTATGTAAATGTTTTAATGAAAGAAAATGATAAAATATTTTGAGCAAACTCGACTTAAATTACTATTCAAATAAAAAAATTAATACCCCTGTTGCAGCATCTGCATACACGGGAATAAAACACATTTCTTAAAAATGTCTCTACCAAAAAATAATTGACGACCAAAAAAAAAAAAAGTTTTTACTTTTTTCCGGGACCCTACTGACCGTCATGGGCCCCCTCTTGAAGCACGGGCCCCGGGGCTACAACCCAGCTACCTCACCCTCTCGTCGGGCTTGTCTGCATAACATAGTGAATTTCCAAAGATTGAATACTGGCGAATCTCATACAACAACCTGTCTCCATCTAAAATAGTTTAGCTCTCTAACAGCGAAAAAAATTTCAAAATCGGTTAAGTAGTTAATTTTTAGCATTTCTGGGCCCCTAGGATCCTGGTGTATCTCATATATTGTAACATATATGCATTTAAAAGAATTTAACTTTTAAAAGGTGAAAAAATTTTCAAAATCAGTTGGGCAGTTTTATTTCTGGCGCTTTTGGGACCCCCGTACACTAACAGACCTCATATAACTTATATCCATCTAAAATAATTTAGCCCTCCAACAGTGAACACATTTTCAAAATCGGTGATGACGTGTTCTTAAAAAGTTAGTTTATTTTTATTTTGAAAAATGAAATAGATATAAATACATATTGTTTTTGTAATGATTAAAACGATAAAGCATTTATTGTAAAGAAATTCAGCAAATTTCTTAATTTTTCTCCAAAGCTAGTTCACTTAGAACAATGTTTTAAAAGCTTGTCTTATGCAATTTTTTACGCTCTTTTCGATGGTGTAAAAAAATTTAAAAAGTTGTTAAATTCTAGCCAAATTTTGCAAAAAAACACTAAAAATGGCGAAAAATGGCCGAAATTTTGGTTTCTAAAAGTCGGAAGTGTCTGGCTGACTTGGGCATCATGACGCTGGCCGGAAGTTTTTTTGTAGTCAAAATTTAATAATTTCAATCGATTGTAGGCCGTTTGTAGATGTTTGTAGTATATTTATTTTCGTTTGTAGCCCTTTACTTTATTTGTAATTAACAATCAAAATTTTGTACTGAAGTTAGCCGGAAGCAATCGTGAAGGTAATTTTTTTTGGTAACAATAGAAAGATTTTCGTTTGTAGTGTCTAAATATAACGGTAAAATGTTCGTAGGGTCGTCTGATAAAGCATAATTAATTAATAAAATTCACCAAGTGCGTGCCGGACACGCATTATCACAGTTACGTGCTCAATAGCTAATTTTTCGCAATTTTTAGGATAAAATGTAGGAAATTTAATAGTACGTATCGACGGATTACTACTAGAACCACGTAGGTCGATTTTTCACTCTTTTGAGATAATTGACCGAAACATTATTTTCATCCGGTTTGGAAAAGTTTTATTGCTTTGTTGCCCCCCACCACTCCTTTAAAGGTTAGATCGGATCCAAAAATTGACCCCACTTTTATAGTATTGATTCCCCATTTTGTCAGCCCACTTACCAAATTTCAGCTCAGTTCGTTCATAAGGGGGCCCTACACATGCAAAAAGGAGCCACGAATTATTATTATATATATATATATATATATATATATATATATATATATATATATATATATATATATATATATATATATATATATATATATATATATAGTTAAATTATCGAGATGATAATTTGAGTTTTTAAAAAATTTTATTATCCCAAATTAAAGTACAATATGCTTTTGTACCAACACGGAGTGATCCAATATCTTTAAATTGACGCAACAAGACTGATTTCTTTTGTGAGATTCCTCTATTTATATCTTTTTATGATTGTTCTAGAATAATCACTCAGAGTTGGCGGTTCCAGGAAAGAAACATGATATTTTAAATTATTACAATGTATCAAAATTATAATTAAAACAATGAAATTAAAGATTGTGCAAAATTAGCATTTTATAAGATAACAATTAAAATATAGATATGGATTAGCAAAATAAGCAATTATTTTATATATAGGATGTCCATATTGTACAGGATGTTACTCCTCCCTCCTAAGATTGAAGCGGTGGCCATAGAAGTTTCACTTCTCTGGACGGCGCTGTGGGTTCGTAGGTTACTTGGATTGCCGGATTCTCTTCTTTATTCTTCTTAATGTAGTAGATTATTAACCCAATGATGATTGCTATGGTTGCCAAAACCATGAGGTAAGTTGCCGGTGTATGAACGTTGTTATGGTATTGCAGTAATTCAATTTTCTGCCGATTTTCCAAATGAAAGTTTCTTAATTTGGCTAAGTCCAATTTTTCTTGAATGTTCGAAGTAGTGACTGGAAGATTGCATGTAGGCAGTAGATATAATTTTTCGGTGTTTTGTATTATTCTATTTTCGTATGCTACTCCATTAATGGTAACGGAACAATTTTCGAAGTAAATCAGGATAGTTCCCATAATTTTTCGATTGGTGATACCGCACGTTGAATTGATGTTCGTATCGAATGAATTTTTAATGATGATATGATTATTGTAAATTTGTTTGATTTCCGTGATATTATTGAAGTCCTCGTAGTCGCATGTTGATGGCTGGTTAAGTAACAGGCTTCCCAGGCACTTTGAATTTTTCAACTTGGTTCCTTTGTTCTTGAACTGGCATATGTAGATGTTCTCTATTCTGGGACACTCTGTGTCAATCTCGTACAATTCATACTCATTGGAAACCGTATAGGGTTTAAGGAATTTTATGGATTTTAAGTTTTTATTTGGTAAGGATTCTAAATAGTTTAACCGATAGGTATCAGGATAGAAATTTGGTATTTTTATATTGAAAATTATGTTAGTATCATTGTAGTATGCTTGTAGTTTAAGAAATTCATAGACTTGTTCATAGGATCTTATAGGTATTCCCTGTTTGGTTAAGGATTTATACGCATATTTTAATTCGTTTGGGAGTAGAATTGGTCCTGCTATTATGTTAAGTTTTGCCAAATTTACTGCTTGTATTATTTCTTTAATATGTTCATTAAGTATTCCCATATTAAAATTTATTCTATATAAATATTGTACAAATTTGAAATCATATTTTTCTTTTGAATCGATATTCTTCGATAATGATTGCAAATAATTATTGATTGTAATTTGTTGATTATTTATGTGTTTTGTAATGTTTTCAAATCGTGCGATCATCTGTGAATTTATGCTAACTTGTGTGTTTAATTGAGTAACTATATTATTTTGATTTAATTTTAATGTTTCAATATGTTTATTTATTTCCAAAGCGTCGTTATGGTCCATATTACCTGTAATTTGTTTGATAAGCGTTCCCATTGCATCGATCAAGCCCCTCTTTACTATTTTTCTTGGTAGGAGGATCTGAAGATTTTTATTTAATTCTTGAAATTTTAAACGGAGTACATCCTCAAATTCTTTATTGGGGAATTTTTGTGAAATAATATTAATTGATTTCTTTATGTTACTTAAATTTTCTTTATAATTTTCTAAGTTAATAATATGAATGTAGTGGTCGAAGTTATTGATAACTCGGGCCTGGCCTAGGGTTATTATCAAGATTCCTGGGTTGTTCGTCTGGTCTAGGATCTCTATTTTCGCTATCGTCATCGTTAACATCGTCCTGTAATTTGAGTGGTCGTTTTAATTTTTGTTTATTTAATTTCCTATTTTTATTGTCTAAAATTGTAACTCTATTGTCCTTACTTACTTTAATTTGTTTAAATTTTGAATGAATTTTGTTATTATGTGGATTTTCAGTGAGATAAGCGTTAGTACCGGGTATGTAGGCTAATGGTTCGTCTCTATTAATGTTTAGTTTAATTATTTTTTCATGTTTCTTCCTTTGTACATGGTCGTATACTTTGTCAAATAGTTCTTGTCGTTTTCCGTTAATGTCATTTCTATTAGGTTTTAAACTAATATCGTATTTACGGCCAAAGAATAATTCGAATGGTGTATGTTTTGTGGTTGAATGAATGGAATTATTATAAGTAAATATAGCTGTTATTAATTTTTGTTCCGGTATCATTTCTTTATTTTCAGGATCATTATGAATTAATCTATAAGTTTCTAATAGGGTTGAATGGAAACGTTCAATTGGGGAATTCGAATTTGAACTTCTTACAGATGTCATGTGTAACTGTATGTTGTAACGGTCACAAAATTGTCTAAACCTAATTGAATCAAATCCTCTATCAGAGTCAACTGTAAGCATGGTGGGTCTACCGTATGAAGCAATAAATTTTGAAAAAGCTTCAATTAAATGAATGCTATTTCTACTTGGTAAAATATAACCTTGAGCAAATTTTGAAAATTTATCAATTATTGTAAATATCATTAATTTATCAACAAAGAATATATCTGCATGAGCAATTTCGAGAGGTTGTTTTGGAGTTTGTGTTAATTGAAATTTTTGTTTCGGTGGTCTACGATCGTATTTGTTTTCTTGGCAAATTTTACAATTATTTATGTAATACGTAATTTTACTTTTTAAATTTGGAAAATAATATGTTCTTTTAAGGTGTGCAAGTGTTTCATTGATTCCGCGGTGATTACTGGATTTATGGTAGTCACTAATAATACGGTCTTGTTCTTCGTCGTCTTCAACGTCTTCCAAAAATTTGGTACACCTAACAATTTTAAATTGACGGCCTTGAGAGAAATATTGATGATATATTTCTTGAAATTTATTAAATAGTTCGTCATTGGTACAGTATACGGCAACGAATTTTTTAGTTGGTATAAATTGTCTAAAAATTTCAATAAAAATTTCGTCATTGTTGTCAGAAATTTGGAATGTTTGTCGTTTTTTTGTTCTAAAAAGGATTTTTGATTTCCTATGCGCCATTTTAAGTCTTTTTTCAAGAATAATTTGTTGTCCAAAATCGTTTAATGGATTTTCGGAAATTCTAATGTATGAAGTATCGTCTTCGTCTGCACTGTGGACAGTGTTCGAATCTGTCGTGTGTTGAGTTACGTGAGTAGATGTGTTACTGTTAGTTTCGTTTACGTTAAGTTCGGGAATTATGACACGGGAAAGTGCGTCTGCATTGGTATTGCTTTTTCCAGATTTATGGATAATAGTATAATCAAATTCCTCGAGTTTGAGACGCCATCTGACTAATTTGCTATTCGGATCTTTAAGTGACATTAACCAAGTAAGGGGTTTATGGTCAGTTATTATTTTAAATTTTCGACCGAAAAGGTATGGACGGAAATATTTAGTAGCCCAAACAATAGCTAAAAGTTCCTTCTCAATCGTGCTATAATTTTGTTCACTTTTAGTGAGCGTACGGCTAGCATAACATATCGGTCTATCTTTTCCAATGGGTCCCTGTGATAATATTGCGCCAATTGCAATGTTACTTGCGTCAGTAGTCAAGTTAAATTCCTTTTCAAAGTCGGGATAAGCTAATACGGGTTCGTCAGTCAATAATTTTTTGCACGTTTCAAATGTCTGAATGTATTCGGGGGTTATTTTAATTTCTTCTCCCTTTCGGAGACATTGTGTAAGAGGTTTTGTAATTTTTGCAAAGTCCTTAATGAATTTACGATAATATCCGAGAAGTCCAAGAAAGCTCTTGATTTCTTTGGGTGTTTTTGGTAAAGGAAAATTTAGAATTGCTTTTATTTTATCCGGATTTGGTTTTACTCCTTCCGAGGATACTATATGACCAAGGAATGCGACTTCCTTGTGTAGAAATTCGCTTTTGTCAAGTTGAATTTTGAGGTTAGCTTTGCGAAGTTTGTCAAATACTTTTTGTAAATTAGTAATGTGTTCATCTAATGAGGTTGAAAAGACAATAATATCGTCCATGTATACGAGACAGACTGTTCCTTGTAAATCGCGCAAAACGTTATCCATTACTCTTTGGAACGTGGACGGAGCATTTTTTAATCCAAATGGCATTCTAAGGTATTCGTAGTGTCCATTGTCAACAGAAAATGCGGTCTTAGGGATGTCTTTAGAATGAACTTCAATTTGGTGAAATCCACTTGCCAGATCTAAAGTAGTAAAATACATACAACGTCCTAATTTGTCTAAAATGTCTGTAATATTTGGTAGGGGATATTTGTCGTCAATAGTTTTTTCATTTAACCGTCTATAGTCTACTACAAGTCGCCATTTCTTTTTGCCACTAGCGTCGGTCTTTTTAGGAACGATCCATATAGGTGAAGACCAAGGTGAATAACTCGGTCTAATTATTCCTTGTTTTAAAAGACTGTCAATTTGCTTTCGTATCTCCTCTTTATGGATTTGAGGGTATCGGTAAGATTTAGTATATATGGGAATGTCATCTTTCGTGTTTATGTGGTGTTTAATTTCGTTAGTAAAACTTAAGTCCTGTCCTTCCTGATGGAAAATGTCATCATATTGTCTACATAAATTAATTATTTTTTGTTTTTCTTCCTTATTAAGGTGATCTACTCTAATTAAATTGTCTATTCTATTATTTGAATTTTGAGATTGCGGACTGATTTGATTTTCTTTAAACTGTATTAATTTGTGATTCAAGATTTCAGCTTTAAGCGGTTGTTCTACGAATAATAATTGTTTTTTATTAGTTAAATTAATTACTGGACAGACAAAATGCCAATCATTTGCTGAATAAATACCTTCTGGAATTAAAAATTTATTTTCTATGTAAGTATTTTTTAAAATAAATTCGCCTGATTGTATGTCAATAGGTAATTTTACTAAAGTTTTTGAAAAAGGTTCTGTAAGATATTTACCAGACATAAAATTTGGTTTTGATAAGAGTTTTAATTTAGAATTTTTTGTTTTTAATAACTTATTATTAATATCAATGTTTGCATTAATTTTTCGTAAAGTGTCAAGTCCTATTAAACCATCAAAGTATTGGTGAAATTTAAATATTAAAAAGTCTAATGTGTCGTTAGGTTGATTAAATTCTTTAAACATTGGTATAGTTATTTTCTTATCTAAATAGTAAGTGTTAAGAACTGCTTTAATTTCAATCGGTTCAATTGTTGTAGTGTGGTTTATGTTAACATGTTCCGGACTCAAAAATGAATTTGAGGCGCCAGTATCGACCAAAAACTTTAAATTTTTGCCTGTAGGGGATTTAATATGAATGTAAGGGAGTGTGTTACCATGACTATTAAGATCTAGGTAACCGAATTGTTGTTCCAAACAAGTTGAAAATTTGAATCGTCAATTTCATGTTCAGTAATTAAATTTGTATCGTTTTCGTTATAATCTTCAGAAATAAAATTTTCGTCAGAAATATTTTCAGTAATTTCGTATTGATCTAAGTTTTCATAATTTTCGTTATTAAATAATTCTTCACTTGTAAATGTAGGTCGAGATGAGGGTGCAAATGTACGGTTTTGGTTATTATGGGGTTGTGAGGTAGAAGGTTGAGGTCTAATATTTATTCTGCTACTTCCAAGTTCCATAGGTTCAGGTCTAAATCGTTTTATTTGTTGGGTATTAATTTTTGAATTAGTTTGTTGAAATGAATTATTTACGGGTCTTATCTGAAATGGTCTGTACGGTGTCTGTTGTGTTTGAATTCTATTAAATGGCTGTTGTTGATAACGTGGTCTAAACTGCATCTGTTGTACACCTACGTGATTTTGATTAGAGTGTGTACGAGTGTTGTAATTATTATTATTACTATTTACATGTGTAATTGGCTTGTGTTTATTAATGTTTGTGTTCTGTATGTTTTGAGATTTGGTATAATAAATGTTTTGTTCTTTGATACAAAATGCAAAAGCTTCCGCTAATGTATTTGGTTTCATCGCTCTGATTGTTGACCCTAAAGGTTCTTTCAAGCCAGATAAGAAAACATTTAAACACATTTCATTATATAAATTTATTTTTGATTGTTTAACATCATTGTTGTTTTCATGAATCTTAACATGATTTGAAATTGTGGACAATATTTCAATTACATTGCTATAAAAAGCTTCAACCGTTTGATTATTTTGTTTTAAATTGTGTAAATCTTTAATTAAGCTCGTTTCGTTACGTTTATCAGAATAATGAGTTATTAAATTTGTTTTTATTTGGGTCCAATCGATAGGGGTCCCATACATATTTAAAATTTCGTTTGCTTGACCAGTAATTTTATTACGTATGGCTCTAAGCAATAATTTTCCGTAACTAGTACCATTTACATCGGGAATTAAACATAAAATTTCCTCGACATTATTAATAAAATCGTATAATAATCGTGTATTACCATCAAAATTGGGCAAATCTTTGATTGCGTCGGGAATTCGTAATGCATTAAAAATATCTGTTGGCGTTGCCATTGTATTATTTGAATTATTAACTAAATTAGAATTATTTGTTCGATTTGGAATATTTAAATTAGTGGTACTGTTTCCTAAAGCTAAGTTTTCGCTAATATTACTCGTCGTATTCCCTGACGAATAACTAGCAGAATCAATATTACTTCCGTTTGCAGCGGCGTTAGTAATATCGTGAGAAATGTTGCGTGGATAAGGATCGCTACGTGTAAGGGATAGTTTTGGTTTAGGAAATGTAGGCATTTAATTTCCAATGAATATAAAATTGCAAGAAAATCGACTTACATGAGCCAGAATAATGCAACCATTGGTCCTCTCGATGATGTGCTTTCACCAAGGAACTGCTGGTGGGCGATGTCCTCTCGTTCCGTATTCTGGAGTGGTTGATTGTAGGTTCTGGATTCTCCGCGCACTGTCGTAGATTCGGGAAACCCTCCAAAGCCAAATATTCTTTTCAGCTTCGAAAATTGCACTTTAATATTCTTTTAAAATGCGTTTTCGCGAGTTTAACCACTTATACGACTTTTTAATACGCGTTAAAAATCCGCACGACTGCGCCAGTTAAATTATCGAGATGATAATTTGAGTTTTTAAAAAATTTTATTATCCCAAATTAAAGTACAATATGCTTTTGTACCAACACGGAGTGATCCAATATCTTTAAATTGACGCAACAAGACTGATTTCTTTTGTGAGATTCCTCTATTTATATCTTTTTATGATTGTTCTAGAATAATCACTCAGAGTTGGCGGTTCCAGGAAAGAAACATGATATTTTAAATTATTACAATGTATCAAAATTATAATTAAAACAATGAAATTAAAGATTGTGCAAAATTAGCATTTTATAAGATAACAATTAAAATATAGATATGGATTAGCAAAATAAGCAATTATTTTATATATAGGATGTCCATATTGTACAGGATGTTACTATATATATATATATATATATATATATATATATATATATATATATATATATATATATACAGTGCGTTCATTTCAAGATTACACATTGCATAATATAATATAGTATATGACTGTCCACTTCAAAATTACACATATGGTCCGGGCGCCAGGGGGTGTTTTCATCATTGATTACCACTCGTCTGTAACTTCGTGTGCGGCTTCATTTTGACGAGTCTTCCAAGTTTTTTATCTACGAAAATTCTTATAAGTGCGGCGTTTACTAAATACGCAGTTGCGAAAGACGTTAATTCAACGATGTTATAAACAGTTATTACCAACGTTTTACTTTTAAGTTTACGTAAAAGATAATGAAGTAACCTAAGCGAAAATATATTTGTCCGATAAAAATGGTGCGCCGTTCGCCGTGCCCGCCGTCTGTAATTTGGCTAAGTTAAGGACGGCGGACACGACGAACGGCGCACCATTTTTGTCGGACAAATATATTTTCGTTTAGGTTACTTCATTATCTTTTACGTAAACTTAAAAGTAAAACGTTGGTAATAACTGTTTATAACATCGTTGAATTAACGTCTTTCGCAACTGCGTATTTAGTAAACGCCGCACTTATAAGAATTTTCGTAGATAAAAAACTTGGAAGACTCGTCAAAATGAAGCCGCACACGAAGTTACAGACGAGTGGTAATCAATGATGAAAACACCCCCTGGCCCCCGGACTAATAGGGAAGTTTCAATGGTATTTTATAGTGTTCCTATGAAAATTCAATTATTATTTTCTTAAAAGTATTTGGTGTTCAGTTGAAAATTACACATTAGAATAGCAAATTTTATTGAACAATTTATTTAAGAAACAAAAATTAACAAGTTATTGTTGTTTATAGAGATATTTGCCGTGAAAACGAGCCAATATTTCTCTTGCCTTAAAGTACCACACACATTGTTTTCATTTTCCATTTTTCTTTCATTTGAGATTTAATAATTGATATGTTTTACTTTTAATTACAGATGATTTATTTTAGAATATTCTGACAAAATTTAGAAAAATGAAGTTAGAAGATAGTGTTTCTAGGGAAATTATTAATTTCCTAGAAACACTATCTCTTGGATTTCCTATATGTAATCTTCTACTGGGCGCACTGTATATATATATATATATATATATATATATATATATATATATATATATATATATATATATATATATATATATACAGGGTGTAAAATATATAACTCTCCGAAAAAATAGGGAAGAAAGGTCTCAATTTACTAATTAAGTTTTGCTAGTTAAATTGTACCGATCAAGTTTCATTTCAGAAATTTTCGATTGTCAAAAACGTGTTAAAAAATGGCCCCTAGAAAAAAAAACTTAATCAGGCTCTGATTACTTATCATTTTTTTCCTTTGCTTTTTGGAACGTAAATTTTTTTGTCAACAAAATATTTTTACCTGCTTGTTTACGGAATCTTTTTAAAATAGCTATACAGCAGTGTCCATAAAAATTTGAACATGATTTTTAATGAAACAATCTACGTCATATTTCAAAAAGATGGATTTCGTCAAATCTCATTAAATTATTTGGAAATTTAACAAACACCTGCAATCGATTTTAGTAATCACTGACTGTCAACTTTAATCCAATTCTTTGACACATTTAACACATTCAGGGCTGCCTCTAACATTGGCGTAGTTCAGAACAAAATTAAAACTAAACACCCCTCAGAATAAAGATGGTTTAATGGTTAAGGGCGCTTTTCTAATCATGGGACTGGTGACATGAAAATATTTTTTTCACTATAAAATTTAGTTTTTTACGAATTATGACACAACAATTAAATTTAAAACATTTCTAAAATATACAATCGGTTTATTATTCATGCACATACAAATACTTTTAATTTTAATACTTTGATTTAAAGAAAATCCAGTACTTCTATTGTTGAAAATATGGTTATTTTCGAAGTGAAAAATGTACTGTTTTATTATTGATAAAATGATAATATCAGTCGTATCCATGTGACAAATATGTATAAATAGGTTACTAGTGTTTTTAATAAATAATAAATTTTCAGAACAGTATATGTATAAATATCCAAATGACAGGTACCTAATAAATAACTTGAAAATATCTTTTTTAAAAAATAACTAATGGTCCAAGAGCCCACCGTATGCAAAACCTATGATAAGATACCTATGTATTTTTTGTAGGTAGTACTAGAGTCCCTATAATAAATAGAGTCGTGACATGTGTGCTGAACGCTGATTGGTTCCGGCATTTTGTATCCAATGTTTTCGTAAAATACATTGGAAATAAATTAAATGTTAACAAAAACCATTTAGTTTAACTTAGAAAGAATAATTAAATTAAAAATTTTTAATTGTTCATTAATTCATAACTTATTAACAATAATTATGTACTCAAAAATATTTACTCAAACATGTGATAATTAATTTTGAAGCTTCCCGCTCTGTTTTGGATACAAAATGGATGACATGTCACGACTCTATTTATTATAGGGACTCTAGGTAGTACTACCCCAGACCTAAATTTTGCCCGCATGATAAAAATATGACGTCACTTCCGGTTATGGTTTTGTTACGTCATCAAATACATTGATGATATTTACACAAAAATGAAAGCTGCCAGATCTTAAAAATTCGTAAAAATATGGCTGCCTTCATTGAAAGGTTTTTTTTTCAGTGAAAACAGCCTCATTGTTGCGAATTACTAAGGCCTGGCAGCACTCAATCTTTTTATTTTGGACTTCGAAACCTTCGTTTTGGTGTAAATATTATCAATGTATTTGATGACATGACAAACCCATAACCGGAACTGACATCATATTTTTATCATGCGGGCAAAATTTTGTAATTCTAAAGAAAGCTCCCTTTAGCGCTACTTACAAAAAATCGTTCATCTATCTTATACATACGTTTTGCATACGGTGGGCTCTCCGGCTATAAGTTTTGTGTACATATTATGTGCAAATAGAATATAATATCAATATGTATATGGACATACACACAGTAACACTCACACACATACATATGTATTACATATTTCAGTCTTTTTTTTTAGGGTTCCGAAGAACTCTAGAAGCTGTTGTAATTTTTTAATGTGACTGGGTTGTAACATTTTCAGAAATTTTACGCCTTTGGAACACGAAATTTTGCAAATATAATACATGCTACAGATAGATATCTCAACTAACCGTCAATTTTACGTTAAAGTATATTCTGATATTTGTTAACATTTCCAAAAATTCAAATCAAAATCATTAAGAGAAATGTTGAAAAATAATTCTACGTATACTGTTTGCAGATTATCATTAGAAAAATCTTTTAAAGTTAAAGTTCTTTTAACAACTTTTATTCTTTACATCTCGTTTCAGAAATATTGTGTTTCAAAGTCTATGTGATTTGTAAGGAATCAAATTACTACTTAATTGACCCTTAAATAACACAAACAGAAATAACATTGTGATTGTCGAATATATTTATTTATTTTCATAGTAAACTGTACAAAATAATATAATGCCACCTATTTTATTCGGAAACTACAAAAATGCAAATAAATCAGAAGCCCTGCTTAATGTGTGTATAAAACGCACTTGGACAACTCTTTTAATAAGTGTTGTATATGAATATGGAGATTGTATGTGTGTGCTATCAATGCTATAGTTGTTTATTTATTTAAAAAATTTTTGTCTAAGCGTGTGACGATGATATGGATGCCTGTGTGTTTGTAAGTATGCGATGTCTGTTTGTCTACTGAAACTTGAGTTCGCTTAGGTCGGGTTGCAGGTAAATTGGTACTTCAAAGTGTTGCTGAAATAAAAGAATAAATTTGGTAAAAAATTTATAGCGGTGACTTTCATGTGGACATTTAAAATTTTACGATAATGATAACTGATGCAGATACTTTCGCATTTTCCGTTAGAGTTTTCCTCTAAAGTTACTCAATTATGAATAAAAAATTTTCTTTTAGATAATTGAAATACATTTTTGTTTGTAATATAATTGGCCTTTCGTCACATCTGTTTTTCTTTACAAACTTTTAACTATACCCCTTTTCAAATACAATTGATCATGAGTTGTCGTTAAAAAATTAAATAATTCTTATATTCGAAACAAATCAATCTTCTATTCTTTTCTAAAAACAAACTGCAAATTTAAAATTTACGCATTTGAAACAATGAAAGAGATAAAGCTAAGAAAACGGGAATTACTCAAACTCGTAAGTGATGACTAATGTTTAAATTTAAGTGAAATAGATTATATTTAAAATCGTTTAAAAATTAATTTTTGATCTTAGTGAGAAAATTGAGAGAAGAAAAAATAAGTCGTTATCAAACATTGTTATTAATTTCTGTTTTTCTCTTATGTACTTTAGCTGCAAAACTATCGAATATGGAACACATTGTACAGATTTGACATATGTACATACCAATACATAAAACGGGTATTTAGTTTTTATAGATAGTGAAGTTGTGTACCAATGTATCAACAATTAGAAATTCATGTTTTATGATAGTTAAAAGAAAATGTTTTTAATTTTTGAAAAATTACAACTCATGGAAATTTTTCTTGTGTATTTTTTTCATTGTTCTGTTCTGTTCTCTTTTTATTTGTTTGGTAATTTATAAGTGTAGTTTTTAATGTAATTTGTTACTAAATTAATAATGTGCAATGCAAATATTGATATCAGAGTTATGGTTTTTGCAGTATTCATAATGCACTGTGATATAAAAAACTAAAAAATTTTAAAAACTAAAAAAATAATTCATAAACTTATTTTAATCAAAATTTATGAAAAACTGTTCGCTTTTCTGTGTACAATATAGTACTTATAAGTTCGACAGTGAACACATGTTTACATATTATAGTAAAATAAAAAAAATTTTTTTGTTTATTTTTAAAAAAAATTTTTATTATACAGGGTGCGAATAATTTTAGTTTGGTCAGAGGCGTATTCAGGGAAATTTATATTAAACGATGAGTTGGCTGGGATGCGATTTTTTCAGATAGCGAATTCCGAAAAAAAATTTATGTCTTCGGCAATTATACACCGAGATAAACCATCTGTTAAAAGGAAGAGAGTTATTTACTTTACACCCTGTATATATATACATATATATATATATATATATATATATATATACATATATATATATACATATATATATATATATATATATATATATGTATATGTATATATATTTATTGTAACTAACACATGTAACTGTGATAATGCGTGTCCGGCACGCACTTGGTGAATTTTATTAATTAATTATGCTTTATCAGACCACCCTACGAACATTTTACCGTTATATTTAGACACTACAAACGAAAATCTTTCTATTGTTACTAAAAAAATTACCTTCACGATTGCTTCCGGCTAACTTCAGTACAAAATTTTGATTGTTAATTACAAATAAAGTAAAGGGCTACAAACGAAAATAAATATACTGCAAACATCTACAAACGACCTACAATCGATTGAAATTATTAAATTTTGACTACAAAAAAACTTCCGGCCAGCGTCATGATGCCGCTGACTTATCCAAGCTATTGGAACGTTTGACCTTCTCATCAAATTTCGTAAAGATTGAATGCTTCGTTTGAGAGTTATCGCGCAGATATATTGAAAACCTCATTGTCGGTTTCTCGAGGCCTCAAAACAAATTTCTACCATAGTCCCGGGCTCAGGTCTTGTCATGGCACCCGCTGTAATAAGTGAATTTCCAAAATGGAAATTCACTTAAAAAATTACCGTGAGAAATTACGAAAAATATTACAAAATTGTTAAATACACCACTGTTGTTCACACTTGATTGCTAATTCCATGTAATATCTAACAATAAAACGTAATAGATTCGAAATTTTGGGCAGCTACTCTAGTTGTTTACCGTCTGTACTAGGCGTATCGCTGGTAAAGTGGTAATAATAAAAGTTCTTAATCTTTTCCATGCCGAAACAAAATACCTTGTAAAAGAGAGAATGTGTAAACATAAAAAGAAACAGAAAATTGTTTATATTACGTACCTATGTGTAGAATTTTTTTTATTTTCCTAATTGTTAGGGGTTATTGAAGATCATATACACCGTTTACACTGTATATGTAATAGTAAAGTCGGTATTAAACTAACATTTCCAAGATAAATTTTCTTTTTTCGAAATATTTACTAAATGTTATTTTCTGTATTTTACGACATTCATTAAATAAAAATATAATACGGTATAATACAAATATTTAATTCAATGGCTGTCAAATAATTTTTGTTTGTAAAAGAGGTTTAAAAACATTGATAAAAGAGACAATTGTTTACATATTATCTGCGTACTTCTGGAAATATTTTAATTCCTAAGATGTTTGTATCCTTAATTTCATAAAATATAGATATTGTTATGTTTTGCATAACATCGAGTATCTTATCCTTTCCTATACACGGTACATATAGCATTAAAGTCGTTATAAAAACTACTTCTTGGAACATGTAATAATTTTTTTAAAATCATTTCAGATGTCATTATGATATTCATTTTAGAAGAAACCATTATCTACCATTCTTATAATTTGACATTCCCACTTTGTGTGTATCACACAATATCTTGAGTACTTTTAATTTTATTAAATTATAATATATAACACTGACTTTATAAGAAGCGTACGTTGTTTTTATAGTTGACAATGAATGTTGATTTGAATAATTTATTGATTTGCTATTGGTACATATTTATGCAGTATGTGTATGAGTATTAGTCAAACCGTCGAAAATTTTTTTGCTAATAATAATAAACAATTTTTTTCATGTTCTTATAGTACACTATAAATTCAATTATATTAAAACATTCAATAAAAATTATTAGAAGAAAATTTTATATATTTCTGTAAATATCTATATATAAAATTATTCATAGTATCATTTTTTTATTATTATTTCATTTTTAAGCAAGTTAAACAACTAAAGAGGTATCAATTTAACTTTAATTTAACATTTTTTGGGAAAAATTTTTATTAGAAAATAACCCAGTGTGGATTTTTAGTGTACTTGTAATTTATTTTTATTATAGAACTGAGAAACAATATTTTTCAATTTAAACCATTCCAGTGTAGCTTAAGAATGTCAAAATGATTAATGACTTTGAAAATATAGTCTTGTCTTTTGTTGCAAGATATATTTCCCTCTTTGTTTCTTTTGACATGTCAACATGCCAATGGCACTGAATCGGTTAAAGGGCGGCAACTTTGCCTAACCTATTTAAACCAATTATCCGACAATGCACTACTAAATAAATTTGAGATTATGTCATTTTTTATATGATTAAATTACTTATCTCAATTTACAGTTTCTGAAGTACTAACTAAAATTTGCACACTTATTATTGATAATAGAAATGTAGGTACCGCATAAACTAAAGAAAGCTGATGATTTAAAGAAAATGACGGCTGCTAATGTCAGAAAAGTTGATTAAATACTACTAAATTGTTAGAAATAGCTCTGTCACTTAAAGAAAGCTGTAGACATAGGTATACGCCATGACATTTTAATCTTTATAACTCAAAGTATGGCATGGTAAAGTTGTATTCAATTGGTAAAATCAGGTGTTTTGACTATATAAATTTTTAACTTTTATTAATTCTATTTTTCTAGTTTTGTCGAAATAAAACAAATGAATCCAATTACGTCATAACACGAATGGAATAACTTTATAACTAATTACACCAAATAATAAAATGATTAATAATTTTTAAATTATGTTATAAAATATTATTGTTCTGGTATCTTTTAAGGGTTTCATTTAATTTAAAAAAATTGTAAATGATATCCAAACTTGGACCTGTTGTACGCAATATAATTTTGTACCATGACATTATAACTACGAACAATTAATTAGAAAGTTCAATTTTATTTTATTTTTTTTGAAAAAATATATTTCGATTATAGAAATAATAAATACGACTTACCATAAGTAAATTTTTGATAAATAATAAAATTTAATTTAAATACAATAACGTATTAACTAACAGAAGTCATGGTCACTTTACGTCGACTACGAAATCAAGCATCTTTTACTGTGAATAAAACAAATGTTACAGTACTAATTTCATATTTTTTACATATGCTGTAAAATTTGTTGAAAGCTTCTTAATTAAGTACTTGTTTCGAAAAAAATCAGCAACTGTGAAGGTCTTAAATATACTTTTATTGAAATATTAGACCGGTCCGTTTAAATTTTGTACTGCATTTGGGAAAAAATACACCAAAAACAATGTGATCATAAAATGGAACAGTGAAAGGATAGCTTCGTTTTCCACTGACTGTTAAAATATTATCACTAAGATTTCAGTTCTTTCAATGTCAGACAAGGTCAAGTCATTAGTTCTTTTCCACGATATTTTATCATTTTGAAAGTAAAAACGTAAAAGCCAAGTTGGTGACCTTTTTTTTGGTTTTCATCTCCAAAGCCAATCAACGTAACTCATTATACTCTCCCAATTTAGGTGCGACGCAAAAAAAGGTCATCGCCATGTCATTTTGAAGAATATATTTTCGAATTTGTACAGGGGGTTTATCTAACAAGGGGCATCACGGGGGTGTACCCCTCCGATTTTGTTTATTCTTTGATATGTTGTAGAACATCGAAAAATAACAGACACGTATTTTTTTTAGCGGCTGTAAAACGGTTTGAAGGAGCGAAATCACCCTTCAAAAATTGGGATAACAATTTAATTTGTTAAATATCTCGAAAACGGTAAGAGATATAGCAAAAGTTTAAATTGCCGATATTGCTCTTTTTTAAAGAGCTATCTATTGATATGCAACTTGTTTAAATTACGTCAACAGGGGTGGTTGGGGGTTAAAATTTAGGGGTTAACTTTATGAAAAGAGGGTAAAAAATACAATATATTAAAATTTTGTTTACAGATTTCAAATCTACGTGAAAAAATCTAATTGACCTGTTTTTGCTTAATTTCATAATATTTAGTTTAGGGATAAGTAACTAGAGGGTGACTGTGTTGACATAATCATACTGGTAAATTCTTACCAAAGAATTAATTTATATAAACTGTTAGTTGTCTTATACGTACGTAATGCCTTGCATGACTTATTACTGCTTACGCTACAAAAACCGATCAAACGGACCTTGGTTGTGTGCTTCACAAAAAAGCAACACACAAAAAATCTAATCTGACACAGTCTGCTGAGAGACGTTCTGAAATAACCACCCAACTGAACGGGTGTCTGTTTACTGTCTGATTGTTAACAAGTTTCCTAAAATTTTCCTTCTTTTTTTATATTAATATTTATGTGTATCAAATTTTAAATATTTTTATATTTAATATTTTTATATATTTAAAAAATTATTCAAACTACAATAAATTAAAACAATAATTAATCAAATAAAAAACATTACTAATTAAAATAAATGTGTAACATTTTCATCATTAAAATAATTTTAAACAATTATAGTGTTTTCTTTTATTTATACTATTTTCTGTGGTCCTTCGAACTGTCTGAACTTCCTACTGAGCTACTGCCCTGACCACACATTTTTGGCCACTTCGAGCCCGATCATCGAATTTTCTGTACAATTTGGTGTTCGAGTGATCTGAATCAGTGCAAAACTGTGGATTCTGAACTGGTTTACTGTATTCTGTGAACTGTTAAAAGCTGTAAAAACTGTGTAAATTAAAAGCTAAAATTGCTACTGAAAAACTCTGAACATTATCTGAAAAATTGTGTAAAAAATACATATTTCTTTGTTGAAAAACTGTTGAAACAAGGGCGTTTTCTTAACGGTCTTTCTGCGTGTTTAAGCTGTTAAACTGAAAGTACAACACACCAGTGTGCTGAAGAAAGAAAGCAAGCATCATATTAAAATTGGTGCAACTGACAAAGATCGACACAAGTGCGTTCGCTCCCTGCTTTGGTGTGTCCGCTCATTCCTGCTCTGATATGTTGGTCTCCTATTCTGTTCTCTGGCTGTGTGCTATGCTCGTCACAGCTACTTAGCTTGGTGCGATGACGTGTCATTCTCAACCAACCAATGAAAGTGCGTTGTGGTGACATCACTGAAACTCTGTGTTCTGCTACACGTGGCTGTTAAATGTCACAACTGTCAAAAAGATAAGATTTTCTCTTTTCTGTACTTTATGTGTTATATTTCATATTTTTTCATTTTAATTTCATATCTAATGATAAATAAACATTATATTTCTTACTATATTAAATTATTATTCAAAAAATAATTAAAATAAAACGTAAAAAAAAAGATAAATATAAAATATAAAATATAAAATTAAATTATATTTCTTTATAATCTTATTTGCATATATTGGCATATTTTTACATGTACTTATATATGTATAAATTAGTTATTCACTTTGAAATATTTAAATCATTTATTTATTCACTTTAAAATATTTAAATTATTTTCTTGTTCACTTTAAAGTATTTGGGTTATTCATTCATTTATTTTTAAATATTTACTTGTATTGTAAAAGGAAATTTGTTAACACACTGAAAAATGACTGAAATGTCTGACTCTGAAAATATAGACGTTTTATTGAAAAGACGTACTATACTGAAACGTTCTCTGACTCGCATTGAAAATGCTGTACTGAAATCTCTGACTGAAAAACTTGATACTTATGAAATTACTGCAAGAGAAACTGTTCTGAATGACACTTATAATAAATACTTAGACATTCAAGAAAAAATTGAATTAATAGATGTGAGTCAGGAATCTGATAGAACTGATATTGAGGATAGGTATTTCTCAACTATTGCGAACATTCAAAGAATTAAATTGGATCTGAAATCGCAATCTGAACCTAAAAATGCAAATAAGCATTCTGAAACTGAAATTAATACTGCGGTAACAAATATTAGGTTACCTCCTGTATCTCTGCCTACCTTTAGTGGTAATTATAAAGATTTTCAATCATTTCTTGATCTATTTAGAAGTGCTGTTCATGAGTCTAAACAGTTGACTCCGGTTCAAAAACTGATTTATTTGAAATCTTGCCTGAGTAAAGAACCTTTACAACTGATAAATGACTTGGCTACAACTGACGAAAATTATGCCATTGCATTTAAAACACTGACTGACAGATATGATAAAAAACTGACTATTATTAATTCACATATTAAATCTATTTTGGAATATAGATCTTTAAGTAAGGGTACTGCTCAAGCACTGAGAGAATTTGTTGTTCATATTAAACAGCAAATTAACTGTCTGCAATCATTAGGTGCAAAACCTTCTGACTGGAATCTGTTATTGTGCTATATATTGAAAGAGAAATTAGATTATGGCACACTTAGGGCGTATGAATTAGAAAACAATACGACCACTGAACTGCCAACTGTAGAAAATCTGTTGGACTTTCTGGAAAAACGTGCTAATGCATTAGAAAATGTAACTGAACGTACTGAAAAACCTCATTCCTTTAGGAAAACTGAATTAAAACCTTCTAGAAAGGTATCTTATTTTTCTGAAAATGTTAGAAAAACTGAATCAAAATCTGAAAGAAAATGTTTTTGTTGTCACACTGAATTTCATGCTTTGAATGAGTGTGATAAATTTCTAAAAATGGACATTCAATCAAAGTATGATTTACTGAAAAAGCATAAGCTCTGTTTTAAATGTTTTAAATTGCACTTAATAAAAAACTGTCATGCAAATGCCTGTTCCAATTGCAATAGAATGCATAATCTATTACTGTGTAATAATAAAAATTCGAATGCTAATGCAACTAAGATATTATCTACTTATGTATTGTCTGAAAAATGTGATAAAAATAAACAAATGCTTCTGCCTACTGCTACGGTTTTAGTTAAAAACTCTGACAACAAATTCATTTCTGTAAGATGTCTGCTGGATAGTGCATCGGAATCAAACTTTATGACAAAGGCACTCTGTAACCGTTTAAAATGTAAAACGGATAAACAACGTATAGAAGTACAAGGTATTTCTAGCGGTTTAACTTATGTGAACGAAGTTGCAAATGTTCATATTAAGTCTGCTGTAAACAATTTCTGTTCAGATATTTCCTGTGCTGTATTACCAAAAATAACCTGTAAATTACCCCAAAAATTGGTGGACTGTTCAAAAATAAAACTGCCTGCTGGAATTCAAAGTAATTTGGCTGATACAAAATATTTTGAACCCTCTGAAATTGACCTTTTATTAGGTACTGATGTATTTATGAAAATACTACTGACTGGTCATATAGTGTTAGGAAAAGGTCTTCCTTCACTACAAAATACTCACTTTGGGTATGTTTTTGGTGGCGAATCACCTACATGCAATTCAACTGCTGCATTGCCAGTTGTGGTATGCAATACTGTTACACGAAACATTTTTTTGTCTGAAACTGAATCTGAAAACATTGATAACAATGTAAATTTATTAATACCAAAATTCTGGGAGTTGGAATCAATTCCAACAACAAAAGTGTCATCTGCTGAGGAAAAGCAGATTGAAGAACACTTTCTGAAAAATACAACTCGTTCTGAAGATGGACGGTTGACTGTAAAATTGCCTTTTAAGATTGAACCTACTCAAGGTTTAGGGGCATCCTTTTCTGTTGCACTCAGTAGATTCTATAATCTGGAACGGAAATTAATAAAAAATGAAAAATTGTATTCTGAATACAAAAAATTCATGTATGAATATTTAGAACTGGGTCATGCAGAATATACTGAATCTGATTTTACAAAAGCTAAGTTTAGTACTGGGGAAGATTTCTGGCTTCCACACTTTTCTGTTGTGAATGAGGCAAGCACTACCACGAAGGTGCGTGTGGTGTTTGATGGCTCTGCTAGATCAACATCTGGTCTGTCTCTGAATGATTGTCTGATGGTTGGTCCGTCAGTACAACCTGAACTGTTTGATATCATTTTACGATTTAGAATGTATAAATATGCCTTTACTGCTGATATCAAGCAAATGTATAGAATGATTAAAGTTCATTCTACTGATCAGGAGTACCAGAAAGTACTCTGGCGTAATAATCCTGATGAAAAACTGAACTGTCTTAAACTGAACACTGTCACATATGGAACAAGTTCTGCTCCATACTTAGCTACAAGGGCTCTGAATAAACTGGCTCAAGATGAGCAAAATAAATATCCTTTGGGATCTGAATGTGTACTTAATAGTTTCTATGTGGATGACGTTCTGAGCGGTCACAATGACCTAGAAACTGTTAAAAAGTTAATATCTGAATTAACTTCACTGTTGCAAAGTGGCAAACTGTATCTTCATAAGTGGGGAATCAACAATCCACAACTGACTAACGTTATTCCTGAAAATAAACTTTTGTCAAAAAGTTCTGAAAATGTTTTAATTAAAGCTTTAGGTATACTCTGGGAACCTAACACTGATATTTTCAGAATAATTCTAAAAACTGCAAACTTTACTGAAAAATCTGACTTCACAAAAAGAAAAATTCTGGCATGTATTGCATCATTTTTTGACCCTTTAGGATTCATAAGTCCATTAATTGTTACTGGAAAGTTAATAATGCAACAAATATGGCTTTCTGACACTGATTGGGATGAAACTGTCCCTCTGAAGATTCAGGATAAATGGTCTACATTTATTGAGAATCTGAAACTGAACAGTGTTTTTGAAATACCTCGGTGGTGTTTCAACTCAACTGAATTTAAATCCATTGAACTGATTGGGTTTTCTGATGCTAGTTCCAAAGCATATGGCTGCTGTATTTATATTCGTGTTAAATACAACAACGAAGCTTTTTCCTGTAAATTACTGACTGCAAAATCAAAAATCTGTCCAATAAAAACTGTAACTATACCTCGCTTGGAACTAAATGCCTGTTTACTTCTGTCAAAATTAATGCATAGAGTGCATAATACTGTAAATTTACCTGTTTCAAGGGTATTTCTGTTTACTGACTCTACAATTGCCTTGTCATGGATGAAAGAATCTCCTACAAGGTGGCAAGTATTCGTTGCCAATCGAGTAAGTCAAATTCAAGAATTGACTAAAAACTTTATATGGTTGCATGTAAATTCTAAAAATAATCCAGGTGATTATATATCACGCGGAACTAATGCTGCTGAACTAAAAAATATCCACACATGGTGGTCTGGTCCTGATTTTCTGTCCTCTGAATTTGATGAGGAAGACTTTAAAATTCCTCATAAGACTGATTACTTATCTGAACTGCCTGAAATAAGACGGCAAACTGTAAAATGTTCGTTAATAGTAAAAAACGACTTAATGGAAAGTTTCAAAAACTTTTCAAACTTTCATAAGCTTCAACGAACGTATGCTTATGTTCTGAGATTTGTCCACAATGCTCGTCTGAAAGACAATCGGCAATTAGGCCCACTGACTGTTACTGAACTTAAAAATGCAATGTTGTTCATTGTAAAAACTGTCCAAAACATTGAATTTCATGAAGAAATTCAACTGCTGAGAAATAATCTGTTTTATTCTCACTCTTCCTTTAAAACTAGTAAATTACGTTCTCTAACACCTTTTCTTGATGAACGAGGTTTGTTGAGGGTTGGAGGTCGTCTAGAAAATGCAAAACTACCGTTTGATCAACAGCATCCGTTGATACTGCCTTCTGAAAATTATGTAACAACTCTAATTCTCGAGAGTTATCATAAAAAACTTCTGCATGCAGGTGCTGCAACTGTTCTGGCAAACATTCGTTTGTTATTCTGGCCAATAAATGGCAAAAATCAAATAAAAAAGATAATAAATAAATGTGTCACTTGCACTCGTTTCAAAAAGAGAAACGCTGAACAAATAATGGGAAATTTACCCTCTGATAGACTGAATCCTGGATATCTATTTGAGGTTACTGGCCAAGATTATGCCGGGCCTGTATTTATTAAATCTTCACGCTTGAGGAAAGCTCCATTAGTGAAGACTTATATTGCACTGTTTGTGTGCATGAAAGTTCGTGCTGTACACATTGAACTTGTCACTGATCTGTCAACTGAATCTTATCTGGCTGCCTTAAAAAGATTCATAGGGCGGCGTGGGCTACCACACACAATTTATTCTGATAATGCCTCAAATTATAGGGGTGCTGACAATCAACTGCATGAGTTGTACTCATTCTTTAAGAATTCTGAAAATCTGAAAGGTATTCATGACTTTGTGGCTCAAAGAGGAATACACTGGAAATTTATTACTCCAAATTCACCCCACATGGGAGGAAGTTGGGAAAGTCTGATTAAGCAAATTAAGTATTATTTGCATCGTTCTGTTAAAAATACACACCTCACATACGAGGAACTGTCCACTTGTCTGATTCAGATTGAATCAATTCTGAATTCACGTCCTTTATGTGGAATGTCTGATGACGTGAATGATTTTCAGGTCTTGACTCCGTCCCACTTTCTGATCGGACGTGCTATGTTTAGTATTCCTGAACCTGACTTAACTGATCTTTCTGTAAACCGTTTAAAAACGTATCAACATATGACGTACATTGTACAACAATTCTGGAAACAATGGTCAACTATGTACCTAACTGAACTTCAAAAAAGAAATAAATGGCAAACTGAAACTGAAAATCTGAAGCCAAATACTCTTGTTCTTGTCAAAGATGACAATCTGCCTCCACTGGTTTGGCAACTAGGGAGAATTTTAGAAGTTTATCCTGGGCGTGATAATAAAGTGCGATCTGCTTTAGTCAAAACTTCATCTGGCACTTATAAACGTGCAATTCACAAACTGTGTCCTCTGCCTGTGAATTAACTGATATCTGAATACTGAAAATTTCTGTCTCTGATTCTTATAATTTTTTGACTTTTTCGCTGGCGGGGAGAAATGGTAAATTCTTACCAAAGAATTAATTTATATAAACTGTTAGTTGTCTTATACGTACGTAATGCCTTGCATGACTTATTACTGCTTACGCTACAAAAACCGATCAAACGGACCTTGGTTGTGTGCTTCACAAAAAAGCAACACACAAAAAATCTAATCTGACACAGTCTGCTGAGAGACGTTCTGAAATAACCACCCAACTGAACGGGTGTCTGTTTACTGTCTGATTGTTAACAAGTTTCCTAAAATTTTCCTTCTTTTTTTATATTAATATTTATGTGTATCAAATTTTAAATATTTTTATATTTAATATTTTTATATATTTAAAAAATTATTCAAACTACAATAAATTAAAACAATAATTAATCAAATAAAAAACATTACTAATTAAAATAAATGTGTAACATTTTCATCATTAAAATAATTTTAAACAATTATAGTGTTTTCTTTTATTTATACTATTTTCTGTGGTCCTTCGAACTGTCTGAACTTCCTACTGAGCTACTGCCCTGACCACATACTATTTGAACAATTCAGGAACTTCTTCATGTAAAATAGCTTAAAACAATCGTAAAAACGTAAAAATGATATTCCCGAATTCAAAATTCAGTTTGACCAACAGTGGAGGGGGGGGGGGAGACACCCTCTTACCTGTGTATCTTGTGTATAATCTTTCCGAGCACGTAAATTATCAGATATAAAAAAAAAATTAAATTATTATCTTTATTTATATTTTTAATCATGTATTTTTTAATATTTTTATTACTATTTAAGGATGTCTTGTGCCTTTTAATTTAAAAACACACACATACATCGAAAAATTATTCCTATTTTAGAAATTATTACATTTTCTTTTTGAGCTTTCGTCACAAAATCAAAATAATAACTCAATATTATCTATATAGCCTCTATATAAATAGTAATAATATAATATCAACAAACTCTAAAAACATTTCTTAAACGTATTTACTAATCCATATGCATAGAAATTAAAATTTATCATAATTTAATAATAATAATACACATAAATGAATACTTTAAAATCCTCAATGTGTGATCTAATAATTAACTATGTGGTAATCAGTAATACTTACTATTAATAATTTCATATTCAAACATAAAATCGTGCACGCCATATTGTGAAAAAATTAATTTATCAAAGCATCAAGTCAAGTCAGCTGTGAATGATTTAAATAAAGCAAGTATTACTACGATGAAGTGTTATGCGGCCCATACACGGTTCAACTTGTTGTACAACTTGGTTGAGTTGTACAACATGTTGAATCGTGTGTGAGGCAGTTGATCAACTATTTTGATGGTTGCATAAACGGTTGAAGTAAAATCAAAATATTTTGATTTTACGTGGGCGGAGCAAATGGTCTATGAACATGTTGTACTGTGTGTGGGGTAGTTGAACAACAAAACCAGTACATATATGCTGTAAAGGGTGTAAATCAACAAAATATTTACAGCGGTAACAATTGGAAAGTTTAAATATTTGATTTTGTTTGTTATTTCCAATAGCTTGCGGTGATACCGCACTTGAAAATTTTAAATTTTCAAAAGAATTTCCCGTTGCAAGAAACTTTACTGTAATTTCCAAGCGTGTTTTTGCAGAAATTGCATCACGCATAAATGTATCTTCTTTGCTTATTAAAGGTGTTATTTTTACTAAAATATCATTAAAAATTTCTTCGTTCATTCGCATATAATTTTTATAATCGTCTGATTCACATTCACTAATTTTTTTAAATAGTTTTTCATTAAAAAACTTTTTTCCCAACCACTCTTTGCTCCATTTTCTTTTTTTCATTTACTCACGCTTTCTTCACTACTATCTGCAATTACTGCTAAGACAAGAATTTTATCCATAATTTTAACGAAGTTCTTTTTTCAAAAATTGTGAACAACTGAAGTTGGACAACAAGTGAATGAATAGTTTAATAGCGAATGGCAAACAGTTCAACTTGTAGTACAACTAGGTAGTACAACAAGTTGAACCGTGTATGGGCCGCATTATAAATGAATAAAGAGAATTTTACACTCTGACAAGAATAATTGTGTTTCTAAAATGCGCACAAGATGCGTCATAGAATCAGTATTTAAAATGGCCGACTTACTGAGCCGAGTAACCAAAAGTGCTTAGACACTGGTACTTATGGGTTTAATTTCCGCTGTCGATTATATGTATGTTTGGTAAAGCTTTTCTACAGTTTTCCCTTCACAATTACGGCAAAAATATAGCTATAATTCCTTACAAAAATAATTATAAATACATACCTATCAAATTTAGCGTCCCACCCAACTTCTCTTGTCCTCCACATACATCATAATGTAGAAAAATAATGATGTGCCGTGACTAACAGAATCAGATTTCGTCGGGTGAGTGACGAACCGGGAAAGGTAAAGCAACCATAAATAACATATAAAATAATGTCTTATAGATTTGCTTGTACATTTACATATTGGGATATGTCGAACGGCGGTATGACATCTGGTGTTGAAAAATCAGACTATTCTTAAAGTATATTTGCTGAAATGTCATTTATGAGCTGAACTTTGTAGATCTGAAAATACATAGGCACAACTGACTTGATTTTTCCATTCATTTACAGTTCTCCAGTTATTTTATGACGATTGCTATTTAAATTTGACGTTTGTAGACTCTAAGTTGTAATATTCAGTAACTCATTCACCCATTTTTTCATATTTTTTGCTTCGGATTTGTGTCGACCCAAATACAAACAATTCTAATATTCATCATCTTTTTCTTAATATAACACTGATTACTATATATAAAACTAATGTTAATGCACTTTTTCGTCAGCCATTTTTCTTAAGCTCCTCCTATTTGACAAATCCCAATAGCGTTGGTGTATTTTTCGATGACATTTATATGAATACAAATAAATTATAATAAAAAGACAAAATATAAATTTTATTTGAAAGATGTTTTTAGAATTTCTTGCCCTAAAAGTTTTTCTTAATTCAGATTGTCTTTTTTGGTATTTTTGGTGACATTCATTTTCAAATCTCAGTTATTTTATTAAACTAAATAAATAAGAAAAAAATCAACAAATTAAAAATCCACTTTTTTAAACTACATTCACAATTGTTTGATGTCCATTGGAATACAAATTATGTCACCACAGAAAAGGATAATAAGCTATAAAAAAGGATGGAGTAACGGATCTATTATTCAAAAGTTATAGTTTCCGGCGCCTCCACCAACGTATCGCAACCAAAATTTTTCGTACAATAATAAAATCTGGATTTCATAAATTAAACTGAGTACCTACATATTTTGTATTATAATTTATTTCCGCAAAAAAGTATTATTTAAAATAATAATAAAAAACCGTCAAAAAGATACAAAATGTAACCATAAAAGATCTTTATCAATTTCTGTTTCTTGACGTACTCCATAAATTACAATGTACCCACAAAAATAATATAGTAATCTTTTTTTTTTTTAAATATATTACTTATTTGTATTCTAGGTTAAATTGACCTTACGGAGGAGTAAAAGTGTCCGTTTTGTTTTATAAATGTCAAATCACAAAAGTATCTACTTAAGTAGCAAACATTACAAAGTAGAATAAAAAAATTAATATTCATTTTAAAGTTGACAAAAGTAATTTGTAAAATTTGTTTAATCGGTACCTACACTAAATATTTTCATATTAGTCCAGGTGGAATCGGCGCATGAGTACCGAAAACTATTCCACCTCAATTTTTTTATGCGATGCTCTTCAAATTGCTCTACTGATGATATAAATGCATGTTGCCGTGGGGCAACCCCGTACCATATTGTTTAAACCGAAATTATTTGAGCAACAATTTTTTTTATATTCTTTATTGAAATACAAATAAAAAAGTTCCTATGACTTTTTACGATAAAGTTAATGGGCCATGTGCATAAACTGCTACTAAATATTGCTATTAGTCGCTACTAGCAAGTAGAACATAGTTGTACTATTAAATAATTGATGTGCATAAAAATTTTTTGTTCCTACTACTAGTTGTTACTAGGGTAATAGCAATTTAAATTTGGCAACACATTATTTAAAGATAAAAAAAAATAAAAAGAGTTTTATTTTCACCGTTTATTATTATCTTTATAGTTTTCTTTTAATAATCAGATGGGTATGTGAAATTTGGTTAAATTTTGAAAAATGTTAAACAGTATTAATGATAAATGTCAATTTTATATTTTGACGTTCATGACAAATGTCAATTTTATATTTTGACTTTTATGACAAATGTCAACTTTATATTTTGAATTTCTTTTTGTTTTGTTTTTAATGCATCTATTTCGTATTTGGTATTTATTTCGAAGAATAAAATGGATAATCTTTAACAAGTTTAATAAATTTAATAAATATTATGAATACTACTTTTTAAACGATTTAAAAAGTTATAAATATTTTAGAATGGATCAAAAATAAATAAATAAAAATTAAATAAAAAAAGTTTGTCTTCGTTTAATTTATTTAATGGGTTAATTCTAAGTATGTAACGATTCCAATTTCGATACCGTTATAATCGGCAAGCCGATTAGAATACAACCGATATCACACAGTTCGAAAAGTTGAAAAGTTTTCAACCGCAAACCTCATACAAAATGATTTGCGTAAAGGGCCCCATACACGATGAGATCTGTATCGCTACATGTTACAGGTATCAGTATCATGATACAGATCTCGTCGTGTATGTGACTGTCTCGGTATCACTGCATCAGTATCAGCAGGTATCGTGCTTGTCTCAAGTATCATGGTAACTATGGTTTCATTTTTATTTTGACAGTTAATAAAGTAAATAATTATTATTTATTTGAATAATCATGTCTGCAGATAGAGATTTTTGGGAAGATTTTATTAATATGTATAAATTATACCCATGTCTACGGGATTCAAAAAGTAAAGATGTTTGTATTGCAATTGCTAATAGCACAGGTGCCACAGGTTGTCGTAGATCGCTCATTTCTTTATTAATAAAATTTTTTATCTGTACTGAGGTTTAACGATTCAGTCTCAGCGTGTGTGCTAAATAAACATGATACAAATCTCAGATATATGTATCGCTATTTGTATCGATACAAGGTATCGATACAGATCTCACCGTGTATGGGCCCCTTAACAGATTATTTGCAAATAATTTGAAAAAATTTTGCTTTCTTAACAAAAATCTGCCAAAAGATATATCAATTTATTACTCTATGTAATGAAATTTACTTTACTAACTTTCTTAATTACCACTTTGGTTGATAATAATAATTGTAATAAATATTTTCTTTGAGTTTTGATCTGACATTTTTTTACACTTCCCACAAGGTCGAGTCTCTGTTAAATATAGGTAAGTTTTAGCATATAAAGACATACAAACGCCCAAGGTAGTCAATTCTTTTGTTGTAAATTTTCCTGTTATGTAACTTGCGAATATCGTTCATTTCTCGAATATCTCTCAATACTCTATCCATCTAATAATAAATTATTACAATTATTACAATTTTCGAATTTAAGTACATAGGTAAAAAAATATTACTGATATTTTAGTAAAAAATATTTATTAAATAAATTTTTATTGCACGGTTATTTTACTTGAGAAGTTCAAAACACACTACTTTTTATATTTAATAGCTGCCGTGCCCGCTACTAAAATTTCACTACTAAATTTCAGTGGAAGTGTAGTAGTGCCTAGTAGCACTGCTAAAATTTCGCTACCAACTTTAGTAGTAGTTTATGCACATGGCCCAATATTTTTGGAGATATGAATTTTTAAAGGTTCGAAAAATCTCAAATTTTGGTAATTTGACCCATGAAAAATATATTTAAAATATATATATATATATATATATATATATATATATATATATATATATATATATATATATATATATATATATATATATATATATATATATAATATTATTTTTTAATTCTTTATACAATAGTTAATAATATTCTTAATAGAAATTTAAAAAAACTTGTTTATACTTGTTTTTTAATTGTTACTTTCGCGCGCTCACAAGGTATGCGTCGCTTACCTTGTTATTTATTTGTGTTACATGATCGTGAGTGAGTAAATCATATCAAATGAAAACATATTATGAAAAATTATCGAAAGTACATATTCAGAATAATATAGGGTAACTTCAAAAATGTAAACTTTACCGCATCGATGCAGCATCATGACTTTTCTGATACGTCTAATACTACATGATGCGCTGCTGATGCTCTCTTGAAATTTGATGCACATTAGATGTTTTTGAACAGGATATTGGCATCATTTAACCTCTGATTTGGCTATAGATAAGACAGATAATGAAGCATGATAGACTATAGATAATATAGCAATACAGTCCTTGTATAGGTATATTATCTTTGAATTTCAACTTGAACTTACTTGAAATAGAAAATATTGAAATTATTTGAATAAAATATATTACATACCTATTTTGAGTGCAAGATGTATTCAAATAGTTTAAACAATTTTAATCAGAGGTAAATATACATTCATCTTTTCAACAATTTGTTTTTCGAAATTATTCCTGTTGGTGTTAATACCTAGCAAGTAGTTATAATTCTACATTATACACATTACATGCATCTTGGACACGCATCACCAAATTTCTTGATGCATTGTTTTGACGCATCAAATGCAAAAATGAACTTTTGATTTTTCGTTGTGATGCGTCTGATGCGTTTTTGAACTTTTGACTCTGCCTCATGCAAGCAGTGATGCATTTTTGAAGTTAGCCTTAATTGAATCAAAGTTTAAAATCACTTAATTTAGACATTTAGTTACAAAACTATATCAGTATTGTATGTTACATCATAATTGTTACTACAATGAGCACACATAACTTTTTATAGTCATATTTTTCTTTTTTTTATCAAATAATACTCTCAATACAATTTTCAAAATACTATTGTTCTATTTAAACAATTAAAAGAGAAAAAATCGATCATACACTGTATGTGATAATAACAATTACGTACTTTTTCCAATAAAATCTATTCATCATAAATAAAGGCACAAAGGTTACAACATAAACAGTAAAATAATTGCCTATTATCTACTTCAATTTAATATATCTATCGTAATAAAAGTATACATATAGTGGTGATCCAATTTAATGAACAATATATTTTAAAATTTAATTTAATCAATGAATTCGTTTGGAATTATAGATACGACAAAAAGCTGCACGATTTTAGTCCAAATTAATTTTTTTTTTTTTTTTTTGTTTATTACTGGTTGAACGCGGGTGTGTCACATATAGGTACCGATATTAATATGCCCGTGTGTCCATATGATTCACGATTTTGATATAATTTAAAATGTAAATATGGCCAGTTTGTACTAATATGGAGCGTAGTAGATATTGTGCAACAGTAAACTGTAATCAAACTGGTATTAATAAAAAAAAATTATAAGTATTAATAGTACATGTAATTTATATATGTAGATTTGGACAGATTGTTTCTAATTAAGTGTGACATTGAAAATCAAATATTGGAGAGAAAAGTTGCGTAAAAAGATGCGAAACAGAAATAATTGATGTTAAAATATTTTGTTCGTAAAATTTGGTTGTATTACTTAATGTATACTCAAAATTAAGTGGACCATAATTTCTAAACAATAAAAATCAAGTAGATATTTAATTATTTATTTAGTACAGAAAATTTTAATATGTGTTTTATAGTCCGGACAATGATCCGGACGTCCTTATTGGTCAGATAGAAATAAGTTGCAGGTATAATAGAAAGTATGTATTAGAAGGATAGAAAAATAAGCGGTATCATAAAGTAATTGTTTATATTTGTAATATTAACTTGATAGTTACAATTGTATACTTATTTGTTCTGTGAAAACTATGCATTATAAAACAGGAGGTAAGTATAAACTTTTTTTTTTTTACTGTAAACATCAAAAATTTACTTCAAAATTATTAAAATTCCTCTAGAAAATACGGACCATACGAATTCATACACCCAATATTTTATACGTTTGTTATTCTATTTTATACGCACAAATATAAAAACTGATCCTGGTCAGTGGTGATGTCATCAAGTGTATTTTATTGTTTTTGAGCTATACATTTTTATCTTCTAATTTTTCATTTTTGACCCAAAAAAATTAACCAATGATATAGTTCTGACTTGTAGGTCATATTTTTTCAAGAAACATCGAAACTTTTTTCAAAAAGGTTAGATTTACCATCAACTTTCTAAAATTTCATCAACAAATGCAAAAAAAATTATCTGGGTAATATTTTATTTAAATAAAGTGAGTAACGTAAAAGCCCCCATTATGGAACGGTATCTAATACTGGAACAGTTTTGACATTTAGGTACATATTTATTTTTTTAATTAAGTAAGGGAACATTAAATGCGAGGTGAATTTAAATTGAAAAACAATCATTCTGTTAATAATAATTTTTGTTATCAGACGTTTCTTTCAGAAATAACTTCATTAATATGTAAATGTCAAAACTGTTCCAATATTAGATACCGTTCCATAATGGGGGCTTTTACGTTATTTCTACTTATGTGCGTACGTTAGAAGCTACACTTCTTTCGCGTGATGAAAAACAAATTTTAAATTTGCATACAAACAACTTATTGAAATAAAATTTAGAAAAAATTTATTGCAATAAAATACTTAATGCATAAAGTTCATCCTGTTAATTTTTATGTTACGGTATTATTCTTTCCATAACGTACTAAAAAAATTATAACTTTTAAAAAAATGTGCATATTTTTCTCTAATTTATTTAACATGTAGAACAAATTTTTAAAAAGAATAGGGTATTTTCCAAATTTTTGAAAACTGCTTATATTTAAAGATTGCGACGGACGATTTAACAGAAAAATAAAAATAAATTAATTAATGTCTTTTTTTCTCCATTAAACCAATTAAAATCAAATTTATTTTTAATGGTTTTGAATTTACCGCCAAAACGATCGGTTCGATGACGTCTCTATGTGACGTCAACTTCGTGTAAATTACTAACTCGATTTCACTTGTTGTTTACACAAAGTTGACGTCACATAATAGACGTCATCGAACCGAGCGTTTTGGCGGTAAATTCAAAACCATTAAAAATAAATTTGACTTTAATTGGTTTAATGGAGAAAAAAAGACATTAATTAATTAATTTTTATTTTTCTGTTAAATCGTTCGTGCCAATCTTTAAATACAAGCAGTTTTCAAAAATTTTGGAAAATACCCTATTTCCATATTTTTCTCCATCCGTAAATGGATTAAAATCATCCTGTGCACGTATATACGTTCGTATGCGGTTAATAATACAAAAACAAAGTAGTATCATCAAAAAAGATTATTTAATTTAATTTTTCTTGTGTAGTATTATGAAATTTTCAGTTACGTGTTTGAATAATATTAAAAAAAAATATTAATTTACTCTAAAGAACAATACAATTTTACAACGGTATATGTACGTTTTACATGTTGTATTGAAGTGAAGCATGAGAATCAAGTAATAAGTATATTATTTCATATTTAATAAACTGTATAAATAGACAGCTAAGTTCAGACATGACTACATGAAGATCTATATTGTGTTATGCATGCACTTTCATTTTCAAAATTATCATTTTAATATTTTCATATACGAGTACATACATACTTACATCAAACGTACTTGCAATGTGATATTCTCAACGAAAACGCACATAAAAATGTGTAATTAACATCAATGTTATTATTAAATAAAGTTATATAAATTTTATAAAGTTATATAATCAGCTGCAAATTCACACAGCTGTGATGCAAAGAAATGGAAAGAGAAAGAGACAAAAAGAAATTGTAATAAAAAGTAAAAAATTTTGATAATACTATCCATACTGGTGCTGCTAGAGCAGTCCCATGTCGTTTGTTTACCAATTAGTAAGGATTGTTGTTTCTCCCGGATCAACACTTTAACACGCTGATAATAATGTGACCCAGTGTGATTCATATGTTTTACATTTTTTCACTCTTTTGTACAATGGTTCGGTGTAGAAAGTGTGTGGCTACTGTGTCCATCCGGAGTCAAAAATTGGCTAAAAGAAAATTCATGAATTTCTTTAAAATATCTCGGACAAATATTACTTCTTATATTCCTTAATTTTGTAAATTTTTGAAATTCATTCTGTTAAAACTGTTTCTTATTTTATTGAGAAAACTTGCTTCATTTTTAAATAGAATTGAAGCTGAAATATTAACCGAAAGTTTCATTCTATTTTGTGTAAGTAATGATTCGAAAAGGAATTTATAGGGCAAAATTACGTTCTAGGGCATAATCTTTTCTTGTGAAAAATGAAGTATATTTATATGAAATGTGTTCAGTTTTTCACTTCTAAGTTGTAAATATAAAAAAAAAAAAATTACAAAAAGTTTTTCCTTTTTTGGTAGAAACGAATAATACTTACAAGGGGAGTATCAAACATGGGAATCACGGATTTGAGAGAAATTAATATACGTCGTAGAACATATTTCTCTGAGTATTGTAGTAATAATACTTTAGGCCAATGCGCCTTCATTTAGAAATTAAACGCACGAGAAGTTTCCAATAACATCGTGTTTGATATGTATCAGTTAGTTGGTACTGCCTGCAACAGTGGCCGCTGGTGGTGTGGTTAGAGTCTGGTCTCATGTATGTAACTTTTTTTAATATACAGACGGAAAGGTCCTATGTTCGAATCTATACTTTTCCAACAAATTTCTTCTGTTTTCAATTTTTTTTTTAACTTTTTCAATATTAATATTTAATATATAATTAATATTTTCCAATCCAGTTATCCAATGATCTGTCTAACTCGTCCAGTGAAATATCACTTTTGCCGACTTGATATGTAAATAACTATTTTAGTACGTTTAGAAAACAAAAGGTTGGTTTCGTTTTGAAAATTATGTAATATTTTACAAAAAGAAGTATGCATATAATTAAATGAGTATTCCGTTTAATAAAAACAAGTCATTGTGAACAATGGATGACTCTGACCTTAAGACTGACCATTACACTATCACTTTCAGAATTGTCTCGTCTTATCAATCACCGCACACCATATCGGGAACTGTGTAAAGTGTCCATTCATTGTAATTCCACACGTGTAATATAATATTCACTTTTCCTTATTTCTTCTACTATATCGTAGTGTTTCTTCCGGTCACATTCCAAATGTAAAATGATTCTCACATTTTATTTTTATTAAGACCGTATTCTAGTCTAGAATTTTTTAAAATTCGATGTTTTTTATCTCGAGTTCTATTTATAGTCGCATTTTTATCAAATGCAAATGATTCATGGCTTTGGAATTTCAAAATAAAATTTTGTTATTTATCAAAGGTATTATAATTTTTATCATCCTTTTTCAATACATTTAGTAGTAGATCCTGTAAGAGATAGCTATATTACAAGCATGTCTGCAATGTGCTGCAAACATGACGCGAATTGAAACGACGCAAAGTGAATTATGATTTTCTATAGCAAACCATGTAAAGAAAATTAACAACTCGAACCCAAAACAACGCAACTACGAAAATCTGACGACGTACAGTGAAAATTAGTACTAATTCAGCGGCGACGCAACTTCGAAAAAACGCAAAACGAAACGACACAAAGCGAGGTATTGGTGTATTCTTAAAATACCAATGAACATAAAAAAAATGGACAGTAAAAATGTTAATAGTTTTTTACTATTATTAAATCCTTAAAAAAAAAGCCGAAACTATTGCTCTTTAGACCAGAATACCCCTTTAAATAATGAATAGTCGTAAAAAGTGTATTCAAACCGATTCCAGCCATATTTCTGGGCAATACCCTAAAAATTAAAGTTATGTAAAAAACAAAAAATGAAGAGTCGGAAATTTTCAAAGACTAATAAAAATCTGATTGTAAGAAATTATTTTAAGTATACGTTATTATGTCAGTCATGCTCATGATTCATGAAAGATTAAATTAAAGCAACATTCTTTTGTGACATAAAAGGTATATTAGATTACCAATGAATTAGTATCTTAATATTATTATTATATAATATTTATTTTTATTTTCTATTAATAATTCTCATAATTGTGGGTATTATTCAATCAAATTTTGAAATTTTGGCATTTAAATAAAGAATACACACAAAAAGTTTTCCTGTAGGTAATTCACAGAAACAACACATCTACAGTAGACTATCGTCCCATTCATTCAGGTTCGATGTAGGGTGAATGCGGGAGAGATGCCGCACATTTTGAAAACAATTGATAATTCTTAAAGTATGCATTTAATTGATTTGAAATTTGGTACACAATAAATGTAAACATTGTTCTTTAAAATTATTTATAAACAATTTTAAATTTTTGGTCATAAAGGATTCATAATTAACATTTTTGTAGAGCCTGCAAAGCGGCGTCTCTCCCACACCTATGGGAGAGATACCGCATCAAAGAAGGTGAGACGCCGCATAGTTCATATTAAAAATTTTGCATTTTACACACATCTTCATACATGATACATGCCATATGTAACCATTTTTGGCACTTTATACATCTTAACCAGTCAACTTCTTTTTGTTTCTGAGTACCTTTCAAAACATTCAATACACAGGCAATCATCATTATTTTCGTTATCTTCACTAATATGAGGGCTCTTCCCGATCCATTAATGGATCTTTTATATTTACGTGGCATAATTTACAGTCCAAAAAAAAATTGCATAATTAAGGTATATAAGTCTATATTTTTAACATGTAATATGATGCGGCATCTATACCAACTTTAAATACGGCATCTCTCCTTTTTGTTGGGATAGATGCAGTATGTTACCATAGCAAGCATAGTACGGAATTTCAACCTAAAATTTTATACAGTACTTTTAAAATATACGTAAATTAATAACAAAACTCAATTTCATTAAAACAATAAAGTATACATTCTTAAATTCTAATGAATTAAATGCTTGATAAAATATTATGTTAAAAAACTTACTTTTCAATAATAAAAAGTTGGATAATTACTAAACTGATGAACTAATCATAAATGTTACCATATACAGCTTAAATAAGTAACTTTTTTAAACATACGTAGTGCGGTCCATAAATTCTTAGCCTCACATAGTTAATAGAGGACAATCTACAATATTCTTCTTTTATAATATAGATACAAGTCTAGTGATACACTGTGTTGAGTTTCAACTTATTCCGATAGCAACTTGATTGTTGAGAGAACTTTAAACATTTTGTAGTGAAGTAATTTTTGAAAATGTTTAAAATTGAGTATCGTGCAGTTGTTAAGTTTCTATGTAAAGAAGGTCTAACGCCAATGCAAATAAAAGAAAGAATGACTGTCGTGTACGGTGATTCTTGCCCATCGTATGCAACAATAAAAAACTGGTTTAAGTTGTTTCGTTGGGGGAGAGAATCATTGGAAGATGATCCGCGTGAAGGAAGACCTGTAACAGCAGTTACTCCAGAAAATATTCAATTTGTACAGAATATTGTTTTGAATGACCGTCGACTGAAGTCAAAAGAAATTGCGGCACAAGTGTCAAAAACAAGTGTACTTCGAATCCTTCACGAACATTTAAACATGAAAAAAATTAGTGCAAGGTGGGTACCGCGAATTCTTAGTGCAGTTCAAAAGCAACACCGTGTTGAATGTTGTGAGAAATTTTTAGAGCTGTGCCGTGAGAACCAGGATGCAGTTATTCAATCAATTGTGACAGGCGACGAAACTATGATTCTTTACTATGATCCAACATCCAAAAGGGATTCAATGAAGTGGCATAGAAAGGGAGAGCCAGTGCCAAAAAAAGCTAAGGTCACCAAAAGCTCGAAAAAACTCATGGCTACAATTTTTTGGGACTGTGAGGGAATCCTTCTGATTGATTTCAAGGAAGATAACACAGTTGTAAACGCAGTTTACTACAGTGACTTACTACGACAGCTACGCCAGAAAATTGTTGAGAAAAGGCGAGGAAAAATTACACGAGGTGTTCGACTGCTTCATGACAATGCTCCAGTTCACACAGCTGCAATTTCGAAGTGTACAGTTAAGGAATGTGGCTTCACAGAGATTGATCACCCGCCTTAAAGCCCTGACCTGGCCCCCTCGGATTACTTTTTGTTTTCTAAATTAAAATCGGATTTAAGAGGAAGAAGATTTACCAATAATGAAGAAATTAAACAAGCTGTTTACAACCATTTCAACAGCAAAGATTCGGCATATTTTTACAGCGGCATAGAAGCATTAATTAAACGTTCTGAAAAATGTGTTGCAATAAAGGGAGACTATATTGAAAAATAATATGTTTTTTTTATTTACACTTATCTTATATGTTAGGCTAAGAACTTATGGACCGCACTACGTATAATCCATTAAAAGCGTTATCTATCAATCAACGGACGAACTATGGCTACTGCGGCATCTCTCCCACACTTATCCTAATTGCTATCTTACTTAAACTTTGTAAATTTTGTAAATTTGAAAATTTCCTTTTGAAGACATATTCTTAAAGATCTAAGCTTTAAAAAGACAGTTTTTGAACGATAAATAACATTTCAGCTACTTGCGATATTCGCTACAACAAACGCGTGCATACGCTTGCAAACGTCCTACATAACCGTAGCCATACTACGAAACCTTTTTTGTCGTCAAATTCTCAAATCTCACTCGCAAATTTAATAACGCATGTCCTGAAAGAGCATCGCAATTTGTTTGACTTTGAATCTCTAATGATTCCATTAATATCATCATCTTAATTCTCAACTGGTTTAACCGCGTTCTTTCTCTTTTTTGTCTTTAGCTGCACAGCGCTACACTGCAATCGCACAACTGACACCGCTAAAACTATTTCCTACTCAGTGTAATGTAATATTCCGTTTGTTTATTGATTCATTTCACGTGCATTTGGAACTTAATATTACAATCAACTCACACAGAAAATATTGTAAAACTGAAAGTTACAATCGTCTTCATATTATAATATATAAAAATAAAATTCCATTGATGTACAACAACGGTCAGATGAACACGACCAATCAACCAATAGCTAAAATTTAACTGTTTAACTTTTGTTAAATGTTAATATAAAAAAAGTATGTAACGTTTGAAAAAAGATGTTACATTTTGCTATCTCATATGTGGTAATTTTTTATACCTAGTATACTTTTTCTACTACCAACTATCCACATTATCCGAAAATCACTTTCTCTTAAAATATGGTTTACTTCACATTAACCTGTTCTTGATATCCTGCCTACAAAAGTTTTGATATTGTTCCAGTAATACGAGATATTCACTATTGAAAATTTTCGATATCGATAAATATGTAATTTTACCTTTAAAATATACTTGCATAAACTTCCTTTATCCTACTATTTCACAAGATCTTTTATTTTAGCTATAGAATCCATTCTTTAAAGATATTCACTATCAATAATTTTCGATATCGATAAATGTGTCTATTCAAATAGCTGTAATAAATTTGTATTACCGTTTGTTATTCGACTTTTTCATAAAATTTCATTATTTTTTCTATATGTTAGGTTTTGAACCTTATCAATTTTTTATTTGTTAAAACAAAAGAGAACTCATAACCCTTAAACGAAAGATAATTTTACCTTAAAAAGCTTATGTTGTTAAAAGACATACGTTGAATTTCGACGAAGTAATATTAGATTTTAACGAGCCAGACATTGCATGTCTTACCTAAAGTACTAGATCACTATATGAATGAACCGACTTGCTGTAAATGTATATATGTATTCTGAAAAGTAAGAGGAACTTCTTTTTGCACACCAGTTTATTCCAGTTCTTCAACATCTACTCCGCGAACAGCACTAGGTAATTATGAAGATGAGACACGATCGACGCGACAAGAGATCTATATTGAATCTAGTAAATCGTACAATAAACCTTGAAGGCATTTTTTTTTAATTTCGCCATATTCAAAATATTTCTATAATAAATACTCATAAGAGTAAAGTAATTTATTTAAAAGTAAACGATTAAATTCACGAATCAGTGCTTGGATCTCATATGTTTCTGGCCATTACACCTTAAGGTTACGTATTACTTTACTAATTAATTATTTTCTAAGGTCACTTTAAATAATTAACAATTTCTTTTCACAAAATTTTATAAAATTACCAAATTTTACTTTACTGACCATTTTCACAATAATTTATTACAAAATTTGAAGCATATGAAAAAAAAAAAGAATATATACCTACTGTATACAAGAACGGAAATAAATAAATTTTGATCAAAATTTAAATTTTACACACATTTCATCATGTTTTTATCATGAATTTTAAAAAGAAATACTTTTTATTGGGTTGTTGTAAATGAAATGTCAAATGATATGCGTCAGTACAATATGTTACACAGGTTACACTGTAGTAAAAAAAAATTCGATTCTGACTAAACGTGATAAAATTGATATGTAGAAGTATTAAGTTTTTCTTTTTTGTTCAAGGGCTATAGCCCACTCGAAATCTGACTGAATCTTTGGAAACCGCATACAAAATCTAACCGCATTAACTAGACCGGATTAAATGCATGTGTTGAAATGACCGTGCGGCCGACCGTACGTACAATGAAACAATCGCCCGTACCGGTTTATCCACACACTAGATATTGGTTTTGGACTCAAAAAATTAATTCATGTTGTGTTCAAGTTCAAATTCATTCAAAAATCGATACCTTATCCATAATATGAACATGTTGCATGTGGTTCATTATGTTTTAGTAGCATCAAAAAATATGATTGCCGTTGAAGCCATTCCAAAAAATGTGATTTAACACCGTAATTTGATGACCTTCTAATTCCGACACATACGTTTTACAAGATGCAAAACAATTTTTGTTCAAAGTGCAACAGACAACCATGTATTTAAAAGTTGTAACCTGATTTTTTTTGGTAATTATATGCACTATAGATCAATCTATGTAATAAGTAATATATGTATCTGCACTAATGGATTACTGATTTTTGATCATTTATCATAGTATAACACGTATGGGTCAAACCTACCAACCATATGGTCCATGTTATTAATTAAAATGTGCATTATCAATAATTCATCAAACTGACCCACCTGATGTTGACCCTTTTATGACGATCAAAAAAAAATTAAACAAAATCACTAAACTGATCAAAATATTGATAAGTTAATATCGGTATGTACATGTTGTAGATTAGACGAAAAAAACATTTACGAAAAAAACTATTACGAAATATTTTTTAAATACAACGACAAGGTTATGTTAAAGAAAAAACTAGAGCAAATTAGCTTGATAATGACATAATATCAATTATCTGACTTAAAAAGAACATGAGGTTTTTTTAATTATTATGTTGTGTCTGAATATACATACATATAAGATTAGAGAAACCGAAACAGTTATATTAAATAAACATCATTACATTTATTACTTCTTGTTTTTGGCTTGTCGATTTATCATAAAGTTATCATTATAAAAGTAAATTGGTAAGATAAGGGAACAAGATAAAACAGATACATCAACAGTTTCGATTGAAACGAGCCTAACTGGTTCTTGGAGACTGGTAGATTAAGGGCTCGAATCCCAAACCTGTCTATGATTGTGAAGATTTATCTACATAGTTTCCCTTCACAATTTCAGAAGAATATAGACATAGTTCCTCTAAGAATTCGGCTCCACACTTATACGCTTCAATTCACATCATAAATAACGCAATGTTTCCCCAATTCACATCATAAATGACCCAATGTTTACTTTTTCACCGCTTTACAATTTTTAAGCTTTAAAATTTGTACAGAATACTTAAAAAAAAAACTAACTTGCCCGATACAAAACTTAACCTTTACTTAAGTACCTATTCAAGTAAGTTTCTAAAAATATCATTGACGAATAAAAATAAAAAGGTATTTAAGGAGAGGGTAAGGTTAATTCGTACAAAAAAAGGCATGTTTTTGTTATTTTTTTGTGACGACACAGTTAAAATCGCTTTATTAAAACCAGTGGTACATTAAAGTATAACATTCGAAGAATATTGTATAAAATTTTCACGAAGAAATATTAAAAAGTACAGTAATGGCAGCAATTATTCGAACGTGTCTCGGAAAAAAAGTAGAATTGCGGTGCCCCTCATAACTTGGTGCTGGATCATCCGAAATAAGAAAATTAAAGTTCATTCGTTAGCTACTTAGCTAATAGTTTTGCTCAGGCAACGCTGGGAGGGTTTTTTGAAATTTCAATTTTTCACTTTTTTGGAACACTTAGAACGGAAAAAACACGATTTTTGTGAAAAAATTGGCTAATTTGTTATTGTCAAATAAAAATTATTAACAAATTTCAAAAAAACTCTCCAGCGTTACCTCGTAAATTACGTACAGAAATAGTGTTCAAAATTTCAAACGGATCGGTGCTAGAGTTTTAAAGTTATGAGGGGCACCGACTTAGAAAACGTTAGCTGTGGGGAAAACGCTTCAAAGTTTTGAACACTTAAAAATTCTTGTATAAAACTGATATAGAATACTTACTGCTAAACTAAATTTTGTACCCTACACTGACAAAATATACAGTACAGGTATAAACACGTTAGTCTTAGTACTTCCATTGAAATTTCTATAATATAACTGAGAGAGAGAGATATATATAGAGAGCGAAACATCTGCCAGGTAACAACAAAAATGCTTATAACTTCGTCAATTTTGCTCCAATCAACTTGAAATTTTGAGACAATATTCTTGAGATATTATGCATTCAGTTAAAAAAATAAAAAAATGCAAAAAAAATTATTTTAATACCTTACCCTGTCCTTAAACACAAAAGCATATATTATCGTCGCCACTAATTTCATTCCTGGACTTCATTTTTAAAAAAAAAAATTTTCTGCGGAACACAGTTTGGGAAACACTACTGACCTAATTTTTAAAACTATGATTGCAGTGAATATTTTTCTAACGAATTTATCAGTATACTCAAATAATACAAATCTTATGAGAGTAGTTACAGTGCTTGAGTAGTCTTCTTTAATTAATGTAAAAACTTTCCAAAATAAAATATGTGCTCAAATTTTTAAATAATATCTTTGTGATTACGAATTTCTAGGAATTTTCTAACAAAAGTTATACAATTATGTGTAATTGACGTATGAATTAAAATTAAACTGTTTTTTATTGCCTAATTATCTTCAATTAAACTTGAAATTACCAACAAAATTCATTCTTTTGTTTTTAAAAATTATTAGAAACTATTTGGTTTTTGATATACAAATTGAAATTTAATGATTCATTTTTGTCACACTTTTGTTTTAATTTAATACATAATTAAAATAAATATTTTCAAGAATTTCCCTATTCCAAAAAAAAAAAAAAAAATATAAAAAAGATAAATAACAGTATGGAACATAATTTCGATTTTCATTTTTTGTTTTTTAAAATCGGAACCAGTTTTAGAAAGGCGAGCGCACATATATATTTTATTTAATATTGATAGTGAAAAGACCTACATATTTTATAATAACAGTAAATTTTATAAAAGTGTACCTTATTAACCAGCCAGTCAACATGACTTGCCGGTGACAAAGTCACATGTAATTATTAAATTAAATGCCTATAATAATTACAGTAGAAACGGAAGAGATACCACAAATTCATTATTATTACTGAGAGGATACATTTGATTCACTATTTAAAACAAGATTATCAAGATTTTTACATCAAGACTTTATGAACCAAACTTTCATGTTTTGTTTGATGTAATTAGCCAATTAATTAAATTAAAATATGAATTTCCATTTATGTCGTAGAGGAAATTACTGTTGGATGTAATATTTTTCACTTGGGCCTCTAAAACTATCATTTTTTCAATCGCTTTTTTAAAAAATGCACCAATTGTAACTTATATAAAACACCTTCTTTAATTGATACGTAAAATCTATAAATATATAATTTTACAAATGTCAGATTAAGAAATAGTTATCAATATATAAATTCTCTGTTTGTTGTGCATAGTTTAAATATATTATTAAATAAAACCATAAAATTATTGGTTAATTATAGTGTAAATAACCGATATTGAACAATTATAACCAGAACATTAAGCAATTATTCAATATCATTACCTATATAAATACAAAACATACAAATTTATATGTAGGTATTAAGTAGACCAGGGGTCGACAACCTGCGGCCCGTTGCAAGCTTTCATGCGGCCCGCCAAGCAATATAACTTTTCGAACAATTTACTCTGTCTATGCAGAGTTGAGCTTTTTTGTTCTCCGATGTTTTATGACATGTAAATAAAACTGTTATTAAAAATTTTTCCTCATGTTGATTTTTAATAATATTTATATTAATTTGTGTTAAAAAAAAAAAGAAAATGCCCCTGTCGCAGTATCCTGCATAATATAGCGAATTTCCGTTTACAAAAATTAATTTTTCTCGGAAACTACTTGACAGAATTATTTTTCAAAAATATGTGACTATTTTCTCCTCTTTCCAACGGAGTAAGAAAATATGGCGAAATCTTGAGGAAATTTGGTGCAAAAACTAACTTTTTCCACAAAAATTTTTTAGGCAAAAATGCCTAAAAATCCATTCCGGACATCGGACGTGTCTGACTTTTTGGACTTTCAATATTTTTACCAAATTTCGTAAAAACAGGATTTTTCGTTCGAGAGTTATATAGATTTTAGTGAATATCATTTTTGGCTTCTAGACACTTCAAAATAAATTATTTCTATCATAGTACCGGGCTCAAGTAACATCAAGACAGTGACTCTAATAGCTGAATTTTCGATTCGAAAATTCGTTTAAAAAAACCTATTTAAGCCACATACTACATTGAAAAATATTTGACTGTGCGGCCCGCTAAAAATTATTTTTTAAAAAATGGCCCGACATCCAAAAAATTTTGCGAACCCCTGAAGTAGACCAAACATATAATATGTACACTAAGATACTACAAGTTTAGATAAATGTTCAAAAAAATATTTTTCAGAACAGTAGAACTTCGACTAACAGTCACTCGATTATCCGTCAACCCCTAATAATTAAAAAATGCAGTCTCTGACATTAAATATATAAAAACCTAGTTTACAAACGCATACATTGTGAATATTTTGTAAAAATAAAAAATATATTTGCAAAGAATTATAAAGTTATTTTTTATTGGTAATGACTTGTAGGGGTTTTACCCTTTTGTGGCCTAGAGTTTTTTTTAATTGTAACCTGAAGTTTATATGAATAATTTTATAAAGTTAAATATATTAACTATGTATTATCAACCTCTAAACATTTACACTTTCATTTTCGTCCTAACGGCCTAACATTAATAGTAAAATCAATTTTGTTCAGAAATTTTTGTTATCCGTCTAATTCAGTTAACAGTCACCGACGCGATGATGACGATTAATAAAAGTTCTACTGTACTTTTAATGACGTTGAAAATGGAATATATTTCTGAACACGGTATTTAGAGTAACATAGCCTTTAATACCTTTCAATTTATGTATCACGTAAATTAAAATCCAAAAACACATAAGTGGTTAAAGCGCTGGGAACAATATTTTCGTCAATATTAAAAAAATTCTTTGAAAACTGTATAAACTAAGAATTAATGAACAATAATAACAATGGGGCTTAATCATTATTTTAAATACTTTATCAGTACATATTACAATTACATTACATTATGATGTGGGGGGAGGACGGCAAAAATGATGAGGAGGACGCGAGGATTTAGAAGAGATGCTGTGCAGTTGTCTTCTTAGAGAAACTATGTCGATATTCAGCTGAAATTATGAGAAGAAAGGGCAGAAAATCTGGACAAATGAAATCAGCTGCGAAATTTGAACCCTTAACCTACATGAATTCAATTTCGAAAAATCAATAATTTATCTATAATAAACGATCAACCGTAATCATTAATAGGAAAATTCTTAATTCATAATAATCTCTATTCCGATGTATAAGTCTCGAGTGTAGTCAACATCGATCCCGAAACACCCGAAAAATCAGTCGAAATCCCGAGATTTCAAAACTGGATATCCTTTAATAAGTACTGTATGATTTTTGTATAAAATTATATGTAAACAGAATCATTACTAAAGTTTCTATCAAAAACAATAATTTTTAAATTTATGGATTATTATTTGTGAATATTCTTTTTGTCAAATCTATACACCCTTTTGTAATTATTACTTTATTAGTGACTAGAACTTGCTCTTAATTCTACTTTGTGAAAATTACTATAATACCTGTCTGTCGAAAAAATGTCATTTTGAACTTCTAAGAATTTTTAGTCTACCAGTTCATAAAAAAAGTGGACTAAGGCCAATTTTATTTAATGTAAAGGTTAAATGAAAATTGGTAAAAATTTACTTTTGTACGTTGCACCTATGTCTGTCTGTCTGTGTATCAGACATGATTACAGAGTACGTATATCAAAAGAAATCATTACATATTAATTAAATACATGTAAATGTTAAACAAAAATTTCATGGATATTTTTAAAACTGATACATAAATTTTCATGAATTAATTATTATAATGCACCACTGTCAAACCGTGCTACACATAGATAAATCGACTAATACATTTATTGATTGATCATTCAACATTTTTTTTTTTTTGTTTTTTCAAAAATAAACTTGTTATGTAAAATAAATTTTTGTTATTCACGAATAAGTAGGTATACGCCTTGGCCGGATTTTTCGAAAAATATTTAAAATATTTAAATAATACAACATACCTCAACTTATTCTTACATAATATAGGTACACTACGGTACACTGTCCACCACCAATCTCAAGTTATTAATATTATAATGTGTCTCGGAAATTTTCATAAATTTTGATATGTATTAACTGAAGTACAGTATTTCCTTTTTTACGCCGTGAATAGGGATCGCAAAAATATAATATTAAAAAAACTTCATAAATAAACTTCTTTTTTGTGCGGTGGATCGGAAACCGGATAAAAAAAGTTTCATAGAAAATTTATAACTCAAACGCTCAAAACTTTATGATTTCCTTAGAAGTTTCATTTCTTAGCAAGATTTTATTTTCTTAGCAGGATCTTTTATCTTATTTTTTATGATATTATAAAAATTGTGATAAATACATATGTAAAGAAACTTAACGATGCAATAATTGATATTCTTGTGCAATGTACCAATTTAATACTTAAAACAATCAATAAGTAACTTTATCGCAAATTAGTATTCAAAATTCTTAGTTTTTTGTTTACTTTCCTTTCTCATTGTAGACTTTAATGGACATTTAAAACAAATGAGCCGACAATTCCTTATAAAGTGTATTAGTTACCAAAATAGTGTACCAGTTGGGCATTTTGGCACAATAAGTTATGACCGCCAACGTGTTAAAAAGTTGTTAGTAAAAAGTTAATTGACTATCAATAATCATACTGTGTTTTACTATACTACAAAACTAATTAATAAAAGAAAAAAAGAAGTGAAGAATTAAAAATTATTTATTTCAGAAAATATTTTTTCATTTGTTGTTTTATTAAATTACTTTGAAATGATTTTGTTTACATTTTACGTACGATAAAAACCGCCACAGAACAGAATATATATAGATAAACATTCTATGTGCAATAATTAAAATCCACATTCCCACGCTTTGAGATCTGTTGTTGTTTGTCACTACCATTACCGGTATATTTATTTGTTTCTTTTGATAAAATGATGCGTCATGGTCTATTGCACATAGATTTAATATTTATGTACTTGACATTTTTGATTCAACTTTCCAAAAGTGATGTTGACTAATTTGATACTCTCAAAAAATTTCCAAAACTGATGTTTCCATTATCGGTGCTATACTGTAATGTTCCGTAGAGTAAGTTGCCGTTAAACATGAATCTGACATAGCTCACACTAAAATTTTTCAATCCTGATAATTTTGGCTCAGTCTACTTCTTATTTTCAATGTTTGATTTAATTTTTTTTTTTAAATTTTCCTGAATAATTCTTTCGATGACTGGATTCGGGCGTAGAGCAACAATTTTCAAGTGTTTGTTGAATTCGAGTTGAGTTCAATAAACTTTCTGTTAATATCGATTCCCTCTTTTGTTTATTATTTTTTCAGAGCTTTTCCCCGCAAATTAACCCTTAAAATCAAAGTTAAACTTTTTGTACTTAACATATCTATAACTGGGTCACCACACCTATATTGTTATGCTAAATTTAAAATTTTTACATTGAATAGTTTTAGAAAAAATTGCAGAAACAGACGGGCGGACACTGAAGTGATTCCATAAGTGTTTTCTGTTTTACCAATTATGACATGGAACACCAAAAAAAAAAAAAACATTTTGAGTATAACATTAACATTGTTTTCGTATGAACAAGATTTTGATGATCATCATTTTGTTCAAAGCCACATTATATATAGAGCTTATTTATAACTTAAGTTTAATTATGAGCAGTGTATACCTATGTAACTTATACTGATACCTATTATACCTATGTAACTTAAGTATGTCTATAAGGCCAGTTCTGTATAAACGAAATAATATATATTTTTTTTTTTTTTTTAAATTTGTACTGTATTTAGAAAATTTCCCATCAGCGTCTTTTAAAATGGATCCAGTTATAGACACCCTCCATAAAAAGAATTATATAATTGTCGACTAATTGTTGGTAATCCACCTTGAAAAAAACGCAATTCTCCTACGGCAATTATTTACCCGCAATTTGCAAAAATATTTTTACATTGAACTAACAATGATTTATCGCCGCAGCCATAATACACATAAGCACTGTACTTTGTTATCAATATTATAGCCAATAAAGATAGTAGCAACACTCACAACAGTTAGCCCGGCTGCACACCTAGCAGATACGACACAGCAGATACGACATGAGAGACACAGACATTTGTCTTAAGACATGGCATCTGCACACCTAGGAGACATTTGTCTTAAGACACGAGAGATACGACATGAACGACACTACAACAAGTGGAATTTTTCAAGTCAGTGTTAATCATGAGCTCATCAAGTGAGGAAGATACTATCGAAATGTACGGGTATTTAAGAAATAAAAAAAGGAAAAGGAGGGAGTATTTTTTCCTATTCCTCCATGAAAGTCATGAGTAGTTTGTTAAGATGATAAGTCTTGATGATCTAGATGTGCCTTGTTCAACCTCATCCTTGTTCAAATAATAAAATAGTTTATATCAAAAACATTGTGTTTTATTCTCCGGCAAATGGGGTATTCATCCGTAATTTAAAAAAAAAAAATGTGAGCTATAGAGGTCGGTCAATGTGGGAATCAACATAATCAACAAATTCCTGGACCAGCGGGATTTCAATAAAGACCCCACAGAACCTTTCCTTCAATTAATTATTAAAGAGAATTTTTGATAATGTACACACTATTTGAATTACCATTCCTTTCAAATGTATACGTATAATATAATTTTTAAATTTATCTTACATGTCGTTCGACACGAGCGACAGCAGACTAGCATGCTATGTCGCTTAAGACAAATGTCAGTGTCTGCTATGTCGTATCTCCTAGGTGTGCAGCAGTTTTGTGTTTTCAATGCAATTTAAATGTACTCAAGCGATGCGTGTCTCCAAGCGACACATATCTTATGTCTCTTATGTCGTATCTGCTGTGTCGTATCTGCTAGGTGTGCAGCCGCACTTAATTCTTGTTACATATTTGATTTGAAAATTAACCTTAAAAATAAAAGTGGTTTTAGCCGTCATAAGCGTAGCGGCGATCGATCGACTCCACCTTTGTATTCAGTAGGTCAATAGTGCTAGGTCAATTGGAGTGGACAGAATCCTAATAGTGCGTTACGTAAGAAATATTTTTAGAATTAGTCAAATTTGAATGGAACTTTGCGTGTATGGTCCTTGAAATTTATGTCTTGGTTGATAATTAAACATTTTTATTTTAGGTCATGCCAGTGTATAAGGCTCACTAAAGCGAAAGGGTGATTGTGGCAACGCTGAAAAAATCCGACCAGTCTTAATTCAAAATTGATTACAAACAAAGGTACTTTTGATGACAGTCCCTTGAAAAATATCAAACTTTAAATTTCATGTAGAATATATTTTACATAAATCAGATTCTTAGGTTAAAATAACCAATTTTGTATTGAAAATGTGCTTTAATGCCCGGCTGTGATTTTTCTGTTATCTTTGCAACTTTAATTTTATCAAAAATAAAAAAAACAGTGCCGAAAAGCTATGACCAACTTCAAATTTCATGTTTTTATAATCAAAATTACTGTTTTTGGAGCTTTAAAAAAATTTTGTACTTTTGATGACGTCACCAAGTTTAATTTTGTTTTTAAATAAATAGCTACAAGAATGACATTAAGCAGATCTGTTGATAAAATTACGGTAATTAGAGTGCCAAGCTTTCATTTTTCCTGTAAAAACGATCAAGTTTAATCAGAAAATGTGATCTATTTTTCGGATGTATTTTTACTCTTGAATTCTACTCCTATTTCCAATTTGTGAATTTAAATAGAAGGTTACCGGAAGTACTTAGACTATTTTCAACAGATAATTTGTTTCTAACCATTTCTAACATATTTTAAAAAAATTTAACTTTATGCCGGTCTTTGAAGGGTAAAGGTACACCGAACGTAACATTGCTAATAACACGTGTTTTTAGCAATGTTTTTAACAATTTTTTAATATTAGTTAAATTAATGTAAGTAACATTTGCTATTAACATTTGTTAATAACATTTGCTATTAACATTTGTTAATAACATTTGCAATTAACATGTTAAAATTTACTGAAATATTTAATAACATTTTTGCTATTAACTTTTGTTAATAACGTTTGCTTTCTGCATTTGTTATATTTTTCACTAACACGTTAAAAAAGTTGTTGATAACATTGTTAGCAGCACAATTTTTGCTATCGATCTGGAAGCGGTCTAGATCAAAGGATGTCAATAACAAAATGTTAAAAACAAGTTAATTGTGAATAAAACATGTTAACAACATTCTACGTGCATTTCTCGGTTAGTTAATTTTTAATAGGCGATTGCATACATATCAACTATTATTTTGTAGCTATATTTACAAAATATATGTCTCTGTACATTTCTTGTAAATTTATTTTTTCATTAGTTCTTGTAAAAATAAATTATATGATAATGTTTATGACTATTAATAATGCAATGCTTGACATTCTAAAAAAAATGAAAACTCTCAAATGACAAGTCTCCAAGTTTCATTTATCATTTTTTTTCTTTTTAAATTATTTAATATAATTCGTCCATTATGTGTGTCTCTTTTTTGAAGGTACGGGCAAATCCTTCATTTTTTTTCTTTTTACGTTGATTTTTTACTCTAATAATCATCACAGGAGCTACTACAATAGCAAGCTAACTCTTCCCACGAAATCATTTTTTACTAACAGTTCTACTAAAAGTATAGAAAGTTCAAAGGCAAGTATGTTAGTAGCATGTTTTGTTTCTAATAATCTGTTGACGCAATCCATTCATGTATCATATGAAAATATGGAATAAAGTTTATTATTATTATTAACATCGTTAGTAAGGATATTAATAACACTGTTATTAACTTTGTGAATAACAATGTTATTAACAATGCCACAACTATACTCATTGAAGTGATTTAAAATGTTACTCATTTTATATCAGAAACATTGTTATTAGCATATAAATGTTAACATTTTCAAAAGATATTTAAACAAATGTCGATAACATTTTTGTTATTAACATTTTTGTTTTCAACATGTTTTTGCTATTTATTCGGTGTACAGGCACCTTAAGAGTACTTATTTTAGGAGTAAATTCAGTATTCGTGAAAACCTACCAATAGTTTAGGATAAATGAATAAATATTTGCAAAACTGTAAATGTTAATCATAAGGAGAAGGGGGTGTCTGAAGATATTTTGTCTAGGGCGCCAAGTTATTTGGCAACGGCACTTATAATATATGTACACATTTAGGTATAACAAGATAAAATCAATTGGAGACACCAATGACTGGTTAAGACACAATCGTCAGTGATATCAACGAGTAATAGGTACCTAAGTATTGTTCCGATCTCCTATACACAATATAACTTTATAAAACATACTTTACCTAGTCTCCAGTTGGGTACTATGCTAATTATCGATATATTCTAGCTTTATCGATTAATCACTGTCCGTTTAATCATATCTGTGAATAATAAAATAAATTGATTTATTTTTAAAACACCTAGAATCAAGATACGTACCTGTAAATATATAGTCAATTTTGTGAAATATGAACACAACGTCATATAAATATGTTAAACATGTGACGCAAACGTTGATTTAAATTATTGATATTGTTTTTTTATTATTTATTTTTATTTATTTGTTTTGTTTATATATAGGCAGGTAAGTAAATGCCTATATGTACCCCATAGTCAATTCGGATCAGATGTAGTTCAGAAATGAAAGTAGTTTACATTAACGATGTATTTTATATCGATATATGAATATTGTTTTTACATAAAAATGTATAATATATAACATAATGTGATATGTGGTACAGTAGAACCTTACGCAAAGGTAATTTACAACTCACAATACCCAATATAAAAAATAAAGTAAAAAAATGTTTTTTAAGAAAAAGCTTTTATTTAAGAATGGGCTAAAAAAATAAAATAACTTTTTAGTGAAGTTTGAAGCAATATGCAACATAAATTATAAAAGCTTGAAGCGTTATCATTAATTATTTCTGTTTTGGATATAAGTGTAGCTATTTTACTTTTCAGTAGTTACCAAATTTCATTAAACGCCTCAAGCTTTTATAATTTATGTTGCTTATTGCTTCAAACTTCACTAAAAAGTTATTTTATTTTTTTAGCCCATTTTTAAATAAAAGCTTTTTCTTAAAAAGCATTTTTTTTACTTTAATTTATTTTCTACTTTTTAGTGTGATTGCAATTAATTTTAAAAAAAATTAAAGAAGTAATTTTTTTACCTATATTTTAATCGGTTAATTTATCCTTATCAGACATAATTATGGAAACAAAAAATTGCATGTTGTGAAAATGTCAAAAAGTTGCATGGGACTAAAAATCAACAATTTTGGTTTGGGGCGAATTAGGGAAAAACTAATTATACAATATTGCATTGTCATCAAGGTGAGACACGTATGCAAAATTTGAAACCTCTAGCTCAATTAGAACCTGTCTAAATTTTGATTCCAAGATTTGATCTAAACCAACATACTAACATAGCAAGTTAAATAAAAGCTTTTAACAACATACCAATATGGACCAGAGCCTGGCTATTTGTTCATTTACTAGTATATCAAGTATGATCGAATTTTGCTTTTAATATGTTTGTATACATACTTAGTTTATATCAGCGTAATAAAAACCAATTTTTTAAAAAATATTTATTATTTTTTTTTTTTGTTATTTGAATGAATATATTAAAATTAAATAATGACCATATGACGATGATTGTAATTAGTATAATAACCGTAACATCCGTAGTAATAATTTTTAGTGCGTTTTCAGTTAATTATTGTCAAATAAAATTGATAATAAAATTTAACCTTTTCTGAGAATATCATACTCCGCTATGTGGATCAGTGAAATACCCACCAAACTGGCTTTATGCGCTGTCTATTCTACTATAATATAATAGTGTTTTTGTCTATGAATTTTTTTCTGTAAAAATACTTAATTACAAAATATTATTCAATATAGGGAGAGTTTTAGTGATTTTAGATTATTAAAATAGGAAATTTTGGAATAAATGATCACCGTATTATACACTAGCGGAAATAATTAAAGAATCAAAAAAAAAATTCCAAACTTTTAGCGATTTTTCGAATGACTGTATCTTCGTGAAAAATGGTCGTATCGGAATCGTAAGCAAAGCAGTTTAAAGCTGGAAGTTTCTAGTTTCGATATCTTGCGATAAAAAAATTTTCAAAGCAACGTGTGTAGCGCAATCTTAATAAATACACTGAAAAAAAATTTTCGAAATTTTTTCGGTTTTTTTTTTGGTCCACGGACTTGGAAAAAATTTTTCTGACTTAACCACCATATGGTGCGGATAACTTGTTCATTCAACTTTAATTTGTTTTTTTATAGGCTTTTATACGAGCACTTCTCGCTGAGATATCGAACTTTGAATGGAAAAGGATCATTTCGTCTTTGACCATCGATATCTCAGCAACCAATGATCACACAGAAAATTGAACGGGTGTTTTAAAAACTCGAATAAATTCTCTACAAGGATTAGCCATTATTTTTTCAGAAAAAAAATTTTTTGCATACTTTACATGAATTTGAAAAATCAAGAAAAAAAGAGCTTTTGGTGGCTCTTTGGAAAATCAAGCGCTGAATTAAAAACTTCCAAAAAAACACTAATGTTAAGTGTGTGTTTTACAGTTCAATATACCCACAACCCCCCCCCCCCCAGTTTCAGTTTAATCCATTCAGCCGTTTTTGTGTTTCATTCGATTAAATTTTTGAAAAAATTACTGGATCATTTTTTTGATCGTAAACTTTCATAATCTTCAACAAAATGAAAAAAAATTTTCTCAGCTTTTTTCACATTTTTATCAATAACGGTATTTAAATTTATAAAAAAAAGAAAATTTCTTAGAAAATTTTCAAAAAAAATTTTTTTAAGAATTTTCCAAAAAAATTTTTCAAAATTTTAGAAAAAAAAATTTTTTTGAAAATTTTCTAAGAAATTTTCTTTTTTTATAAATTTAAATACCGTTATTGATAAAAATGTGAAAAAAGCTGAGAAAATTTTTCCCGTTAAATTGTTCCCGTTAGTGTATTAAAAAGTTTTTTGTTATATTTGGCAACGTACGTTTCGAGTGAAAACTCTTCTTCAAGCCATATTCTTAAAAATATTAAAAATTTTTTAAAAAACAGGAAATTAGATTTTTAAACAACAATAAGTTACTCACAATTTCTTTTTAAAAAGTAATAAAATGAATGAAATCATAATAAGTTATTAAAAAATAAAAAATTAAGTTAAAGATTTATAAAAACTAGACACTTAATTTTAAGTGAATTAGAATAAAATAAAATAAAAATTATTAAAAACAGACAATATTTTAAAGTAATAACTAATAAAATAAAATGCTTTTTAATAGTATTATGTCAAAATGATAAATGAATTAAAAACGAAAAAATTATAACAATTTTAGAGGCAAAAAAAACAGAGTACTGATGTGTTTCAAAAAGAGATTTTGTATCTATTTATTTTTATAGAGAATAAACATTTATTAAGAATATTTTTTTTACAAAATATTCTTAATATGAATATTTTTTTATATTTTATCAAATTTTAAGTTAATAATTCATCTACTCCAAGAATTAATTTTCTTTTTCCAATAGCGCTTTTCCAAATAATTTTTAAATTCGGGTACATGTTTAAACAAATTTATCTGTTTAGTATGCAAAATTTTAAATATCATTTTTCATTGGAATATTACCAAAACTGCTTCATTTTCCATAAAAGTACCTACATGTAATTTTATCATTATAATACATTTTTCTCAACAATAGGCTTTTCAATTCAAAACGAAACTTAAAGGGATTTTTTTCTACTCTAAGATATTTATTCAATATTGTTACATACTTTGAATTAATTTTTATCATTTTTTTCGTAACAACCCTCCTAAAACTATGGTTTTTGTTGTTCAAATTTTTACTTATATTTTGTAAATTCTCATTTTATTTTTAACAGCTACAGATGAAATAACGAACACCATACATAATACGATAATAAAATACGAACACCATAATTATTATTTATGTAGTTCAAAAACTGGATGCAACATCGAAGCATTCACCTTTTACCTCATATTTCCTTGTCTATCTGTCTGTCTGTCGACTACTATAAGGTGCCTAGTTAACTGGCGGCTACTAACAATCAGTGTAATATGGAAAGTACATTTTTTTTTTTACAAATACTTACACAGTCCAAAGCGTCAGCGTATATAATTGAATTGAACAAAATGAAAATTAAAACCTTTACAACATGCTGCTCCAATCATCTTCATCTCAGTTATTGCACGGACTACTTATTTTACCTCTTGCACGTTTTTTGTGGTGTCTTACGTAATCGCATATTATTTGGTGGCTACAGAAGAAATCACATAATTACACCCGAGTTAAATTAATCATAAAAATTGTTTATGTCTATCAATATAAAATATACATGAAATGTGTGTATTCAGTGTATAAACACATTAGTTCCGACCAGAATGACATATCTATAGATTAAGACTAATTAAGAATTTTTGATTTCAAATGTCTCAAGAGTCAAAATCACCCGGGCCATCCACGTGTTTTTTTTTGAGTCGCCAACTTCAAGTGATAATAACAATAATAAAACAAAATTTAATTTATTCAAAAAAAATTTTTTTTGTTACCTTAAGATGTAAATAAAAACATTAAAAATTCAATACTTTTCATTTGTTCTTTCTCAAAAAAAAAATGCCCCTAAAAATAGGCATGAAAAACAGCGTGAGTTACCAGACTAATATCTTAATGGTGTTCCTATATGAAAATTAAGTTAATATTTTCCTAAGACTATTGGTAAAAAGTTGAAAATTACATATTAGTATTATTTCATAGCAAATTTTATTAAATAGTTTATTTTACAAACAAAGTTAACACCTTGACGGTCATTAACGTCATAAGACGTCAAGTGAAACCATACTAACTCACACACCAGGTCGTACGACGTCAACAATCCCATATAAAATGTTTTAGATTAGTGAATTGTATTTATGACGGTCATGGTGTTAACAAATAAATGTTATACCCCGTTTCAAATACAACTGATCATGAGCCATCGTTAAAAAATTGAATAATTCTTATATACGAAACAAATCAATCTTTTATTTTTTCTAAAATCAAACTGCAATTTTAAAATTTACGTAAGTGCAATAATGAAAGAGATAAAGCCAAGAGAACGGAAATTATTTAAATGCATAAGTGATGAAGCTTGATTAAATTTACGTGAAATGAACCATATCTATATGGAGATATCTGACCTGAAAAAGAACTGACACTTCGTTTCCGTTAAAATACCACGTATTCGTTCTTCATTTTTCCCCTATTTAAATTATTTAATTTTATTAATAAGTTTGACTTTTAATTTTAATAACTTATTTTAAAATGTTCTAACAAAAATTTGAAAAAATGAAGCGTTGTTATTAGTTTCTTTAAAAACACCATCTTCTGCATCTCCTACGTGTAATCTTGAAATGAACGCACTGTATAAATTCAGTATATGTACATAAATATACTGTGTGTTACAGAATAAGCTCACCCACATTTCTTTTAAACATTAAAATTAAGGGAGTATGACGATTTTAGTATAAAAATGCTTTAACGTAGTTGCTCTGAGATCGTCAGGTACAAAATATATCTAAAAAAAAAATTTTCTTTTATCAAAAATTAAATAATGTATTAATATTCTTCAGTGATTATATTTGTACACCACTCGTTTTCTTTTAATTTCCGCGCGCTTATGTTGTAGCAATTTAAAAGAATTGTTGAAAAAAGCGTTGTAAAAACGTTGAAAACGATGTTTATAAATTATATTTCAAAAGCGGTGTGGTGAATAATTTTTATTTCTTATTAAATATGATGGTTTGTAACTTTGTTTTCTATAACATATTAAATTTTTATCAAATTCCTTTGACACGTCTATCGTTTATTCAAAAAAATAGAATTTTCCCATAAGAGCTCGTGTTAAAATTACAAAACTTTGAAATCGTTTTTCTCAAAATTGGGGTGGTCAATTTTTTTTTCGGTAAGGGCTCGTATTATTGATATTGAATTAAATAAATATCTAGCGAAGTTTCGTTAAAATCCTTTGAAAAAATCATTTTATCGACCAACTACCTTAAAAAAGAGATTAAACTTTCAAAAAAAATGTGTTCGCAGCACTCCCACCATGACACCAGCTAAGAAACCAAATCCTTTTAGAGTACTGGTACTTGGACTTATTAGTTGTGGGTTCAATTCCCTCAAACGGACGGAAATGCGTATGCGATTTTCACCGGTTCGTAACAGTTTGGGACCTAAGGAAGCCAGAAAACCAAATTCAATAAAAATTTTCGGTATGTTGATGTACCTACGTAATAATGTACCAATATTTCTAAATCCACTGGAACTCTCTAGAAACTACCTTAAATCAAAATTGACACCCCACACGTCCTACGACTGAGGCCTCGAAAGCTGAAAAAGTAAATTATATTTCAGAGAAAAATACAAATTTTCGTAACTTCAAGTGTTAACTTGAAACATCTGATACCTAACGCTTCGTATTTATAAATACACGTCCAAGGAATTCTTAATGGAATGTTATATTAACAGTTTCGATTACATACGACCATAATGTAATTTTACATATTTAAGTACTTATTTGTCACTTCCTTGTTTCGCTAATTAACAAAAACAAATGTTAAACAAAACAGAAAAAAATCAAATCATCTAAAAATGGCCATAAACAAAACATGTACTAGAAAACAAAAGCAAATTTATTAATTTATATACCATAAAGAAAGGAAAAATTTAGGTTACTGCGGCTACGACACGGCGTGTCCAATATTTTTACTGACTACTGCTGATTAAGAGAGTCTGGCTACTATAAATGTATTATATTTACTTGTTAGTATATAGCGGGTCTTGTTAATTACCAAGAATTGGTATTTTTTGTTTTTTTATTTACCATTTTAATTGGCATTCAATAAAAATGTATGTCTTGAGTTATATAACTCGTTCATTCTTTTATTATTATTTGAACAAATCATTATAATCTTTTATGTGTATAGCTATTTGAGTAATATTTCTTTTTTTCTGCAAATGCAAATATGTATATATGAATGTAATTATGCAAATTACTGAAAAAAATGACATTTTATGGTTTAATACAAAATATTTTTATTTTGTTGTGTAATCTTGTTTCTTGTCTCTGAAATTTATAGACTAGAAGATGGCGACAGATTTTGATACATAATTATACCTTAGGGCTTCTTAAATTATGGGTCGCGACCCCATTTGGGGTCGCTTAGCAAAATCTTGAGGTCATAGCGAAAATTTTTTTTATATGTATATAATATATTGTTAATCAATAAATCCTTACAAAATACTTATATATCTCAATTTGGGGTCGGGGATGAAAAAAGTTTAAGAAGCCCTGTCTTAGAGCACCGCTCGTATGTGGCTTTCATTGATGGAAAATCAGTGACGTCGCAAGACGAAAATGGGGAATGGAGTATGTGTTTTCGGACAATAATTAAAAGCTAAAGATTTATGAGCGAAAAAAGAAATTTGCAAAGACTTTCAAAATTAAAATCGTCCCGAAGACGAAGATATGTTAATAAAATTATTAATTATATACAAATCTTTTTGTCGTTTAATGCTTTTCTGTAAATTTTACTTTTCTAAAAGAACCCCTAGATGCTCAAAGCCTCCCAAACTTAGTGTACTCAGAGGCTGGCAAAGTCAAGATACTCAGAGGTCCCTAGGTAGATTAAGTCGACCTTGAGTAAGCCAACGTTTCATTAATTGTCTTTATTTTCAACATTATACAGAACTTTATCTTCATCAACGCTAACTAAAAATGAATTGATGACGTGCTCACTTAAAAAAAATATATCTACTATACTTATAACTTAACTTTCGATCCAATTGACCCAAATTTACGCCAATTATTAATATCAAAATACAAACAATAGGTATGTAAATTTATTTGGATAAAATTTTTTTTTTAATCCGTTTGATTGCCAAGACCGATCGACTGTTTCGATGGTGAAACAAAAGAAATTGAACTTGCTCTCCAGAGTGCTGAGATCAGCGCATTTAATAAATTTGATATGTACTTATATTACATTGAATAACAAAAAATCATGGGTATTAAGATTGCTGGTTGTGAAAGTACCAATAAATATAACCAGCCACGCTGTGATAATGTGTGTCGGTTTGACCTCTGAAATGACTGTCTGTTTTATTTTAGTCGAGTCAAGCAAAAGATGATTTTGCCTATAGCAAAATTTAATTATCTTTACCATCTAGAAGTAAAAGAAAATCAGTTCTTATTATATTCTTCAAAAGACTGGCTTTTCAAAAAAATTAACTTGCTGATCTGTTCAATTTTAAAAACGAAATTAAAGAATTAATACCGGAAAAAAATTCAATTCAATGACGTCACTAGGGCACTGTATAGCTGTCACATCGTTTTTTTTTTTTCATTTTTGAGGCAATTCAAAATTTAATTATAACAGAAAAGTAAGCTTCAAACAATAAGTAACAGTTTTGGATAAAAATTTGGTATTTTAATAACAGATATGAAAACTTTTTGTCCCAAAAAATTCGTAAAACTACAAAATTATTGTAACTCTTAAGTACTACTATGGGTCAATTGGGTTCAGTTGCATAAAACAGATTTTTTGTAACTACCAAAATTATAATTACTATGTTCATATAACTTGAGTAAGTTCTACATAACTATTTAAATATATTTATAATTATTTAAATATAATAAGTATATTAATTACTTTCATATTAATTACTAATTAATGTGAAAGCTACATTTAATCTCATATTTTTTACAAATACGTATAGATTTACAGGCCCACGACATGTATTTTTAGATATTGAATATTTTTGAAATTTTTCACACTTAAGGACTTCGAGTCCCTAGGATCAATAAAATTCGATAGATCTTAGAGCAAAAAGAATTCCGTTAAAGTTTCGTATTTACTAAAAAAAAGTCTATCGTGGAGAAAAATGCATTATAATATGTATATTTCAATGAAAATTTTTGCCTAGTAAGCAGGTAAATCTGCTTAAACACGTTTTCAAATTGATTAGGAAAACCGTTATGAACCTACCTACATCTTGCAACTTCCTGTTAAATTGCAATTTTTTTTACTGTAGACAATAATCAGACTGTACGAAGTTAACGTCGCCGTCGTTAAAAATTATTTTTAATTAAAGTATTTTGTGTTTGATTTCAATAAACGCTAAATAAACAAAGATATAATAGTTATTTGTGCATTAAGAGCACAAAGTGATGCATTGCCGCTCGATTGAGAATGCTGACGCGCGACGCCGGCAGGCGGAGCGCGTTATTCTCATGAAAGCGACAATGTCATTTTGTGCTCGAATTACACACAAAATTTTTTCTACAATCTTATAAAAAGTATTTTTTATTTAAAAGATATTTGAAAAAATAATAATGGACGTTAATATTTACTTTAATGTTATAATTTTTGCAGCTTCAGAAATATCTGGAGGTGTACTTGAGAAATCACTGTCACTATTACATATTTCCACCATAAATGTATGGATTTTTTTAAATTTTTTATTCTTATTATTTATTAATTATAGTTATTTATTATTTTTAATTAATATTTTGTAGTTATTTTGAAATTTAATAAAATTAATATTTCACTTGATTACCATAAAAATAATTATTTTAGAATCTGTTTGTTTGTTACCATAGAAAATATAAACAACGCCTACCCGATTTGTAATTAAATATACGTTAAGCGAGCGACAAAGTATTACTTTTCCGCTTTAAAGCGCAAATACACATTTTGCGTTCTCTTCACAGAGCGCAAAAGCCTTCTTTCCACTAACAAGTAAACGTCCCGAGGCCGGACCTATCGATTTTGATGAAACTTAGATATGTTGTAGAACACTAAAAAATAAGCGACACGTATTTTTCTTTATCGGCGGAAAAACGGTTTGAAGAGGTGAAATCGCCCTCCAAAAATTGGGGTAAAAATTTAATTTCTTAAATATCTCGAAAACGGTAAGAGATAGAACAAAAGTTTAAACTGGTGATATTGCTCTTTCTTAAAGAGCTATCTATTGGTATGCAATTTGTTCAAATTGTGTCAACAGGGGTGGCTGGGGGTTAAGATTTAGGGGTTAATTTTGCAAAAAGGGGGTGAAAATTAAACAATATAAGAATTCTGTTTACAGATTTGAAATCTACGTCAAAAAATCTAATTGACCTGTTTTTGCTCAATGTCCTAATATTAAGTCTAGGGGTAGTTAACTTGGGGGTGACTGTGTCGAATAGTCGTACTACTTGGGTAGTTTAAGAAGTTTTTCTTCATGGAAAATAGTTTAAGACATTTAAAATAACGTAGAAATGAAATTTTCGATTTCAAAATTCAGTTTGAGCAACATTGGAGAGGGGGTGAGTCACCCTCTTAAATTACATATTAGTTAACATACACTCATTTTTAATATTAACACATTGACAGTGGGTAATAATGTCACAATAAGTGGTTCTGAAGTTGGACTATCGTATGTAAGGTTTTTATTAGGTTTCCATTCATTTTCAAAATATCGTTATTTTCGGTATCGATAACTTTCGATAACGAGAACTATAACATCCATTAAAAAACAAACTTTATGAAAACCTTACATACGACAGTCCAACTTCAGAACCACTTATTGTGACATTATTACCCACTGTCAGTGTGTTAATATTAAAAATGAGTAATTTAAGAGGGTGACTCACCCCCTCTCAATGTTGCTCAAACTGAATTTTGAAATCGAAAATTTCATTTCTACGTTATTCTAAATGTCTTAAACTATTTTCCATGAAGAAAAACTTCTTAAACTACCCAAGTATTACGACTATTCGACACAGTCACCCCCGAGTTAACTGCCCCTAGACTTAATATTAGGACATTGAGCAAAAACAGGTCAATTGGATTTTTTGACGTAGATTTCAAATCTGTAAACAAAATTTTTATATTGTTTAATTTTCACCCCCTTTTTGCAAAATTAACCCCTAAATTTTAACCCCCAGCTACCCCTGTTGACACAATTTGAACAAATTGCACACCAATAGATAGCTCTTTAAAAAAGAGCAATATCGCCAATTTAAACTTTTGCTCTATCTCTTACCGTTTTCGAGATATTTAAAAAATTAAATTTTTACCCCAATTTTTGGAGGACGATTTCACCCCTTCAAACCGTTTTTGCAGTACTCAAGGGTAAAAAAATACAAAAATTTAACAAAAATATTGAACAAAAGTATACATCACATACTCGTAGTTTAAGCTACATTAAATTAACATTATGTGGGTATAGGTAGATATATAATTAGATATATATCTAATAGATAATAATAATAGAAGATATAATAGATATTATAATTGGCTATATTGATTGTCAATAAATAGAATAATAATATAAATTCTGAAACACAAGATGCTCGTCAGCCTTGAATCTAACAATTGATATCAACGCCCTATTTCACAATATTAGCGTACAGCCATATGCAAGGCCGTCACTAGCCCTTGATTGAGCATTAATCTCTTCACATATAAACCGAAAGAAAAATGATAAATGACCAATAAGTGTCCGTAAAAACCAATTACAAATAATCAAAAATTTCATAAAAAGGAAACTTTTTGATATGTAAGATATTTACAATTTTATTAAGAGAATCGAATTTACGAGACCCTAGTGTACCATCAAAATAACGGAAAAGTAAAAACGAAATTTTCACAACTGCTTTTATTAATTTATTTGAAGCAATTAAAAAACCAGTAATTATAACAAATATTTAATATAAATTAAAACACAATTTAATCGCAGATTTCGTAAATGTGCATCACGCAATTATATAATACTATAAAAATATTTTGTATTAATTAAATTAAAAAGAAAAAAAAAATATTTACAAAAAATAAATGGAATATTTGCAGCATTATCTACATATAGATGCAAATATAACGAAATGTAAAAAATTGCGTTTTCTACATTTTTACTTTTATTATTTTTATTAGCGAATTTTCGAATCGAAAATTCAACTATTACAGCCACTGTCATGGCGTAATATGAGTTCGGGACTGATAAAAAATTTTTGTGAGGTCTCTAGAAGTTGATAATGACATTCACTAAAATTTATATATATATATATATATATATATATATATATATATATATATATATATATATATATATATATATATATATTTGTGCGTGTCCACACGATAAATGTCGCATAATATCGTATTTTTACGAAACTTGGTGAAAATTTTGGAAGTTGTTGTTGAGTTCTGCAGCCAGACACATCCGATGCCCGGAACATGATTTTTGGGCCTTTTAATAAACAGAAAATGAGTGTTTCCCAAAATTTCCCTAAATTCAAAAGTTTTTGCAACATTTTTTTTACACCATTAGAAAGAGGAGAAAAATCACATGAAAAAGATTTTCGAACTATTATTCTAGGTAAACTGTTTTCCGAAAATAATTAGTTTTTATAAACGGAAATACGGTATGTTATGCAGAATGCTGCAGGGGTATATTTAACTTTTTAAGCCTACCAACGTTATAACTAAAATCCACTAAATTATGGTTTTTAAAAAAGTTGAATAATCATTTGTCCAACTTTGCGTGGTACAATTATTCTTGCTACGGTATACTTTTATTTTTTCGTCCATCTTTATGTATACAAATTGTACCCGTTGAGGATCACTTTTTATTATTTTTACTTTCTATTAAATTAATACATATAAGTTATAAATTATTAAGTTGGATATAATTAAGTAGATACTTATACCTATAATATTAAATAACGTAAGTAATTTAATATTTAATAAATGTCCAATAGTATGACTTCAATTATCAATAAAAAAAATTATATAAACGCGATAATTATATTTATATATGATGACCTCTCTTATGTACATTAAAATAGAGTGACGGTTCCCGTATAAAAACCAAAATTGTTTCTTAATTAAAAAAAAAAAAGTAATAATATATAAAATTACATATTTAAACTTTTTTTTTTAAGTAAAACGATTTAAGGAATAAAATGCTGGGACGAAACGTTACGAGTTGGACGAAACGAAGACATTACTTCTTTCGCTAGTATAATTTGCAGGGCTGGGAAAAATGGTTCATAGAAACCATTTAAAATAGAAAATGGAAAATAGTTTAAAAAATGTATTTAAAATAAAAATTGGAAAACAGTTCTGCTGAACATATTTAAAATTGAAAATAGAAAATAGTTATTTAAGTATACTTTATAAAAAATATAACATTATTTATATTAAGTTTAAAAAAAAAATTCAAACGTAAAATTAAATAAAGGCAGTGTTTTGAGAAAATTTTGTAAAGTTTGCATGATGTGAAAACGAAACTTAACTCTTCAAATATCGTTACCTACTTAAAAATATTGTAAAATTTAATTCGGCCTTAACATATTCAAACCTTGACTACGCCATGACTACAACTTCTAAATAAAATTATGAAAATCATCTACTCGAAGTACATTTCTTATCGACGTGTCTTAAAAATAATAGTAAACAACTTGAGTCAGAAAAGTTTGACTTAAGAGAACTGTAACTCTGGTAACAAATTTAACTCAAGTGTTTGTTAACTCGAGTTATAAAAAAATTTGAGTCAATTAACTCGACAATTCCCAAGCCGCGATCTATCGACAAAATATTCTTATTTTGTGCTAGTTTTTATCATTAGGTACTCAACATAATAAAAAATAAATAATTGAAAAAAATACCCTTTAGTTTTTTTTTTAAAATGGCGTGTCAATTATAAGTCATACAGGCCGTTATTTGTAATATGAACTGATAATACAGTATGAAATTACCGGCAAAAAATCACTTTCATTATAAGCTTGATTCTTAAATAATAATTTGTTATAAAAATAATAAAAGTACCTACTTTTTAGACATTTTTATAACAGCGAAAATACCACAAGATACACTCACGCGCAATAAAACATCAACTCGTTTGAAACAACAGAATTAATTTGACCGTTAACATAACTTCAGTGTTGCCAAATTAAAACCATGAATACTAATACTAAGTATTAACATTTTAGTCGTAACACATTTATTTTTTAAATTTGTTATATTGTCTGTAAAGAAAATCACAAATCAGTGTCACCTAGAGGTGATACTGAGAATTCCCGAGTTAAATTAACTTACATTTAATTTAGAATTTGTTAGACTTCAAGTCGTTCAAGTTCAATAATTAATATTTTATACACATAAATTTAAGTACACATGCATTTTCATTTTAAATGTAAAATGGATTCAAATTTCCATTTTAAATACAAAATGGAAAATGGTTTGACCGAACTTATTTAAAATAGAAAATGCAAAATGCCATTTTGTATTTTAAATACATTTTTAAAATGAAATCATTTTAAATAGTTCCCAGCCCTGATAATTTGGCTATATACTTGTACAGTTAAACCTTTTTTATGCGGTCCTTTTTTGTTGAATTTTTTATGCGGTTTTTGAAAAGATTGGTCATTAAAATGTATAATGTGAATCAAACTCAATACATGGAATAATAGAATAAATTATTGCAACATTAACGGCCGGTTTTACATTCATAATTTTAAAGGCTCTTTAATTAAAGTTACTTTTAATTTAAAGTCGACTTTATTTCTAACTCTGTTTTACAATGATTAGATCTGCTTATTTTTGTCAAAGGACTTTTAAATGTTGCATGGATAAAACGAACTATGAATGATCGTAGCCAATCTTAAATTTATAAGAAATAACTATAGAAACGAAAATGTCAACCTGTTTGAATTTAAAAATAAAAAAAAATGCATTTGATTCATTTCGCTACTGTCAGTGAGATTGGAATAAAAAAACCATCACATTATTCCTTTTTAAAAGAAATTTATAAATATCATAAGTACAGTGGATCATAAAGGAAATCGCTCAGCTAGTTTAACCGAAAAAGAATGTTTAAATCGCTCAGCTAGTTTAACCCAAAAAGAATGTTTGATATTAATTCAAGACGTAAAAATAATAAAAACATTACTGAAAATAAGCAAACAAATAAAATTTTTATTTAATTTATTTAAGGTATGAAAATTTTATAGAAAAATTACGCTTATAAACAAAATTCAATGATAATAATTAGCAGTGACAAATGTGTGAAAGCAGACTTTAAGCAGTAAAAGTCGAGATAATTCGTACTTTAGTTTAAAGTCGACTTTTACATTAAAGGAGCTTTAAAACTGATTGTAAAACAGTACCAAAAATAAAATCAGTTTTAAAGTTGGCTTTAGTGTTAAAGTCGGCTTTAAATGTGAATGTAAAACCGGCCGTTAGTTTTTTTACAGATGTATTTTTCACAATTTTCATAATATTATAAAAATGAAATAAAATGTTCCCACGTGTAAATTAATGCTTTATTTTGTTTAGAAAAGCAACTTCTAAGGAAATCGTAAGGTTTTGAGCATCTTGAGTTATGTATTTTCGATGAAACTTTTTTATGCAGTCCCGATCTACCGCATAGAAAAAGTTTTTTTTTACAATCTGGACCGAACTAAACATTTTACAGCTATTCATGACCTTTTTGAATATATATTTTTTTATTATATTTATTTAAATATATTGTTAACTACTATGCATTTAATAGCTTATCAGAACTTTAATATAAATACCTATATTTTTTTATTATTATAGGTATAAAAATAATGTTGTTAATAAAAAAAATTATAATACAGCCATTCTTATGAAAGATACCCTTCGCAGTCAAATTTTAATCTTATCTTGAAAAAGGGTCGTAGGTTAGTTCGCTCCCGACTTGTTATCTACTGACAGGTAAAATTAATTACTTAAAAATATTCAAACTGATACATATACAGCCATTCTATAGTTACGGACATGACATTTTCACGCACATTTACACGCCTTCCCATAAGAAAAAAAAATAGAAGTTTTTTTCTTATAAATTTTCAGTACTAAGCAGATAGACAAATGTGTACCGAATATTTGTACTGAATATAAAATATATAACATTATTAGTTTTAAAGCTAGAGATATGTTACGGACGCGACAAAAAGGTACTTTTTTGTCAGGTCGGTAACACAAACTTTATTAGCTCTAGCGTTAAAACTAATAATGTTATTTATTTTGTATTCAGTATAAATATTGTGTACACATTTGTCTATCTGCTTAGTATTGAAAATTTATAAGAAAAAAATAACTTCAATTTTTTTTCTTATGAGAAGGCGTGTAAAGTGCCAGAAAATGTCATGTCCGTAACAAAAGAATGGCTGAATACCTACTTAAACTTGAAATTTAGAAAAATCAACTACTTATACCAATAACATAGAATAAATGTCTCTTTATATTTTGGTACATAAAGAGTTTCACTTCAGTCATATCTGGTGACACCAGAAATTTTTTTTAATATTTTTTTTTTTAAATAAAGCCGAGTTTTTTATTAAAGTCAAACCTAGTAAAAATTCATTTTTAAGATTAGTAAAAATACTAGATTTCAAATCAAAACTATGGTTTTGGATAATTTTCATTTTGAACATAAATTAAAACACAAATTATCAAGTTGTGCTGCTGAAAAGATTTGATTAAAGATTACACAAAATTCAAAAATGACTGAATTAAAATTACATCTTTATAGCGATTAATTAAAAAATATACAAATTTTACCTTAATTTTGACGTCATCAAGTATACTTTAGATGCTCGAAGCTCATTAATTCATATTTTAACACAGGGATATGAAATAATAAACGAACTGCAATTAAATTTTCACTAAATGATTATTTACATTTTTGGTGAAATTATAAACATTCAACAATACCAAAATCAATTTTCATTGCTATACAGGTCAAGTTAAAGACGAAGAATACACCCAATTTACTCCAAATTCCAAATTTTTAAACTAGCTGAAGAAAGATTTATTTATTAAACACAAACGTTTTTGAGAACTACTTTTCTCGTCAGCCATCGAAATTGATTTGATTTTAAACCGCCACTGACTGAACTATATCGTATTATATTGCAAATTTCACGATTTATCGTCTTCAATTAAACAATATTAATCATATTTTGATATAACAATTGTTCTGCAAATCCGTCATGGCCCAAATAATTTCGTATAAGGAAGTAATCAATCACTCATACTTTAAATGTCGCAAAAAAAAAAATTAAATCCTGTTCAGCATTTTAATTTCCGTGTAATATTTTTGTCTTTTGAAAAGTTTAAAAACCAAATTTGTTATCCACCAACGCATTTGCAGAGACAATATTTTGATTTAAATTAAATCTCCTACGATTGGAACCTCCACAAATGACCAGTACGCATTGTGTTTCACAGAGGTACAACTATTCGTTCTCGATTTAAGTTTTTTGTCACCTTAATTTTGTAAATTTCGTTAGTTGTAAAAATATTAAACTTATGTAAGATTTTGTAACATCAAAATTATTGAATTTCATCACAATTTTTTTTTATTTATGGTTATTCAAAATAAAATTTCAAAACGTTTATCTTTATATCCCTATCTTTTAAAATTTATAAGTTGAACAAAATTATAATATTAATACATGTATTTACAACATATTCAAGAATTATAACCTATATATGTATATTTATCGATTATATCTATATATTATTATATTGTTATATAATTTTCTTGTAGATTATATGGTTATGATAATTAAATTTATTTCAAATCTATTCCTAACCTCGATAGCGTTTTTAAACCATCTAATAACTTGTTCACATCAAAGTGACAAGTAGTAAATAAAACGTAAAAGTAGGTAAAAAATATAACAGCGTGTTTAATTTACCACTTCAGCGAAGTGGTACGAACGAGTTATTACGCATGACTATGATAATAAAGATTGTAAACTATTTGAATTACCAGCGTCCCCACCATTTGCATGTACATCCATTTGCATAGTATGTAATGGAGAATGATAAAAAGTATCTCTACAAATTATCAAAAATATTACAATTTTTCCTTCGGTTCTGAAAAGTAACCAGACCGAACAACTTTTTACTTGAAATTCTTCTTTAAACAAGTGAAATTCGGGATCCTCTTTCCTTACACATTCAAAAATTTGTTATTTTTGTGTACTTTCTTCTCATGTTACTTTGCAATTCATGTAAACTATAATGTATCTATCGCCGGATTCCAGCAAATGTTCGTTTCAGGGCCTAAGAACCCAGAAAATCAAAAAACCAAGTGAAAATGTAGGTATGTATGCATATTGGCATCTACATCACTGACATCTACAAGTTTACTCGGCGTAGAGACATAAAACCAGGCTCAAATTAAAGAAATTAATCACATTTTGTCAAGTAGTTCTGAAATAATCGTTATTTCTAATATTTTGATTTTCTCTGGCAAATCGAAGAAACTTGTATGGAAAGTGGTAAAAAAGGGAAAAATTTTTTATATCACTGGTTTTAAGAGGAATACAAATTCTGACTTTTTTTCAAAAACTCAAAAACTGTTATTTCTTTTAAGAGTGGCAAAAAGCTTTTGAAATTTTGCAATACGGTAAGACTAGTATAGCATATCTTTAATCGGAAATCGATTTTTTTCTAAATGACGTCACATTGAGTGAAAGTGATTTAAAATATAAACTTTTCCAGCTAATTACGAGGAAAAAATTTCGGAAAGATATGTAAAATATAATTTTACAAAGATTCAAGTTGCAACAACTTTATCCCTGACAGCTTCCTTTAAAAATGCCCCAATCTCGACAGATCTTAAATAAAAACGGGAAAGATCTAAAACTATGTTGTTAGCTTCTTTCGATTCATATGAAACAATATTTAAAGATTTCTTTTTTTGTCTTGTAAGTTTCATAAATCCAGGGCCAGATCATCGCATAGATAAATGAGACAAATGGCTAGAGCCTGATTCTTTGAAGGCCCGATAAAACTGTCTATTTTAATATTTGAGATTTGCTTTGGTTTTCCCATTATTTTGCTTTGTTTTATTTATTGTTTTATATATTTTATGTGCTCTATATCTTGTCTTAATAATTCTTTAATTTTAAATAGAACAACTGCTTACCCTGGAATCATTTCCACCGATAATTGGAATAACATCAGGTGGTGTAATATGAAATGTCGTTATCCAGCCACTTGACCGATCATGTGATTCAGATAAATATAGACACTTTTTTTAAGCTTAGTACCATCACAGTGTAGAATTTTGAAAAAATCAAATTTTTTTGGGTTTTATCTTAAAGTACATACAGTTATGCATGTCCTCTCAAAATTTCAAATTGAAATTCGAATTATTACGGTCGCTACGACCACGGATCAATGGATTCAGTCTAAATACAAAATTCTGTGAATACCACTTTACATTCAGTCTTTCCACAACTAGTGAACATATAAGGTCAATTGTTATCACCACAGTATCACATTTTTGTTAAAACAATGATTTGAAATAATTTCGAAACAAACTTTAAACGTATTTGTCTCGAAATGCCCTTTTTAAAAACGGTACCCACTCTCAGAGAGAAAGTTTCCAAGCTATAAGTTTGAAATTTTGACAGAATATTCTTTATTCCATTCTCCATGTTCATGTTCCTATAGAAGCTTTTTTTTTAAATCTTCCTACTTTTTCACACGGAACACTGTTGAAAAAAGGCCTAAATTTTGTACTTTTTATTCAAACCGCCGCCATTTTTTCAAATTTCAAAAAAAAGAAAAAGCTTCCATAGGAACATAGCGGCTTGCCTACAGATTGATAATATATTTGATTTTTTTCTCCGATGAAAACTGCAGCCGCAATCGTGGGCACCAATAGCCGCCCTTTTTTAAAGACACATTTTTCAAAAAATTATAATAATTATAAAAAATAAAATAATAAAATAGTGGGTATTAATCGTAAAAAAAAATTCATCCACATTCCCTTATCCTATCTATCCGAAAAAAAATTGTGAAAATTGACTATTTTTCGGCCGGTTACACTGTTATGGTACCTTGAAGCAATGTTTAAAAGCATTCTTTAATTTTGAATAGAATTCTTTTAGCCTGAAATCATTTCCGCCATTGATTGGAATAATATTAGGTCCTGTAATACGAAATGTCGTTTTCCGACCACATGGTCAACCATATAATTCAAATAAATATCGAACTTTTTTAAGCATTAGAGAAATGTTTTGAATAGAATTATTGGGTGAAGTATTGTGTGCTCTCTATACCTTTAAGGAGTGAGAGTGGGCCTGGTAAGAAGAAAATATCTAGGGCTCCGAAGTGGATTAATTCGTCCTTGCTTTTTTAACTTCCGATAGGAAGTTATTGTAATGGGTCCGATTTTACGAATCGCTAATTTTGACATATCTCCACGTTTCAAAGTCACCAGAATCCCAATCCATCGTTTTTAGCGTAATGTCTGTGCGTGCGTTCGTTAGTTCTTTCGTTCGTTCGTTCGTGGATTTTTTTTCGTCTCGCATATCTCGAGAACAAATAATGATATCAACTCCGGACTAATTTCATTAGATGCGTAATCAAAAAATGAAGACCGGATAAAGTTTTCAGCAAATTCGGATTAGCGGTTTGTTTTTTGTGGTAAAAAAACAGAATTAACTTTATTAAGATAACATAGATTATATGGATTTTTTACCATAACATTATTATATAATGGCCTAAGAACCTTCCTTGATGTTAAAGACGCCAGTACATTATTATAAAATTTAAAAAAAAAAAAAAAAGCAAACGAAATAAGAAACTGTTTTTGAAATATATTTTGTCTCGCATATCTTGGGAACAAATGATGTTATCATTTGTTTGATAAGAGTGGAGCCCCCACCCTTAGGTACAGAAGGCGAAGCCCCCCGGTATGGTGCAAGGGGCAAAGCCTCTATCGGGGGGCCAGGGGAGAAGTTGCCCGAAATGGAAAAAGAATTATTTATGTACAGTAGTCTCTAGTCTTTAAGGACACCCAATGGGAAGTTGACAGTGTGGGTAGACCTGTCCCCCAAATTTTTGTCTTCGGAAAAATAATCTCCTTTTTAACATTAAATAGAACCTTAGTTATTTTCACTTAAGTAACTTTTCTACTAACTTGCTAATGGGAAATCTTACAATGAAATAATAGTTTTCTTTTTAACTAACACGTTGAAATTTTAATAATCTCTTTGATTTTTACCAAACATTTCGGACTGTGTTCTTCTCTATTTTTCTTATTAGTATTTCTCTATCTACAAAAATCAATTGAAATCTTACCAAATTCATTTAAAATGAAATTCTTTTGACATGAATAAATAAATTTTTGTTTCCTTATTGCATTGCAGTAGCCTCAAAATTTTAAAATTAACATACATACATACTTATGACAAATATATGTTTCATAAATATATGTATAATAAACGACTTTACATTGTTAAAAAGAAGATGTACAAGTTTTAGAAATTTTTTACGATTTTTTAATGATAATTTTTTTTAATCATATGCCAGCCGGTTGTCCGTATAATAAGTCTACTGACCCATACAATTTCCCTGACTTTGACCATAAATTTTTACTACATATGTGATGTACCATACTCGTCGTACAAGAATAAACATCTTTTTTTTTAACACACCTACAATAATGTTTAAATAATATTAAATATTTATTCAAAAGAAAAAAATCAATAAATTATAACAGATTATAAAGAGAAAAGTGTATCCAAAAACTTACGTATTATTTTATGATAAGTAGATACAAATAATGAAATAATAAAATAAAAAATAGCTTTCTATGAACCCAAAAAAAAAAATTGTTTTTTTGATATCAGATGAAAGTGTTGTTAATTCATATTTATAATATTTTTATTGTTAGCGAAAATTGAAATTTTAAAATTAGGAAAATCATTATAAATTTTTAAAATACGATTAGCATTTAATGAACATTTTTATACTGTAAATTAAATCACTGACGGTGTGTACCAATGTCAACGGTAGTTTGTGCACACCACAGAATAACACAGAACGAGCGGTAATATTTCTATACTACTGAAATCAGTGTAACGCTAAAGGATAAAAGATCCACCACCACTACGTTATATATGTGCACGCGGAGTGGTGTGTTATAGTGCGCTAAATGGTTATGTGTATGCGTGTCTTGCATACGCATATGTTAAAAAAAATATATAATATGTATGCGCTACGTAGATGTACGTATACACGGTAACACAACACCAACAATATGACAACAATTGAAACACACCCATTGGTAGCTTGTAAGTCAATGGCAACATATTCTGTAAAATGCACATACTTGCACATAAGTGATTGCAGAAAAGAAATAGTTATATTCGTTCTATTTGTTCTGTGGTGCACACATTTTTTAAATTTCATTTCTATTATCTACATCATAAATATTTGATTGAGCGAATTTAATTTTAAAAAATCGGTCCAATTCCAGTTGTACATACGTAAATAGTGTACCGTACAGTAATTTTAGATTTATTGTACTAACTTATATCTCATTTTCAACTGGTTTATGATATTTTTAAGATTTTTCTGAGCGTTTTATTATTAATTTTAATTTTAAGCGTTTTTCACGAAAATATTTAGAAAAGATCTCACATATATATTATTGAATTCGTACTTCAATAGGTTTTTCTTTGACATCTTACACAATGCTATTGAAAATATTTGTTTTCTATTTCTCAGTTAAGTACCCCTTAAAATTAATCCCAGAATAAAAAATTCATTTTTTTATACTTCACACTTATAACTGGGTTACCACACTCTATCTCTGTGCTAAATTTTAAATTTTTACGTCAAATAGTTTTCGAGAAAATCTCTGGTGTAAGATGTTAGACGGATGAATACCGAAGTAATTTTATAAATGCTCCTTTTGAATGTAATAATATTTTTCTTATTTAAAATATTTTTCTTGTAAAAATTCAAGAATATTTTATGAATATTTAAGGTGGAATAAAAAAAAATACTTATAACAAAACTTGATATATCCGCCACTGTATGATACTCTATACATCTGATACATCTCAAGTTAGAGAGTTAATAGTGTCAATTATTGGTAATTTAACTCAATAATAATAGGCATCAAATTACAACATCGTAATCGTTTACCATTATTTATGTAATAAAAACTCTTAAAACGAGTAAACATATTATATTAAAAATTCTAATGTAGGTATTCTTCAAAAAATTCATTTTGAAGACACAGTGGCAGTAAATATGAAATTTGAATATTGAGATAAAAAATAAAATTTGATTAATTTGATAAAACTTTATACGTTGTACAAAATTTGTACATTTGTGTTGTACAAAATTTGTTAAAAATTTGGGAAAATTGTCATCCTGTTCGTAATTTCGTAAAATGGTAAAAATATATTTTAGTTTTTTATTTTAACTTTTGGTCAAAATAGGTGATAATTGGCTTTTGTTACCACTTATTGAATTCTCTTACGCAAAAATAGCAATTGAATCTTCTATTGTTATGTTTAGTTGAAAATGATCATCATAGATCTTCACACGATTTACTTTCAATTGTAATTTGCCATCTTCAATACATAGATCACTCACGGACCGTTATTACTAACATATTCGTAAATTATTTAAATAAATAATATTTAGTTAATAAAATTATGAGAAATATTAAAGTGGTCCTGCTGTTTTATTAAAGATTTCGTAAAATATTTTTTAACGTATTAAAATAATAAATGAATACTCAAAATTTAGTTGGAAAATTAGTAATTTAATTAGTAATCGCCAAGACTAAGACGAAATTAACGGGAGAAATTCAACAATAAATCCATAAATTATTATTTTATCGAATATAAATGAAAGAAAAGTTTTCAATAAAGAATAAAGCTTCAATAGAACTTTTTATTAAGTACTTTAGTACTTAAGTTCTTTCGAAAAAAGGTACTTACTCGATACTTTTCGGACATAAAAGTAGCTATAACGGGGCTGAATTTTGTGACTAATATTTAAGCTGATATCTGAGCTGTGAAACAGTCTTCAGAAGTTAAGAGATTAATAGAACTGTTTCAAATAAATGATGTGTACTAGATATTTCCCTATAATATGTATGTACGGTTATATGAATAATTCAGAGGAACTTTATTCCATAAATTAAAATAACCTGAAATATTCCCCGTTGTATTATTGCAGTAGAAAGAATATTCTTCTTTTCCGTAGGGAAAAAATCTGGTTTACTATTTGTACTTCTTACTCCATAAGTACTTCTAATGCAGAACTTGTTACAATTAAGGCTAAAGAACGATCATGTACTAATGAAAACTAGATAATGAAATGTATTCAAAAAACTAGATTCGTGAATTAAGTTTTCTTAGTTTTTAAAGACCTATCATTTGATTAATCAAACCTAGTCATATTACTTATCAATTGTCAGTCAATGATGTTTTTGATTTTCGAAATTTATTTATTGTTGTAAATGAAATGTTGGGTGACTATGTGTTGCCTGCAAGGAACTGCCAAACATCTGAAAGCTCGATTTTGATGAGACTTATATATTTTATTGGAAAATATCCCCTGAGTGTGTGATTGAACGGACGTCACGCAACGGACCTTACTTTCGGAGTTACGGAAGTTTACATGCTAAAAATTCACTCTTTTCTAATGGTTTAGAATAAAACAACGCCTTGTTGTAATGTCACATGAGAGTCTGAGACCATAACCGCTGATCCATAACCCGTAGTAAGGTAATTTGAATATATGTTATATGTATAGGTCACGTAAATTCCTTCCAGCCACATACTAACAGAATACTCCCCTAAAAAATTTATACGCCTCATAGAAATTGAGGATCCACATGTTTGGTAGTCCCTTGACAGATAGTAGATAACCATCCAACGTTTCATTTGCAACCATATTATCAAATCTAAATGAAATTTTTCAAATAATACGTTCTAAATATACAACTCGAAAATACTAAAAAAAAATATCACGAAACCAATTTGTAAACTTGTACGATAAAAATAATTGTTACAGCACCTTTTTAAGACCATATATTAACAACTTTTTCTTTTTGATGATAAAAGTGGTTTTCATTTCATCGACATAAAAAGTGAAGAATGCGAGGCAAAAAAGACTAACCTAGCTGTCAACAAATGACTATTTCAAGAACAAGTTCAGCAAAAAAAAATTACGCACAAGGATACTACAATAAGAAAGCTGTTTACAAAAAAAGAAAAAAAACAAGCAACAATTAATAAAAAATGCGAACATCGTAGACAAAACAAATCAAGATCAACCAACAACGACATTGTTACCATATCCTACCAAGTGCACGCTCGCACTGCTTTTAACTAGTTAGTCAATACATTTTCACTTACCTTAGTAACATGATCGGATAGCCGCGAAAAATTTCGTGCAAATCAAATACCACGACTGACTGACACTTGTGATGTATATCAGAAAAACAAAAAAACACTTAACACACAACTCTTTGGGTCACTATTATGATGGTACCGATAGTGACAACAATTGTACAACAAAAACCAACAATAACTGATCTGGGTCATACACTATGGGTCTTTAGGGTCGGTTACCGCGCGTTTATTGATTGTTATTTACAAACACGGTACGCGACTTAAACTAAACTATACTTTAAGTGATAGTTTATTGTGTATGATTTGTTTCTTATTCTCTGCAAGAAAGATCGCAGAATCAGATGGTTAGAGTAATGAAGTTGACGGTGGTTAGAAGTGGTAGATACTTCCACCAAAAAAATACTATTTCACACCACATATGTGTGACTGCCGCGCCGCGCCGGGGATGTCGCGTCATATGGTAAATGGAAAAAAGTGGTGGAGGTGCACGCAAATAACCGTCACATCAATGTGAATGGACGATTATTGCATACACATACTATTATGATAATGTGTTAGTACTTACTTAAGTAATATTTGATCAAGATCATAGTATGTGATATAACTTAGGCCTTGTTTATACGGGTTTAATACTAATAATTATTTGTTAGTACTGACAAGGAACGTTACGAAAGTGTTCCCCTGCGATTTCATTCATTTTAAGATATATTGTAGTACTTAGTAAAATATGTAGTAACCAGTGGAGTAGCATGCCTTGGAGGGGCCCTGTATCAAAATTAGTTGGGGAGGGGGCGGCCAAATGAAGGGTAAAGATTTCTCACAAAAGAACCAAAAATGCTTGCATTAAATTAAAATAACTATTTATTGATTATAAGTTATCGCTTCCTCCTAGAAACTGAGCCTAGCAAAATAGTGATGAGCAAATGCAAGACCAAGACCAAGACTTGGCAGTCTTGGTCTTGGTCTTGTTCTTGCATTAAGAATCTTGGTCTTGGTCTTGCTAGAGCAGTTTGAGTCTTGGTCTTGGTCTTGCAAAATGCAGTCTTGGTATTGGTCTTGGTGTTGGTATTGCTAAAGAATCTTGCACTTTCTTGCATTTTTTTATTAGCGAATTTTTTCCTTCTAAAATCAGAATTTTCTCTCTTTACGGTATCAATTATACTTTTAAACTATTTAAATAATTTAGCAAGAGTCTTGCTTTTTTTTGCTATTGTCTTAGTCTTGCTCACTTGAGTCTTGGTATTGGTCTTGCAGCCATACTTATAGTCTTGGTCTTGCTCTTGATATACATAGTCTTGGTCTTGGTCTTACAAAAAGTGCAAGACCAAGACAAGATTGCAAGACCAAGACTAATTTTGCTCATCACTATAGCCAAACAATTCAAGTTAAATATACACTTTTCTTGCCTTTTTTCTGGCAAATTGATTTATTAAATCATCTATAGCTGGAGACGGTTTCTAAAATTTCTGCCTCTATAGACAATAGTGATAAGTCTCATAGCCGTTCCTGCCCCATCGAAATCTCATTTTTGAAGTTACCCATGTTGCCAACATTTGGGCCACGCTTAACCCGGGAAAAAAAGGGAGTCGCTTTTTTGACTTTTGTCATTTCTGAAGTGACAACTCTATTATAGGCACGTATGACAGTTTTTTCATATGTTTTTTCCCGGGAAGCACGAGATTAAGTGACATTGTGGATAACATTTTACTAATTTTTGCTTACACACTTTAGGGGCCTCTGTACCCCGGGGGCCCCGTATCATTGATACGGCTGATACAGCGGTAGCTACGCCCCTGGTAGCAACAAACATATTTTAATTGTACGTGCCCCATCGCATATTTAGGGGGTAAAACACTCCCTCAAAAATTTGCTGAAAAACATATTTTGATATTTTTCTCATACAAGCCCTTAAGCAATTTTGATGAAGAGTAGTCAAAAGATTTGGACTAAGGTTACATTAGTCTAGAATTTTTGTCATTGGAGTTAGATAATTTTTAAGGGGCTAAAGACCCCTAAGAATAAGTTTATTAAAATTTTTTTGGGAAAATCATAGCTCAAATTTTTTAAAATCCTGTAAAAAGGCTACTAGGTTATTAGTTAATAAATAACAGGTGTTATCCAAGTAATGGCATGGCGTAACTGGGAGGGAGCTTATGGGGGGGGGGGGGGGGGGTGTCTATATATGAGAACAATATTTTTAACAAAAATTAAATATTTGGAATTTTCTCCATTATAAAATTTATGAAATAGAAAAAATACGGTTAATTGGTAATTCCTTGACTTAAAATAGATAGTTTTGAAACACTGAAGTAGCTTTATGAGAAAACATTTAGGATTACCACTTATAATTAAATGTCGTGGATTATTGCTCTGCTTAAAACACTTCTTTGAAGAATATCAATAATGCGAAAACTACCATCCACAGTTCTAATCAACATTTTTTTAATACCTCTATAAAATTTTATAATTACTTACATTACAGTCATACTTACTTACAATACAGTCATACTGAAGCACACTAATAACTAGTAGCCTTTTTACAGAATTTCAAAGAATTTGAGCTACGATTTTCCCAAAAAAAATTTAATAAACCCATTCCCAGGGATGTTTAACCCCTTGAAAATTATCTAACCCCAATGAAAAAACTTCTAGACTAATGTAACCTTAGTTTAAAACTTTTGACCACTTTTCATCAAAATTGCTTAGGGGCTAGTATGAGAAATATATCAAAATATGATTTTTCAGCAAATTTTTGAGAGAGTGTTTTACCCCCTAAATATGCGATTGGGCACGTACGATTAAAATATGTTTGTTACTTTGTCAAATACTACAATATATCTTAAAATGAACGAAATCACAGGGGAATACTTCCGTAACATTCCTTGTAAGTTACAAGAAAGCAAAAAATTACGTTAAAATTCTGTTTCGAAGTGTTTAAAGGTAATTTCAAACAAATAGGGCTGCTCGCCAAAACACAGCGAAAATCAACAATTAATTCGATAAATAAAAATACCTTCCGTTGAAGATTATAATAAAACAACTTATTTTTTTTTAAAAAAAATTAACTCTTAAGGAACAATTAGAGTAAATACTTAATGACGAAACCAAATTCAAAATTTTTTCCTCCTTAAGCTTTATGGAAGCGACCTGGTTGGATTACGGTAATGTGGGTATGAGCTCTCATTCATTTTTGTTGTTAAGATGACGAAATTCCTTTTAGAAATGTGATGTATTCGACAAAAGTCTATTTTCTAGTGGTCCTACATCATACTAAATTTTGACAAAATTGAAAAGAACGACTTAAAAAACCTATAGTTCGCTTTCAATTTCATCATTCTATCATTTTTTACCACTTTTAAGCCACTGAAAAATTTGAGTAAACTTTATGACGTCATCAGATTTAAAAATTTCGTTTTTCTCAAATCAAACTTTATGGAATAATGTGAATTAGCGTGATAGGTGAGTAAGGGTAATTTCGGTGTGAACTTTTTATTTTTGCTGTTAAAATGAAGAAATTCCATTTGACAGAAATCTTTTCTTTAAATCATTAGCGCCCGCCTTACACGCTTATGTACACTTATTAAATCATCTTTTTTTATTTAAAACATATTCTACTTAAAACAGTAACTTCAAAGTATTATCAAATTAACATTCTGCGTAAAAAGACTCTGTTGCGAACAATTCCGCCCACCATACACGACTCTGTGCACGTGTAAAAGATACTTAATTGATTTTTTTTTCTTTTATCTTTATCATTTTCCATATTTTTACCTTATTTTTATTAATTTAATCCAGAAAAAACTAAAACAGTTTTGCCAAGGGCATTAATGGGTTAATAATCCCATATACTTCATTTTAGTAAAAATGAAAAGTTATATCGAAAATCTATTATGTATTCATTTTCATCACTATATATCATTTTATTTATGGTTTTTAAGACACTGAAGGATGTCATTAAACTTGATTACGTCATGAAATTCAAAAACTTTATTTTTTCTTCAATCAAGCTTTATGTAAGTTATTTTAATTACGGTAATTGATTGAATTAAGATAATTTGGGTACGAACTCTTCACTTTTACTCTCAAAATTACCAAATTTCTTTTAGAAATAAGTATTTGCCATGCTTGAATTTGCCGCCTCAGACAGTCCACTTAGCTTCCGTGTACGTAAGCCACTGAAACAGACACAAAAACTATTAGACCATTTCTGAAAATTCTTTCATTGTTCAAAATTCATATCCATTTGCTTTCATTGTACTTTTTCGATTAGCACGGTTTTTGAATTGAAATCCGTGATTTCGGTTTACACGAATTTCTCAGGAAATTATCTTCCGTCAAAATTAAAAGGTAGATGGCTCTATTAACTAATTAATCTTCTCAAAATTAATATTTTTTAAAATATGGTGCTTACTGCTTGGAATTTCGTAAAAAAAGATTATAAGTAACATATTATATCAGCAAATTTGCGGCGAACCGCTAATTTGTATTGATAAAATTCATGATATTGTTCACTTAAAATAAAAAGTTTAGCCGTAGAGTATTCACATAATTCAATTATTTCTACAACAATTAACAATTAATAAAAGTTGAATGAAATTTTCCAGTTGAAATCTTTGATATTTATCTCAAAATATTTAAAAAATGTCAGGAATTTTTTATTAGTTTAATTAAGCAATTAATTATCCGCGTAACACAATAAATTACAGTTAAAACAAGCATAATAAATTGGTAACCCTTTTACAGAATTTATTTATATATAAAATAATTATTTAATTTTTATATAATAACAAAATTATAATAGCATTTTATCAAAAGAATGAAATCGTTTAACATAATTCATGACATTATCAAGATGAAAATTATATTATTAGCGTTTTTGTATAGATTTTTAATTTGAGACCAATTTTTAAGGATAAATTTCCCATTTTTTCATAACAAAAGGAGAAAATAATGAAATTTCTTCAAAAATATGGAAATTTCTTCAAAAAAGGATCTAAACAACATTCAGTGTAGGTAATGGTGTCATTAAATTAAAAATTCTAATTGTCAAAATAGGTAAGTCTATAAACTTTGCCTTTTTAATTCGATCAAGATAAAAAATTCAACGTAATCTACATTTAACTAAAAAAAACTACTTTGCTAATGGAAAAACAAAATGTTAGAAATTCTATGTTACTGCTTTCTAGTGGCAAAATGTTGAATTATTATTGTTAAAATTGAAGAGTTAAAATGGCAGTGGATAACGGATATTTTATTAATTAAAAGTAAAATTAAATTTTAATTTACATTTATTTGTAAACGGCCTATTAATTAAATAAAAACAATAATTTTATTAGTGTAGGTACACGTACGAGTAGGTACACGTAAAATTATTTCCTTAATATAAAATATCGAAATTTTGTCAAAATTGTTATCGCCTTTGACATATCGCCTTTGAATGTCTGTAACATTCGTTTTTCATTATTTCAAAATTAAATCCAATGACTATTCGATTTATGCGTAATTTTACGATAATTCAAAATTGAAATAAAATAATTTGACAATAATTATGATTACAATATTTAAAATAAATTATAATTATTAAATAAAAATATTTCGTTTCAAATCCAGTTTGATTAATTTCTCTTCACCTTAAAAAAACACCTTTTTAAAATAGTAGGATAAGTTTACTATATTCTAATGTAAGCACATTTTTGGATTTTCCTATATGGATGAGCAAATAGTTCACAAAAAGAGACTTAAAAATAAAAAATCACCAGAAGCGGTCTAGCGGCTTGATATTTCTTTCCACCCAGAATTTAAAAGGGAATAAAAATGCAAATACATATTCTTTTTGTTAGATCCCGATATCACTAAAATAATTCTTGCTTTTTTATTTGATATTAAACTAGTCTTTAATTTGTTGATTATCTGAATCTTTTACTTGCTATTACTTGCTTGCTACATTAGACCTGACCACATACGTGGGATCGCCACTTGCCGGCAGTAGATCTGCGGTATTGTTATTGGGCGATTCCTTGCTCTCCGTTAGTCGAACAAAGTATCTATCAAAGAGGTAGCTGCTAATCAGGTTCCTGCGTTCACTGCCTGCGAATTTTTCAATTGGCTACATTTGTCAGATACGCGGGATTATCCAATGCTAGTTACGAGTATTTGCACTAGGTATTCCCGACGATAGATCACCTAACGCGATAACAGACATGACGAATCTATAAGGATATCATTGTTATGACTACCAAATCTAAGAAAAAAAAAAAAAAAAACGAAATAAATTTATTGTGGACTCATTTAGGAAGCCGTCTAATAGAGTTACTGTTATTTTTTTTAACCCTTTTTAGTCGAATTTTTCCCTGAAAAAATTAGACTTATACAGCCTATGAATATGAACGACAAGAGGCGAGAGTAGAACTCGTAGAACACGATTCTGAAGAAAAAAATTTGTGGGGCGTTGGTTGAAAGTCGCTGGTTCTTGTTTTGTTGAAAATGGTTTCCACATAAACGCACTAATCTTCGATAGCTTCTAATTGTTTGTAATTAACGAAGGACCACCCCTTTGTGGGGAATAAAACACAAGATATTGATGAATAACTAAACACTGTAATTAGTTGCTTTATTCTTGAATTATAACAAAATAGAGAATGCTTCATAAATAAGTAACATAAGTAATGATTATGCACAAATAAGAATAACGGTTAAACAATAATACAACATGTCTTGTTGGTTTGGTGGTCTTTGCTCATCTGACTATTTTGATAGGTTCGTAATAACATCACACCACCGGAACAACCCGGTCGCTTCACGTGGCATAGCAGACATAGCGCAAAATTCAGCTTCCTAGGATGATTTGGAGGGAGTAGAGAGGGAAAAAAGTATTTTGGCTGGATCTAACACGCCCACAGCCCCCCAGAATTAACGGGGCCCCTACACATATTAAAAGGTAGCGGGATATATATATATATATATATATATATATATATATATATATATATATATATATATATATATATATATATATATATATATATATATATATATCCCGCTACCTTTTAATATGTGTAGTGGCCCCCTATGGAAGTTAAGAGCTAAAATTTGGTAAGTGGGGCTCATTTCGATGCATAACAATACTATCAAAGGGGTTAAATTTTGGATCCGACCCAAACTTTAAGGGGGTGGCGGGGGGCGGTAAAACAATAAAACTTTTCCAAACCGGTTGGAAATAATGTTTCGGTTAATTATCGACAACATATCCAAAATTCAGCTTCCTAGGATGATTTGGAGGGAGTAGAGAGGGAAAAAAGTATTTTGGCTGGATCTAACACGCCCACAGCCCCCCAGAATTAACGCAGAGGGTTGAAATTTGGTGTGTTGGTAAAGTTCGTACCTAAATTGTGCTTTTTGGAGGTTTTAATATTTTACCCCCACCCCCTCATTTTTAAGCTATAATTTCATGCTTTTTTTGAGGTTTTCGAAGTTTGTACCACTCGCACAGGTCACCCAAATAAACCTAGAGGGCTGAAATTTTGTATTCGGAATGAGTTAGTATAAAGGGGGTGCCTTTTGGGGGTCTCAGCTTTTAAACCTTACCCCCACCATTTTTATACCAAAAAGAACATGATTTTTCTTGTTTTTTAACAGTTTCGTTCGGGTCAAAATCTCCCCAAATAAACATAGAGGGCTGAAATTTTATGTACAGGTTAAGCTAATAGCCAGCCACCGCTTTTTGGAAGTTTCAACTTTTAACCCTTACCCCCACGATTTTTACGCCAATATTTCCTTAATTGTTTTACTTTTTTTCTAACACATCTAGAGACTCTCTAAAGAAACCTGGAGGGCTGAAATTTTGTACGTGTATTAAGTTAGTATCCAGCTAGTGCCTTTTAGGGATTCCACATTACTTTTCCCCCCACTTCTCCCATTTTTACATCGGAATTCAATAGTATTGTTAAATGTGTTTTAAATGCATTTTTATTCTAAAACAAGTAGGGGAATAGTAATTTTAAAAATTTAAAAAAAAAATGAACTTACAACAAATATAAATAATTGTGCAATTAATGGTAATTTGTGGTAATTTGTGTATTGCATTTTATAACAAATGCAATACACAAATATTAAGTAATTTAAAAATGTTATTAAAGTCACTGTTTGAGCAGCGGGCCCCATCAAGGAAGTGGAATTTTTCCTTTCGTCTTCGGTATTGAATGTCTACAAGCGAATTGTAATTGAAAGTCTACAAGCGATTTGTCATTTTGGTGGTTTCAAAACATGATGAGTGTCCAGTTGATCGGGGCTTTAAAAAAAGGTTTTAAGTTTTTAAGGGCTGAATCTCAGTAAATTTCAATTTTGTGCCGATAGCAGTTAGCAGGAAAAAAGCCAACACAGCAGGAGTAAAGCCATTACAGTAGGAATAAAGTAGGAATTTTGGATTTTTATTATTTATAAAATAGAAATTTTGGATTTTCTTGGAAAGAAAAAATATCTTCATAAAGGCCTTCCAGTTTACTATTTAAGTTCCTTTTTTAATATTTAAAAATAAAACACACAGGCAATTGGCGGATAAGCATGGGTAGGAATGCACTCGTACCAATTGTGTTGGCTTCTTTCCTCCTAACTGCTATCGGCACAAAATTGAAATTTACTGAGGTTCAGCCCTTAAAAATTTAAAACCTTTTTTTTAAAGCCCCGATCAGCCGGACATTCATCATCAGTTTTGAAACCACCAAAATGACAAATCGCTTGTAGACTTTCAATTACATTTCGCTTGTAGACATTCAATACCGAAGATGAAAGGAAAAATTCAACTTCCGTGATAGGGCCCCGCTGCTCACGGCGTTTTTTTAAATGTAAACAAATTAGCTAAAATAGTGTTTTATAGAAATTAAATTCTGTTTGTAACTTCATTTTTTACCATCAGATAGCATGCCTTAGTCTAAGATCCCACAGCTGATTTCTGCAGGCATGTGTTTTTTTAATGAAACTTAATTTCAATGAATCCTTAATTGCCCTTAATAAGTACCTTTAATTGCCCTCATTAAGCGAATAACCGAAAAGACATTTTTTGACGTTTTAAAGTGTCAAATATTTTCAAAGATTTTTAAAATTTACAAATTTTTCTCACAGTAACAAGAAAAGTAAATAATTTTTCATAGTTACAAATACAAAAATAAGCCAAGAGCCATTTGATTTGATTTTTTAATTTTTTTTATTTATCTGTAAGTATATCTACAATATGTTTTATTATTTATAAGTAGCTAAAGAGGCAAAATCACAGATTTGTTAATTTTTTCGTTAATTGTGTGCTAAACCCAACCTACAGACCAAATTTCAATTTTTTAAAACTTCGGGAAGTACTCTATAATTTTGATGATCATCGGTGAGTGAATGACGAATTTAATAAAATTTACATATTAATAATATCGAAAGCAATAGAGCTATAAAATTGAAATTTGGTACATTTTATAAGACTGGCGACTACATTCTATCCTGACAATTTGAACTCTTAAGTATTATCCAGACCGAAGTTATCAGGGTCCAAAAATAGGCTGAATTGCTTCGAGAAAAGATACACCAGTGCTCTGTTTGTTTTGTTTTACCTCGTCTTGGCGGGGGCACGGGGGCACTGCCCCAGATTTTAGTAATTTTTTTAATTAAAAACTGATGTTTTGATCATTTTATTAAGCAATATACACATATTGTAGATATACTTATAGATAAATAAAAAAAAAATTAAAAAATCAAATCAAATGGCTCTTGGCTTATTTTTGTATTTGTAACTAGGAAAAAATTATTTACTTTTCTTGTTACTATGAGAAAAATTTGTAAATTTTAAAAATCTTTGAAAATATTTAACACTTTAAAACGTCAAAAAATGTCTTTTCGATTATTCGCTTAATGACGGCAATTAAAGGTACTTACGGCTAATTTTCGATAGGCAACCCGGGAGCAATCTATTACATTGCCATTAAGGATTCATTTAAATTAAGTTTCATTAAAAAAACACATACCTGCAGAAATCAGCTGCGGGATCTTGTACTACCTGTAAAAGAAACTTACCAAGAACGCAAGTGATCACTTTTTGTTCAAAAGAAGAGTTCTTGCTCGCCCGTTAGTTCTTATGAAACCAAGTCTAACTCGAAAAATGAGAATATATCGTATTTGTAGTCTTAACAAAAGAAAATCTATTTTTTAGGATTAAAATTTAAACGACATTTTAGTATGCATGAAGTTTATTATATTTAAAATGTATTATAATAAAATTACATTACGTGTGTGGATATAGCATTATAAAGTTCTACGCATTTAAAAAGAAAAAAAAAAGAAAAGAAAAAGAAAGACAGAAATATTAGTTGAATTAACGCTAAGTTAACTATTTCAAAACTGTAATTCTTAAATTATCTATTTTAATAACTTCTGTTTAATTCATTTTGTTATGTTGCATTTTTTGTCAAATTTTACAGTTACACAGTGTCATGTAATTCAACTAACCTTAAAGTATATCAGGCATCTTAAATTTTTTTTAAAACTAAGTTCTGAATGCACCCTATAATTTTAATTTTAATAAATAAAAAAAGTATTAACTGAAATTAACACGATTTAGGCTATTTAGGTTACAAATATTTGAAAAAAAGCTAGTATAAAAAAATTATTTTTACTTCATCAAATGTACTTTTTAAAAAATATGAAAAAAAGTCAGATTTTTAAAAAATAAAAAAATATTGACAATTTATTATTAACTATTTTACAAATATGAATCTACAATTGTTTTTGTTAAAGGGAATTGTTGCGTTCACATTACAAAAAATTTTCAAATTTTACTTGAATAGGTGATTTTTTTGAAAAGGGAAAACTTAACCTAAAAACAATCACCTCTAAAAAAGAAACCTAAAAATAATACTCGTGAAGATGAAATCACCTATTCAAATTTTGCACAAAATTTTGAAATTAAAAAAATCTTTTTAAAAGACATTGTACTTAAAATTTGCAAATGATAAAAATAATAAATTATCATGATGGTCGAAAAATCACATCCAAATAATACTTGCACAGCCATCCGCTAGATGGATGCATTGTGCTTTCAAAATGAAACATGAATACAAATGTCACTAAATATTTAATTTTTATAAAAATTAATGGCGTCTACGATCAAAGAAATTTGTGTTTGAATCCGGTGATGAATTTAAGAACAATTCAATGTAACGATGTTGCATATGACCCTTGTCCTTGCTCATGGCTTGTACGGCATCTTCGTGACACTCAAACTCCACATCGGCCTCACCCGAGGGTCGACCAGAATTATCCATAAGTATGACTATATTGATCGGTGCAATCGGTTTAAAGAACTACAAAACGAAAAGTTTTCGATTATATTACGGTCAAAAATTCAGGTTCGGCTCAACTTACATCTGCAACATCACCCTCAGTTGCTTTAAATGGAAGTCCGCGCATGTGCACACAATGTATTCCACCAGGCATACGATCCATACGTCTATCATTGTTCCAATTGCGATTTGGACCATCGCCTGCACTCATCAGTGGCCGTATGGGGCCACCCATGCCGCCCCCACCGCCACCCATCATTCGTCCGTTGCGACCTCCAAAACCTCCTACATTTAAGAAAAATTTCAAATATACATAATCTCCCCGTAACTGATTTATTCTGCCAATTTTAAAAATGTGAACTGTACCTTTAAATCTGCCGCCATTTCGTCCGCCTCCTCCATTGCTCTGGAAACGATTCATGCCGCCAAAACGATCGCCCCGGTCATAGGGTACAGGCCTCATACCGAAACCCATACCCCCACCGCCACGTCTATTTGGGCCGCCGCCACCGCCGCCCATCATATTACAGGCGTTTTGTACTTCGGTTAAATTACTGCGAAATATTTCAATATACCTAGAGCACACACAGGACAAGTGGTAAGAATTGAGCCGGTAAACTTACTAAAGTTTTTTTCTCTTAAACTAAAGCCTATTGCACACGAGCCACTTCAATTATTTGAATTATAAATCCATTAAAGAATTAATACGGAACTTGACTGTGTGTAAAATTTGTGTCAAATTTTAAAAAAACTCGATGTATATATAAATCATATTATGTCAATTTGATTTTAATGATGAAACAAAAATATTTGGTAATTATTTAGAAATTTTATTTTGAAAATCCTTAATTTTCAACAATTTATATTATTGAAAACGCGCCATTTTTTGAAAATGGCGTAACATTTTGTAAGTAAACATGTGAATTGAATATACAGTAATAATAATACCAAAATTCAAATAAATATTTGCTTTTACTTTGAAATCTTATGAATATAATAAAAAATTTTGAGGTTATAAAAATTGATACTGATGTTTGTGTGTCTTCAAATGAGCTGTTTTTCGGGCCAATTTTTTCAGTTAAAACAGTCCTTTTATTATTATTATTATTTTCTTTTTTGATAAGTTTTACAGCATTTATCAAAAATAAATAAAATTGTAACTGATGTACAAAAACAAGACTTTTAGAATAGTTTTTTAATTTCAGTCAAGTACCCTATTGTGTTATTGGTTAACTTAAGATTGTTGGTTTTTATTAACCAAACATATCAGTATCCACTGCTTTTTAAATGTGTGCAATCTGCTTGGATAATCCAAAGTGGAATTTCTGGAATCTCAACCATATTTGGAAGGAGTATATATCAGACAGACTTTTCTGAATTTTGAAATATTTAAAGTTAGTAACAAATATGGGCCCTGTAAGACAAAATTATCTATTGTATAGTAAAAATTAATTATCTAAAATTAAACATAAATATTGTAGAAAAAAAATTGAGAGCAGACCCACCCGCCCTGGTGCCATCCAACCCCACCTGTGTCCTATTTTTTCGCGATGTTTTCGCAGAGCATTCTCTGCCACGTCTCTGTTAACAAACTGTACGTAAGCCTCCCCAGTACTCCTCCCCGAGTAGTCTGTCTGTAGGGTAATCCCGTTTGGCATAATCTCCAACCCTACCCGAAAAATCCCAATAATAATAGTGACAAAACAGAAAAACTATATTTATAATTATATAAATAAATAAATAAATGATTAGCTTAGTGTTAGAAAACTATTATTTACCAGTTATATTTTCCCACCTAAATTGAAAATTTTAAATTAGCAAAATTAGTATTTAACAAAAAAATTTAACTGGGTTAGAACAAATTTAAAAAGTTTACAAACGTCAAAAGATCTATTCACATTACGCCATCTCTTATTTTGTAATGAAACTTCTTTTTAGTGCTAAACGAATTAATTTCTAAAATAGGTTAGACCATCAATGACGACTAAGCGTGATTGCGCGAAAATATGATTTTGTAAATGGTGTTAATTAAAACAAGTATGTAACCTATGTAACTAAGCGTGTAACAAGCCTAGTCGTCAATGTTGGCCCAAAAATTAAGTCCGCATAAAGAAAGTCTGTCATCTTTTCGGGTTCATATTTGAGTCTGGATAGTTACCTCGCATATAGGCATAGAAACTAGACCGAAAGACCTCGACACGAAACTATTCGATAAGATACCCATTCAAAATCCAGTGAGATTATCAAAAATAGGCAAGTGGGTGTTAGACACGCGTAGTCAGGATTTTGTAGTTCAGTAGTTTTTCACAATTTTCGGGATAAAATATTTCTTGCTGTTATTTAATATTAAAAATTGCCTTTAATTTGTTAATTATATGATTATAACATTTTACTTTCTATATGAGTTTTAAAGAATTCTTAAACAATTTTAAAAAGTGACACTAGGTCTTAAATTACGTAAAATCCAACACTGACTATTACGAAGTGATCAAGTGCGAGTAGACCACTTGATGCTATGACAGAAATGACGAATTCATAAGAATTTCGTAGTTAGAAATACGAAATTCTAAAAAGGTTATAAAGAATACGAATAACATAGTCACTTCATCACTATATCGGAAGCTAAGGGCCCGACAGACATGTGCAAATCTTCGCTATGGTCTTCCTTTAACGGAAATATAGAGCAACCATGTCAAAAATTTATCAGACATGTCAGATCTTATTTCTTTTTTAACTCCTTAAATGATTAAGACGAGTTAACTTGTCCTGCAATATGGCGGCTCAAAATGCTGTAATATGTATATATTTACTGGTACAGGTGTCGCACATCTGTGACAGATTTTCCGAAATACGGTATAATTCTAAATAATGTTCAATTTTATCAACATAGTTTAGTATAATTTATACTTTGTAAATTCCTGGGTTCACTTTTTTGATGTTGGGATCTTTGATTTTTTTCTTTTTCTTTCTTTGTAAACTTATTAATTGTACTAATCACTGGCAGTAAAAAGTCCGACTTTTTGAGACAAAAAATTTTTTCCATATGGTTTGTTTAAAAGGGTTAATATTACCAGAAACTAGCTCTTACTCTGTTTTTAGTAGTCAATCAGCCTATGTCCTTCTACGCCTTCCGGACCATTACTAGGTAAAGTTTCAAGTCGGTTGAGGCAAACTGACTTTCGCATTTAGTAGTTAGTATGTTTATTTTGATCACTAATGGCGTAGGGTTTAGCAAGTTAGCCTCAGATTATACACAGATCTTGGATGTTATTCTTCGTTCTTCGTTGGGAAAAAATCGAGTCTTATAATTTCACTGAATTTTGGGTACTTTATCAGACAGATTTTCGCGTCGTAAACTCATAAATAATTCAATTTCAAACTCAAAATAACCCAGGAAAACTTGATTAATATCTAAATTAACCTTTATAAATCATAAGCACAATTTAAGCGGGCTTGGATAATTCGAATTCTACTGTACCTGCGAAATATTTAACTTCGTTTTTATTTTAAGACCAAAAATTTGGAAATCTTTAGTACTGAGTTCTTTAGTTCACAATAAGGAAAATAGATGAATTTCGAGTCTTCGAAATTCGCTAAAAAGAGGTATCTATTTGGAAAATAATTTGTAAAAATATCAACATTAATATAATGCTTATCCAAACACAGATTTACGATTTCTGTCTAAAAAAAAATTACGACATGGCTCGATTATGCGGACATAAATTTGCAATAAATCATAAAAAAAACATTTCATTACAAAATCGAAGAACATTTGAAGGATATCAAAAAAACTAGGACAAGTCAGCAAAAAAATCGCTTACTGCACTTTTCATTTAGGTTCATTTAATTTTCTACGTAATAAAATACGAACTTGCTTTTTAAAAAATGAATTTTATCATTTATTACTTATAATGTGAATAGGACTTTGAAATTTTCAATTATGTAAATGTTTACACAAAGTAAAGTTAAATTCGATGCGATAAACTTAATTCATAAAATTTTTGAAAAAACGACTTTTTTTGTTTGGCTTATCATCAACAGACAAGTAAATATTGTTGAATTTATTTAAATAATTAAAAAATTTGTAATCGTAATTTAACCTTACGTACCCAGAGATAAACACAAAGTTCAAAATTCTTTTATAATACACAGCAGAAATTCAAAAAAATTCTTTGAAAAAACACTGTTTAAATTTTATTGTTTCAAATTTGATTGACAGTTGCTAAGAAAAATCTTGAAACAGTGTTTTTTCAATTTAAAATAAAAAAATATAAACAAAATCAAATATAAAAATTTTAAAAAACTAGCAATTTAGAAATAAAATAACTCAAAAAAACAAATATTTACCACTGAAGAACTGCGCAATCTCTTCTTTTGAGCACCCAAATGGCAGCCCACGTAGCCGCACTACACCATCCTCATTACTGCCATTTAAACCACGTCTTTTCAACACCCACTCCATCTCTGCTCGGTTTACTTTGAACACTGAATATGAAATTAATTTTTTTTTTTTTTTGTTATTTTGACAACCAAAAATTGATTGTACAAACTTGATCCCAAAAATAGTCACGAAAATTTTTCCCTCCGAGTCGTAATTGTTACGACTAGTGAAAAACACACTTACTTTGCACGTGTTGCAGACAATATTTTTAGCAATTCTCAATTAAAAATGACAAAATTTAATAGAAAGTAGAAACATGATCCAAAATTATTTGACTCTGATAAAATTCATGGATAATTATGGCATAGGCTGGTCGTCCATTGGTTGCAGACAACTGTGATATTTGATTCAGACGATTACGCACGTTTGTCGTTCGTCCGAATTGATATGTCTACTGTTCGTCCACTATCCCAATATTCGTCAGTATTTTTCTTTTAAATTTTCTTTCTCTCAAGCTATAGATGCTATAAAAATACGTAAAAAACAATTTATGGCACGTAATATGCAAAGGTGCACAGTTATAATTGTAATTTACATTCAGTTTCATTTCAATAAAAATAAAAATCTCATCGAACGAACTTCTTCGCACGACAAAATCCAAACAAAATTGGATCTGTTTGCACGTCACAATTATACGCACGGAAACGGACGGACGAGACGCTTTCAATGGACGAGGATGTATAGCTTCCCAGCTGTTTGGATCGTTCGTCCGTTTTCATGCGTATTCGTCCGAATTAAATATCGCACGTTTCCGCATCCAAAGGACGACCAGCCTTATATTTGCAACGTTACTGTAATAGCAAAAAAAAAAAAAATAATTCAAAACGTTTAATCACCCTCAATATAACGATTGCCAATATGTTCGCGATCCTTTTTACAAGCCCGTTCCACATCGGCTTCACTCTCCAATTCTACGTACGCTTCGCCGCTGGGACGTCCTTCACGCGACTGAGTCATATGGATGCCTTGTTTACCGCCACGGACGGTACAATCGCCTGTTTTGAAAAAAGGATTCATAGAAAAAAAAAACTACGAGTACAGACTTTGTGTATTTAAGGGGTAATTTAGGGATATGCTAATCTAGTGTAGTATCAGGCTAGCGATTAGCACCAATTTATGCGTCATAAAAATTTATTTAGCACTTTAAAAACGATACAATTTCAAGTAAATTTTGTTTTATATTGATGTATTTACTGAAGGACTAAATTACAGTCGGACTCATGTATTTTCAACATCATCTATTTTCAACTAATTTTACTCACGTACAGCTGAACTCTTTTTTATGCGGTCTTTTTTGTGCGATTTTTTTATGCGGTTTGTAAAAAATGGCCATTAAAATGCATAATGTGAATCAAAATCACGAGGCAGTAAGAAACTTAAACAATTACTATAATAACTTTCTTTGATAAAAATCTTTTTAACGACTTTTAAGCATTTAATATACATTGCATAAGAACATAAATTATTGCATCATTTAATTTTTTTATACATGTATTTTTCAAAATTTTCATAATATAAAAAGGAAATAAAATGTTACTACGTGTAAATTAAGGCTTTATCTTGTTTACAGAAGCAACTTCTAAGGAAATTTCTAAGGCCGCTATTACACTGTCATAGATATATGTCAAAGTTTTATTTAATCAAAGAAATATTATAGTGTAATAAGTCAACTTTTATAATATAAATTTCTGTAACCATAGTTAAAGATACTTCTTAATATTTGATCATAGATTTGATCAAAGATCTTTGACATATATCTATGACAATGTAATAGCGGCCTAAGTTTTGAGCGTATTGAGTGATGTTTTTTCTATGAAACTTTTTTTATGCGGTCTTACCAACCGGATAAAAAAATTTTTTTGTACAATCTGGATCGAACTATACTTATAAATAATAAACAAATATTTTACTTCGCAAAAATATTTGTTTATTATTTACAAATATGGAATAGCATAAAGTAACGCTCAAATCTATTAATATTACGAACTATACTTCTTATAGCTATTTATGATATTTTTGATTTTTTTTGTGCGATTTTTTTTATGCGGTCCCCTCCACCGCACAAAAAAAGGATCAACTGTATTTTTAAGTTACTGGTCCCCACTACTCACGCGATACTTTAATACAGAAAAATAACTGTCAGATTAACCGATCGACCACTAGTGGCCTTATCCTACAATATATGGTTTTATTATATACGCAAGCGTTTAAAAGCCAGTCCAGACGCAGCGTCTTATCTGAACGATAAAACGTTCATGCAAGTCGTTCGACAAAACGTACAAAAATTAGTATGTCCGCACGTCTCCAACTTATCGTTCAAATTTCAGTTTCACGACGTTTGTCATGGAGGAAATACTTCTTTGGACACTCTATGGTGTTTGTATTTATATAAAAAAAAAAAAAAAAAAAAAAAAAAAAGTAAAACAAAAAATCGAAGATTAAGATGGTTCAAGGAATGGCTCTTAAAAAGACATGAATTTTCTCATGTCAAACTATTACGTGAACTTCATAATGAAGCAGATGATTGGCGTAATTACCTAAGGACAGCCATTATTAAACTCTTTTAGCATAATGTGGGAGTTTTTTGAGAGTTCCCATTTTTATTACAGCCAAACCGTTGATTTAATTGAAAATTGTTCAAATAAGAGTTGTAGATATCGACAGGGGCAACCGATTGCTATAGTCAGGAGCTTTATAGCCTCTTATGGTTTTCGAGCTATGATACAAACTTATAGATTTTTAAATGAGACTATATATTAATTTTTCGATAAAACTGATCTAATGCATTAATTAACAACATAAATAAGCAAAAAAAAAATTTTACCAAGTTTAATTTTTTAATTTTTCTTTAATTTATCAGTTAGGCGGTAAAAATATGCATATGTACTTGAGGCTACTTCAACCGATAGTGTTCTGATTGGTTACATTTCCATTACATCCAAGAAAAGAACCTTTTACAGTACCATTTCTATCATACAAATTTGGTTGTAATAAAAATGGCAACTCTCAAAAAACTCACATGGTATTTAAATATTTTAGCCCGTTCTTTTTTATAAACGATTCGTAAAGAATTAATATTTTTTTACTGCCTCATTGTTAGTCGTTTCGTCAATGTCTCTGTATTTTTCAATCAGGGCTTCGTATGCTTGTGACTTTTTATTCCGGTCACTGTACTCTGGGATTTTAACTTGCCACAAGCAAGGAAAATTCCTATAAAGTTCAATAAATTCACACAAAAATTAACGAAAATCAGACATTATAAAATAAAATAAAAATTATAAAATAAAAAACAAAATTAAAAAAAATGTTTAAATTTTTATCTTTTAAAATTTTAAATTTTAAATTAACGAACACGAAGCAACAGAATACTACGATATTATGTATAAAAATATTACAAATCGTTTCGATAAAACGGAGGTCTATCCAGACGCACCAACTTGTCGTCCCATTTTTTATAAAATGTCTGACAGCTCAAACGTTCGACAACCTCATTTCCGTCATGCAAGACGTACGTTTTGCGGTCCACACACTACGTTTTATCTGAACGATTTGTCGATTCAGACAAGTCGTTCAGATAAGACGTTGCATCTGGACCGGTATTAAAAAATAATTTTATTAAAAGTTTATTACATTTTTTTTCATGTTTCACTTCTTTGTTTATCATGTTACTTGACATTTTGTCATTTTAAGGTTATTCACTGAGAAAGTACATGTGACTACTGTGTAAAGATTTGCGCGGGACTTTTTGTGATTGGTTCTGTGTCTGTCACGTGGTTCTATGATTGCCACGGAGTGAGGATGAAGGAGAAGTTGAAAATACATGAGCGAATTAGTCCCGACATGTTGAAAATACATGAGTCCAACTGTACCCTAATTTAACCATTCACTAATTCAAATCACTTCCATAAAGCTTAATTTGGCAAAAAAAAAATTAACTTGGTGACATCATAAAGTTTATTAAAACTTTTCAATAACTTAAAAATCGTAAATAAAATGATATATGTAATGATGAAGGTGTTATATAACGTTTTTTTTTTCAAAAAGTCATTTTTTGCAAAATTTTAGAATATTCTGTGCTGAAGTATCATATATTACAATTTGGTTTCATTACGCCTAATAGTTTTGTAGAAATTCAATAATAAACACATGCTATTGCATGGGAAATATATGTAAATAAAAACTTTCAAATGCTTCTATTTCATCCACTCATGTCTTCAATTCTAAATTGCATAAAATATGCAATAAAGATTTCAAAAACATTTCTTATTTTGTTAAAAAATTGCCTAATATGTAGACGAATTTACCTTAATTTTAAAAAAAAATATTAATACAACAAAATAATAAAATACGCATGGTCGACTTAGAAAAAGTTTAAATTGATAAAAGAAAAATTTGCTTGAAATTTATACCTTTGTAATCTGCTTATTTTTTTACATAATATATTACTTTAACGGCCGGTTTTACATTCATAATTTTAAAGGTTGTTTAACTAAAGCTACTTTTAATTTAAAGTCGACTTTATTTTTAGCATAGTTTTACAATGATCAGGTCTGCTTAGTTTTGTTAAAGGACTTTTAAGTGTTGCATGGATAAAACGAACTATGAATGATCGTAGCCAATCTTACATTTAAAAAAAATAACTATAGAAACGAAAATATCAACATGACTGAATTTCAAAAAATACGCATTTCACTCATTTCGCTACTGCCAGTGAGATTGGAATAGAAAACTAAATTATTTCTTTTTAAAAGAAATTTATCATAAATACATTAATCATAAAAGAAATCGCAGGTAACCCAGAAATCGTTCAGCGAGTTTAGCCCAAGAGGAATGTTTGATATTAATCTAAGACGTCAAAATAATCAAAAATATTATTGAAAATAAGCAAACAAATAAAATTTTTATTTTATTCATTTAAGGTACGAATATTTTATAGAAAAATTTTCTTATAAACAAAATTCAATGATAATAATCAGCAATAACAAATATATTAAAGCCGACTTTAAGCAGCAAAAGTCGAGATAATTCTTACTTTAGTTTAAAGTAGACTTTTACACTAACGGGGCTTTAAATTTGATTGTAAAACAGTACCAAAAATAAAATCAGTTTTAAAGTTGGCTTTAGTGTTAAACTCGGCTTTAAATGTGAATGTAAAACCGGCCGTTAAAGTGGGTAATAATTTTTTATTAAATTCTTAAAACCTGTTGAATCAAACTCCCTGAAATTATTGGTAATTACCAGGGCTGGGAAAAATGGATCATAGAAACCATTTGAAATAGTAAATGGAAAATAATTTCCAAAAATGCATTTAAAGTACAAAATGGAAAATGGTTTTGCTGAACATATTTAAAATTGAAAATGGAAAATAGTTATTTAAAATGGATTATAAAATGCAAAATGCATTTTTTTACTTTAAATTTATTCTATAAATTTTTTATTATTTTTTATATTAATTAAAAAAAAGAAGTTAAGAAAATATTAAACGTACTGAAATGAAATAAAGGCAGTCTTTTGAGAAAATTTTGTCAAGTTTTCATGATATGAAAACGAAACTTAACTCTTCAAATATTGTTACTTAAAAATATTGTAAAATTTAATTCGGCCTACGACTGCAACTTCTAAATAAAATTAAGAAAATCATCTACTGGAAATACAAAAACATTACTTATCGACGTGTCTTAAAGATAGTAGTACACAACGTATACAACTTAAGTCAGGAAAGTTTGACTTAAGGGAACTGAAACTCTAGTAACAAATTTAACGTAAGTGACATTGCAACTCGAGTTATAAAAAATTTGGGTCAATTAAATTAACTTATATTTAACTTACAATTTGTTAGACTTTAAGTCGTTCAATTGAAGTTCTATAATTAATATTGTATGCACACAAATTTGAGTATACATGCATTTTCATTTTAAATGTAAAATGGATTCAAATTTCCATTTTAAATACAAAATGGAAAATGATTTGACCGAACTAATTTAAAATAGAAAATGCAAAATGCCATTTTGTATTTTAAATACATATTTAAAATGAAATCATATTAAAGAGTTCCCAGCCCTGGTAATTATCAAATCAAAAATTATATTTTTCAAAATTCAGTTTTATAGCCGGAAAAAATTGTTTTTTAAGTTCATTAAAAGTCTATTTTCAATCAATAACAAATACAAAATTGAGGACATACCATTTTTTTTGATAAGATATCATAAATTAAAAACTTTTCAATAAAAATAAAATATTAAACACATTGTCCTAGGTCATAAACATTTATACTTACGGAAAAAATTAAGTATTTCGTCAACTGTGGCAGACCATGGAAGTCCACGCAATTTAACAATGTAGCCATCATCACCACCTTCTGAAGACGACATGTTGTTTTCGGTGTTTACCTAATTAATCAAGTTATTTCGTATAAATATCTAACGGTATCAAAAAAAGAATGCTTTCAAAAATATTAAAATTTTTTTGACAAAAAAAAAGTTTTCTTTGAATAAAATTAAGAAATTTTATATAAAATATTTTTATAAACCTCTGGTAAAACCTACGATCACACCTACTCTAGCAGAAGTAAAATATTACAGAAAGTGCTTTGTTAATTTTAATTATGGTTTGGTCTTATCTGTGATGAGTCAGAACTGACCACAATGTACGATAATGTACTGCAATATATTGTCTGTTCACCAAAGAAAACACGGGGGACATAATATAATTTTATAATTTAAAACAAAAAAATTCCACTGATAATTTTTAGACGTTTACACAAATATATCAAATTTACGTTAAAACTATATTTTTTCCACACCTTCCTAGTAAAGATATGAGTAACAGGCAGTGGTCAAATGGTTCCTAACAGTGACGGGATATATAATATTTTGGACTGGGGGTCTACAATTTTTATTGATTTGTTGAAAATATGTAAATCTGTTCTAAAATATAAAAGGCAGATAACAATACAGCATACTTTTCAAAAACGATTAAAAATATTCCTCTCTCCAATCCAAAATATTGTATATCCTGCCACTGCTAGGGACCATTTGATCCACTTTCTGATGAGAGAAATTAGGACTTTAGGAAACTTCAGAAATTTTTTTTTAATCTGCATGTATATTACGACCATTTTTCCCAGTAATTAACTTTTGATATCGAATTTAAATTTGGTATGCTGCACAGTGGGGCCAAATACCATTAAAGGTGGCAAAAATACAAAAAATTAAACTATAAGCTACAATTTATATAACCTCTTAAATCAATAGCTAAAATATTCTAGCAACGACCTCTGTAATTATGTAAAATAGCGCGGATTGGGGGGGGGGGGGTGCAAATATATCGACTATTATTTGTTAATTCTATAAATTGATTGCTTTTTAAACGATATCATTGTATGTAAACTAATGATTTGCGAGACGGTTATTTAAGTTATAAAAAAAAAATTAATTAAAATCGGTTATAATGGGCGATGTTCCCCATGGTATGTTATTTTTTTTATGTATCTTGTTTGTTCAAATCATTACTCGTATTGATACTATCAAGCTTTAATGAAACATGGTTGAATTATCTAGAAAAATTCAGTAAAAATTAATTTCTCAAAGAATTTTTAGTTACGTATCCAATCGAATCCAACGGATATATTTGTGGCATTTGATAAAGCAATTAATCTATATGATGATTGCAGAGTTTGCACCAAATTGCACCTTTTTTCAAAATTTGCTAATTTTATTTTCATTTGATTTGAGAAAAAATCATCAATAAGAAGCTTAGAAAGTTCATATAAGCTCTCAGGGGTGCATAAAAATATCAAATAATTAAATAAGATACTCAAATTTATTAGATTTATGTAGGTACAGAATATTCCAGTTAAGTTAAAGTTAAAATTAAGCGTATCATCGAAATTCGTTGTCAAAAATTCCATATTCCATATAAAATTTATAAGTTGATACCACATGGCTAGAAACCAGTAACCGGAAATGAAATCGAGTTGTATGAAAAAAGTCTCAACCTAGGGTCAAACAAAATCTGCAAATTTCAAATTCATGCGACGAATGGTTTTTGATATATCATTTGACTAACCGTTATGGGACATCCTGTATAGTGGGACACCCAGTATTTTATTAATAAATATCAAGACAAAGTAAAATATATTGTTATATAACTATTCTGTAGTCAATAAAAGGACTAAATAATTTTTACCATCTTTTACCTACTTTGGCCCCACTGTGCGCTGGTAGAAATCGTTTACACGTACGAATTTTAGAAATATTTTTACTTTCATTCGAAATGGGATAACAAAGGCAAGTGGGATTTGTACATGCGTCAATTGGGATAACATTCATAGACGACTATCTAAGAATCACCCTCAAAATTTCATGAAAATAAGTCCTATGGTTATGGATTTATGCGTGTTCGGAAATTCTTCGAACACAAAAGGATAGAGACGAAACCAAAATTTTTCAGAGAACTTGAAAACGTACAATTCAGATGAAAATTTTCGTTTTTAAGAAAAAAGTATTTCATAGCTAGATATTTATCAAAATTGTTTCAATGAAAAATGTTGATTTCTGATCCTTTTAACTACACAATAAGAAAACTTAGTTCTACAAAATTTCAGATGTACATATTTTGACTTAGAAGTTAATATAGTAATAATGGGATAAGAATCATAGAACAGTATGATTAATATATTGAGTACAACCGGTTAAACTTACTAAAAATAGTAGGAAAAAAAACAGAAAATACAAATATTCAAAATTAAACTACCTATATATAGTACCGTCAAACGGGACTATTTGAAATCGGTGGGGCTATTTGAAACAAAAAAAAAAGATTTAAACTCTTAAAGAAGAGTTTTTAAAAAAATTTAAACTCTTAAAGAACATCGCCTATTAAAGACGCATTAACGTTATGAATACGTTCAGAAATCAAACAGATATAAGAGCTTAAATCTTTCTTTTTGTTTTGTTTCATTAAATTATGAAAATTTTATAATTTTTCCAAATTGAATAGCACCAGCTTTAAATTCTAAATAATCATAATCAATAATTTTATCGCATGTTTTAAAGTGAAAATTTTGAAAAATGGGTAATGAAAATGTATGCATATGTAAAGAAATATTTTTTAGAAAGGAATTCAACTGTTTCAAATCTTGCAGCTTGTATATTTCACAATATTAGAAAAAAATAACATTCAGTAAGTAATAGATTAGAAAAAAAAAGGAAAGTAAACACAGATTAAAATGGTTTACAAGAAGCAGAAGGTTTATTACTATTATTAAATATCTCTCTTTTCATTAAAATAAAAAAAAAAACTTTAAAAATTCAATAATTAGTAATTAATTATTTTATAAATCAAAAATAATTATTTTTATTAATTTTAAGATATAAATTTTTAATGCCCTATTTTTCTTTCAATACAACAAAAATTACTATAGTATCTAATGTTTAAAACATTCCACCCTTGACAATTACTTTTATTTTATAAATATTTTAAAAATATCAAAATAAATATTTCAATTAAAATAAATATTTTCGCTTACCATTTGATAATTAAATAAATTTTGTTGACGATACTTTTCAATTTCCACTAATGTCAACTTCAACTGTGATATCGGTAATAAATCGCTGCTGCCCGGTCGATCTAATAATGGAGAACGACGCGTCATCAGTGCACCCAACTTTCGAAACATGTTTACATAAACAAAAAAACAAACTAAAATGACTAAAAAATGACAATTTCAAAAATAAATTTTGAAAATTTTATTTCAAATTAAATTTAAAACGCTGGTTCGGTTAAATATTTTATATTAAAATAATTTTCCCAAAGTGTTTTGGCAAATTTCTTGACAAATTTATAAATAAGAAAAAAAATGTTTCAATAAATACTTGCCTACTATTTTAACTAATCGACTCAAATTTTTAGGATAAAATTCAAAAAAAAAAATTAAGATGTTTTATTTAAGTTTATTTAAAAATATGGTTACACAAAAGAGAGGTACAGGTTTCATAATATTAAAAAAAAAAAAAGCTTTTAAGATAGTATGTGTCAAAAGAAAAAAGATTTACTAAAACGTTTTCACGTTTTTCCTTGCAAAAGTTGAAGATATTCAGTAATTTTTGCCACCTTTATTGAAATTAGATTCTAGTTCTAATTTATGATAGCATTAAGGCACATACTAACTTAAAATACGTAGAATTTATAAAATAAAGCGTAACCTAATATTTTTGAAGTGAAAATTTCTATACAACGAATAACTGCTTTTTGTGCAAGCTCAGCGCAGGTACAAAATCAAGATATTATACCAGAGAACAAATATTATACTTTTCGTTCTGCGCCTACTATGGACTTGCGCAGAAAGTGTAAAAATGTGACGTATTGTGCCTGATTCGAGTAAATTTGAGCTGAGGAGTCCAGTTTAACCTATGCGTCGTCACCACCACAGAAATTTTCACTTCGGTTGTGTAGTCTTTATTCATAAATACTGATTGTATTTGATTTAATGAATCTCCCACATTTCTTGTGAGATATTTCGTACAATTTTACAAAATCAATAAAAATATTTTTTTTTACACACTTAACACTAAAAATGGATTTAAACTACAGACCAATGAACATATTATATATTATATAGACTAATTATATACAAGAATAATTGAGGCAGCCAGCCAGTTACGACCAAGTTCCAACCTTAAAATAATATTCTGTAATATGGTAACGAATGGTATCCGTAGAAACGTTTTCAAATAATCAGGGCTGGGAAAAATGGTTCATAGGAACCATTTAAAATAGAAAATTGAAAATGGTTTCCAAAAATGCATTTAAAATACAAAATGGAAAATGCTTTTGCTCTACATATTTAAAATAGAAAATGGAAAATAGCTATTTAAAATGGATTATAAAATGCAAAATGCTTTTTTTTTTACTTTAAATTTATTCATAAATTTCTTATTATTATTTATTTAACTGTATTAATAAAAAGAAGTTAAAAAAATGTCAAAAAGTTAAGAAATTAGGGCAGTCTTTTGAGAAAATTTTATTCTACGATTTTGTTGTGAAAAGTAACAAAGCAACGATCCCATGTTTTAAATTTTATAAAGTTTGTATGATATGAAAACGAAATTTAACTATTGAAATATTGTTACTCAAAAATATTGAAAAATTTAGTTCAGCCTTCATATATTCAAATCTTGATTACGCTACAACTGCGACTTCTAAATTATGAAAATCATCTACTCGAAATACCAAAACATTTCTTATCGACGTGTAAACACAAAAAGATAATAACACACAACTTGAGTCAGAAAAGTTTGACTTGAGAGAACTGCAGCTCTAGTAATAAATTTAACTAAGTGACATTGCAATTCGAGTTATAAAAAATTTGAGTCAGTTAAATCAAGTTACATTTAATTTACAATTTGTTAGACTTCAAGTCGTTCAGTTCGAGTTCTGTAATTAATATAAGTCATAAGTATCATACATATAACGTAAAAGCCCCTATACATGAACGCGTTCAATACTCCAGCAGTTTTAATATTTATCTTTATTTTTTTTTTTCAGAAATTACTTCATTAATAAATAAAATATCAAAACTGTGCGAGTATTGAACGCGTTCGGGTATAGGGGCTTTTACCCTACACATAAATTTGAGTATACAAGCATTTTCATTTTAAATGTAAAATGGATTCAAATTTCCATTTTAAATACAAAATGGAAAATGGTTTGACTGAACTTATTTAAAATAGAAAATGCAAAATGCCATTTTGTATTTTAAATACATATTTAAAATAAAATCATTTTAAATAGTTCCCAGCCCTGCAAATAATTATTGTAAAAATATAATATTGATAATAAAATTTTACTTTTTTGAGAAGAAACTGCAACATTTTGAAAGAAAAAAAGTGGTATTCGCTTTACTTTCAAAATACGTCCGTATACAAATTATGTCCTGCAATAATAATTATAGTCGCATTTGCTCAACAATTAACATTATATTATTTCATTAAATTTCACCCGTCTCACCCTGTTACCTGCTTCAAGAAAAATGCCTAGAAACTGGCTTTACGCTTTGTCTAGTAGTAAAATATAATAGTGTTCATTGATCTGTGATTTAGAATAATTTATTTCCATCCAATAATTAAATATAGTATAATTATCACAGTTTATTTACGAGAACGTAGTCGTTTAGCTGGTGATCGTTTAATTGGACTTTCTTTTGTTGGTGAGGACTTTTTACGTTTTTGTGCTGTCGGTTTTCGGGACGACTTTGGTTGAGCATATTTTTCTGTGAGCATATCAAAAAAATTATTCATCTTCTTGGCGCGTTCCTGTTGATTCTGTTTAATGATCAGTGCCAGATCCTTTTCATCGTCCCCGGTGAATCCATCTTGTTTCTCCAATTTGGCCGCTTCCTCAATTCGTCGAGCTTCCTCCGCCTCTTTTTCCCATTTACGTCGACGTTTTTGTTTCTTTGCTTCTGGCTCCTGGGTGAAACGTTTGTACTCTTCCACCTCCCCGGCATCGATCATTTTCCGAATCATTTCGTGCAGACGTGGCTCATCGTCACAATTTGTAAACGGTACGGTTTCTAGGATATAATCCATGTTTCCTTTACTGTCGACGTAGGCACGTTTTAAATCTTTTAACTCAGTTTCGGATCCTTTGTAACTTTTCTCGTAATTATTAATATCCTCAATCGTGATTTCTTTGAACAGCATACGCCAGTATGCAGTCCAATCACGCATTGCAATCTCATCGCTATCGTCATCGAACATGCCACTTTCATCGTATATTTTACGTTTTTCTTTGTCGCCTAAGACGGAATGGATTCGGCCCAGTACCTTAAATTTTTCAGTTGCTTCAATTTTTTCATCCTCACCAACCCGATCCGGATGAACCAGCAATGATAACTTGTGATAAGCTTTCTTAACTATACAAAATAATTAAAATTAAAAATAATTAATTAAATAATTAAAAAGCAGAGATCCATCACCTACCCTCTTTTTCTGATGCTTTTTTATCTAACTTTAATATTTCATAGAAATCGCGTGATTTAAAATATTTCTCACATAAATCTAGAAAACTTGACATTTTTGTCGTTGGATACAATTAAATTTATATTTTGATAAAATAAGAAATGAAAACGAATAAAATTTTGTGAAACTGACAAATAATACACAAGTACGCGCCAATCTGAAAATGTCAATTTTTTTCAGTACTGTCAACATTTAAAACATTATATTTTTCCCGGTAGTGAAGCGGTATTTTTGAATATATACAAATTAAATAATTTAAGACTAAACATGCATAAATATTAATAATTTATTAGACAAATGTAAACAAAAAGTTAATTTTATTATTAAAACAAAAATAAATTTGAAATATCTGTGATATTTAAATTAAAAGAAAACTTAAAAAAGTGTCTATGATGAAAATTTTTATTTTCATATAAAAAGCGTGTGTAATCTATGCACATTTTTGACGCGTGATTTATTGATTGAATTAACTAGATCAATGCAAATCTATAATCGATATGATCGATATAACTATTTATTTCAAGTAATCAATTAGTAGAGATATAAAATTCATAAAAATTTTTATTTATCATTTTCGTTTCAATAATTATATAAATCAACAATTACTACGAAGACGAAGTTATTTCAGTCCCAGTAATTAGCATCATAAAACATAAATTTGTTTGTTTTATTTTTAGTTATGTCTACATTAACAAATTTACAAAAAAATGGTGATTATAACTTAATAATGGCTGCAATAGTAAGTTTAAAAGTATTTTTTTAAATTTTAATAAAAGTAACATCTTCAAAATTGTTAAGTTACATAGGCATGGAGATCGGACCCCTGTAAGATCTCATTTATATCCAACCAGTCTACAAATAAATAATTCTTTCTTTCCTGTGGGCGAAGGTGCTTTGACAAACGTAAGTTTATTATATCCATTATATCTAACGTTTATATGTATACTGATCAAAAATAAAGTGGAACTATATCTACTTTAATATCTTTAAAGGCGGGGAAATACCGTTTGTATGCATTAGGGAAATATTTAAGAAAACGATATGACACTTTGTTGGGAAAAATATATTGCCCAAATGAAATTGATGTGATGACCAGTAACTTTGATCGAACCAAAATGAGTGTTTTAGCCCTTTGTGCCGGTTTATTTCCGCCATCTGAAGAACAAACGTGGTGTAAAGAACTCGCATGGCAGCCGATACCTTATAATGCGATTCCATCAGAGACAGATATTGTAAGCATCCATTTTTTCAAAAATAAATTTTTGTTTTTATTTGCAACTTTCCAATGTAAATTATAGTGGCTTGATGTAATAAATCCAAAGAACGTTAAACACTTTCAATTGTATAAAGCTGGTTATGATGACGCTTTAAAATCTAATTATGTAAAAACGTTGAAAACACGTTACGAGGAGGAATTGAAATTTTTGGAAATTCATGGCGGATATAACAATATTGCAATATCGGACGTATATTATTTATATATGAGCCTTGTTTGTGAGGTTTGTACTATTATCCTAATCTGTTTAGGGAAAATTATATTGAAAATTTTTTAGAAATTATTAGGTTATGAGACACCAAAGTGGGTCGACCAAATTACACTGGAAAGAATTAAAGAAATCGCTGTAAAGGAATACGAAATAATGACTTTAACCCCAGAATTGAAAAAATTATGTGGAGGTAAGCCGGTGAATTCACAAAATACAATATTTCAACTAAAATTATATAATCATAGGTGGATTAGCGCATGCGCTTATAACGGAACTGCAAAATAAAATTGACGGAAAATCAAATAAAAAATTCATTATTTATTCAGCTCATGACACTACAGTGGCGTATCATTTAAAAGTTTTGAATCTGTTTGATAATAATCAGTTTCCCGATTTTGGAGCGTATATTCTCTGGGAATTACTGGAAAAAGATAATAATTATTATATTAAGGTACTGACTGGATCAGCAATTTTACGAAAATAACCATACGTACATAAATTTTATATTTTCAGGTGTATTATCAAAATGGTGGTCAAGAAAATCCCGCAGAACTTTTATGTATGAAATTTGAAGAATTCAAGAATCAACTAGCACCATTTTTTCTAGAAAGTATTAATTAACTTTATTTTTAAAAAAATATTGTACAATTTTGTAACTGCTGTAAATATTTTATTTAAAAAGTATGTATTTATTGTAATTTATATTTCTTTTGTAACCAAAATATATTTTAAAAAATAAGAATCAATTTTCTCTTTAATTTACTTAATATTAGAGTTTGAGCAGGTAAACACTACATATTTACATATTACGATATCTTTTTTATTTTAATACTTTAATGATAATTAAAGTTTAACCTTTAAATGATTAAGACGAGTTGACTCGTCTTGCAATATGGCGGCTCAAAATGCTGTGATATGGGTGATATATTTTGTTTATTGTGTTTGGAATATGAATCTGTTCTGCAAAACAGAGAAGGAAATATGGTGTTCATTCCAGGTGTTCATATTCCAAACAAAATAAAAAGCTATATATAGGTGTATATATATATATATATATATATATATATATATATATATATATATATATATATATATATATATATATATATATATATATATATATATATATACCTACCTATGAACACCATATTTCCTTCTTTGTTTTGCAGAACAGATTCATATTCCAAACACAATAGACAAAATATATGTATATATTCACTGGTACAGGTGCCGCCATCTGTGACGAAATACGGTATAATTCTAAATAATGTTCAATTTTATCAACATAGTTTTGTATAATTTATATTTTGTAAATTCCTATGGTTCACTTTTTTGATGTTGGGATCTTTTTTCTTTTTTTGTAACCTTATCTATTGTACTTATCACTGGCAGTAAAAAGTCCGGCATTTTAAAACAAAAACATTTTTCCATATGGTTTGTTTAAAAACGTTAAATATGGTCTACTGTCGAAATAGCCTTGAAATATTGTAAAACGTTTAGGGTAACTTGCTGAAACTCTCCATTATTTTTGAATGGAATATAATAAACATTTTCATATTTTCCTATTCCTAGGATAATACGGATAATACAGTGACTAATTTTATTACTTTTATTCTGTTTGAAGGATAATTATTTTATTTTCCTCATTGTTTAATATCTAAGTTAAAATTAAATAAGCGATCGTTAGGTAACCTTTCAGTATCTCCTGTGCCTTTCACACATAAGAGCGCAGTCATTTAAAATTTCTAATTTTGTCATTCAAATTAAATCGTTAGACCCACGTCAAAACTGTTTCAAATGTATCAGATATTACATGAAAAAATTCCCCTATAATATTTAAATTACCAAAATTTTAATAAGGTCATTATGTGGGTCATTGCGGTGATTTTGATTTAACCTAATTACACATTCGTCTACAATTTTTATAAAAATGCAATTTCGATAGTGATCAAATTGCACAAAATTTACTATGTGTACAATATTAAAAAATCTTTAAATTATGATATGGAATTATTTTCATTTAAAAGAAAATTAGTGAAATTTATCCGAATAAAACTAGCAATAATACCATATCGAAAATTTTAATACGATTACAGTTAAACCGGTTAAACCTGTACCAAATTAAATTTATAAAATCCTTTTTGCTTGTTTTTGTAAGAAAACAAAATGCGTCTAACTAAGCAATTATTTAAACAAAACACTGATTTTAAATTAATTATGACGTTAGTTGTAAGTAAAAGAAAAATAAAATAACTCTTATGTAATACTAAAAAAAATTCAGCCCAATTTCTTCTATTGTATGTTTATTTTCTTGTCGTTAATTGAATAGTATTTTAAATTTAATAATATTATCATTTCAATTAGCTTCACAGACATGGCGATAGAGCCCCAATAAAAGATTTCCTGTATCCAAAAAGTTTATGTTGGAATGATGATTTTTTCCCAATCGGTGAGAGTAATTTAACTACTGTTAGTATAGTAAAATAAATCGATTTATCAAAAATTACATTTTCTTCTGAATCAGTTGTATTTTTAGTATGGAAAACAACAAATGTATAATGTGGGTTTGGAGTTGAGAAAGCGATATGATCAGTTTTTGGGCAAATTGTATTTACCAAATGAGATAGAAGTAACAACGAGTAATATTCCAAGAACAAAGATGAGTGCTCTCTTGGTTTGTGCCGGTTTATTCCCACCTGCTGCCGAACAAAAATGGAATAAGGAATTAAATTGGCAACCAATTCCGTACACGGAAATTCCCACTGAAAGAGATTGTGTAAGTTTATTCTAATATCCAAAATATTAAATTTTATTTTACTTTCAAAAATAGCGCTAAAACCATTTGTGATGTAATTGTTCATTAAACAGAGATTTGCACAATATGAGAGATTGAGAGTATGGTGGACATTTTTATTTACCACATTTAATTTTTAAAACGAATTTTTTACTTTTCTATGAAATAAAACTGAATTTTTATTTAGTTATTGATCTACTTACTATCATTTTTATATACATATAATAATATATCGTATTCAACCATTTAAATTCCTGACGGAAAACGCAATACATAATTGTTTATAAATATTATAAAATGACAATTAGCCTGGCTGCACACTTAGGAGATACGACACGAGAGATACGACATGAGAGACATAAGAAATGTGTCGCTTGAAAACATACATCGCCTGAGTACATTTAAATAGCATTAAAAACAGAAAATTGATGCACACATAGCAGACAAGTCGTATCTCCTAGGTGTGCATTAATTTTGTGTTTTCAATGCAGTTTAAATGTACTCAAGCGATGCGTGTCTTCAAGCGACACATTTTTTATGTCTTTCATGTCGTATCTCCTAGGTGTGCAGCCGGGCGTAACCAGGAGTGCGATATGACAACTTCAATTATATGTTAGGAACAATAATATCCATAATAAAATTAATCTTTTTTTTTCTTTTAATGAACGATGGTATAACAAAATGTAACTTTTAAATACTGTAACATTATTTGTTTTAGATAATTAGAGGACCTGACGCAAAACGATTTCCAGAATACGATAAAATATATAAAAAAGTATTTCAAACAAAATTTGCTCAAGATATATTAAAAAAATTTTCATCCGAATTAAAATATTTAGAAGAACATACAGGCCATAAAGACATTTCGTTATTCAACGTTTACAATATTTGTCATACATTAACAGCTGAAGTTAGTAACAGTCAAAAAAACCAACATGAATATCGATATAAATTTAATTTATATTATTTTTACAGGTATCAATGGGTAAACCATTACCCGATTGGGCGAAACAAATAACTCCGCGTAAATTAGAAGAGATTGGCGTGAACGAATATAAATTAATGACTCATACGAATGAATTACGAAAATATTGTGGCGGAGGATTAGCGAAAAGGATTGTAAATGAATGTGAGAAGAAAATTAAACAAGATTCAAAAAAGAAATGCATAATTTACTCAGGTCATGAAACTACAATTGCATTCCAATTGTTGTTGTTAGATATTTTTGATGATAAAATACCACCGTTAGCGTCTTATTTAATTTGGGAGCTACTGGAAAAGGATTTGCAATATTTTGTTAGGGTAAATGTTAGAAATATTTTGAAAGTATTACAAAAAAAATTCTATTTTGATTTTGCGTTTTAGGTTTTGTATCAAGATTATGTTCAAGATGAACCAAAGCAATGTACGTTACTATCGTTTAACGATTTTGTTCGAATTCTTAGCCCAGCGTTTCCAGATTGGTAGCCGAACAATTAGTTTTAAAGAATAAAATTTTGTTTCTATTTTTGTTAAATTATTGAAAAATTTTAAAAAAAAGTCAGTCAATAAATATTTTTAGAACACTTGGTTTATTTATTCCACATTAGAGATCTATTCCGACCTAGCACGAGAATTTTTGTTATAAAATTTAAACTAGTCGTTCAGTTATTGTGCTTTAAGGGAGGAGTTCAAATAAAAAAGCAACTTTTTTTATTTATGATTATTTTGCTTGTTGAAATTTTTTTTTAATTAGGGAGGGTTTCAAATAGAAAATTTTGTTTTTGAAACATTCATTACTCTTCCCTGTGGGGGGAGGGGGCTCTTTTGGACAAGTTTTTAAGCGTTTACAAGGAACGCCATATCTCAAAAAGTAATGAATATTTTTTAAATATTTTTTCATTATTTTATTCCTAAAGCACCTGTCCATAAAGCTGAGTATGGGTTTCAGGTAATTTTAAAAATTAACTATAAAATTGTAATTCCAAACTTCTAAAAATTATAAAAACCAATTTTTTATTAAAAAAAAAATGTTTAAAAATAGTTACAGTTGTTCAAATGGAAAAAGCATACTCCACTTTATGCGCAATATGTTTATGAACAAAATTTAAAAAAAAATTAAGTCTCTATCTTTTCTAGAACTTGAGATGTGATTTTCCTTGTCGGGAAAAACACAACTTTCAGGAAACGGTAAAAAACAAAAATAATAACAAAAGAAGCGGTTTACTCACTGTTTATTAAAACTTTCCAGCCCAATACATTGTCCCCTCTTGTTCCTTTTTCGTGCATACTATAACTCATGTACACACCAAAACTAAATATTACTGATAAAAAAATCGTGAGGGGGGGGCGTTGTCTGCAAAGGAGCAGCAACTTGGCTGTGCAGCGGCTCACAAATAAATATTTTTCTACTTGAAAAAAAAAATTTTTGGCCATGTTTTACATATCACCGTGTTTGTAAAGAACCACAGAACAAAATAAGAACAAAAAACGAGATTCGAAAAAAATTATTAGCTGTTTCTGGCGTGAACTCCCCCGTTAAAAATAACTAAATACACAAAACAAAAAACGAAATTAATTCTCTTAGAAACAAATTGATTTACGTATTTTTAATTATTTACAAAACGCACCAACAAAATATCTTGCTGATTGCCATTTTTATTGTCACAAGTCGGTTAACTTACACAAAAATTTCATAAATTATACGTTTTAAATCTTCTTTGTAGACTGATCTATTCATTCATTAAGGAAAAGTGGGACAAAATCCGTTCAATAGTTGGTGAGAAAATGGCGTATAGACAGATACACCAAAAAAGCAACTTTGTTTTATTGGGAATCGAAAATGCGAAAATTAATAATCGAATAAGTAGCTCTGCCGTGTCACACGAATGTCATGTATCTTTAGATACAACAATTCCGCGTAACAACGTTTAAAGGATTCTACTCAATCTCTAGTATATATATTGACAATAAAATTAATTAATTTGTTTTTTGTTTTGTGTTTTAATTAATTTATTAATTATTAATTTTAATTAATTAATAATAATATAATAATTAATCTATTGTATTTTTAAATTTTTATTTTGATTGTATCACATTCCTTATTTCTTATATTTTCAAATAGTATATTTACACGTTATTAAATCAATACTTGCAACATTGAATCAATAACGCATAATAAAAATCAATTATCTTAGATACTTAATAATATTTGAGCGAATTAAGATAATACGATATTTTATTCAAATCAAGTTTTCTCAAAACTATCATTTCTGAGATACGTGAGATTAGTGTGACACGGCAGAGCTACTGTCAGTAAACAAGATTTGTTTTTTTAGGATTCGACAATTCACAAAATTTGTGCTGTTTAGTTTGAAAAATCCAAATTGATATATTTTTTTGGAACGTTTTTCTTATTTTTAAAAATAATTTACTGTTTCCAAATAAAATCCCAAAATTTCAAATTGCTACGTTATTGCAATAGTTATCAGTTGACTAAATATTTATTCTATTTAACTGTGGCTCCCTTTAATTTGATTTGGAAAACCCTGGAACAACTATAGGAATAAATACAATGGAGTCACAGATTAAGTTTATATAGTAGTGGTGTCGCTAATAGCAATTAAATTGATAAAAGGCGGGAAAAATTTTAAGAATTATGATTAATAGGCCGCAAAAGGTCAACGTATTTTTTTTCTTGCTAACCTTGTAGCCATGGAAAAAATATGAATATTTATGAAACAATTTCTGAATATTTATCAGCAGTATTTGTTAAAATTATTTTCAAAATTCATGTGAAATTATCCTCCACAGATTACAAAAATTGTTTTTATTTTATTTTATTTTAAATTTCCTGTTTATTTAATTCTCACACTGTCTTAAATAATTATACCTAATCTTATTAATTAGGAAACCTGATAAGTGACATATTTGTGGGCGATCCTCATCAAGTGAGTGTTATGTACAATTGAATCGATATGACTCAAACCGGATAATTCGGGTTCTTCTGTATAATATTTTGAAGAAAATTATCGACCTAAAAGATAAAAGTTAGCAAATGATAAATTTAGTGTAAATATTTTGTATTTTAGTAAATGGTCTTACTGATAATAAATCATTTAAATTAATTCTAACTGAACATAACAATCAATTAAGTTCACAAATTCCATAGATCATGTTTTCTTCGCAAGTTTGGTGTGTTCTTATTTTCCTAGTCATTTCATTAGAAAATAGTATAAAATGTACAAGCTCGTCAGAAGATACTATACTCCAAGTTCATGTCGTAAGTACAATAATTCATTTTTTGGATTTATTAATTTTTTTTTTTTTTTTTTGGGAAACAAGTATCTCAAATTATTTTCCCTTCAAAAAGTTATAATTTGAATTAAATAAAATTTAATAATTTTTTTAAATGTTAACTTTATTAGTCGAAATAATAAGATATTTGACTAAAATAAAAAAAAAATATTCTAAATACCTTATTCCATTTTATCAATTAACCTTTAAACAAATCATATGAAAAAATTTTTTTGCCTCAAAATGCCGGACTTTTTACTGCCAGTGATAAGTGCAATAGATAAGGTTACAAAAAAAGAAAAAAAATCAAAGATCCCAACATTAAAAAAGTGAACCCTAGGATATTACAAAATATAAATTATACTAAACTATGTTGTAAATAAAAAATTGAACATTATTTAGAATTATACCGTATTTCGGAAACTCTGTCACAGATGGCGACACCTGTACCAGTGAATATATACATATCACAGCATTTTGAGCCGTTATACTGCAGGACGAGTTAACTCATCTTAATCATTTAAAGAGTTAAATGATTTTTTTATGTTTGATAAATCTGTAAATAGCTAGATATGTCGATTTTGATAATTTTCATCGGTGAGGTGAAATTGTGTTTTCTTTTGAATATTTCTATTAGCTTACATACATATATTAATAATAATCGACCAGAATTCAAATAAATACTTGCTTTTACTTTGACATTTTATGAATATAATCAAAGTTTTGAGGTTATAAATATTGACATTGACGTTTAATTGCTTCAAAATGTGACGTCACTATAGTGAGGTATTTTTCCCGCCTTTTTCTCACTTAAAATTGTAGGGTTATTTATTTTTTTTTTTTGATGATTTTTTACAAAATCTGTCAAAAATAAAAAAAATTACTTAACTGATATGGAAAAACAATACTTTTAGAATATTTTTGTAACTTCAGTCAAGTACCCTATTTCCTACTATCAAGTATATTAAAAGTCCCTCAAGTATAGATTTGACTTTTATCTACTTTTGGGAAAAAAAAACACTAACCAAGATAAAATGTTACGAGTACAGTAACTCCCAAATAAAATATAATTATAAAACAAAATATTGTTTTATTCAACATACAGGCTTTTCGACATGGAGATCGAGTTATCGATGAAAATGAAGGATATCCCACAGATCCCAATAAAGACTTAGACTTCTATCCTTTTGGAATTGGGCAACTAACAAATGTAAGAACACAATTTCTGTTAAAATTTTGCTGTCCTTGATATAAATTTTACTTTCAGAGAGGAAAATTACGAGCATATAACTTAGGAAAAACGTTAAGAAAACGTTATCAAAACTTTTTAGGAGATATCCATGATCCAGAAATCGTTCATGTGTCGACAACAGACTTTGATCGAACAAAAATGAGTGCATTATTGGTACTAGCAGGTCTGTTTCCGCCCATCAAAAGTCAACAATGGAATCGGGATTTACTCTGGCAACCGATCCCATATAATTTTATGAGACATCAAGATGATACGGTACAATTAAAAAAAATAATAGCATCAAAAAAATTCTGAAAAATCTGTATTTTTTTTTTTTTTAGTTTATGAAACGGCCAAATGATTATTGTCCAGTGTATATGGAAGAATTAACCAAAATTCAGGACACAGAAGGTCAACAAATTTTAAAGGATAATCAGAAAACAATTCGTTACATCGAAAAAAATTCAGGTTTAAAAATTACGAATGTCAAACAATTTTTTCATTTGCGCGGGACTTTTTACGCAGAGGTGAAGGCCGTAATAATAACCTTCTTAGTCTCAAATTACTTTATTATTAAATCAATTTTTAGGAAAGTATGAATCTTACTCAACCAGAATGGGTAAAAAACGTATATCCAGAGCCAATAAGTTACTTAGGAGCAAGGCAATGCTATTTAGAAAGTGCTAATACTCTGCTGAAACGTTTAAATGGAGGTAAAAATTATTATCCACGAACGTGTTAGATATTCCTTGCTTTTTTTTTTCTTAACAGGAAATTTCTTACGAAAATATATAACCAATGCTCGACAGAAAATTAAGGGTACCCTAAAGCCAAAAGGACGTAAAATTTATTTATATTCTGGTCACGATACAAATGCTATAAATGTATTAGCGACATTGGGAATTTGGGACGAGCAAATTCCACCCTTTAGTGCTGCCCATATTTTTGAATTGGTGTATAGGAATAAGACTGACGAATATGGAGTCCAGGTAACAATATATTCGAACTAAATTCCCTTTTCTCATCGAGAAATTAAGTGTATTATGTATATTATTAACTATTTCAGATTTTATATCACGATGAGGAAAACCAACTGCCCAAATTATTAACAGTACCTGGTTGCGAATCTTTTTGTCCTTTTGATAAATTTGTTAAATTAACAAAACACTTAGTGCCTGAAAATTATACAGCCGAATGTGGATCTGATATTGATATAGACACATTTCCGTTTGACTGATAAACAAATATAAATTAATAGAAATAGAATGTATTTTAATAATTGAAAGTTTATTGTTTAGTGCGCATGTCTAGTACATGACAGTTATTTGACAATCAGTTTAAGAAACATAAATAAAAAAAAAAATACTGAAATTAATAAGTTTTAATAAAGATAAGTTATTTTCCGATTTCTTCATAGAAATTAGTAATAGTGGTAATACATAAACAGAATTTTAAAAAAATTTATTTAATGTCAGGATTTCCCAAAATACAAAATGTTGTTCCAATTATTATGGAAAGCATACCTAGACCAGTACCTAAAAGTTTATGATAATACAAACATTGCAGTATTGCACATAAGAATAAAGAATATTTAAATTTCTTACGTAAAGATACTGATTTTTCACCAAGAAACCGACCGGTTATGGCTGTAAAAAGAAATGTAAGTGAATTTGTAACTGGAACAATCAGTGATAAGGCTGTTGATTGTAATAAAATTAAATAAGTAACTGAACCAATTTGATTTATTAGGAACGGTACCATGTACTAAAAATGGAATTTTTTTGATCAGTTTAAATAAAATCCAATACATTTGAATGACAAACCTTCCAATTTGTTACTAAAAATTTAATTTCTAATATAAATTGTAATATTTTTGAATCGGCTTTAATATGTTCGATGCCTGCACTTCCTTTTTTGATAAATGGATTTGTAGCCCCCCATAATATTGCGACCAATATTATTGATACTAAAATATAACATATACACTTAAATAGATGAAAGGGGATAACATAATTTATTATTTCTTACAACTTTGATAAAAAATCATGTTTTCATATCAACACGTAGACATATTTCTAGGTTAAGATATTTTGACAACTGTCAGTTTGTATGGTTTGTATCGTTTGATTCACAGAACAAGTAGAACGAATACAACTATCTCTTTTCTGCAATCACTTATGGGCATTTATGTGCATCTTAGGTTACTTAGTCCTCATTCATTCGCCAGCACTCAATGGGTATGTTTCAATTGTTGTCATATTGTTACCTCTCGTATTAACACGGTATATGTACGTGATATACGTACATCATACGTACCACCACCACGTACATATTATGTATATATTAATGCAAGACACCCATACACACAACATCCAACGGACTAACACACACAACTCCGGGTACACATATCTAACATAGTGGGGGTTTACTTTCTATCCTTTGTGGTTACGCTCGTTTCCCTAGTATAGAGATAGTAATGTTCGTTCTCTTGTTCTCTGGTTTGGTGTGTGGCAGATGTATTGCCGTATTTACACGTGTTTAGTAGCTAAAGCAGGTTACTTAATCAAGTTACTAAATTTAGTTACTTTTGTCATGTAGACAGTTGTATTTAGTGCAAGTACAAGTAAGAAATTTAGTAATCTGTTTAGTCAAGTAAATAGAAGTCTGTTCTATTTACTTGTGCAAGTAGCTTACCCCCACTTTATTTTTTTGAACTTGCTGTTATTTGTACCAGTGTAAACACATTAGTTTAGTAAAGTGTTTAGTAGATTTCGAATATACAAATATAGGCGCGTAAATATTTGTTTATTGCAAATATTTTTTTAGGAATTTTTGTACTTATTGTATTATATAAATTATAAATATCAAAAAAAGTCACTGAAGGTAACTTGATAAAAAATTGAAACTCGTCTGACAACCACTCTTCATCTAATAATAATAGAAAAAAAAAATATATAACATTTTTTTTTCATTTTTACGGGATATATTTGGGACAAATCATATATAAATATAATAAAAGGTCGAACCAACAAGTCAGTTCAAACATAAATGTCCAATTTTTTCTGATTAAATCGCTTATTAATATATCTGATATATTTTTGTAGTGCACAACGAATTTATTGACAACTATGTACCATTTTTAATTTAGTTTTACTAGGTTATGTATTACTACTTCAACTAATACTAAATCAATTTACTAAATTGTGTGTAGACAGCCACTAAACAAAAAAAACTATTAAATTTAGCTACTTGCTTTAGTTACCTGCTTTAGTTACTATACCTGTGTAAATTCAGCCTGTGTTTATATGTTTTTTTTATCAACTGAGACAACCCTTTTTAATTTTTTAATTTTTAATTTGTCTGGTTGAGACATCTACAGTCTCATTATGATATTAAAAATTAAATTTAAATATGACCGGTAATGCTCAGTATAAACCAGTATAAACTAAAGTCTGGAAAATAAAATAAAATTTCAGACAACGCTCTATATTTTCCATGATTGGAGCCGTTGAAGAGTGTAACATTTCTCTTGTAATTTTTTTTGAGATTATAGTACTTTTTTTTAGTATTTTTGTGAACTAATTAGAAAAACACCATTTTAAATTTATTTTATATTAATTTATTCACCAAAATATTGTTTAGTACAAATATAAATTTTGTTATCTATACAATTATGCAATAAAATTTGTTATATTTATATATTTTTTTTATCATTTATTTTAGTTATGGCATTTTTATTATTTATTTAATAATTTTTTTTGTCGTATATAAATAACAGTAATTTATTTAAACAAATTTATTAGCACCTTTAGCTGTCTTATTTCATTTTTTTTTACACACAAAAAAATGGTAATTACAATATAAATGACTAAAAATTAAATTTTTTCAAAGCATAAAATCAAAAAATGTTAAAAAGCGATTCTTTTGGAGACTCTGGATGGTGGGTTTTTCAAATGTGTATTTACAGAAAATGGATTTTTTTTCTGGAATTGTTTTATCACTTATTTTTTAATGACTTTTTTGAAAATTCTTTTTTTGAGTAATAATTAAAAGGAACTAATATAATCTAAGAATTTTGTTAATTTCATCTTTAAATTTAATTGCTTAAATTTAAAGAGACTGATTAAAGAAGGATGATTATAAATTTGAAATGGCACTAGTATGGTGTAAGCTAATTGGGTAAATTTATAAAAATTATTTAGTGTAATTATTTTTTCGAAGACTTTTTACCAAACCATCCAGCGGATTTGTCTTTTGGCATGGAAACTGAACGTGATACTTTATCTCGTCGTTCTTGTTCGCGGTCACTCCCGTTGGTTCTCCGATGTCCATTACTATTGCCGCCTAGCGATTCCAGTGACATACTCTTTTTACTTCCGTGTGATGATGTGGATTTTTCATTTTTCTTGTATAAATTCGTATCTGAGTCACGAATTTTACGATTAAGCGTTGAAATATTTTCTCTTGATTTTGATTTTCGATTTGTTTCGGAGTCTTTTGATTTTCTATTTAATGTTGAACTACTCTTTGTGATGTCATCTCTTGACTTAGAAACATTATCCCGTGAATGGGATTTTCGATTCAGTGTGGAAATATTGTCTTTTGATTTACTACGTCGATTTAGCGTGGATGACCCATTTCGGGAATTGTTTTTTGACTCGATTTTTGATTTTACAGTGGACGTGGACAATTTTGATCGGGTGGTTGTTGCCGGTTGTTGGGAATAGTCGATATCGTAACTCTCACGATAGTGCCGTGGTCTCCATGGTGCTAGGACGGAAAATGACCTCGATAGTGTTTTTACTTGTGGAGATGCTATTCTTGAAGATGCGAGAGAATTCAATTCTTCTCTTGATGTTACGCGACGTCCTAGGCGGGAGTGGGTACCGGGTCCAGGTATGTCTCCAACTGAAATTAAGTATTGTATTTAAAAATTTTATCGAAATCAGTTCAGCCGTTTTGATGTGATTTAGCAACAAACATCCAAACATCCAAACTTTCACATTTATAATAATATTAAGATTTACCTGTAGCAGCGTGTAAATAGACAACACTGCGTTGTGACTGTTGACTACTATCACCCTCTGTGCTTGATTCGGCTAAGCTATCGTTCCTTCTCAGTCGTTTCAATGTTGTGTCACTACCATTTTGTTGTTTCTTTCTACTGTCCCGTTCTTGACTATGGCCTCGAACGTTTCGTGGTTCATATGGTGACACTGGCGGCTTACCGGATATTTTTGGTGCTTCTTTTTTCTTAATCTCTAGATCACTTTGTTCGTCGATATCATTCAAATTCCGACTCGTCTTGATCGATTGTAATGTGGAACGGCTTTTTAATGGTGTATGACGTATACTGTCGTTATTTGATTCTATGTCTGTATCACCGAAAAATCGTAAGTTCTTTTGTGGTTTATTTGGTGGATAGTCTTGATCTGAAACTTCCGTTTCAGATATCTGAAACATAAAGAAGATTGAGATTAAAGCTAATTATTGTTTTAAATAATAATATCGTATGTGATTGAAGGCATGATAGTAAATCTATTAAAAGCGACTTTTAGGGGGCAAATAATGTCACTTTTTTATAGAAGATGTCGCAGTGTGGTAGTGACAAACTGGTAAGGGAAATATATTGATATTTTCCTATTATATTTTCGATTTGAGGATTCTGCAGGATGAGTTATATGAATATTATAAAATAATTTTACTTTAGCTATGGTTAAAATTTCGCCTGTAAGATAAAGGTATTTGAAAATTTAGAAGAGAGGTAAGCAGCGGCGTATCAGAGGAGGGATAAATTACCGGAGTTGGCAAGTTCTAGGAATGACAAATATTTCTACAAAAAGTTTTGTTGTTTTAATAGCAAAAATGAAAAGTTCACATCTAAATTATCGTAATTCAACCAATCACCCTAATTTAAATCACTTCCATAAAGTTTGATTTGAGAATAAATCAATTTTTAAAATTGATGACGTCATCAATTTAACATTTTTTTAATGTTTTAAAAACCGTAAGTAAAATAATAGAATGATGAAACTGGAAGTAATTTCTAGGTTTTCGATGTCACTCTTTTCAAATTAATCATGTTGAATCAATAGAAAAAAGATTTATGTGGAATTAGTTATATTTCTAACCAGAATTTTGTCATTTTAATAGCAAAAATAAAAAATTTACACCCAAATTAAGCTAATTAAACCAATCACCCTAATTCACATCAATTCCATAAAGTTTGATTCGAGAAAAAATAAAATTTTGAATTCGTGACGTTATCGAGTTCAAAATTTTCTAGTGTTTTAAAAACCGTAATTAAAATGATAGAATGATGAAACTGGTACTGATTTTTAGGTTTTCGAAGTTGTTCTTTTCAATTTTACCAAAACTAAACAAGTAGGATCTCTAGGAAAAAGATTTTTGTTGTCTGGCAGTGAGATTTCTAAAAGGAATTTTATCGTTTTGATAGCAAAAATTAAAAGTATACATTCAAATTACCATACTTCAACTAATATTACTTCCATACAATTTGATTAGGGGGAAAAATTTTGTAGTGAAATAAAATTGGGAGCGAGTTACAGGTTTCCGAAGTTGTTCTTTTCAATTTTACCAAAATTAATCATATAAAATCACAAAAAAAGAGATTTCTGTGGAATCGGTATGTTTCTAAACGGAATTTTCTCATTTTGATGGCATAGATGAAAAGTTAAATAAATTTAAGTAAAAAAATAGTTTTTAAAGCAATATTTTATTTAAAAATTAACTAAAATGTATAAAATAACTTTCGAGTGAATTTTGAAGTAATGTGCAACATAATTTATAAACTCTTGAGGTATTATTATTAATTATTTTTGTTTCAGATGTGAGTAGCTACTTTACTCTTTAGTAGTTACCAAACTTGGTTAAACGCCTCAAGCTTTTATAAATTATATTACACATTGTTTCAAACTTCACTCAAAAGTTATTTTATACATTTTAGTTCATTCTTAAATAAAAACTTGCTTTAAAAAATTTTTACTTAAATTTATTTTATACTTTTTAGCCTAATCATAATTAGTTTAGAAAGTCAAACATAACTATGGAAACTAAAAACTGCAATGTAAAATCAATGGACAATATTTGACAGTCCGAAATGTCAAAAATTTACATTAGCTTAAAAATCAGCAATTCTAGTTTTGAGAAAATTTAGGACAAAAATTATTATACAATATTGCATTGTCATCTAAGTCATACACATACGCAAAATTTGAAACCTCTAGCTCAATTAGAAGTTGTCTAAATTTTGATTGCAAGATTTGATTTAAACAAACGTATACTACATAGTAAGTTAAATAAAAGCTTTTAAAAAATTTGTTTCTACTGACGTTTGGGAATATTTAAAAACATTCTACGCAGTACGCACTTGGGTTTACCGTCTTTGCTAGTAACAATGGCAGCGTTTAACGTTTGGTTAATAGTCTAGAAGCAGGGTCGTGTTAGCCAGACTATTTGCGTCCGTAAGTTTTAAACGTTCGTTAGTATCAAATGTGTAAGATAGGTAATTTTATATGGGCAGGGCGGTAGCGCACAGATTAGAGACAAATTATAATTGAAGCAATATCAAGACATAAAGCATTAAACTTATTTCAGTCGTAACAAAACACATTTTAAGAAAAAACAAAATGGGGTACATACTTTCGAAATATCAGACTGTTGGACTAAATTGGACTTTTTATTTTTTCTTGTTAAACGATCGATAGATTTGAACCAATTACTATTTGTGTTTGAGGTATGCTGTTGAGTGTGTTCGCCACGCTGCTTGCTATTTCGTAATAATGTATTCGACGATGACAATGGGGCAGGATTTCTGTTATTACGTGACGTAGTGCGTAACGGTTCTTTATTATGATCAGGTGTGGGACTTCGACTAGAACGAGGTGTAGTTAATTTCTTACGTTTACTATAATCAACTTCCTGAAACAACAAAATTGATCACATTTTTATTAATAATGTATGAAATAAGTGAGGTTAAGTAAATATTTTTAAGGTAGATTATTTTTGCAAACGACCGTAGGTAGTCACTGTTGGTTTATTGGTGATACTAATGTTATAAAAATAGGACGGAATTTGGACAATCAGTTTCCTTTTTAAGGCAGAAGTTTTTAAGAAAAAATTTTAAAATTAGGAAGGACACAAAGGAAAAATTCGTTTGTTCATTTAAGCTTTGTGATGTCGGTGAACAAACTATACAAAACAGTGGTGTTCAATTGCAAAGCTAGTTTTGATCGATTTCTTATTCCAATTTAAAAATTGAAAATAGGCGTAGACCTTAACAGAAAAATCACATCTGTAAAATAAGTCACATTTTTTTAAAAAATTTGGTAATTTTTACAAGAAAAAACGAAAAAAAAAATTGAACTTGATGACTTCATCACAAACAAAAAATTTCTCTAGAAACCGTAATTTTCATGTTAGGAACATAATATTTGAAGCTATTTCATAAGTTTCGATATTGCCTTTTTTAAATTTATAACAAAATCAGAAGTGTAAAGATAACAGAAAAATCACACATAATAAAAAAGACTGAACACCACTAATAATAAAAATGTAGGTAATAATAAGATACATATATTTTGCATATAAAATTTGATATTTTTCAACAGAAAAATTAAACGACTTGAGAGAAAATAAGGGAATTAAGGATTAGATTGAACATTGTTTAAGGCATGTGTCTGGGGCCCAACAATAAAAAAAATCTCTCAAGCAATTCAACCCTCACAGTACCCAAGTGCGTACTGCGTCGAGACTATTATTAAAATAATAACACAAATAGCCGAAAATATAGAACGTTATTCGGTTTAAATAATTGACATTTGAAAAATTTACTTTGTGAAAATTCATATTAGAAAATATAAGAATGTTTGCTTTTGTCACTTTTCACCAAAACAAAACTGTTCGATTACGAGCTAGCTTTCGAATATCAATCACCGCATCTTCAAGTAGAACACAATTAACGAATTTTATTTTTGTGACTTGTAAAAATTAGTTTTCTAGTCTATTTAAAAGATTTTCAGATTCCAAACCTGTACGGTCTTGTTTAGCGTTTGCTGTGTGGGAAATTCGTTTTGACTAGAAGGGCCGGATATTGAAATGATGTAAAACTTTTCGCATACATATAATTATTATGAACGGTATCAATATATAAAAAAGAATTTGCATTATTGATAATAAAACATGTTTTCAAAGGAACACAAAAAAAAAGATAAAATAAAATAAAATGTCGACAATCTATTAGATACTGGTTTTTGTTCTGCGACGTTTTTTTTTTCTGTATAAACACTGAATAAATTAAAGTAACAAATATTAAAATACAAGGTCATTTGAATGCCATTTTCACATAACTAAATTGAATTTATAAAAATAAAATAAAATGTATCTTGGAATAATTTACATATTATTTCGATAAAGAATTCAAACACGTGTTATCACAGGAGATCTATCTATTCACTCGAATCAGACTTTTCATAAGTTGCAATGCTATTCAAATAAAATTTTATAATTCATCATTGCAGTTTTATCCGTTTCAGTCAACTTTTTATTCGTTTCAGTCAATTTTTTATCCGTTTCAGTCAAATCGAGTATGTATGTATTCGTTATAAGCTTTAAAATTTGGTTTTTCGATAAAACATACTTTTACATTTAAAATAGATGGTATTCGTAATTTAGGAACCATAATCAAGATTAAAATATCTCTCAGAGACGTCAGTAACTTTTTAATTAAAATTCGGTAGGAATCACTTGAAATATGCTAAACAACAGACGATTCTGCATCGATCAGAAAAAAGAAAATTGTAGGTAGGTATATTTTAATTAATATTAATGTTCTCGTTTGTCGTGTCGTCTGTTATTTGTATCGGAAGTAGATCGGCTACGGATGAATTAACTAAATTCATTATGTTTTACTGAATTATGGTCAGGAAAAAAATAGTTTTATAAACTTTATACTCTCTATTACTTTTTAGTGCCAAAAAATAGGTCCCACCGGATTGTTTTTGCCGTAAAGAATAAGATAAAAATTAGAAGTGATAGGTACGGTCATTTTAAAAAATTAAGTCCGTTAATAAAAACTTCTGATTTAAAAAAAAATTTTATATGCACTGCGCGATTTGACTTGGCGTATATCATTAATTTAAAAAAAAAAAACTTTTAAAAATTTGTAATCGATTTTAAAATATACAGCTACCATCAGTTGGGGTGAACCTGGATAGTAGGGGCGAATCTAGACAGAGCTGCGTCTCGATATTTCTTCGTCAATGTTATGACCGTACAAGGTCATAGATCAATTTATGTGACTGAATTTTGTCAGTTATGATCACGTTATGAGTTAGTCATCAAAAAAAAGCGGTGAACGTGACATCTTTGTATTTTGTTACAGGCGCATTGTTTATAATTTTTAAAATAACGCGCGTTTTGAAATCTTATAAAGAAACTGCTATACAAAAAAACAGTTATATACATATATAAAGTAGGGACTGCCAACAAAATGTTTGGCGTTTTTTTGACAATATATGTACCAAAAATGAAAGCTGTATTGTACTTAATTTTTTTCTTTTTATAAATTGATTAACAAAAAATTGTCTATAGGTGAGGCGAATTCATACACCACATAGTGCGTCAATATAAAAAGATAGTAGGTATAAACTACATAAACTGTAGTCTAGGTAACATAAAATGGGCTCTTTTCGACAGAGGTGCAACAATCGGGGAGGTCCAAGGGGTCCGGACCCCCTAAAATTACCTGGAAATTTTCCCTTCAATTTATTTTATTTATATTAAAAAGTAAAATTTTTAGTGGTTTACTAATATTTTTTAGTTGAAAATCAAATTTTCGGAGACGACATTTTATTACAACATTTTCCATTGTTATCGGAGAACTGCGTTATCAAAAAATTTTATAATTTAAATTTTTTTGGACCCCCTGTAGATATGTAGTTGTTGCGCCCCTGATTTTCGATATTAAAAATAAAAGAAAATCGCTCAGACAAGCTGCTGAATATTTCCATGTTCCCAAATCGACTTTGCATGATAGATTTAAAGGCAAATCGAAATAAAATTCATTTAAATCCAAAATATTTTATGCCACCCATCAAAAGTCATTCGCTGATGCAGACATTTATCTTAGCGAATTTCCAGATTGGAAATGCAGATATTTTTATTTTTTATGTCCGATTTCATCCATATGCATGACTGAATGTGATTTACATTGCAAATAAAGCACTGTCCAGATTCGCCCCACACATTGGGGGGAATCTACATACTATATAACCAAAAAAAAAGTTGCAGTACTAATTTTGATATTTTTATTACTGCCCTATATGCTCGTGATATTAAAGCATTAAAATTATTTTTTTTAGAATTTTTTAGAATAAACTTTAAACAATTTATTGCCAAAAAACTGAAAAAATCGTCCAGATTCGTCCCAACTGACGGTACTTTTCATTTCTTGTTTTAAATATGTTCAGTAAAAAAATTTTCTATTTTCTATTTAATGAATCACATATATAAATCTTTTTTTTTTAACCCTACCAAGTAGTTTAAAATATTAAAAGTTTCGTTTTTGGTCTACTATAATAGCGTTTTAATTTTATCAGAAATGACAAGAATGAAAGCGAAAACCTATATTTAGTAGACAATATCGCCTCTTTACGATTGAAATTATAAATTTTGTAACTTAAAAATGGCTAAATGTACTTGATGACGTCATAGAGATAAAACTCTTAATATTGATTGATATTTTGAGCAAATTGGGAGATGTCTTATCCCATTTATTCTTTAAAGTTTAAAACATGATTGAAGATCTATGTTATTTTTGAAGTAAGGGTGGAGGCGCTGAAAATTTACGTTCAAAAATGTTTTCAACGTAAATTATGAGGCCTAGGAATACAAATGTTTCTATAATGAGTACAAAGATCATATTTACTTAAGGTTTTTATCAATTTGAATATAAAAAAAATTAATTAAATATTCATTCATGTGTAGTTAAATCATATAGTATTAATTGATTTATGAATTTATGGATTTTTTATTATTTTTTTTTAAATTATTGTGAAAAACTTTTGTGCATTAAAACGACGCAACACAGTGAATCAGTTACTAGGCAATAATAAAATTTTTTTCATTATTATAATAACTACTTAACTACACGGAAATCATAAAAACCAAGGTTTTTCTAATAAAATTTTGTATAGTTAGTTCTCACATAATTTTTACATTTTTTTACTTGTTAACGTTAGGATACCGGATAATTAATGGTTATCCTGCTCAATAATGGAAGTAATATTTTATTTATTAATGTGTAGAACCTTTGGTGTCTGATTGTTCATGTTTGATATATTTATGTATAGTACCGTTAGCAAGTTTAAGACCAAGGAAGTTTAATAGAAGATTCGTGAAATTGTTTTTATGTATACATAATAAATTATAGTAACGCAAATATAGAACAATTAATTAATATAAACAATTTGATTTGTTCCCGGGGCCCGCCACTTTTCTCCACGGCTTTGAATGCTATACAGAGGTGGATCCAGCTCTCAAATTACAAACCAGTCACATTTTTTTAAAGGCTTCATAATGCTTTTTTGAAAGTAATGCACCTAATATAGTATTAAAAGAATGACTTGGAAAGCCAACAATTCTCTTTCAGTTTCATCATTCTGTCATTTCATTAACGGTTTTTAAGACAGTGAAAAATTTATATAAACTTGATGACGTCACTAAATTATAAAGTCCCTTTTTTCTCAGGGTAAATCATTTTGAAGTGATTTGAATTAGGATGATAGACTGAATTAGAGTAATTTTGGTCTGAGATCTTATTTTTTTTACTATAAAAATGACCAAATTTCTTTTATAAATGTGACTAATTCAACAGAAAACTTTTTCTCAGTGGTCCTATTTGCGTAAAAAAAAGAAAAGAAGGATTTCGAAAATCTATACAGCCCCTCCAGTTTCATCATTCTATCATTTTATTTACGATTTTTACGGAATTGAAAAATTTTAGTAAACTTGATGACGTCAATATACTAAAGATATCCTTTTATTTTGAGAATTTTTTTTGTTCAATAGAATTTTTACACTTAAATACGACATACTTCACATTTTTTTCTGTTTAAATTTCACGAGTTGATTAAAAAACAAATGATACTCGTTACGACGTGAACCCCATGACGGACAGTAACAGAATAACTCAGTAGCGGTGTAAATTGTATTTATTGCAATTTACGAACGACAGACTTTTATATATAGACTGCTTCTAGATATAATGTTCTGTGCCTCTATACTTCGTTTCCAGTTTCACCATTTTGTTATTTTATTTACGATTTTTACCGAACTGAAAAATTATAGTAAACTTGACGATGTCATTAGATAAATCGCGATAAAATCGAAATTATTCTCTATACATCATCACCCCCTGTATCGAGAGCAACAAATCATCGTACGAAAATAGAACGCCGATATCGCTCCATTTGAAACTTTAGTTGCTTACACTTACGAAATTTGAATTATAAAGGGTGTCTAACATAACTTAATTTTCTTTTTAAACGTCGCGTCTGCCACTTTATTGTTGATTATTTGAAACAATATAAGAATAATCCTGCTCTGATTAATTATACAGTCTTTTTACATACAAGTGCAGAGTGTGTAATAGGTATAACCGGAAAGAAAAAGAAAAATATGGGACGGAAATCTGAAGAAAAAAAGTGAAAGATAAAACTGAACGTTATATAGCCACGAAATTCAAAATTTCCACTCAAAATGTCCTAGTTTACTTATGACGACATAATTTATAGCTCTGGTCTTAAGGGAGGAGTTCAAATAACAAAGCAACATTTTTATTTATGATTATTTTTCTTGTTGAAATTTTTTTCAAATTAGGGATGATTTCAAAGAGAAAATTTTGTTTTTGAAACATTCATTACTCTTCCCTGTGGGGGGAGGGGGCCCTTTTTCACAAGTTTTTAAGCGTTTACAAGGAACGCCATATCTAAAAAAGTAATGAATATTTTTTAAATATTTTTTCATTATTTTATTCCTAAAAAACCTGTCCATAAAGCTGAGTATGGGTTTCAGGTAATTTTAAAAATTAACTATAAAATTGTAATCCCAAAGTTCTAAAAATTATAAAACCCAATTTTTTATTAAAAAAAAATGTTTAAAAATAGTTACAATTGTTCAAATGGAAAAAGCATACTCCACTTTATGTGCAATATGTTTATGAACAAAACAAAAAAATTAAGTCTCTATCTTTTCTAGAACTTGAGATATGATTTTCTTTGTCGGGAAAAACACAATTTTGGGGAAACGGTAAGGTAAAAACAAAAATAATAACAAAATAAGCGGTTTACTCACTGTTTATTAAAACATCTACAAAGGCATACAAATAAAAGAACATTATCTCAGTGCATACTATAACTCGTGTACACACCAAAACTAAATATTATTGATCAAATCGCGGGGGCGAGCGTTATCAGCAAAGGAGCAGAAACTTGGCTGTACAGCGGCTCACAAATAAACATTTTTCTACTTTTTTTGGCCATGTTTTATATATATATATATTACCGTGTTTGTAAAGAACCGCAGAACGAAATAAAAACAAAAAACGAGATTTGAAAAAAATTAGTTTATTAGCCGTTTCTGGCGTGAACTCCCCCTTTAAACTTTCGACGGTAGTGTATGTATATTGAAATTTTTAGGACAACCTTAACACTGAAGAGAAGTATTTTCGATTACGTAATAATAAAAAATGAAAGTAGACCAAATTTTACGTCCTATAGCAAAAGAAGGGATTATCTCACAAATGGAACACTTGTTTGTGTTATTAATAGCTTTGTATAAAGGCAAAATATTGTTCGTATATATATATATATATATATATATATATATATATATATATATATATATATATATATATATATATATATATATTATTTATCATGAAATCATGTTTTATTTGGATACAGTGGGAATCCATTTAATGTACTTCATGATAAGTAAACAGTTGAAAGTTTTTCATTTTACACCGACAAACCGACTAAGAAATAACGTTTTGTAGAAGGGTTTTCTTTAAACAGTAAATTAGAGACGAACTCCCGAAATTCCGAAATGTCAATCCGTTCCCGTGGGGCTCTAATTTTTGCTCTGAATTTCGAAATAGAGTTACATATCTTTCGTTCTACTCCCGTTCGCTCCCAGCTCCGTATAAAAATTGTTTAGCCCATCCATTTGTCAGGATCCCGGAGACTCATTTTTTTTCTCTCATCCGAATGGCATTCCTACTACTAGTTCTCTCAACTTATGTACCTTTATTTACCCACTCGCGGATATTTTAATAACATGATCCAATGATATCCAAAATTTTATAGGTGCTACAAACGATCCCTTTAATATTTGTAAAATCTAAGCAATATTTACATTATTAATTTAAAAAATCAATTTTTAATAAGAATTATCACAAGACTTGATGAATTTTTGCATCTGGTTGATTCAATTCATCGACACATTGTCAACTGATAGTTTTAAGAAGCCGACAAGATGCAACAATGTTTTATAAATGGACGTTCTTTTAAAATTTGCTCACACACAAGCGCACATCTTACAATTAGAGGGAACACTGATTGGCATGGTTATTATGTTTAAGGCGGCAGTCTTCTAGTCTAGAATTTTTTAAAATTCGATTTTTGTTTTGTTTTATTTTTTGAAAGTATAGACCTTTAAAATTATTTCTTCAAAAGAAAATTTAAAAATTTTGAAAAGGGTATAGCCGGATAAGTATAGGTGAATCGGCCCCGGAAGCGAATTATTTTAATAACTGTATTAACGGTATGGTGAGGCTGTAAGTAATTGATATCTACAATTTTGGCGGCCAAAACTGAGTAGTTATGGAGATAACCAAAAAAATTTAAAAAATTACAAAAATTTTTTTCTTGGTAACTACTCAACACAGGAAAATAATTCCGAATCCAGATGAAGGCAAACATTCTCAAGAATATTAGACATATTTATTTTCGTATCAGTCCTCGTTATTAAGGATAATAACAAGGATAATATCCGATCCAATGTTATTTTTATAGGGTTCCAACTGAGCGACCACTTCAAAAAAAATTCAATAACTGTGCCTTAATGCAGTTAATTACTGCACGAAGTTTCGTCAAAATTCAAGGGGTATAACATGATAAAAAAATATTTTTCATTTAAAATTTGCTGAACCGCCCCTCCAGTGGGTCCGACCTTGGAATTTAATACATCAATCGGAAGTACTTTAAAAATAAAATGTTGTGTCTCCTGAAGTGCTTTTTCCTATCTCCTATAGTTTTCGAGAAAATCAGGAATAATCGAAAGAGGTGTATTAAGATATAGACTATCTGCCCCTGACAAAAAGTTTCAATATTAACTATATTGTGGTTTATGTGACACTGCAGGTATATCATATATATAACTTTCCTTGATCAAAATACTACCACTGTAGAAATATAATAGAAAATTGCCAAAAAATGTGGTGTAGTAGGCTTTTTTAATATGTAGAATACAATGCTCATTGGATTTTAATATTCTATACCTAATTATATTAAAAAATCCTATTATAACACATTTTTTGACAATTTTCTATTATATTTCCACAACGGTTTTGTTTTGATCTAGGAAAGTTATACATATGAAGTACCTGCAGTGTCACATAAACGACAATAGTTACTATTGGAACTTTCTGTCAGGGGCAGATAGCCTATATATCTTAATATACCTCTTTCGATTATTCTTGATTATCTCGAAAACTATAGGAGATAGGAAAAAACACTTCGCGAGACACAACACTTTATTTTTAAAGTACTTCCGACTGATGTATTAAATTCCAGGCTTGGACCCACTGGAGGGACGGTTCAGCAGATTTGAAATGAAAAATATTTTTTTTTCATCATGTTATACCCCTTAAATTTTGATGAGACTTGGTGCAGTACTTAAGTGCATTAAGGCACAGTTACTGAATTTTTTTTGAAGTGGTCGCTCAATTGGAACCCTATAAAAATAACATTGGATCGGATATTATTCTTGTTATTATCCTTAATAACGACTGATACGATAATAAATATGTTTAATATTCTTGAGAGTGTTTGCCTTCATGTGGATTCGGAATTATTTTCCTATGTTGAGTAGTTAACAAGAAAAAATTTTTTGTAATCTTTTAAATTTTTTTAGTTATCTCCATAACTATTCAGTTTTGGCGGCCAAAATTGTAGATATCAATTACTTACAGCCTAACCATACTGTTATCGAATAATTTATCCAATCGACTTAATTTAACTTGTATCTTCAATACATGTTGCTTTAAGAGTTTTTTATTTTTATTTTTTATTTTTATTAATTTCTAATAAAAAAGCCGAAATTTTTGCTCCCTAGACTAGAAGATCCCCTTAAGATTCAAAGTATTCTAATTCATCAGAGTAAAAATAAAGTATTTCATTCAACAATTCAACTTGATCGAGTGTTCTTAAAACATACCCTTATTGTACTGCAGTGGAATTGATGTCAATAGTACAGGTTCGTTTACATTCAATCGAACCAATGAAAAAAAAATGAATAAGTAACGTTCATTTTTTTTATTTTAAATTATTTTATTGGCCGGTAGAATAATAATTATTATTATTTACAATGTTACCAACATAACGAAAATAATATATGAGCCTACAGACACATACACTGCATACTTGTAATGTAATGTTGTTTATTTCAGATGAAATCAAATCACTTTCACTTCCATAAGTAAGAATTAAATATCGGCCTCTTGACCTCTCCGGTAAATGTATACGGTACAAGTGATGGGATAATTTGAATTAACAATAATCAATAATCCGATTTTTTAAATAATCGGTGAGATACAATTATGGAATGTTAGTCCCAACTCCCCCTGTACGAAATATGAAAGTCGGAGAAATATATTCGTTGGTATATGTATAATTATGCAACTGTATCATTAGGTATTAGCAAATAATTTTAATTAGGTACATATTATTCGATTTTTTAAATCACACAAATTATAAAAAAAAAGATTATGCCCATCACTATTTATACGACACCATAGAATTATGTATATATGTATATCTGTACATATTTAAGTACAGACCAATATTGACAAAGATAAATTATTTAAATGTAACTTGTAGATAATTTAATGCCTATTTATCTATCCTTTAGGTAAATTAGATTACAACAAATCAATATTATTATAGTAAACAGGTAATTTGAGAAAAATACAGGATGTTCCAAAAAATTATGCGTAAATGTTATTCACAAAATTACGTTGGGTTTTGATCACCTGCTTCAGTGTGTGAGGAGCTTTGGACAAAGAACTGTTAAAACATCCCTTTCCATTGTTATGGGAAGAGGTGGGAGTGAGTTCAACCAATAACTCTAATTCAAATCACTCTCATAAACCTTAATTTGAGAAAATAGGAAATTTTAAATCCGATGATGTCATTAAGTTCAAATCATTCTCATAAAGCTTGATTTGAAAAAACAATTTTTGAATTTTTCTACCGTCATCAATTTTACTGAAAATGATGGAATGATGAAATTGGAAGCCAATTAGCCAATTATAGGTTTTCAACGTTATTCTTTCCATTTCCATCAAAATTAAGTATCTAGAACCACTAGAAAAAGACTTTAAATGACAGTAAAAATGAAAATTTCACATCTAAATTACCCAAATTTAACCAATCAGTCCAATTCAAATCACTTTCATAAAGCTTTACAAAAAAAGAAATTTTTGAATTTGATGACGTTTTTAAGAGCAAAATTTTTCTAACTACATAAATGTGTAAATAAGACGATAGGATGATGAAACTGGAAATGAACTGTAGGTTTTCTAAGTCATTCTTTTCATTTTTACCAAAATTAAGCATGTAGGATTACTAAAAATTCTACTAGGACCAATTTTGTAGAATCATATAAAAATCTTGTTGATTCTGACAGTTACTAAAAAATGAAAAGTTCACAACCAGTTTACTTACCCTGATTTTCAAAAATTATTTAATAGTTATTTTCGATACATATGCGTAAAGGGAGATATTCTAGTAGGCTTAAATTGGGGCACGAGTCTAAGGGACTGACGTATACATAACGAGCTGTAAGCGGGGGTAAGCGCACGAGATCTCGTTGTGTATGCGTCAGTCCCTTTAGCGAGTGCCCCAGTTTAAGCCTACTGGATACCTCACTTTACGCATACGTATCGAACATAATCTTTTATAACGACGGCTCCTAAAGTTTAATAGAGAGAAAAAAATTAATTATTTTTAAGCAATTTTAGAAAATAGTAGGGTTAATTTTATTTATAATGTTATATGAAAAAAAAATTTTTTTATTAATTTGTAGATCGTTTTTAAATTTTTTATTAATTTGTTGGTCGTTTCTATGTTAATTTGAATATGATTATTATTGACAAATGAATATCATTATTTTCTCGCATAGTTTTAGCTACTTTCACGCACAGTTGTACTCTCGCGCACAGTTACTGTCGTTTGTTTTACAATGATATGAAAACTGCTCTTTACGCCCACTACACAACGCTCGAATATTGAACTTTAGAAGCGGGCGTTATAAAAAAGGTTTTTTATCAATTGACAATAAACATGCGAGTAATTATTACATAAATCTCTACGTTGCCATGCTAAATCTGCCGATAAAAGTTGAGCACGTTTGAATTACTTAATTTAGAAAGCATTTAGACGAGCATTGATCGAGTTTTCCATTATCGAATCGCAGTATTACATTATTGAAAATACTACACGTACCATCGTTTGAGAAACATTGGTTTAAAATATTACAACAATGTTCATGAGTCAAAATTTTAATTTACACAAAGAATTTTTATGATTAATAGCAAGCAATGCTGCAAATCATATTTGGTATTCGAACGATCGGCCATTCTGTTGGTTCCCATTAAATTTTTAATTAAATAATAATTTTTTTAAAACCTGTTTTGATGACAAAATTATCGGAACAACTTAGAGATAACAAAAAAATACGCGTAATAATGTAACAATACGGTTTAGTACCATAGTTATTCGTATTCGATTATTTACTTTCGTTCAGACTAGTACGGCTGCCCGGATCATTACCCAAAATGGTACTATTTAATTCAAATCACAGTTTTATAAAAGAAATGAGCCGTTTATTTTGAAAGTGGGGCAAGTCCATTTTAAAAAAAAATGAAGATAATGGTAGCTATAGATAAGACTTAGGATGATCTTTTTATCTGTCAACAATTTATAGTCAAAAAAATTCAGAAGCCTAATATTTGGGAGATTGAAGTTTTAGCTCTTAACAGTATTGTAAATATGTTTACTTTGATAGTGGTGCAAGTCCATCTTACAAGTAAAATTTTCGAGACTGGACCTATTGATTTTGATGACACTTAGATATGTTGTAGAACACTAAAAAATAAGTAACACGTATTTTTTTTTATCTGCGGGAAAGCAGTTTGAAGGGGTGAAACCGTCCTTCAAAAATTGGGGTGAAAATATAATTTTTCAAATACCTCGAAAACGCAAATAAAGCAAAGCTAAGAAATAATCCAAAAGCTTAAATTGGCGATATTGCTCTTTTTTAAAATGCTATTGATATGTAATTTGCTTAAATTACACCAACAGGGGTAGTTTAGGGCTAAAATTTGGGGGTTAATTTTGCGAAAAGGGGTAAAAGATAAAATATAATAAAGTTTTATTTACAGACTTGAAATGTACGTAAAAAAATCTAATCGATTTGTTTTTACTCAATTTCCTAATATTAAATCCAGGGATAGTTAACTACGGGGGTGACTGTGTCGACATAATCGTACTATTTGAGTAATTAAAACTTCTTCAAGGAAAATAGTTTAAAGCAATTAGAATAAATTTTCAAAATTCATTTTTAGCAACATTGCAAAGGGGATGAGTTGCCCTTTTAAAGTACCTACTTATTTTTATACACTCATTTCTACTACTAACAATAAGGCACTGGCAGGGGGTAATAATGTCACAGTACGTGCTTCTGAAGTTGAACTGTCGTGTGAGAAGTTTTTATTATGTTTATTTTTAAATGATAAAACTAAAATATTATCCATTTAAATTAACGATTACAATAATTCATTAATTTTGAAAGTGAGGCAAGTCCATTTAGTTATAATAAAACCACTATTTTTTTAGCCAGCACTATAAACACTATTGGATTATAAACTTACATTATCTAATACCACAAAATACAAAAAATATGTCTATTAACAGTTACCAATATTTTTAAATTTATTGAAACGCAAACCCTTAAATATCTCGCAATAACAAAATATGGACTTGCCCCACTTTTAAAATAAACGGCTCAAATATTAATACGCACCTTGGTTAATTACAGGTAATGATTCGGTCGTCGGGGTTGGTGAAACCGGGGGGCTTAATATATACTACGATATGATCAAAATATTTATGAATTATGTCATCAATAATTTTTCATACTATTTTGATGTGATTTTAAGGGGAAACCAAATTGACTGGATAAGGAAATTTTTTTCTTTCATAAAACTATTATACTTGTACTTTAGGCTCCTTCCACATTACATCAGAACTCATACGAATTCAGTTTGTACGACTCCTGACGCGTACGTCTGATCAATAACACTCGTTACTTTTTCTAAATTGTTATGTCGCACCTCAAAATCATGTTAGTTCATCAGAATTTGTACGAAAAGATGCGAAATGCGAACAATTCAATTTTGGTGGGATGATTCGCAAGTTTTCGTACGAATTGTATTATATTATAGTAAAAAATTAAAAATGTGGAAAAGCAATTAATTTTACTATAGTATTTCATATAGATAACAATACGTTTGGCGAAATTATCTCTCTTTTGAAAATTTTTCAATGGATTCATTCTCTATTTTTGAGAATCATTAATTGCGTCGGAATGAAAATGATAGAACTTATTACATGTTTTATCGTTTTAAGGTTTTACAAACTCTTCACAGACTCATATCCTTTTTCTTGGAGTGGAGAGACTGTAAAAATGGTTGATTTTTAGGCAATCGACGGCAAGTAAAATTGTAGAATTAGAAAATAACAACCAGAAAAAAACAGCCGATTTTTTAGATACGAATATTCGAATAAAAATACATTCTCTAAGCTTGTCCACTTTTTCATCCTGAAGTACCAAAGACATTTCTGAATTGAAACAGTACCGGCAAATATTGATCGATCAGGATACTAATGATGACGTGATTTTTAAAAACGTGATCTGCACTTTAAATTTCACTCTAAAAATCATTGGTACTTACAAGAAATCAAAAACAGAAAAAAAAATTGAAATCAAAAAAATAAATTCACGAATACTACACAATAAATCCATGCATTTTATTTCATAATAATAGTCAGTGACCATGCTCCACCAAATTCAATGGACCTGGTACACAGTTTGTAAATAATCGGACCCGACTACACAGATATTTATAATTATTGTATACAGTGCACATTCTCTATCGTTCCGTAGAATGAAATGAGGGGAATATGCAAGATACATCAATCTGACACTATTTGCTAAATATAATATACTAATCAATCAAATGATCTTGGAGAATATGTAAATTTTTCAAAAAATGTTGTTTTCAGTTTAAAGCCCAGTCGCTCACTGGCACGATATACAAATCTCTTTGCGTCTAGATGCAAAATTGAAAAATTTCTAGGACCGTCAGAACAAGTAGATGGGTCTAAAAATAATAAATTTTTCATCACTTCCTTTTCCTAATATGCATTTTTTTTATAGATTCGTGATTAATTATTTATAATTTTACATAATATACACGGAGAGAAAATTCCTATAAAAATTACTGTGCTCATACTACAATCGACGTGTAACAGGCGAACATATCCAATTTTACCGTACAAAAATTGGATATGTTCGCCTGTTACACGTCGATTGTAGTATAAGCACAGTAATTTTTATAGGAATTTTCTCTCCGTGTATGTGAATATGTGATACATTAGACATTAAGAGGCTTGTAAACGAGCAATAAAATTGCCACGTATTGCCGAAAATATTGCTGAACATTGTGGGCCGGCCACATTTCGACAATATGTTGCCAGCAACTATAGCTGGGCAATATGTGGCCAAATATATCCCGGCATCTGTCAGCCACAATATTGCTGATAATTTTGCGTGTACACGTGGCAATATTGGTGCCTGGTTTTAAATAATTATAAGAAGTTAAAAAAGAGAAGAACCTGATTTACCTTCGTGTATATTCATCAAAAACGTTTCTATGATACAAAACACCCGCATTTTCAAATCTTTCGTGTACGAAAGACTTGAAAATGCGGGTGTTTTGTATATCATAGAAACTGGTGTCTCGTAAACTCAAAGATTTGGAAAAAAATGTTTAAAACAAAATTTGTAGAGAATTGTAAATTTTACCATTTTTATAATCAACATAGCGCTAACCATTTTCAAATTATTTACCATAAACCAAAAATTAGTTTTATTAAAGCGTCATAATTTTTGAAATAATTACTTTAGGAAAAAAGTTTCGAATAAAAAAGTTGGGAAAATCAATTTCCTATGAAAAATATTTCTTATACTTTTATTGTAGGCCTAGCCGTTCACGAGATATTTGGGAAAACACGTTTTTCAAGATGACGGCCTTAGCACAACCTTTAGGATGACGCCATTTTGGTTTTAGACTCCCTATAATAGTACACAAATCAATTCCGAATGCTTTACCGACTGGCCTAATAACCTCTAGGTAAAAGTAATATGGCCGGGCAATGTTTATATATTTCCGCTCAGACATCGACAACACCGGCAACATGCAAGCCAGTAGTTGCAATATGAAATAATATATTGCCCGGCCATACAGACACATTGCCGGGCCATACAAATATATTGCCGGAACTGAATCTCGAGCAATATTGCCCGGCCATTGTTGCCGGCCACACATTGCCGTAAAATGTTGCTCGTTTACAAGCACCTTTAGTTTTTACAAAATAAATATAGGTAATAGAGTGGGGGTAAGGCTCGTGCATAAAACTGGGGAAACAAATCTATTTAAAGCGGAACTATAGAGAATGTGTACTGTACTTTAAAATTTATAAATATACATAATCTCTTTGTACTGCGGAGCTGTATATGTGCTAATAATTGTATATGGTAGTGGTTGCTAATGTAACTACACAATATAGTTAGTTAAAATGTGTTTATTAAAAACAACTTGCTGATTGTTTTTTGAATTCGGTGACGTATGAAACAGATGTTGTGTTTGACCATTTATGGTGAATGAGGGAGATCTACCTGACCGACCAATAAAATAAACATTAAATGAGTATACAGATAGATACATAATATTAGGTTCCAATCAAATCAATAAATATGTATTTAGTTGTACAGGGTGTTTCATGAACAGTACAGTGTTTATAGTAATGGGTCTGAAAATTAAAATTAAAATTATTAGCATACTTATATGTTTCGAGGGCACTACAGTGTTTTTATACTATTTTTTAAAACGATAAGATATGCCAGACATTTCTTTGCCTTCACGATCTTTCGCGAATAAAAAAATGGTTTGAATTCGATTGGAGTACCAATCGTGGCTCATTCCTAATTTAGTGTTAGGTATCGGTTAGGGCTAAGTAGAACCAGGAATGAACAAATATTTAATGAAAATATTCGAATCAGATCAGTTACTTAATTCATGCATAGTATATCAGACTTTATTTCAAGTTCTACTAAAGCCTTTTAACACTCGACTTGAAATATTGACAATTTTTTGCTCCAGACCTTTTTGTAAATTGCCTTAACTTCGAAAAATTGAAATATTTACCGTGATGACGTGTTAAGTACAAGAAAATAATTTTTGCTAATATGAGAAACATCTCCAGAAAATAGAATGCTGGAGAGTGAGTTATATATTTTGGAAAAAATTTTGTCAATTCAATAGCAAAAATGAAAACTTTACTGCCGAAAATTCTTGAGTCTAAAAAAGACTCGAATTTTAACGACCATTAGTGTGATAAATTATTAAAATAATAAAATTTTTAACTTGTTGACGTCACCAAGTTTAGTAAAATTTTCAAAACGTTAAAAATTATAATTTAATTAGGTACTAGAAACATCTAAAATTATGTTGGATGCAAATTTTTTTGATACCTATTCTAACATATTATAATAGCCTGACTCAGTCAACTGTATGATTTGACTCCCGTTTTAAAATTGTCAGTACTGCAACTTTATATAGGTACAATGACATTCTGAGTGAAAGATTTTGGAACTGATTAATTTAATTAAAGTAACAAAATAAACATTGTTTTAATTCATATTAAAAAAAATAGATAACAATATTATTTACTGCTAACTGACATTTGATAATTTTTTGGACATTAATACCATTCAAAATTCTTTTAAGAAGAAATACCACTTACCCTGGAAACGTCTCTCGGGTTTTGTTGGACGGTTCGTGACAGTTTCGAAGAGAGAATTGATTTCCAAAATTTCTGTCTCAATTTACTTTAATACCGTAAACATATCAAAGTTAGAATTTTAGTTATAAAAGTTATGGTGGGAGTGTCGGGGAAATAATGCTAAAAGTAACCAAAAAACTGACATATATGCATATATAGCTCTTAGTGAAAAATTTTTTTTGAACTGAAACGAAAATTAATGTGGTAGATAATCTTTCAAATTGATATCCATAAAACAAAATGAATTTATTGAAAATTAAAGTAACAGATAGATACATTGTGATAAACGTTCAATAATTTATAAGTCTTTACAGACATATTTCTTTATAGCCCCTAAAAACAATCTTAAAAAAATAATTATTACATTTATATGGGCAGAGAAAGTGATATAATTTATAGCGTATATAAATCTTCTCATACATTGATTTTATATTTCAAAATCAATATATCGTCTTTTTAAAGGTTAATATATTATAAATAAGAAATTAATATAAATTCCATAATAGCAGATTAAAATGTAATGTGTGGCGTCTCTGTTGTAATTAAATATAATATTTTTTTTGCGTTTCTTCATCACTTCAACTTATTTCAAAATATACTAATTTTTTTGAAAATTAAAAAGGTCAAAATGTCACAATAATTAGTGATCAGGACCAAATATGGGCACACGATATGTTATGTTGAATATACAAGTATCAAAAAGTAAATGATTCTAGATAATTGCGAATTCCATTTTTTGTTATGAAATTATTTTTTTTGTTATAGTTTTGTTTTATGCTAAAATATACTTGTTTGATAATGTTCAGATTGAGCGAAACATGTCACGAAATTTATTAGTATAGTAGTATTCTTTGCAAATTATTTTTATTTATTATGTAATATAAAGTTACTATTTTGAGGGTAAACTTATTTTTTACAATCAATTTAAAAAAACAAATTAAAAATTGTAGAGTTTTCCCGTTGCAAGAATGCAAAATTTTCATTTGAAACATGACGACTGGGTTTAGTAATTGATTAAGGACTAATAGATGAACGATCATTGAAAAAAATCTAAATTTATTACATTTTTAGGTAAGAGTGGGAATGACAGTTGCCCCAAGAATTTAATTGAGGAAATATTCGGATTTGGTTATAAATGAACGTTGAAAGTTTTAAATTATTAACCCAAAAAACATTATCCAATTAATAACTAGTATTAATTACATTTCTGTGTCCCATTTTCTCTATTATATAATAACATTAGAATATTTATTATATCATATTTCTACCGATATTACCTATATTGGAAGCCTCTACATATATTAGTTTGATTTATGTAACTAAACTTGTTTTATTACAATTACTATACAACAAAGTCATATGCACATATTCAGAATATGATTACTGATTAGTAATCGATACAAAATTTAATTTATAGGTAAAAAGTAATTTTATATTATGACAGTAGTGTACGTAGATAAATTAACAATATTCATAATTGTGAAGATATTTTCGTAAAATTTATCAAATTAAAGAATTAGTAAATGTAATTTTGGAAACTTGATTGAAAAAGGAAAAACGGAACCCGTGTACATATATATCGTCAGTAGTGATGTCGGATAATAATTAATCGATTAATCGGTTTAGTAGATTAATTTTCTTTACATTTGGTCATTTTTTAGTCGATTATTTTATCCTCGACTAAACGACTAAAGTGAATAATATTTTTTTAAATGACTAAAGACGACTAATTTAACAGTTTTCCTGCACTATTTATTAGAGACGAAAAAATTGAAACTAAAAATTATCCTTTTGTATGATTTTTTACTTTTATGTGAATAATACATTGTAATATGTAATTTTTTTTTTTTATAAAAGTCAATAATTAAATTAAAAACATTGTTTTTGAAAGAGTTACATAGGTTACCCTATTCATGAATTCGACTAAAAATTTAGCCGATTAATCGACTATTCTATGCTCGATATTTTCGATTAATGACTAATTTTGTCGCAAAAACAACTTTAGTGGATTAATCGACTAACTGCATCTCGACTCGACATCACTAATCGTCAGTCAGCAATTAGAAAAAAAATTAGTTTGGATTAAATGGGGGGGGGGGTCAGATTGGTACAAAAAAAGTTTTAATTAGGGGAGAGCGGGGCTATACCGTACAGCGAGGCTAAACCGTACACCCATTTTTCGTGTCTAGATTTCAAGCTAGACAAGTGCAGTCGTTGTCACAACCTAGCGCCTGACCGCGGAAAATCACAGGATTGAGTTCGTTCCGCTGTGCATATAAATGCCAATATGACGGTGAAAAAATTTGTTTTTGTTATTTCTCTTATAATTTTGGGGCGCTGTCAAATAAGAGTTGGGTGGAGAACCTTTACTTATGAGCTAATAGCGATAAGATCATGAGAAACTACTTTTCTTAAGCTCTCTCTTGATCACTAGAGAAGACTAGTTAGGCGACGGAATTTGAGGTTAAGTTATGAAACTTCCACAAGGGATAGGATGGGGCTAAATCGTACAGAAGTGTGCGACTTAGCCCCAAATGGTTTAATATGGCAACATTAATAAATTGTAGTTGATGCAGGAAATACCATAAACATTATAGTTTTAGTGCTGCCGACTCTGCAGATAATTTTACTTGTGATTTTTGTTTAAATGTATAAACTTTAAATAAAATACTTTCGTTCTATAAACTTTATCACTTTTTTTGATAAAAGTTAACCTAACACTTTTTATACTTTTATAAGCTGAACTAAATATACCGATAATACAAGTTACGTTATGATGTTTCTTAGTTGAGTCGACAATAAGTAATAAAATGTGTTTTCTACAATAATTTATTGCATTACTCTTATTTACTTCCTTAACAAGATGATTTTTTTACAATAATTTATTGCATTACTCTTATTTACTTTCTTAACATAAGATGATTTTTTTACTGTACGGTATAGCCCCTCTTACCGTACGGAATAGCCCCGACCCCCGGGGCTATTTCGTACAGAGACACTTTTTTTGTAATTTAATTTTAATATGTAAACAGTGGAATAATTCAAATTTCTTTATGTGAAATCAATAGCCAATGGTCCAAATTATATATTGCTAATTTTCTTATAATTTTATACTCGATATTAGCTGAACAATAACAGCTCTCCCTTAAGTGTATGGGATAGCCCCGCTCTTTCCTAACATCGGATGAGTTATCATTTGAAAGAGCTACCTCTAAGGATTATAAAAATATTTATAATTTTGGGCCCAGTGATCTTAATTGATAGGTATAGTTCAAAATTTGTTAGAAATGACGCCCCCTTGGTCTCGTAGATTTTTAAAGTTAAAATTATGATTTTAATTGGTTAAACACTGAGTCATAGGCTACCAGAAAGTTACGGGTATTTTCGACAAAATATTTTAAGGAATGAAAGGAAACAGTAATAGACAAAGTATTTACTAATGTTTCAGTACAACGTGGAACAATTCATGATTTTTGCGGTTATCAAAGGCACATTTGAATAAGATTTGTTACATTGACTGAATACAGTACGCAATCCTAATTGGGCGAGTCCGACTTACTCTTGGTCGATTTTTACAATTAAGTATCTCAGCTACTTTTAATGTGACATTATTTGGTCATTTCATTTTTTTTTTTTTTTTTTTTTTGTATACTTATGACTCAGTTATACAAAAAACTGATTGTATTTTTCAAATGATTTTATTTTCTGTGTCAATGCTTGTTTTGATACACGTATGATACAAGAATATTAATTACTTCTGCTAATGTGTTGTTGCTCTCAAAAAGAAAAAAAAACTGTATTAACGCAGAAAGTAAAAGTAATCAACTGATCAATATGTACTTAAAGAAAGAGAAATAATAAATAAAAAAAAAATCAGACTTGATTTGTTTCAGTTTCAAAAGAAAAAAAATTTAGTATATTTATTCCAAAATATTTGGTATATATGTATACCTCATTTCAGATACAATTGATCATGAGTTTTCGTTAAAAAATTAAATAATTCTTATATTCGAAACAAATCAATCTTCTATTCTTTTCTAAAAACAAACTGCAAATTTAAAATTTACCTAAATGCAATAATGAAAGAGATAAAACCAAGAAAACGGAAATTATTTAAATTCAAAGTTCCAAAATCAATCTTTTAAGGGGAGCAGACCTCCCTATATTCCGCCATGTTAGCTTATGTACCTTTTTCTTAAAAACCATTAGAGATAGAGATCTGAAAGTTTTACCACTATTTCCTACATGCTTTTTCAACATTTTCTCCAAATGATATTTGTTTAGCTCAATTTATTTGTTCGGTAAAAATTTTTTATGAGTATAAATTTTTTAAATATAAAAGTACCCATAAAATATTTTTTAAATTTTTTGTTTTTAACTATTTTTAAAAACCAATTGAAGGGATTATGTATAATAATGCTTTACATGTGTGTGTAATGTTTCTAGGTCCTAGCTTTAACGGTTATTGAGAAAAAGATAAAAAGCAGAAAACGAGCTACAATAATCAATCGAAATAAAAAAAAGCTTAAAAAAAATTGAGGTCTGCTCCTCTTAAGATATTATTGGCGAGTTAAATTTTTTTTTTTTGTAAAAGGGTTTATAAATGTTCCGAGAATATTATTTCAAGTCAAAACTGAAAGTAGAAAAAAGGTTATACCGATTTTTATATAGTCATGTTTTGACGATGCTGCGTAAAACCGGAAGGCGAAACAAAGAAAAAGCAGGATAGGGAACTACAGGAGGAAGAATTTGAGATTGCTTATGGATCACTATACGCTTTCGGATTGACTGATTAGCAATTAGTATGTTTATTTATAAATATTTTATAAAATATAAAAAAAAAATTATTTTTAAAAAAACTTTAAATGTCTTTTGCTTGAAATGACTTTTTCAAATCTGCGCAAATTCTAACTCAAAAACTTATCCGATTTTAATAAAACTTGACTCATTTTGTTTATTATTATGCCTATTGTGCATTCCCCACCAACCTGGTGATTTTTTTTTCTTTTTTTCCAGTTCAGACATTTAAAAGTGAGGGAAAATGAGGCTGTTTTTAAAACTTTTTTTCAAATACGCGCCATTTTTCGAAACAACGCTTTACTTCCGTTTTTGGTGGGGGGTGGGGGGGGGTAACGTATTCAAATAAACAATTTGCATACGTTACCATCCCCTTAAAAAAATATTTAAAAAGATTCTTTTTTTTCAACTTCACTTACTAATAGTAATTTAAATAAAGTCCACTGAATATTATGATTATAATTTATAGACATACAGAAGGTTTTTGTAAAATTTGTACTGAATTTACAAATTAAATTGGCAAGAATGTGGCACCTTACATTGGTCATACTAGTAGAAACTTTTAAACTCGGCAAACAGAATATTTCAGATTCTATAAAAACAAAAAATTCAGACATATCTGACGACAGATCTGACGGCATATGATGGATAAGAGGATACATATCATTACAGTTTTACATGAGAGGATTCAATTGTTTGATAATGGTAATGTTGATCGAAACATGTTACAAAATTTATAATATAAATAGTAGGTATGTGAAGCATTTTTGTAAAAAAGTGTTTTTTGATGGGCTTCCGTACTGTTTTAATTAAAATCAGTGATCATTTCTCTTGGAAATTTTAAGAATAATTAAAAATTTCAAAATTCTTGAATGATCTTATTTTATTTTACTCTTTTTTAAATAGATACACCTATAGATTTCAATTAAATTTCACCTTGAATTAATAAAGTGCATTATTAAATAATTATTAATTATAATTTTTATTGAATTTATAAATTAAAACACAACTAGATTCCAATTATATGACTAATTTAACCTATTTATGGCGATTGAGTAAAAAAATGACATAAATCAGCTGTTCATTGGTGGCTATCTTTACAAAAATATAAAATACTGATATGATTGGTGTAAATAGATGATATCAATCAGCTGTTCACTGACGGCCATCTTGAAAGTAATAGAAGAATATGAAACAACACATCCAATTTGTCATTTGTTTTTGTATTTCCTTTAATCGATTGCCACAGTATGAAATTCACACATAATGATGACCTTGAATGACCTAGCAATATTTTTACTATCAGTTTAATATATTTACATCAAATAAGTACCGTTACGAAAATGTTATATATAGTGATTAAAATAGGCACCTTTCTCAATATACCTATATTACTACCTAATGGACAGGTAATATATATAAGTATATACGGCCCAAGGTTGAGAGTTAGTGAACAAGTTATAACGATTTTAAAATCGGTATTATTTTGAATTTGTGATATTGGTACATACGTGGAAAAATTAAGTTGGGTATCTTTGAATTTTTGATAATAAAAATTTCGGAATAGGGTTCTGTAAGTTGAATTGTAAAGTTGGAAGATTTTCTTTATATGATGCTCAACATATTTGCGTAACAAATGACACTGTTCCATTAGACTCGAGAATTTTCAATGTTAATGCCATTTCCCTCCCTTCTAATGTTGTAGTTCTTATAAAAACTTAGTTTATAGTTACAGATACCAAATTTTTGAATTTTGAATGAGTAAATGTCGGGTCCCGTGATTTTTACCCTTGAAACTTATTGTAAGTACGAAACTTGGGATTGAGCCTGAACTTGCAATAAAAACAAATCTAGTGTCTTTATTTTTGGATACCCTATTCCGGGATTGGATTTCCTCTTGTGAGAAGGCGATTTTGTACTTTTTTCTATAATCAAGAAGAAATCTTGCTGAAATAAATGTATAAAAAAGAGCATAGTCGCCGTCGAAGTCGAATTTATAATTCTTGCACGCATGAACCCAAAAAAATTGTGGGGCCGCTCCTCCTCAAGCTTGAAAACGTAATATAAACCTATTAAGGGTTTTTTAATTATAGAATAATCAGATAATACCTTGAAAATGGTTTGATGAATAAATACGTCTGTTAGATTCTTATGACTCAAAGCAGGGACTATTTTTTACTCGACCGTATCATGGAATGCTATCAAGTGATTATCGATTTTATGCTTTATTTAGACGATTTTCGAATCTTCCGCATTTTGTAAACCTAAATTTGAAGAAACACAAATCGAAATTCAAAGTAGAATCGATGTCTGCTGGGAAAATATTATGATTTTTTTTTAAAAAAACTAAACTGTTGAAATTATTTTAATAACTGGACTACGGATATAGTCCTCATGTTGTGAAAAATGTCTTCGAGTGAATGACATTACCGAAACAATAATATGACAGCGATATTTATGAAATGTAAACAATGAAATTTTAATACGTTGGGGGGGGGGCGAACTAAAGAGTTTTTTCACACAGTAGTGCTTAAAAATCGTAACACGAAAATAATTTGACCGCATCAGTATAAATTGTTGTTTATAGAAATATTGATAAAGGTAATATATAACTGTTTTATGTAATATTCAATTGCTGATTTATGATAATTGAGGTTAATTGTGATTAGACATTGTTGCTATTGCTGTAAGTGAAACAATTCATATTATTAACATTATTATTATTATTGTTATTGAAAATGAATATTTTTACCAGAAATACATACTTATTTACCAAGATTGGTATTACAATTTTAAATGGTTGTTTGTTACAGATATTATTATATGTACCGGTATATTGGCAAAGATAATTACGCCACGAAAAAATGGATGCGCGGTTGATTACACAGGCCTGCGAAATTTGACTTTTTTTCCAATAATTATATTTTTTTAAAAAATATCTAGGCATGTTAAATTAAAATACAGCTCTTTTTTTTCTAGCACATCGAGATTTATTTTTAGTCGAATTTTCTCCGAAAAATTAAACTTATACAGTCTATACGATAAGAGCTGCGAGAGGCGAGAGTAGGGGCGCTATCCGTTTTCGGACCCGTAGAACACGATTATGTAGAAAAAAAAGTAGTCTGATATATATATATATATATATATATATATATATATATATATATATATATATATATATATATATATATATATATATTCCCGCCACCTTTTAATTTGTGTAGGGCCCCCCTATGGAAGTTAAGAAATGAAATTTGGTAAATGGGGCTCATTTTCGAGGCACCTCATACTATCAAAGTGGGGTCAAATTTTGGGCAAATTTTTTTTCCGACCCGACCTTTAAGGGGGTGGTGGGGGGTAACAAAACAATAAAACTTTTCCAAACCGGTTTTAAATAATGTTTCGATCAATTATCTACAACATATCCAAAATTCAGCTTCCTAGAGTGATTTGGAGGGAGTAGAGAGGTGGAAAACGATTTTCGCTGGATCTAACACGCCCCCAGCCCCCCAGAATTAACGTAGAGGATTGAAATTTGGTGTGTTGATAGAGTTCATACCTAGGTTATGCTTTTTGGAGGTTTTAATATTTTACCCCCACCCCCCTTATTTTTAAGCTACAATTTCATGCTTTTTTGACGTTTTCGAAGTTTGTACCACTCGCACAGGTCACCCAAATAAACCTAGAGGGCTGAAATTTTGTATTGGGATTGAGTTAGTATCAAGGGGGTGCCTTTTGGGGGTCTCAGCTTTTAACCCTTACCCTCACCATTCTTATACCAAAAAGAACATCATTTTTCTTGTTTTTTAACAGTTTCGTTCGGGTCAAAATCTCCTCAAATAAACCTAGAGGGCTGAAATTTTGTGTACAAGTTAAGTTAATAGCCAGCCACTGCTTTTTGGAGGTTTCAACTTTTAACCCTTACCCCCACGATTTTTACGCCAATATTTCCTTGATTTTTTTGCTTTTTTTCTAACACGTCTAGAAGCTTTCTAAGAAAACATACAGAGCTGAAATTTTGTACGTGTATTGAGTTAGTATCCAGCTAGTGCCTTTTAGGGATTAAACATTACTTTTCCCCCCACTTCTCCCATTTTTACATCGGAATTCAGTGGTATTGTAAATGTGTTTTAAATGAATTACTTTTATTCTAACACAGAGTAGGCGAATAGTAATTTTAAAAAATTTAAAAAAAAATGAATTTACTTTTTTAACAAAAGCAATACATACATATAGGTAGTTGCATACATACATATTATATTACATATAGGTAATTCTATATGTATACATACATATAAAGTAAGAATTTTGGATTTTTATTATTTATAAAATAATTTTTTATTTTTTATTTTTTTTTTATTTTTTATCTTTTTTTTTTTGAAAGAAAAAATATCTTTATAAAGGCCTTCCAGTTTACTATTTAAGGTCCTTTTTTAATATTTAAAACTAAAACATAAAGGCAATTAGCGGATAAACATGGGCAGGAATGTCCTCGTACGAACTGTGTTGGTTTTTTTTCTGCTACCTGTTTTCGGCACAAAATGGAAATTTACTGAGATACAGCCCTTAAATACTTAAAACCTTTTTTTAAAGCCTCGATCAGCCGAACACTCATCACCAGTTTTGAAACCAACAAAATGACAATTCGGTTGTAGACTTTCAATCACATTTCGCTTGTAGACATTCAATACCGAAGATGAAGGGGAAAATTCGACTACCGTGATGGGGCCCCGCTGCTCGCGGCGTTTTTATTGATGACATGCATATTTTAAAATTTTTTAACAATTATTATGAAAATATAAAATCAATGAATTTAAAATTAAATTTTTACTCAAAGAACCAATAGTATTAGTTGGAAAAAATGCTAAAGAAACTAAGTAAATTACATAAAATACCCCTGTCGCAGCATCCTGCATAACATAGCGAATTCCCGTTTACAAAAGTTAGATTTTCTCGGAAAGCAGGTTACGTAGAATATCTAATGGTTTAAAAACCATTTTTATGTAATTTTTCTCCTCTTTTCAACGGTGTAAAAAAATGTTACAGACTTTTAAATTTGGAAGAATCTTTACAAAAAACTAATTTTTCACAAAAATGACCAACAAATCATACTCCAGGTATCAGACGTGTTTTGTTGAAGAACTCATTCAAGATTTTTGCACTTTCAACGTTTTTATCAAATTTCTTACAAGTCACACAAAAAAACCTTTATGTTTGTAATAAATAATCCCTTTTTAGTCAAATGAATATTATAGTCCAAGCTCCGATAGCGTAAAATCATACCTGATAAAACACCTCAAATTAAAAATGCTAAATCGATAGTAACTAATGTCGACAATAGAAAATGCCCGACAGACCTTTGAATTTTTGTTATATTGTATTTTTAAATAATTTACCTCACATAAAACACCTCCTGGAAATTGACATAATATATGTTATAGCAACATATATATTTTACTGAGGAATCGGTCTGTCTAACATACATATTTTGCTAATTAATGTCTGACAGACCTATTTTAATTAGTGAAAATTTTAAGCAAAATTACGCCACGTAACACCCTGGATTTTTTTTGTTTTAAGTTTTTGTTATTATCTACGTATTAAATTTGGTCTGTTTGAAGCAATTTTATCTTTAAAAGTATGTTTTTTTATTACTAAAATTAAGTTTGGGACCTCTTATATCAATTACAATTGACCTGGCTTTAAAAAAATATAGCTAAGTTTGTTAAATTACCTACATTTTTTTATTAAATTATCGTATTATTAAATAATTCTGGAGTATTATTTTTTTTTTTAGGCAGTAGCTAACAAAATTTGCCAGACAGCCAAATTTTAATAGATTAGTAAGTAATGTCAAAAAATTTCACTTAAAAAAAAAAATTGAGTGTTATGTGAGGTAAGATTGCCTAAAATTTTCACTAATTATATTAGAAGAGGTTTGTCTGACATTAATTAATAAAATATGCCAGAAAGACCGATTCCTTAGTAAAATTATATAATTTGTTATATGTAAATTTCAACAAGGTGTTATGTAAGGTAAGTTTGAGGTTAAGAGATAATTTTTGCTTGGCTAATGCCACTTTATTTAAAGTTTTTAAATATCTATGATATGTTTCGGACCCATATGGCCATTAACGAACAGTCGTTAATTCTTCGTCACCTTTTAATATTAATTATCTATACTGGTTGAAATATATGTCAATAAATAGCTATAAGTCTTAAATCCCAATTGTTATTTTAGCGAAATTAATTTCACAAATTCATAAACTGATCATTGTTTTTAATCTCTCTTTTGTATGTACGCAGTTTAGGTAACAGAGACAAAATTATTCTTGCCTAATATTTTAATATATTTAATAATATTACCATCCAATCATATTATTTACAATAAATATTAAAATTTGTTAAAATCAGGTGTTTTCTGTTATTTAACAGTTATGTCATGCATTATTATAAATAATATAAGCAATGTAGAATAAGACTATTTAAAAATATAATATTTAAAAAAAAAAGCCAATGTATTGTACTTTTATGTACATTTTTGCCTTGTTCGTTTGCGTTCCTCTGTTGTTCACGAAATGAAACGGTCAATTGACAATTTATGGTTTTGATATAAACATCGATTTTATATACCGAGTGTTTCTATTTCATTTAGATATAGTAGTGGTTCAGTCATTTCATACTGTTAAAGGGTTGCTGCATTTCGTACGTTTGCAGCAATACTAATGCAACTGTATGTTCATGAATTGTTGAATACTCTTTAATATTACAGTACGCACGTTTGGGGAAATACTGACACAAGTACCTATAATCTAATTGCACATTAGAAAATTATCTTCCATATTTCGGAGTAGATATTGTATATTTATACTATTTACTGGTGTTTTTAAATTTTTTAGAAAATCAGCTTCTTTTGAAGCATTTAAACAGAAAACAACTTGCAAATGTGCCATTATTTCTCTATATGAATTTACAGTTGGGTTAGTGTTGCTACAAAAGGTGTGATTTATTGCTAACTACAGCTAAATTAGTCGCATGAAGTTGAATGATTGGCAATTAGATTTTATTAAGCAGATCATGAGTTTAAAATTTACAGAAAATCTAACAAATCTATATAAGGATGCGTAAGACAGCTATCTGGATGTATTTCTGTTATTCTAAAGAACCAATCTCTGCTTGATTTTTTATTATATTTTTTGATTTGAAAAAAAAAATAATAATGTGTTTAGCGTCCGTTTTTGAGATCATTTAGTCTATAACAGACGCCACCCACATCATTATTTGTATCTTTATTATTTTTTATATTTTCTTTACAATATCTTTTACATTATACATTTTATGATGTGGGTGGAGGACAAGGAAAGTGATGTGAGGGCTAAGATTTGATAGGTATGCGTCTGCAGCCGTCTTTTAAAGGAATTATGCCGATATCCATCTGAAATTGTGAAGGGAAACTGTAGAAAACCTTCATAAGCATAGCCAGCCGCGGGATTCGAGCTCTCGATCAACCAGTCGGCAAGTGTGAGTGCCTAAACACACTCGGCCATTCCGCTGGTAAAATTTATATATATATATATATATATATATATATATATATATATATATATATATATATATATATATATATATATATATATATATATATAGTTGTTTAATGAACACTTTTTTCAAACTAAAAGAACTGTTGCAATGAAAATTGGTAATGTTAACACTATGAGGCCCGAGCACTTTCACAGTAAACTTCCCCGGAAGCCAACGATATTTTTAAAGAAACTTTATATAAACGAATACCATAAAATGATTCAACATGTAGATATATGTGATACATACTACATATATTTGACATTCAGACACATTCAAATCAACTAGAGAATTACAGAAAGTTTAAGCTGAGCGTCCATTAGGTTGGAAACTCGGCGCAGCGCGGCGCGGCGCGGTTCTTACATTAATAAAATCTCAGGGGCGGTACCGTTCTGTCGACCTAGCGGACGCACCTGCATTTATTCAGATGTATTTATGTCCGAGAGCGGAACTGCACCGCTCCGATCTAATGGACGCTCAGCTTCAGATAACAAACTGGTAAAAATAAAGTAAAAAAACAAACAAATACTTTTATTATTAGTTTTTATATTGTTTATTTTAAAAATTTTTATAGAAACCAAGAGAAGTGTGTGTTGGTGTTTGTGTCAGTTGAGTATATACTATATATACATCGGTGTGGTAACATCGCACACATACATAATGCGTAATCAATTAATCATTGATCGCGATCGCCCGGTTATTTTGATTATTTTCGAATGCCGAAGCCAAATTTTATATCCAAAAAATGGCTAATGAGATTTAAGAAGATCAGTAAGGAGAATTTCTTTATACTAGTTCAAATATTTTGAAATTTGTAGTTAGAATTTTAATAAATCCTGGGTGAAAAGTACAAAATTCCACTCCAGAACTTCACTTCCAGTCTATCATATAGTTTATGCAGATTAAAAATCTACAATTTGGAGTTAAAGTATCAACAGAGATCATTTACAATGCTATCTCCGATGAAAATGAACTTTTTCAAATAAAATTAATATTACCTACATATAATAAAATTAAATTAAATCAAGATAACAATTATTTTATTTCATTAAAAAGAAAATATTCGAAAATTAAAATATTTTTATCTAAGGCACTCTTCTGATAAAACTTTATCCTTATGTAAACCCAACGCTATGTATCAGTCAAATATGTATATCGTATGTTCACATACAGATAGAACATTCTGTGTAAAACGTTCTGTATTATGTACTAAAGTGCATTATAATGTTATTCAGTTTAAATAAGTACACACACACATACATGCATAAAAACATTTGCAATGCAAAATGGTTATGTTGAGTCATCGCAATTGAGAGTTATTACGACGACACTAAAAATAGAAAACGACGTTTTCTGTTTCTATCACTCAAATGATACCTATAGTATCTAAGCAAATTCAATAGTAAGAAACATAAACTTAGTTATGGATGTTACTAATTTAGGAAATTTAGCGCGTTGTCATCGCATTGTTATCGTAAATTTTTTAAGACGATCTTTTTGCGAACTGATCGGATGTTATAAAGTTTTGTTGTACTACTGTTTTGGTTAATAAATGTTTTAATCAATTTCTCTCTCTTATGCTCAGTATATCTACAAAATAATCACTTTTTGCGGGCGATGATCCGGACACCCGTACTGGTCTGATCGGTCTTTGAAGTAGGTGCAATAATATTCTAAAATCTGAAAATTATATTGAAATTATTGAAAGTAATACGGACATTAAAGGTAAATATGTGCTGAAATGGGTTATGTAACGTTCAGCAAAAAAATATAATATTTGAGTCTATCTCTGAGTCTGCTTAATTTTTACCTTCGTTTAAAATTAAAGTGTCTGAAGTTAATAATTTTAGAGTTTCAATATTGGAAAAATATGTAAGAAGCCAATAAAAAATGATTTTAATTGCAATAATCGGTAAGAGACTTCAACAGATGGTAAGAAAACAAACCCTAGACTAAGGGCCGGATTTATCTTTGAGAGGTCCCTAAGCACTTCCGTGGAGGCTCCTAATAAAACAATAAGGAAATTAAAAAAATTTCCGAAATTTTTTCTATTTTCCCCAAAAATACAGTTGAGTATAAAATAGCTTTTTATTCTATTCCTATTTTGAGGAAATCATTGTTAATTTTGAGGAAATCATTGTTAATTTCGAGGAGTCCCTTATTGTGTGGACATCCTGGGCAGGGGCGTAGCTACCGCCGTATCAGCCGTATCAATGATACGAGGCCCCCGGGCTACAGAGGCCCCTAACGTATGTAAGCAAAAATTAGTAAAATGTTATCCATAATGTCACTTAATCTCGTGCTTCCCGGGAAAAAAACATATAAAAAAAATTGTCATACGTGCCTATAGAGTTTTCACTTCAGAAATGACAAAAGTCAGAAAGCAATCTCTTTTTTTCCCGGGTTAATTGCTCTAAAAACATGCTTAAAATCTGAAATTCAAAAAATTCATTCCATTGAGGACTCATGGAATTATTGCTGATAAAATTCAATAGCCTTGCATCCAGTTTTCCGGAGGTAATAACAGCATGCTTTCTATTCTTGACCCTTCCAGTTACAAACACAACAGTTGAAAGAAGTTTTTCAAAATTAAAACTGATAAAAAATAACCTAAGGACTTCGATGGGACAGGAACGGCTATCAGACTTGTCACTATTGTCTATAGAGGCAGAAATTTTAGGAAAACTGAAACCGTCTTCAGCTATAGATGATTTAATAAATCAATTTGACAAAAAAAAGGCAAGAAAAGTGTATATTTAATTTGAATTGTTTGGTTAGCTCAAATTCTAGGAGGAAGCGATAACTTATAATCAATAAATACTTATTTTAATTTAATGCAAGAATTTTTGTTTCTTTTGTGAGAAATCTTTACCCTTCATTTGGGCCCCGCAACTAATTTTGATACAGGGCCCCTCCAAGGCACGCTACGCCACTGATCCTGGGACACGTGTCTTAAGTGCCTTTATGGAAGTCTAACTCTGCCTAGAGTATAACCTGAAGGAAAGAATCGTTAGGCTTGCGAATACATATTTGCGAGCTGGCAAACTAGATTTTCGTCCCCCAAAACCGAATATTGTTGTATGATATTCATAGTCATATAGGTACATATATATTTATAAATTAATCACTTTGCTCAAATTAAAGAGATATATTTCATTTGTGATAATTATCTCTGTTAAAATATTACCATTGTATAAACAATGCCGTATCTTGTATAGTTTAGCATAATCTAAATAGATTCAGTAGTGTAAGAGTAGTAAGTAGTAAGTACCTATGTAATCAATACTTGTGTAAAATACAAAAAAGAATCCAGTTCAAGGATTCAACTATATATATTTTTTTGCAATTTTTATTTTTAATATTTATTTTATTTATTTTGCACTGTGTGTTCCAAAAGATATATAAAATGCGTACATCATTATTTTTACTATGTATTGGTTCATTGGTAAATTATCAAATTTCAAATATAAAGTTACCTCGTTATTGGCAGTACTTTTAAAGCAAAAAAAGCTATAAGGATTACTATGGTGTAGGTGCTGGAAACTGTACATAAGTGATGCTGATATGTCAGTCAACAACAACAAGAAAAAATTGTCGCCCCATAACTTGATATTCGGTTACAATTGAGAACATGAACTTTTGCACAATATTAGTGTAACTCTCTATAATAGCTATCTTATAAGAAATAGAAACTAAAAGAAATATGAAATCATATCCAAAATATTGGACGTTTTTAACCCTAGAATCATACGTACTCGTCAAATTGACGACCAAACTTCTCTACCTACCCCAGTACTACAACTTTCAGTTGCCTGCCTGCTCTGAAACTTCTGTTATATATTTTATTTGTTATGATAACACAGAAGACGTATCAATTTTGTTTATAGTTGCTGTCGTTTTGTTTATACTAAAATAGTGTACGTCAATTTGACGGCAAAGTATGATTAATGTATGTTTCTTTTAAAGATTTTGTACTTTACATACAAAAGTTTTAAAATTTATTAAAGATATGGATGTTATAATTAATTTATTCAATGATAATGATAATGTGAAAGATGATTATAGCTGTATGACTTATAGAGACGACATAATACTGAAGTTTTATTATATTGAATCCAAAACCAATGAATGCGTTACAAGTGATTAACAATTTATTTTGTGGAAAATATTTTAATTTTTAGTATTTTTTGAAATCTTATTCGAAAAATTACTAACAAATTTTAGAAAATTTACAAATGTGCCTAATGAGGGAATAACTACATATCTACAGGAATATTTGTGACCGAGAAATTTCACATTATGTAAAATCACACGTGTCCATTCACTCATAATAGTTCATAAATTAATTATTTGAAACATGTCTTATGATACAATTGATGTATTTATCTATTTTTGAATTTTTATAATGAAAATATCTAAAATTATAATTATAATTATAAAAAATTAATAAATATATATATTAAAAAATTTTTCCAAATGTAATTTTTTTAAATATTTTGTTCGCTTTTGTAGTATTGTTATGTAAAAAAAATGTTTTTTGCAAATAAACTCTAAAATTCTCCATAAAAAGTCCATTCGTCAAATTGACGACGATGTATGATTAACGTTTCTCGTAGACCAACGTATGATTCTAGGGTTAAGGAAATTTGCAATGTTACGATTGACATCATTAGAGGGACGATTATAAGTGAACTAATAGAAATAAAAGCTAAAAATTTACTAGGCATCCAGTAAATGAATTGCTAGTCTTACAAGCGTTACAACCTTGGTAGTTTTACAATTATAAATTATCAAGTAAGCAACTGACATTTTTGGAACGTGAAAAAAAATGTAGCTATCAAAATGTTATTGAAACGATAGGTGAAAAGCTTAGAAGCTAAAAAAAGACACATTTTCAATACATATTTTTTTCTAAGCAAACCTTATATGCAATCAATTTGAAACCTTTTACACATTATCAAGCATTCTTTTAAGTATCAAGAAAAATATTTATACGTGATGCTAAAGTCGACGTCAAGAAAAAAAACATCTTTTACAGCGCACAATATAAACCTTTAGCGGATGGTTGGAAATTAAAAAATTAAACGGGATTTTGAAGGAAACCAATTTTGAGGTATAAGTATACAATATGCATTAGAGATGTCGATTCTCCAAAAAAAAAAGACCGATTTTTGGATCGATTTAAATCGAAATCAAAAAAATCGATTCAAAAAAAAATCGGCCAAATAAAAATCGATTCTGTGAGATCGATTTAAAAAATCGAAATTTTGAAAAGTTTAATAAAATTAGCTGATAATTTTTGTTTAACGGACTTACTTGATACTACATAGGTAATATCGGTAATATCGTGTAAAAACGCCCTACATTATATTTGTAAAGGCGATGAATGAGTTAACTTTTCAATTATAATTATAAAAAATAAGGCAATTGAATATGTAGGACGAATACCAGGAATTGAACCAAGTTTATTCAAAAATTTCAAACAAATTAACAAAAAAAATGTTTTCTAAATAAGTCGCTTATGTGGGAAAGGGATCGTCGTTTGCACAGATAGGTGGTCTCTTCCTTCCTTTCGTATTAATAGTCTGACTTATATAGAGCCATAGGAGGGATTCGTTGATATAACGAGTAAAAAGTGACAATTAACAATAGAGTTTTTGGTGTTTCATTTTAACATATGTTTCTTTGTAGAACTACTATTAAAATGAAGTTATTTTTCGAAAAAATCGGTTATCGATCTCTTACTTTTAATAATCGATTCATAAATCGATTCAAATGAAAAAAATCGAAAAAAGAATCGATTTTTTAAGCTTCGATTAATCGATTTAAAATCGACATCTCTAATATGCACTAACAGAAATTTTTGTCAAAAAAAAAAATGAGATACGTCTTCTCTATACTTTTGTCGCACTTACTCTGAAACATTCTGTATAATTAGACGATTTAACAAATAAAAATAATCTTTCTAGGTATAATTAATAATAATCACACAACGATCTAAATTTACTTAAATTATGTAAAATAAAAAAAACCCATATCGATCTAGGAGTCAGTCAGTACGTTCACTTATGCATTTTATAATAGTGAACATATGTTCGTAAATTATTATAGAATTGTGTAATTTGTGAAAATTTGATTGATCGAATCCAATCAATAGCAAACTGTGTACGCTGATGAGAAATGAAATGATTTTTATTCTCAATAGATCAATAACAAACAAGAAATAACAATAAAACTGAAAACATACTTCTATTTCATCAGTTTGTTAATAATAATGAACAGAGCAATTAAATGAAGACGGCTATAAATTAAATAATGTAACTCTTCATTTAAAAATAAAATATTTGTCTGAAATACGATATACAGTGTTGAAAAAATTAATCTTGGATTTAAACTTAAAATCGATTCTAAAGAACGTGTCTATAGATTATGTAGTTTCATTTAAACCTCATCTGAAACCCCCCCCCCCATTTAGACTACAGGCGATTTTGTTTTGACTCCTTCCTTCCCTTTATTTTTTCCATTAAATCCAAAAGACATTCGATCTTTTTTAATTTAAAGACATTTTTGTTTATAGGTTAGCAAAATATTTTTCTTTAAAACTTGTTTCTTACTGTAAAAATTGAACTGTGGAAATTATGTGACCAAATGGTGATAATCATATCGTAAGTAGGTAATTTTTGATTACCTATTCATAAAATTTAACATTTAGATAAAATAAACCGAAGTATTATGTATCCCCCTTAGGTAGTTAAGCGTAGTTTCGTACATAAGCCCTCCCTCCCTTCAATAAGGTTACGTAGTTTCTGGACGTTCCAGTTAATTTTGTGGTCACGAAAGTAACACTTTCAATTAAATAGACCCAAAAATAAATATTTGTCGAACTAATTCCATAAATTATTGATTCTTGCTAGACAGCTTTTAACTGAATAACAGCTTTCAGTATTCCGCAAGAAAAAACAGTTGCAATGAATTTGAGGAATTTTGATTGTATCAAATATCCCACTGAAGTCGACATTATTTTTATATCCCACCGTGATTATTTTAATTTTTGATAAATATATATCTATAACGTTTTCATTTTTGTATCATTTAACTAGTAGTTGCTTTCGAGTCTACTATAAGATAGTGAAAGCATTATAATCACTTTTGTGACCTAAACATTTTTTCATCCAAAATTAAAATTTCAATTATAATTTCATGTTTTAAAACGTTTTGAGTACTTTTGGTTCTGTGCCTGTTTGTCCAGCTGTCGATAAAATCTTCCAACGCGTATAATTCCGAACTTATCCGAATGAATCTACAGGGTGTCAGAGAAATAAGTGACCATCTTTTGAGGGTGACTCATAGCACCCTGTAGACACTAAAACCGCAAGGAATTTTTTCGGAATTAACAGTCGCGTCACTCCTCAAAAGGATAAGAGTTATTTCCTTTACATCCTATATATATATATATATATATATATATATATATATATATATATATATATATATATATATATATATATATATATATATATCTATCTTTTTGAGGGGTGACGCGACTGTTAATTCCGAAAAAATTCCTGCGGTTTTAGTGTCTACAGGGTGCTATGAGTCACCCCTCAAAAGATGGTCACTTATTTCTCTGACATTCTGTATATATATGGTTTTTAGATGTAAGCTTATGATTTAAGTACTCTTGTCGGGGTCGTACAGTACAAACCTCAGTAATTTTTATTCGCTTCATTTAAATTTGTCTGTTACTGTAAAAAATTCCCTATTTTTTTTTTTTTTTTTATTTGATGTTGATGATGATACTAGACAGATAGATTAATAATTAATTTTTAAATTAATTAAGAATGAAAATTATGTACCAAGGGGGGTTCCAACTATTTTTATTTTTATTATAAATAATTATTATTCCAGTTGCGTGTATAAATATTATTTATAACATTCATAAAAATAATGGTAAAAATTTTAATAAATTTAATAAATTAATGAATGATTGGGAAATCTAAACAGATTACGAAATAAATAGATACAAAAATATATTTCGTTTTAATAATTACATAATAAGTAGTATCAGTTTATTCAAAAAAAAAAAAAAAAATTAGGTAAATTTTTTTTTAAATCAAGCTTTAATTTAAAAATGAACTAAAAAGTATAAATAACTTTTGAGTGAAGTTTGAAGCAATGTGCAACATAAAGTTTCGAGACGGAAGTAGTTACTTTACGTCTCAGTAGTTACCAACTTAAATTAGTTAAAAATTTTAAGCTTTTATTTAATTAATTATGTTGCACATTACTTCAAACTTCACTCAAAAATCATTTTATACTTTTTAGTCTATTTTGAAATAAAAGCTTGATTTAAAAAAATTTTTTTACTTTAATTTATTTTATACTTTTTAGACCGATTACAATTAATTTAAAAAAATCAAGATTTTTTTAACCTATATTTTAATTTGTTATTTTTTTGCAAAAAATTGCAATGTAAAATCAATGGACAGTATTTTCTAACAGTTCGAAATGTCAAAAAGGTTGCACAAAACTAAAAATCAACAATTTTAGTTTTGGGGGAATTTAGGATAAAGTCATACATGTACATGCAAAATTTGAAACCTTTGAAACTAACACACTAAATATATTAAATTGCAATGAAAACTAAATAAAAGCTTTTAAACTTTATTATTTCCTTATTTTAAACTTATATTTTAGTATTAGTGCAATAAATTCATGACACTAAATTTGAATTAAAATAATTTTTTATCCATTAAAGAGTTGAAAAAATTGCAACAACTATATTCGATGGCGCTTAACCTCTTGGACGTAAGAAAATTCACGGAATATTTAATTTTAATAAACTAGAGTTAAATTAACTAGAACATATTCGACATTAAAACATTTTTCGAATTTCTTTGGAATTAGACAAAAATTGTGTTTTAAGAAATGTTTGTCAAAATACTAAATATTTATATAATATTTTTAAATATTAAATTTTTTGGTTGCGAAAAAACGTCTTTTGTGAGGGAATATACAAAAATATACAAAATAATAAACATATAAATTATTACATTTATGATATCAACCCGAAACGACTAGTCTGTAACATTATATAAAATCGTTTTTTTATTTTATATTTTTTTATGATATATAAAAATTTAAAAATACCTAAAAAATATTCAGTTTTATACACTTCAACATACTTAAATATTTTTTTGATCTTTAAAACTGATTAAACCAGTCAAGTTAATCTGGCCGAGAAGTTAGGCCAACAAAGAGAGGAGAGCCTACGTGTTTTATTAGGAGAGATGTTATGTCTTATGTGTTTCATCAAAGTGTTAAAAAAATATAAAAAAATAAAAATTAAATACATAAACTGTACATATCACTTTGATCGAAGATTAAATCAATTTTTGTTTGAACAAGTAGAAATTACATAAAGATCGAGAGAGAAATGGTTTCATGGTTATGATATGTTTATATAAAATTGGCTGAAAGAACAAACACAAAAAGATAAAGTGGCAAATTGTTGACATTAAAAGTGAGAGCTTATGAGAATTAATTCCGGCAGGTGTCAAGGGTGTCAAAATTACATTAAGGTACCACCACAGTGTGATTTGCTGAAAAATAGACAAATTTTCGCGAATTTTATCGGATGGATAGGATGGGGGAATGGGGATGAATTTTTTTTTTACGATTAATTCCACTATTTAATAATAAAAAAATATTTTTTTTATTCAATTTTATTTATTTTTTATAATTATTTTAATTTTTTGAAAAAAGTGTCTTTAAAAAAGGGCGGAAATCGGTACACACGATTGCGGCCGCAGTTTTCAACCGAAAAAAAATTCAAGTAGATTATCAGTCTGTAGGTAAGCCGCTATGTACCTATGGAAGCTTTTTTTTTGAAATTTTCCTTTTTTTCCACACGAAAAACTATAAAAAATTTTGTACTTTTTATTCAAACCGCCGCCATTTTTTTAAATTTCAAGAAAAAAAAGCTCCCATAGGTACGTAGCGGCTTACCTACAGATTGATAACCTATTTGATTTTATTTTCGGATGAAAACTGCGGCCGCAATCGTGTGAACCGATTTCCGCCCTTTTTAAAGACAATGTTTTCAAAAAATTATAATAATTAGTTATAAAAAATAAATAAAAATGAATAAAAAAAATATTTTTGTATTGTTAAATAGTGGTATTAATCGTAAAAAAAATTCATTCCCATTCTCCCATCATATCCATCCGAAAAAAAATCGCGAAAATTTGTCTATTTTTCAGCAAGTCACACTGTGGTGGTACCTTAAGGGGTTATATACACTTATTTTTTTCAGAAATAACGTTTTTTACCGTTCCATTAGTTTTCATGAGAATCAGAGTAGGTATTATTTAGAAAGTTACGTGAATTCAAAGAAAGTGATTTTATTCGAGTTTTTTATACATGTTTTACATGTAGCGATTGTTTTGCACGCATATTTGTTATGAGAGTGATTAATTTTTTTACCCCTCCACGTCAAAACGATGATTTTGTCCTAAAAAGAAAGTCCTTTTTGGAAAGTGCTACATTTAAAAAGAAAAGTGAATTTCTGATGTGTTTCGCCGAAGTAACTGCATATATTTCCTTAGGAAAAAATTAACATCAAATTTCTAAATTGTCCAAAGTCAAAATAAAGTTTTTACTGAACTTTTCGACACTGTTTTTGACGGTTACTTGAGTATTTACCATAAAGTATGTTAGAGTGACGACTGAATGGGTTCAAACTATCAAAAATACGTTAAACAGGACACGAATTGTGGCAAATAAATTATAGATATTAGAAAAAGTTACTACACAACCTGAGGAAGAACGCTGTGTAAAAAAATACGTATAGATTCCAATGGTACAAATTACAAGCCAATTTTTTGTTTGCATCAAAATTATTTTTTATGATTTTTTTTTTTTTTTGATTCGACTGCAATTTAATTTTTTGAATTTCGTTTATTAGTATTTTTTCTTTTTTTTTTTTAAATTTTATTCCATCATTTAAGAATGATTTCTTGTTGATATTTACATTGAAAATACTGATAATTGGACTATGTGTTTTGTTATAAGGTGCGGCCACAATTTACTTTTTAATAACGTCAGGTTGTGAGTAAAAACAAAAAACTACGGTAAAATTATCATATCAAGGAAATTAATAGCAAAAGTTTTGTAATTATGCGACCAAGGTTTATCAAAATAAAAATTGCGGTTTGTGGAATGCCTGTGAAATCTTTTTAAAAAGTACATTTGTACGTGGAGTATTTGCCTATACGCGTATATGAATAATAATTATTATTAATAAAATTAATATTATCTATATTGATTGGTACATACCTGTTTCATATCGAGGTCTTCTTTGCTTCCTTTATATTCTGTATATCGTGATCTCATTTCCTCTTCGTCCACCATTAATTGACTTTCACTTTTCGCCGCGGCAGCCGCTCGCTTCTCCTTTGTTTTTTTGCTCGTAAATAAACTTTTAACCTACAATTTGGAAACATATCAGAACTGAATACCTACACTAATAAATATCGTTTAATATCTTTAAGGATATTATTTAGGTTAAAAATGATTATTTTGATTGAGGCACTTCATTAATTAATAAGAGATTTAATGTATGGGTAAGACCATATACAATCAACCAATAAAAACATGATTTTAAACATCAATGTTCTTAAAATGCATGATATTTGGTGAATAATTTCTTCAAATCAATGTGGCCAAAAATACCAAGTTTTATATTTTTTTGAGTATTCGTATTTGAGTTACAACAATTTTTAAAATCCAAAAACCACAATTTTTAAGAGCGCTTTGAAATATTCAAACACATGTAGCTCAAAAACTATCTGCCCTGGTACCATTAATTTCAGAATTAAAAGGGCTTTAATTTGACATAAACATGATAATACAATTCAAATTTAACCCTTTGTCCACAATCCAAAAACTGATTTTTATAAAAAACCCAAAATCGGAATTTTTAATTTTTTTGAAAAAAATATGTTATACCCAATAAGTAAGTTGTATACAAAGTTTCATGATGGTATTCCAATGGTAACACACTGAAATAATTTTTAATCTGGAAGATGTGTGGAAATCTGGTACATTTATTACAGTATATGTTACTAACAAGTAAAAATCCCAAGGACGGACCTATCGATTTTGATGAAATTTGAATAAGTTGTGGAACACTCAAAAATAAGCGACACGTATTTTTTTTATTTGCGGAAAAACGGTTTGAAGGGGTGAAATCTCTCTTCAAAATTTGGGGTAAAATTTAATTTTTCAATTATTTCGGAAGCGGTAAGAGATAGAAAGAGATAGAGTAAAAGTTTAAATTGATGATATTGCTCTTTTTTGAAGAACTATCTATTTATTTAAATTGCACCAACAGAGGTAGTTGGGGGTTAAAATTAGGGGGTTAATTTGGCGAAAGGGGGTTAAAAATTAAATATATTAAAATTTTGTTTGCAGATTTCAAATATACGTAAAAAAATCTAATCGACCTGTTTTTGTTTAATTTTCTAATATTAAATCTAGGAGTAATTAACTAGGGGGTGACTGTGTCGACATAATCGTACCATTTGAGTTATTTGAAACTTTCTTTTTTATGGAAAATTCTTTAAAACAATTAAAATTTTTCGAAGTTTTCGAATTCAACCTTACTCAAAGGGTACGATTATGTCGACACAGTCACCCCCTAATTAAATACTAGATTTAATATTAGAAAAATGACCAAAAACAGGTCGATTAGATTTTTTTTACGTACATTTGAAATCTGCAAACAAAATTTTAATATATTTAATTTTTAATCCCCTTTCGCAAAATTAATCCCCTAATTTAACCCCCAACTACCTCTGTTGGTGTAATTTGAATAAATTACATATCAATAGATAGCTCTTTAAAAAAGAGCAATATCGTCAATTTAAATTTTTATTCTATCTTTTCAATTTTCTTGCCGTTTTCGAGATATTTGAAAAATTAAAATTTACCCCAATTTTTGAAGAGCGATTTCACCCTTTCAAACCGTTTTTCCGCAAATAAAAAAAATACGTGTCGCCTATTTTTGAGTGTTCTACAACTTATCAAATTTCTTCAAAAAAGATAGACTCGTCTTTGGGATTTTTACTTGTTAGTAACATATACTGTAATAAATGTACCAGATTTCCACATATCTTCCAGATTAAAAATTATTTCAGTGTGTTACCATTGGAATGCCATCATGAAACTTTGTATATAACTTACTTAAGAGGTTGGGTATAACATATATTTTTTTCAAAAAAATTAAAAATTCCGATTTTGGGTTTTTTTATAAAAATCAGTTTTTCGGATTGTGGACAAAGGGTTAAATTTGAATTGTATTTTCCATGTTATATGTCAAATTAAAGCCCTTTTAATTCTGAAATTAATGGTACCAGTTTCAACTTTCTAAGGCAGATAGTTTTTGAGCTACATGTGTTTGAATATTTCAAAGCGCTCTTAAAAATTGCGGTTTTTGGATTTTAAAAATTGTTATAACTAGAAAAATAATGGTAATAAAAAGACAAAAATTTATTTTCGTTATCTTCAAAGCAGGTACTACCATATAAAAGAAATATTATAATGATCTGAAGACATAAGGTTTTGAGCATTGGTTGATTTGATGTGGACCAACCCGTATGTGTAGATGAAGCAAAATTTTGTTTTCTGAAACTCGAAAAAATTTCAATTTTCTGGCAAAAAGTGGTTCGTATTGTCCCAAAGAATATGAAAAAATTTAATAATGCAACTATGTTACTCTTTCTCAATTTGTATAAACCATTTTGTTTAAAAAAATCGAGGCAACTAATTTTGGCAAAATACAAAATATACAGTAGAGATTCATTTTAATTCAAGAAAGAACTGAAAATTTAACAAGTATGCTAATTTTAAAACAAATTTTACCGGACAAAAAGAAAGTATGTTACAGTAATTTAGGGTGATTATGATAATTTGTATATATTTTCTCGAAAGTGCTATGAAATTGTTTAATAATATTTAAATTATTATTAATTAATAAATCAGTCTCTGAAAAAAACAGTGTAGGATTGCAGCAACCTACATTTCTGTTGCAGAGTTATAAATAATTTTTTTTTCCATTTTGTAATTTCTGTTTTCTCTAGTATTCAAAATAATTTACATAAATACAGAGTCGATCAGTTTAATTAAGGCGGAATTCTAGTCTAGAAATTTAAGACGGTTAATTTATTACGACGAGAAATTTTAAAATTTTCAATATTTACCAAGTTATAACGATTTAAATGAAGCAGCAATTACACCGTGCTGAAATTAATTGGACGATACTCTACGCAGAATACTTGTTGAAGATATGTATATCGGAAGTTTATAGTCATTTAAGTTCAGTGTTCATTTTAGTTTCAATTTTCAAGCAACCGTAAATTTAGATTTTTGTGGCTGTCTGAAATTTTTCCGAAACTACTTTTTAGTACTTGATCGACATAAAATCTCGGGTTCTGTCCAACCGACTGCCTTCAACTTTGGTACAAACCTTCAAAAAATATTTCTCTATGGTATAAGCCTTGAAAAATTTCCAATTAGTTTTTTATTTACCGTCTAAGAAAATGAAAACTTTGGGAAAAGGGGTAAAAAAAATTATTTTTGCCAGGCAGTTTTTACGAATTTTCTATTTGAAATTATACTTTTTTTGGCGCATTATGGGAAAAGATACTGTAACATTAAAATTAACAGAATGAAGTTGGTTGCTAAACAAAAGATTATCTGTGCGTCGCATCCAATAGTTTCAGTCATGCTATTCATTAAGCTGTGTTTTATTTCAATAAGAATAAAAATATAACTGACTTTCAATAAATTATTTAGTTTTTGATCGCGTCAAAGAGTATAACTTTTTCTCTGTTTGGTTGTAACTATAAAGACATTAATTTCTATTAAGAAACTTTGTGTGACATTTGTTTCATATTTTCGAAAAAACTGAAATCTTGAATTTCTCTTAACCTCTAAACGAATGAATTGTGAAAATTAAAAAAAAAATCTTACCTTTTCTAAACTGCTCATCTTTTTCTCTGGCTTCGGTGGCTTCGAATCAATTTTCTTATTTTTATCAAAATCTTTATCGATTCGCGGATCGTAATGTGATCCATCGTCAATACTTCGTTCTCTCGGTACATATTCGGGTTGCTTTTTCTTTGAACTCTCACTTTTTTCTTTATACTTGTTAATTTCTCGATCTGATTCATCGCTACCTTTACGATGATTCTTTACGCGATACTCGTGATCGGAATCATCGTAGTGATTACGATCCGCCTCGACTGTACGGCGACGTTCATTCTCACTGTATTCATAATCACGACGTTCCTTCCGTAAAAATTCGGTGTGATATGTTTTAATTTTACGTTCGTGTATGTCTTCGGCGTGTTGTTTTTCACCGGCTATTAGCAGCGAACTTTGGAATCCTTCGTCTTCACTATCGTTACGCGGTGAATGAGTACGTTGGTTCGTCGTTGATGTTATGTGTTGCATTCGACGATCGGAATCACGTCGAAAATCATTCTCGATACCGGAATCAACAAATTTATCTTTTGTAGATCGAAGTGGATCCGTTTCTAACAGTTCCGATTTATTTCGTTTCAAGGAGTCATGGTAACTTTTATAATTAGTTTGTTCGTAACGATTGTTGCGACGTTCCAAAACGTCTTCGTATCGTTTTTGAGCAATTAATTCTGGATTGGATTTATGGAAATTTTTGGTTGGCGTGTAACCGTTGTCCAGGACACGATTATTGTATCGATCGCCGTATCGTTCTTTGAATCGTGATTCGTTCGTAACCATTTCACCATTTTTATCTAAATATGATTCACTGGTGTATTTCTCAATGAATCCTACGGGACTAGATGAGCCTTCCCGATGATAATAGCGGGAAGTTTTTTCGGTAATGTATTGTTTTTTTGGTTGAGGTGTACTGGAAGTGTAACTTTGTAACAGTTTATTGCGTGAATTTATTCTAGATTCAAGTAATTCGCGACGGGAGCTCAAATCGTTCAATTCGTTCAATTTTGGTGAATCGTTCAAGAACTCTGTTAAGCTCTCGCGACGTTTTGAGTCCATACCGTCGGCACGACCACGTAACACAGTAGTGTCGACAAAATTGGATGTGTACTCTTTTTTCGCACTAAACGCGTGAGCTTGGTATTTGGGTGTGATTGGTAAATCGTCGTTAAATGAATCCTTAGGTTCGAGGCGCGTTTTACCGAACTCTTCGTAACCTAAACCCTCATCGGAATCGGAATTTTGTGTGGGTATTTTTCGCTGGTCGTACGACCGATGGACTGTTTGTTTGGTGTCGTTTGAGTCTGAGCCGCAAACAACTTGAGCGTAGATTATTTTACCCGGTTCTCCGTTTAGTGGAGTTTTTGATATGGAGTCTTCGTACGTGGTGCCAATTGTTGGACTTACGGATCTGTAAGGACTTCGCGCTTTCGGATAATCACCGTAGGTTGGACTGTAGTTTTTCGTGTAATTTATTGGACTAATTGGACGGTCATATTTTCGATCAGAGTGGAGGAGTTCAGACGTCCGATATTCCTTGCGATGATATTCGTAATCGCGCTCGGGGCTCAGTGAATTTCTTGGTGTGTATTCTAAATCTGAATTGGGGCTAATACTTGGCTTTGTGTAGCTAAATGGTTGGTTGTTGTTGTGTTGCATGCCCACTGTGGGTGTTATTAACACATTTTTATTCTTTGGTGGCGGTGAGAAGCGATCGTTACTTAATCGCTTGACCATGTGATCAATTTTACTACTACGGTTGAGTAGTAATCGATCGGTTGATTTTTGATGTAACATATTTTCAACTTTTTGTGCCGACTGAGCACGAATTTCTTCCTCAAATTTATTTTTTAGTATTTGGTTAACGCTGTCAGTTGTGTCAGTGTCCTTAGGTTTTCCTCGCGTGAAGGAACGTCTCGTGAAGGAGCGGATTTTATCCTCGAATGATTTCCTCAGTGGATTTTTGCGCGATGTGATATTTTCAGCGCTGTCGACATCGATGATATGGAACAATGGCGTATTGTTTTTATTATTTTGTTTTGTTTGTTCAGTCGGGGGTTCTTCTTTTTCTGTTTTTGTTGTTTTTTCTTGATTTTCCTCAGGTGATTCACGTTCAGTTTCTTGTTTTATTGCTAATTCTTGATTGTGTTTTTTCCACTTCTTGCGTTCAGGAGGTTTTAGTTCTATACCAGGTGGATTAGTAGATGTTAAATTACTGTTATTCGCTAGATAATTTTCCTTATCGCTAGAATTTAAGTCGGATGTTGTTTTAGCACTGAAATAATCAGGTTTTGGTGATTGTTCAACATTTGGTGACACTTCAATGATCGGTGTTAATTGTGATTTTTTAATGGTCGTTACGATATCATCATTTTGGATACCGCCGGGACGTTTTCGAGCATTGACGTCTTTATATTTCGACGTGCGGTCGGATGTGTCACTTCGACTTCGATTTAATTTTGTCGCGACGTGCGGTTTGATTTTTTGCGAAGCATCACTTTTGGATCGTTTAACTTTTTTGGTTCGTTTAAAGAGATTCTTAAACGAATTGCGTTTTGTGCGTTTCGGCCGAATTGGGGCGGCAGTTTCGGGATTACTGTTGGTACGGGAGAGAAATGTGCGGGGTGGTTTTTTTGGTGGTGTGTCTAAGATGACTGTTGAGGTAGTGGTGCCTAATTCTTCGCTGCGTCGTCGTCGATTTAGCAGTGATGAATTTGGGGAACCGTCGATTAAGATACGGTTCTTTTTTCTTGTTGGTAGTGAATAAAATTTTTCTGGAAATGAACCTGAAAGTGTTAAATTTTAAAATTTATATGAGTTTGTGGTATTTGGGACGTTCTGTATGGTAAGGGGGCGATTATTAGAAATGCGATTGCAAGAGAAATCAATGTTATTTCCTCTTTTTTGAATCACCTACAACGTCTAGATCGATTTTTTTTTATGATATTGATCGCGTTATATAATGATTTAATATACACGAACACTAACCAGTTCGATTTGACACGCAGTGTACACTGTCAGCCTGTCTCAATACTTTGGCAGCCTCCTCTGCTAATTCTTCACGCGATAAATGACCTAGATTCTCGCGACGTACTGGCAACGCTAGCAATCGTGTAACGCCACCTGACGTTTCATTACTGTTTGACGCTGGTCCACCAAGGCCAGGTCCAACACCTGTCAATGCGGGTACAGTATCAGATGCACCACGTGATCCTGAAAGAAAGAAAAACTGGATATAGATAAAGTCTATTGGTATATTGTCAGTTTTCAATGACGTTTTGAGAGATTTTGGATATATTTTATACCAGTTAAAAATATCAGTAAGAAATTATTGTTAAAAATAGTTTGTATTAATTAATTAACAAATTATCAATTATTTATTTAGTATATAAAATAGTTTATGCAAACTGATTAATCGATTAATATCTAATTGTAAGTCATGAACTCTTGAGAAGGTAGGTAGTGTTATAAAGAAGGCAGTATTGTAGATCTTGAATATAAAGTAGGTATGTTTAAAGAAATGGTTTCAAAACATTTTTCTTCGTGTAAAATTGTAAATTCTCAAAACGATTTCTTTGTTCAAACATTAATTTTTTTTTTTGAATTAGAGAAAACATTTTTTTGATTCGACGAAACTACGAAATATTTCTTTAAATGCTGACAAAAATATTTCTTTATTTCAAGCAAATATTCTTTTGAACCAAAGAAAGCCAAATCAAAGAATTTTTTAATCTTTGAACAAAGAAATCGTTTCGACAGTACAGCAATTTTTACAACAATCACCAAAAAATATATTGTATAACGGAAGTTAGAAACTATGTAATGGTAAACGAAAGGTTAAGTTGAATCAAGGGGATTTAAACTTAGACTAGCCGAGTCCGGGCTGAGAGTATAAAATTCTTGTGAGTGGCATCAGAGGAAATAAACATTTTTGAAAAATTGTTTTCAAGTCAATCAAAAGTTATGTGATCCGTGAAAATTTTTTCTCATAAGTGAAAATAAATTTTTTGTTTCTGCTTTTTTAATTCTTTTTTTCAAGTATATAGTCTTATACAGTCTGTCTCTAACACAAGAGCGTCGGCTGGACTGTGTCAAGAGAAAACTATTAGGAAGCTCCACTACTGTACCATTCGTTGAAGGGTAGGATAGACTACTACGCTTTGTGCTTGAGACGACAGTATTACTTTGTATTGCGATAAGAACACATTTCCAAAATTCTTGTGTACTCACAATAAAAGACTTAAAATGACTTATAAAGCTGCTGCTTAATGTATGCACAAGTCAGAAGACCTTGTATGGAAGTGGGTGTTGCGATATAATGGTCAGAAAGGCGTCAACAATTTTCCCGAGAAAGAAAAAACACGAGGGTATTCTGAAAAAAAGATAAAACCATTTTGAAGTTATTTTTTCGAAAGCCTTTTTTAACACTGCGACAAGGACAAAAGTTATTGGCTAAAAAGGAAGTTAATATTAGCATAATGACTCTGAATAGGCGACTAAACGAAGCAAATATTTCTTGGCGTAGTACGATGCTGAAATCTTTCCTCAAATTGGAGCATGTCAAAAAGTGACGCTTGTGGGCTATGTAAAATTTGAATTGTGATTAAAGTAATGCAATTTTTACTGACGAAGCGTGTTTTTACACATGGGTGTCTGCCAAATATACTTGGTCTTTTATTAAAACAGGTGTGCCGTCATGTCCGAGCTCTCTGACGGTCGTTATCGCAACAAATGCGAAAAATCTTATAAAAAGTATGCCAAAACGGTGTCCACAAATTCTAGACAATAATGAAGTCTGGACAACTTACTAAGTAAATGCGTAATAGTGCTTTTAGTGTATTTTAAGTCGATTTATTCATTTCTGAGAAGTAACAATTTTTCTTTTAAATATGGAGACGACGCTCTTGTGTGACAGACTGTATATGTGATTATTAAATAGCGAGAGATGCGACTAGTCCTGTATTTAGGAAATTTGATACGCTCTTGGACATTAAAAATAAATTAGAACACAATTTATAACACAACTAAACCAAGTACTTATTTTTAACGAGATGAGTGAGTCTATTTATATTCGCAATTATTGTTTATATTTGCCAATTAAATGATCAACATTAAGCGTACGTTCGGGAGCTTGGGAAATTTCGTTCGGGAAATTTATTTCGTTTTACTATTAAAAAATAAATTAAAAAAAATTTGTTTTTGTATGTTTAGTTTTGATATTTTCATCAGTATAGGTATTTCTAATAATGTTTCATCTTGCCTAATAGTTGAACTTACTCTTGTCGACTTCAAAGTGGACAGATTGGAAATTCTTCAACTCTATCGAAGTTTGCATTAGAAATATAAATTCTAATTGCTACTATCTAACTTTTTACGTAGGTAATAACTGTCGCCAATAAATACTCAGAGTTTCAGAAAACATTATAAAAATTTGAAATCTAAATCCATTTTGATTTAATTGATCACAAGTGTATTTACATTGTTTTTAAATATGTATATTTTTATTAAGTTCATTACAATATACATAAAAAAATAATATAGCATTTTGCACGTGCGCGGGCGTTATTAATAAAAATGCTGAGGTTTTCTTCTCTCCGTATGAAAGGTAACAAAATATGATACATTCATAATATTATGTACACCATACAAAACGACCTTTACCTTATTAAGAAACCTGTGACAGCACAAAGTGTGTGTGTGTATGTGTGGATGTGGACCGATAATATATAAATGTATTACGTTTAACACTATAAATGTACAGTACATTGTTAAAAATGTTCGATAACAATTATTTTTTTGATTAATTTTTTGACTAATCTAGGCAGAATAATACTCTAATTAGTAATTATCAATGATTTTGTGAAATTCTTAATCCTTTGAATGAGGTTTAACGTCCATTTTACAAACTTGTTTTCTATAATAGACGCCATCCGCATCATTACTTTGAACCTTATTTACATAATATAATAATATTATATTATGATGTGGGTGGCGGATGAGGAAAGTACGTTTGCAATCATTTGAGAAATTATGTCGTTATGTCGACATTCATTTGGAATTGTGAAGGGAAACTGTAGTGAAAGTAACGGGGAGAGCTGGTGGTGAGATTCGAATCCTCGAGCTTTGAGTTCTGAGTGCTAGTTACTTATTTGTGGTTTATTTTGTACAGTATGTTTGGGTTTATAATATTTAGTAAAGAATATTATTCATTGTTTTCTTTAAGAAAAGAAATAGGAACAATTCTTCCAAAATGTGGTACGGTAAACTAGTTTTTTACAAAAATCTCGAAATGCCTCTTATTGATTACGTGATTATCGAATTTTTGAACAGTGGTACCTGTGGCAAGTCGTAATAAGGTAACACATTAAGACTCATTAATTTTTCAATCAAAAGCTACTGGTCTTAACTGGATAATGTGGCCAGTAATCAGGGCCGGATTTACCTTAAGTGTCGCCTTGGGGTTCCGTGAAAAATGCCGCCCCATTACTTAAAGCCAGAGCTGAGAGAAATGTGGGGCCTCGGACATTCCATTTTTTAAAAAATTAAAAAAAAAAAACGAGAAAAGAAAAAAAATTTTTTACTTTTTTCCAAGCCCTTTAATCCCATTTTTTAAAAAAATGTTTCCATAAAAAATAAGTGACGAGCCAAAAAAGATATTTCCAAATTTTGCCGCCCCTCAAATATTGCCGTCCTGGACACTAGCTCCTAGTGCGACTAGTGTAAATCTAGTGCTATCAGCAATATACAGTGGTATTCATTGGATTTGAGTGAATCCAAGAGTAAGAGAAATATTCAGGTGATAGTTAATCAATATGAATAAATTTATTTGAATCGGGAAATAATTCTAGGGTTCAAACTTTTGGTTTTTTGTTTTGTAAATCAAGATTTTTTTTATTGGACTATAAGCTCTGTTAACTTAGGTAGTCATCGGCATTCAAGATTTTTTTAAAACTACTTTGTTTCTTTTTATGGTTGTTAATATTTACTGAGAATATTTTCTAAAAGTTGGAAACCTGTCTCACAAAAATTAATGGAATTATGGTGCATTTTGCATTATAGTTGGAATATTGTTGAGTTGTTAGAAAAGGGGCGAAAATATGAACGAAGCTAAGATAAACCACTAGTCAAAATCCTAATCAACAATTTAATTAATCGATTTGAAACTTTTCCATAAAAATAGTTGGGGGATGAAGAAGGGCATAGGCAACTTTTCACTCTATAAAAACATCTGATACTTGTGAGAAACTGTATTTAAAACTTGTTTTGTTTCAGATGTAGGCTCCAACCGTTGAACCAATCAACTTGAAACTTTGTACAGTGATAGTCAGGGAAACGTAGAGGAACACAGGCTACTTTTTCCTATAGGAAAACAATTCATTCCTGTGAGAAAATATACTTTCATATATCACGCGAGCGAAGACAAGGGTAACAGCTAGTTATCATTCTTAAGTTGTCCATATTTTTGAACTACAGTGTACGCACAATATTTTATTAATAAAACAAAAAAATTTTCAAAAAGAAGTACCTCTTTATAAAGAGACATCAAACCCATTTATGAATATCAATATATAATAAGTTGGCCTACAACCTACTGACTTCTATAAACAGATATGACAAAAGCAGAGGAAGCTTAACACAAAAAAGAAATAACTCCAACCGTATCACTCGTCTTGTGATTAATTTCAGTTAATAATTGATTGTTGCTAATTTGTTCGCTCTCTCGCATCAGACATTTTTATTTTTAGCACAAAAAAAGTGATGGTGAAATCAATTATTTAAGTGGTTAATTTTTTGATTTTAAAAAGAAATTTTGATGGCTAAACATTTTTGATTTGTGGGAAGTTCGATATATTCGACAGATGATTACAAAAAAAAATATGTTTTCCATTTTGATTGACAATTCAATATGTTTTTAAAAAAAAATTTAAGACCGGTTAAGTATCAGTAATTACATATCAATGTTAACTGCCGATTTGATTGCTTTGTAGATAATGATTTGAAGATTTCATTGATAAATTGTGTAATTATTTGCCTTGAGTGGGCGGCAAAGTGGGCGTAGGCTTGGTAAATCAGTGCTACTCAAGTTATTTTGAACGTGATTTCTACTGATCAGCATTTCTAGAAGTAAATGTGGAAAAAATTATTCAAAAGAAATGCTTAAATGGATTGTTTTTTAACATGGAATTTAAAGGCAGATTCGCTAAAAAAAGAAAAAAATAATCGATTTTTTTTTCTTCACAATTATATTCTCTAAAATATTAGAAATATTCACCTACAATTTTATTTTCAAAAAATGAAAAATCAAAAAGTTATGGATAATTTAGTGTTCGCACTTTTTCAATTAAAAAAAAAATTAAATGCTTTTTTCTCCGAAGTACGTTTTTTAACATGATTACGCGTGTATCTCAAAAAGTATTTGAGGTATCGACATAAATCAAAGTGCATATTATTCCTCGATACCGTCATTTTGGTAGGGACTAGGATCTTTCTAGGTTCCGTAATATATTTTCAAAATGGCGGCTGTTTATAGTCGAAAAAAATGGTGATTTTTGAAAATTTGTTTTCAAAATGCGATTTCTCGCTGGTTTTTTTAAATTTTTTTTCTTAGATCTTAGTTAATGCCATAACTGTATATGTATATTTTCAGAAAATTCTTGATATTTTGATTTTAGTTCATTGGGGAGCTCAGAACGCGAGGAACCATCAAGGTGAAAAAATCTCGCTGTGTCAACTTCAAAGCCATTTATACACAGATCATCTTTGAATTAAAAAAAAAAATTTTTGTAATCTTAGGACATGTAGTATTAAATGTGTATATTTAGTGTTTTTTTTTTTTTAAATAATGAAAAAGGTCGATTTTTGATGTTTCTTTTGACGAATCTCCCCTTAACTAAATTAACTATCCTTCCTTGAAATATTGAAAAAATAGATTAAAAAAATTTTGCTAGCCCGCAGATTTTGACCCTCAGTCACTCCTGTTGATATAATTTAAACAGACTACTGCTCCATCTCTTATACCGTTTCTTAGGTATTCGAAAAATTTCATTTTTATCCCAAATTTTGAAAGGTGTTTTTTCTAATGATAAACGTTCAGCAAGTTCCTAATATATCAGGTATTTATTGTGGTTAAATGGACTCAGATACTAGAGATAATTTAGCCATCAAAGCACACCATCTAGACTCAAATTTCTAGCGTTTTAAATTTCCAACGTTGTACACTCTAAGGGTTAATTAAAGTAACGATATTCAGCGAAAACCACAATACTTTTTGGTAAGGAGGTTGGGCCTATATGAGCACTCTGAACTTTGTGGAGTCGACAAGTATTTCGATGATCACTGGTTTTTTTATAGGGAATTTTTTGTGCTGAACTGCGATTTTGTAAATTATACATAATTATACAACTTAATTTTATTTTTGAGTCTGTCGTCACGTTTCACTTAATGTGACGAATTTAGGTTAATAATTAACCCTCTGCGCTTATACGACATGTACAGCATGACAAGGTGGTTTGTCCATTAACTCTACCATATTTAAAGGTGTTTTGTCTGTTGGATCATGAGACATATACCACATGACACACTGAATGTTGAACTGTAATGACTGCTCATACTTCACATTACATGAATATTTTATTTAATAACTGCAAACACATTCATTTATTAGAAAAATTGTAAATAAAATAATACAAAATCACGTTGAATTATCTTTTTAAAATTAAAAACTAATAAAAACAGCATTGAGGACGTATTTAGCGCATTTAGTATTCAACTTTGGGGAAACAAGGTTAGAACGTCAAAATAATCCGTCAAAAAAAAGAACGTCTGTCGTTGTCATGTGCTACATGTCTTACCAGCCTATTTACAACTCACTTTTTTTTGCTTGAGTGCCAAGAGTTAATTTACTCCAATAAATAATTTCTTATTTTCAACAATGCATCTGGTAGTTATTTTTAAACTTCGTAACTATATATGTTTAAACAGATTTACCGGCCCACTATGTAAAATTTTAGGGTTTTAACATGATTTTTCTCAACAATAAGTTTTTTTAATTAAGACGAAACTTCAACAGAATTTTGTTTACTTAAAAATTTGTCCAATTTGTCACTTGATTTCAACCGGCTTTCACCATTTTTCTTCGTAGCAACCTAACCTCGTTAAAATGTATACAATTATTCTTTTCTATACTTTTCATATGCGCAGCAAACAGACTAAGCCATCTCATATTTTTCTCATAATATCTCTTTTTTTCATAATTTTAAAATATCTCTATTGTTATTTGTTACGGCTAATCAATATCGTGTTACAATTCTTAACATTGAATTCTGATTTTTTCATTAACACATATTTCGCATCAGATTTGCTTTTGTAATTTTTTTTTACACTTGTATTGTTTATTGTTTGTTTATGACTTATGAATAACTTATATGTGAATTACATATATACGATTCTGATGCGCATATTTTAGAAATATGTGAATATTTTTTTTTATTATTATAAATATTATGCGCTGGCGTTAATTGCCTTCAATAATAAATAAATAAATAATAATAATATAAAGAAAAAAAAAAAAGAAAACCTTCAGAATTGCGTCATGGCAGTTTGGTTCATTTAACAAGATAATAAATGTGCATTATGTCGCCCGTTATATTGTACATGTACCTATTATTGGATTTTATATAATTTGGATATTTAAAAAATCATATGGTGGAAGTCCTGGGAAGAAATTTATTTTGTTTAATTTTGTTAACAAACTACACACACCGGCATAATTAGCGGAACATAAAAAGAATATAAAAACCGATTTATTAAAGAAAGTTGGCGGTTTTTTTCATTTCTACTTAATGGGGGAGTTCACGCCAGAAACGGCTAATAAACTAATTTTTTTCGAATCTCGTTTTTTGTTTTTATTTCGTTCTGTGGTTCTTTACAAACACGGTGATATATAAAACATAGCCAAAAAAATTTTTTTTTTCAAGTAGAAAATTATTTAATTGTGAGCCGCTGCACAGCCAAGTTGCTGGTCCTTTGCAGATAACGCTCGCCTCTCCCTTGCGATTTGATCAGTAAGATTTAGTTTTAGTATATACACGAGTTTATAGTATGCACTGAGATAATGTTCCATTATTTGTATGCCTTTGTAGACGTTTTAACAAACAGTGAGTAAACCGCTTCTTTTATTATAATTTTTGTCTTTTACCGTTTCCCGACAAGGAAAATCATATCTCAAGTTCTAGAAAAGATAGAGACTTAATTTTTTTTTGTTTTGTTTATAAACATATTGCGCATAAAGTGGAGTATGCTTTTTCCATTTGAACAATTGTAACTATTTTTAAACATTTTTTTTTTTTAATAAAAATTGGGTTTTATAATTTTTAGAATTTTGGGATTACAATTTTATACTTAATTTTTAAAATTACCTGAAACCCATACTCAGCTTTATAGACAGGTCCTTTAGGAATAAAATAATGAAAAAATATTTAAAAAATATTCATTACTTTTTGAGATATGGCGTTCCTTGTAAACGCTTAAAAACTTGTGAAAAAGGGCCCCCTCCCCCCACAGGGAAGAGTAATGAATGTTTCAAAAACAAAATTGTCTATTTGAAACCATCCCTAATTTGAAAAAAATTTCAACAAGCAAAATAATCATAAATAAAAAAGTTGCTTTTTTATTTGAACTCCTCCCTTAAAATAATATTGAAGTAACGAATCAATTGACTTTCCATAGAATTGTTTTATTTATTATTGATGAAATTCTTTTCAAGAGGTCTGTCACTTTCGAATTCAAATGCCGTTTCTTCTCAATGTAGTCGAGCTTCACACTGTCGTAATTGAAGATTGGCAAAGACTGTCCCAGGAAACTCTAGATATAACATCATGCTGAGTATAGAAAAACGAATAGAAGCTTTGATAAGAGCACGGGAGGAACCAGGTGGAATTAAAACGCTGTGTTTCATTTTCTATTTGTTAAATAATCTTTAACTTAAATTATTCTTAGACGACATAAGATTCCAAAAATTTACCATTTTATATGGTTACTTGTTTTGCTACCGAAAATAGAGATATATCGACTTGTGAACATGTAATTTTAAGTGAATAATTAAATAAGATTAATATTTTCTTGAAATTAAATGGTTTGTTTGATTTTTACAGATATTTTGTATGTTCCGCTAATTCTGCCGGTGTGTGTAGCTCTCTGTCTAATTTTCTATAATACTAAAGGCACCTTGTTGACTGAACAAACGTATCCAGTGATCTCATAGAACACTATTTCAGTTTTTTAATAAATTATAGTAAATAGTTTTTCATGGAACCTTTTTTCAGTGGTCTTAAATGTATAATTTTTAATGAGGCGTTACCAAATTTATCATTCTATTATTTTAATTACGTTTTTAAACCGTAGAAAAATTTTTTTTCATCAAACTTTATGGGGTAATTCAGGGATGAAATTTTTATTTCTGTTATCAAAATGACGAAATTTCTTTTAAAAATATAATTTATTTGACAAAAGCTTTTTCTAGTGGTCTTACATGTTTGATTTCGATGAAAATGAAGAGAACGAGTCCGAAAACCTATAATTCACTTTTAGTTTCATCATTCTATCGTTTTGTTTACGGTTTTTAAGTCATTGAAAAAATTTGATAAATTTGATGACGTTATCAAGTTAACAATTTTTGTGTCAAATCAAGCTTCTTGGAAATGATTTGAATTACGATGATTAATTGCATTGGGATAATTTGAGGTGGAGGGGGGATTCGACAGAAGTCTTTTTCTAGTGAACTTGCATGTCTAATTTTGATAAAAATTAAAAGAACGACTTCGAAAACCTATAATTCGTCACCAACCTTATCATTCCACTATTTTATTAAATATTTACATTATTTATTGTAAAAAAAAACTAGGCTGTAGAAACCACCAACTTTCTTAACCTCACGTCACAGCTAGTTGAAATTCTAAATTAAACGACTCTTATCAATGAAATTTTAACTTACAATTAAATGAAAACTTCTGATACTAATTCTCTATAATTTTATAAAATTTAATTTTTGTTACACGCTGTACTGGGTACACTGTAGCTAATACGTTTTTTCATGGATTATTTACCTTTCCTAAACACTGTACGTAACACATGCAATAATATTTTTAAAATTTATTCCATACATAAATTAATGTTCTTTTTTTACATAATATTTTTTTGTTCAAATAATAATTACAATATTAACATGCGACCTTGTTGCATTTATTACGTGTACTTGACAATATTTTTACATTAAAATGCACACATAGAGAGAGATTTAACGCTCAAATAACTTAATAAATATTGTATCTATTATAATTACCTAAGTATATGTGAATAATCTATTCATTATTGTTATAATTGATTTGACAAAGAGTTTTTGCGAATGTAGAGGAGTAAAGGCGACGAGCGAAGGGAATGCTAATAATTATTGTTCACGTGGTTTGTAAAACGAATTATTTATCAAATGAATGGTCTGGGCGCGTTAGTTTTATGTGATATTGGGTTAATGATTTACATAAAGATTCATTTAGAGCAATGTTTTTCAACCATTTTCATGGCGCGACCCCCTTAGTATGAAAAAAAATTTCGCGACCCCCTACCCTCCGCTATTACTTTTATTTTTTTATGTTATAAATGTCGAATCCGTTCATCATTATTGATCATTTTCATAGGTATCGATCAAATACGTAATTAAGGACTTGAACCAGGCATATTTTTATGTCGACACCGAAGTTGACGACTTATAGTAGCTTCTGAACGCGCGAGTGACGTAAAAGTGACACACGCACGCGCGATGGTCGTTGCCGTTTAACATAACCGAGCGTAATCCATTTGAATTTTTTGAATTGTGAACTCGCGTTACTGTTTAAATTTATTGAACTGCCTTGTTGTTTGTTTAGTAAGTTGCTCACTGTCTTTTATTGTCTAATATTCAAAATTCTGTGCTCATTGTAATTATTGAAAATGGATAAGTTTCTGGAAACATATGCACAACTGTCAAATTCAAGTTCCAATGAGAGTAATAAAACAAATCCAAAGAAAAGTGTCTATATGACGACAATTATTTAAAATTCGGATTTACTGTTATTGAAAATAAGCTGCAATTTTGAAACTTTATCGCGCGAAAGTATGAAACTATCATATTAATGTAGTCATCAATTAAATTAAGTATTATATATTGAACTAGAGTGGTTTTATTTTTAAAGTAATTGTGACCCTCTTAAAAAGGCTTCGCGACCCCCCAGGGGATCGCAACCCACAGGTTGAAAAACACTGATTTAGAGTATACTTTAAAATCGGACCAGATTCAAACTGTGTGTAAAAGAACACACAGTTAACCGTAAAAAAGGCCTCTGGGACCTGACAAATCTACGTATTTCATACAAATTTTTTATATGAATTAAGAAATTCAGTGAAAACTGTTTTAAATATTTGTTTTAGTAAATTTTACTTTTTTAAATTTAGGGCATACATCGAGTTTAGATATATTCTATCTATGAAGTAGTAATAACTGATATACATTAGACAATTTAATAAAAACGTCAGGAGGTGCTCCGGAAACCTGGAGGGGAAATCGGGTACTAAACACATAGAAATTAATGTTTACTTTTTTTCATTCAAATAGGATTTAGAAATTTGACAGGAGCAGTAGTAATAAATCTTGAAACTTTGAAGTAGTAAATCCTTGAGTAAGTTATTTGGACAAACACATCGGATCAGAAAAATAATTTTCGAAATCATTATCATATGTAAAATTGATTTCGAAAAAAATTTAAAAAAAATGTTAATTTTTTATCCAATCTTATTGTCAAATTTGTCGTTCCTATTGGAGTAAAAGAATATTTTGGAAAATTTTAATTTGAAAAGTTTACTCTGAACGATTTTTAAATTGTTCCGATGTTGCTTTAAGAGATATTATGGCGGAAACGCTGGGTAATAGGGGTTTATCATTATCATGTTGATTCCTGGAGTTCACACTAGTGGTGTCGGCTAATTAATCGATTAGTCGGTTTAGTCGACTAATTTTGTTTACGTTTAGTCATATTCTAGTCGACTATTTTACCTTCGATTAAATGATTAAAATGATTAAATTATTTCAAATGACTAAAAACGACTAATTTAACAATTTTTCTGTATTATTTATTGGAATTCAAAAAATGGAAACTAAAAAATTATCGTATCTTTCTTTTTCTTAAAATAAAAATATTAAACATCCATAATTAAATTTGGAAAAAACCTCGTTTTTGAAATAGTTACGTAGGTTACCTTATCATGAATTCGACTAAAAATTTAGTCGATTAGCCGACTACTCTGTGGCTTCATATTTTCGACTAATGACTAATTTTATCTGAAAAACAATTTTAGTCGATTAATCGATTAACTGCTTCTCTGCCCGACATCACTAGTCCACTCCTTCGGGAGTCAGATGACACCATTCAGACTTTTTAAAACTATATGCTGGAAAGTATGTGCTGACTTTATTAAAAAATCTAAGAGACGCTTTTTCCAGTAAAGTGAACAAGCTTATGCTAGTATAGAATTTAATAAAAAAAAAAGATCCCAAATTTGAAGTATTAGTAAAAACACATTTTAGGTAGAAAAAAAATTAGGGTCAGGATGACGCCTTCTGTACTCTGCTAAGTTAAAAAAAATTAAAAAGCTTTCTATGCTTTCTCTCTTCCGAATTCTATCAATTTCAAATTGATCAAAAAGTTAATGATCTTATGTAATTAATAATTTTCATTTTCAATTATTATGGTTTATAAAAGTTGACATTTAGCCAGTTGTGGTTTCATTGCCAATACGGTGACATCATACACGTTAAAAATAATAAATTTATTTATTGCAGGTAATTGTGACATGACAATTGGAAGTAACCAAACGTGGTGTGTATTTGCCATTGAATATTCATGGTCAGGGTTAATTCTTAATTTTTAATAATTGTATGTAATATTGTATCTAATTTTTAATAATTGTATTTAATTGAAAAAGTAAAAAAAAAAAAAAATAAAAAAATAAAAGTGAATTGCCTCGTAAAATATTAAAATGTCGAAACTGAATGACATTGAGTGCGTTGAAAAATATGCAAAATATGCAAGAATATATTTTGCATCTATCTAGAATTAATCAAAATTTAATAATATTAATATGGAACTTAATAAAATTGGGTAATCCGTTAATAACTATGTGATATAATATTTTAATAAGATATATGTCCTTAAAATTTTTAATTATTTACGGTTTAATAATTCTAAGATTTTTACCTTAGTGGTTAAGTTTGTTAATATAAGAATATTATCAATTTTTGGTCAAATTTTCCATTCTTACTGTTTCAAATATCAAAATTTAATTTGTAAATATAGCATTCTTTTTGTAGATATCTCTAACACTGACTGACTGACTGACAGAGAATGCATAGCCTAGACCGTTGGGTTTAGAAGAATGAAATTTTGCACAGGAGTTCCCTATGTAACGTAGGTGAGCACTAAGAAAATACTTTTGAAAATTCGTACCTTAAGTGTGTTAAATAAGGGATGAAAATTTGTATGGTCATTTTTGAAGTTAGAGATATACAAAAATATGTTATTAGGACTATTAAAATAAATAATATCTTGTTTTAATAAACCTTTTTCACTGACTAACATCCTGAGATGTTACCGGTAGTAAATTCCATGGCGTGGGTATACGGCTAGTAATTTTATAATTTGGTCAATGTTGTAGTTCTATGTGTAGTAGAAAATATAAAAAAGAGTCTCTGAAATTAAGAATTTTAGAGTTTAAGACGATTGAATGAACTTAATGATGTCATAGTGGTGAAATTTCATATTTAACCACATAAAATGTAAATCAAATGATTTTTCTGGGATCTGTAAATTTTTCTAAAAATCCACTTCTGATATTAAAACATCAAAATTTGAGTCTATAAATACGGCTTACACTCTACGCCCCGGAAGGAAATAAAAAAATTTTAGCAGAAATGGGAATTTTTTAGAGGTAAGAGAACTGAAGTATGGCTCAAGTCATTTTTGGTAAGTTTTGGCAGTTTTTGGCTACTAGGAGTAGTTAGTCATTCAATTCAGCTAGCTATTTTAACAACTCAGATCAATTATTTATCAGAAATTGTTGGTAATTTTTGTCGAATTCGGATGTAGTCTAAGTCAATTTTTGGAAATTAGAGGTAATTTTTGGTAATTAAATATCTTGGATACTCACATCAGTTAGGTATATCAATGACCCGCGCCGATTTTTGAAAATTTTCATGGAATATGGGTGTGAGCCGGATTAATTTTGGCAAACAGTGACAGTTTTGGTAATTTACAATCTTGGTCGCTTACTTTAGATATGTACTTTAACTGTTCTGTCACACTTGTTCACTGATTTTTGGCTACTAGTTCCGTGAAATTTTTGATCATTCCCGTCATTAATATGACGAATTGATCAATTCTGAAGAGGTTAATATCCTCAAAATAAAAAGAGCATAGCAGAAAAGAATCAGAGCCCCGTGACTTTTATTTGAAATTTGATTCTTGTAAAATATATTTGATGATGGCATTTTAGGAATATGATTTCTAAGGATTTGCTTGTAGGATTGCTTATAATTTTTAAAGTAAATTTTCTCTATACCCTGTCAATTCGACAACTTTAATTGTTTTAAAAATAAAAAGAACGGAAACCTATCAGTTTGGAAACGAGTTACTATACTTGATGAAGTCTATTGCTCATATCAATAAATTTCTATCCTAAATTCTATTTTTGATAGCTTATTAATTTTAATTCACATAAAGGTTCAATAAATTCAAATAAAAACCACGATGTTTCACACCAACCAGGTGTTTCGATAATTAAGAAAATTTTATTTTCAAAAGCAATTATTTAAATTTATTTGAAAAATTTTGTAGACCCAAGCTGTACCTAATAGGTGTATAATTATGCAAATTTTGTTCATTCACCATCTCTCTTCCACTCTAAGCGCATGTAGGTTGGTTTAGTGAAAGGACAAATTATTTTACAAGTGAAATAAAAATAAAAAAACAACCAACATGGCTGTGGCTAAAAATAAATTATGAATTAAAATGTCGAGATTACTTACGTCATTAGAATAATTATCAATTTTTTATTAGCAAGATTTGGTGAATTTTTAACAGTGAAATATGTGAAGCGGAACAAATACATATATACATGAAATTCGTTTTTCGAAGTCGAACTTTTAGGTCTTGTAGTATACTTAAAAACCTTCAGTTTATGGGCGATTGATTCTAGATTTTTTGTATTTAGTGATATTTAGTAACTGTTTCGATAATTGTTAGGTTTTTCCAACAATTAATTAATTTTATTTTTAAGTTGTAATTAAAATGAATATTTGATGGTGTTAGATAATTTTTTTAAGTGAGTTCGAATTAAGGTCATAAAATTTATTTGGAAAAAAGATTTCAGTGAGTTTTAAGGCGAGGTCGGGTTACTATAAAAAAATTATGAAAACTAGTTGAAGTTAACAAAATTTTATAAAATAGCTTTATAGCTAAAATAATAACAGATTTTACAAAATAAAAGAAATTTGTCTTTTTATTTTAACAGATTCCGGTGAAGTTCCATATTGATTAAGAAGCCAAATCCGCACAAAAAATTCCAACGATTATAAAAAGTATCTTCGTATTGTACAAGTTAAACTTTTTTAAACTAGTTTTCCAAAAGAATTTACTTATGTAATAGTATCTCGCTGTGTTTTAAATAATCAAAAACCAGATTAAATTGGTGTTTGGACAGCAAAAACATTTGTTAAAATAATACTTATTCTAGTTTTTGAAATTTCTGAAAATTTACTTGTGAATTGAATGAACGAAGATCCCAATGTTGATCTTCGATTTTATATACATAAACCTAGGACATAAGACAAAGGTTCATCCTTTCGACCATACTTCTTGATAACTTTTACAGTTGAAAAATTTTCAGAAGTAGATTAAGGCTTAATTTCTAAAAATTTGGTGTAAAAGATCACTAAAGTTGTCTAGTTTCTGTTTAGCTACAAAGTCTTACACTTAAATTTTTGAAATATTTTGGATTTTGTGAAATATTCTTGTGGATTTCAATCGACACTGACATTACGAGCCGCATTTTTGGAGTTCGAGGGCCCTATTTGACTCGTGGGCCGCACTTTGGGAGCCCCTATTCTAGTCCGGACAAGTAATTTTTCCAAAACTATTCCCATATTAAATTGTTACGAACTTATGGTATGATGTTAAGATACTAGTTTTGAAAAGATTTTGTTATAAAAAAATCTTTATTTCCAAATAAAAATAATTAAAGTGTTAAACAATATCATATACATATCCAACAAAAAATTATTAAGTTAAATAAAATTAAGATTAATGATTAAGTTATATAATACATTATATATACAGGAAAAAAACAGTAGAAAATACCTTACGAAGTCACATAAACCGTCACACTGTATTTAAAAAAATAGAACTGAACAAATTTAAAAACCGCAAAAATGTCACAACACTAAAAATTTATTTTAGAAAGAGAAACAAAAAACAAAACACACATTCCTAACTTTGAAACCACATTACGGAAATAACAGAACACTGTCACTTTTAATTTAATTCAATTGTTTATATTTTATTTCGGCGCAAATAAACACTTGAACGTTTCAATAAAATAACAGAAGAACAGTATAATAATTATTTATTAATAATGAAATAAATGATTAATTTAATTGTTAACACATAAAATGAAGCCGTATTATTTTATCCCAAAAATCAAATAAAAATTGTTAAAAAATGAGTTGTAATTTTGAGAGAGTTAATTTTCAATTAATTATTGTCAACAAAACTAGCGAGCGGATAAGTATGATTTGAAATTAGTAATTATTATGGATTAATATTATTTTGTTTGATTCGGTGAAAGTGAAAGTCGTACCAATTCGTTTAACGTGGACGTCTCGATTGAAGGATACCCGCGGCTTTACTGCTGCGTTGGACGTCGTTACCGTCGACGGGCTAATTATGGAAGCAGGCGATGCTGACGTATCTGCTTCTGTTGACTGTTGTGGCGAATGTTGTGTGTGTTTCTCATCTGTGGCTGCGGTTGACTCATTCTGGTGTTGTTTCGACGACGGTGAAAATGTTCCATCATCCATGGACATACCGCCGAACTTGTACGAACCATATACGACCCGATCATACGACAACAATTTCAACCAACGCACGAATTTTTTTTTATTTATTTCGTTTTTTTGCACGATTTTTTGCCTTTTTTATTTTTTTTATTTAATCTTTGGTTTTGTCATTAATAGACGTTTTTCAAAAACGTCTTTAAATTACTGCTTTGGATCCATTGGTTAGATTAGATTGCGTTTTTCGATTCTTCGGCTCTTGAACAATTTCCTAAATAGTTCATTCAAAATTTTAGTTTCTTTTAAATAAAATGTATTCAATTTTTCAAGAGAATTGTGTAGTATTATGAAAGTAAGCAGTCTTAAACAAAACTTATATTTAATTGGGGCCAAAAACTGGTTTGAGTCCGTCAAAATTTATCCGTTGATAGTGACTTTCGAGGTATAACGCCTCCCAGATATTTTTGGTTGTAAAAAGCCATATAGTTAACATTTGGTTTTTACTTTTTAAAAGAAATTCTCAAAAACGATGTGATTTTGTGTCATTTAAGTGATGTTGGGAACACAAATGCGAAAAGAACTAGATGTAAATCAGTAAATTATATTCCCTAACTCAAGTTTGCAGGAAAATGATATCAATGAAGACAAAATCCTAAATTACAAATTTTTAGTTAAAACTTGTTTATTTTTGTCACCAAATAGCGTCCACTCCCTTAAAATAAATTTTTGACAGCTTTCCCTTCTGAAATGAAGTAAATTTAACATATTTTCTGTACCCGATACTCCCACCATGGAATTGTAATAAGAAAGAGTTGTATCGAACTAGAAAACGATAAAGGAATTGAAATGTGAAACTTTCTGGTGTCAACCTAAAGCAACAGATTATATGGTTGTAGAAGTTTCTTGTCCCGTAGCTTTTACCGCATTTCTTGTTCAAAAAATCCAAATTTTATGTACAAAATTCTTTTGAATATAAAATTGGAAAAGTTTTATGAAATCCTTTTATCACTTATGAAAAAAAGAGTTCCTTAAAATAATGGAGATTTCCCGTACCACCGTCCATTTAAGCTTTATCAATTTTCATAAGTGGTGCTCACAGAAAATTAAAGAAATCAAAATTTTTTGATATGTTCAAAATGTTAAAAAACGATAACCCTGGAATCACTGGATAAAATATGACCCAATTTTGTTCGGCTTAATACCGCGATAGATAAAAAGATATAAAATTATTTTGAGTCTTATTTCTAACTCCAGTAGATTTGGAGATATTTATTGATTTAGACGCCAACATCTGGCTTTTTAATTATAAACAATTTTTTTGGGATAATTCAATATATAAACCAATAGTTATTTAAACCCAAGGGACCAAACTAGAATGTCTATCAAACTGTTCCACTTGTAGCCAGTGGGTGACGTAAAATCTCCCCACTATGTTGTGTAGGTACACACTGTTTGCAATGGTGTTGGTTTGGTGTTTTGTAGTAGTGTGCGTATTTACACACACTACTATAAAACACCTATTATGAGACAGACCAACCTGTCCAATTCAAGTAACAATGTCTAACAATGTATTACAATGCACTGTGTGTTCGGCGACGAACACCGACTGACTATATGTCTTAAGCCATGTCGGGCACACTCTAGGCTCACCACTAGTTACAAGTTTCTACACATACGCTGAGGACTTGTTTAAACCAAATTCCCAAAGTATGGACCAGTTTCACTAGAGGATAAAGGAATTAAATTCATACATCTTTCATGCAAAACTTTATTTGATTTCCAAAAATTTTTGGATATATTTCATATCATAATCAGTGGCTACAAAGATAAACAAAGTAATGAAAATACAATTTTCCTTACAATTATTATGAACCTTAATCTTAACTTTCCCATACTTTGGGAATTTGGTTTAAATGACTATTGTTTATATCTGGCTTTTTAGTTTTCTGGGCTTTTAGGCCCTAAAATATAAAAATTCGGTAACAATCGCATATGCTTAAAGTAGTTTGATTATAATACGTTTCTTTCTTATCTAGTTTATACAGACGGGAAAGTATAATCATATTTAATTATAAAAATATACAGCTTATGCTGTTTATTCATATATTTTAGACAAACTGGACATATTTTTTTCAGTAAACATCTCTTGTGTAACGTTGCACCAAGATTATGTCCAATAAGTTGTGATGTAAACAAATACTTGTTACATAGCTAATTGTGGGACAATGACGGTGATTTGCCCCGGGACAAACATGTGTGTCTATGTGTTCGTTGGCTTGCGTTTACTTGTTTAATTCAGGGTCAAGTAGAAAACATGGATTTTTCAATAATAATTAATAAATTGAATAGATTGGTTAATGATTTGCTGATTATAATGTTACAACATGTCGCTGTTTTTGAATTGAAATATGAATATTTTGCTCAAAAAATAACATATCAAATTATCATTAAGGGAAATTCAAATTTTCGTATTTAGCATGTGAAAATCCAAATCTAAAATTTGAAAATATAGTAAATTAAGATGTGAACAACAGATCGACAAGTTGAGCGAGCTTAGGCATTGATATTCTATATGGAATGGTAGTAAGGGTTCGATTCCGGCGATTGACTATGCTTCTGAAGATTTTTCTGCACTTTCCCCTCATGCATGCCTATAAAATCCACCTTCACACATGTGGGTGCAAAAAATAATGATATGAGCGGTGCCTATTATAGAAAACTTGTCTGAAAAGAACACAGAGTCAATGCTTCGTTTTGAAAATTTTCAATTCTTACAAAACGTAAGGATGTAAACGTTTTGGGACTTTTGTCACGTTCATATAAAGTTACACAGAATATATTTTAGTTACACAGACGTCATCAAGACAAAATTTTTGATTATTTCAACGTATCGTCGTAAAGGTTAATTTTCAGGAATTTTCTAAATTGGAAATCTTTAATTTTATGAAAAATGAAAATCACGCTTCAAGGGCCTCCATTGCAAGTGTAAGGTTGTAAAAACAAAGTATACGGGATGACGTCATCAAATTGAAAAGTTTACGTCCGTCAAAAAGCTTAATGGATACTGGAACTTTTGTACCGTCTCACAAATTCTAATACAGCTAAACCTTTATTTATGCGGTCTTTTTTTGCGCGGTTTTTTTTGTGCGATTTTTTTTATGCGGGTTTTAAAAAAATGACTATTAAAATGCATAATATGAATCAAAATCAAGAGACAGTAAGAAACTTAAACATTTACTATAATAACTTTCTTTGATAAAAATACTTTTTAAGGGCTTTTAAGCATTTAATTAATAATTGCATAAGAACATAATTTATTACATTATTTAATTTTTTTACAGATGTATTTTTCAAAATTTTCATATTATAAAAATGAAATAAAATGTTTCTGCGTCTAAATTAAGGCTTTATCTTGTTTAGAAAAGCAACTTCTATTGAAATTTTGAGATTTTGAGCGTTTTGATTTATGTATTTTCGATGAAACTTTTTTTATGCAGTCCCGATCCCCCACATAAAAAAAGTTTCAGCTGTAGTATTAGAAATTCAGGAAACTCTAGATAAGACGCCTTATGTTTCACACAAAACGTTTTTATTTATTAAACTAATGCTTTATCCAGGCTTTTAATGCCATCAAAAAATTTTAATAGACCAACTTAAACAATCAAATTTCAATGAATGGGTCAATAGGTCCATAAAATATCATTATATTTCGCATGGCTGCGCGATCTTGATTGATAGGTATACACATTACATAACTATTTTAAACTGTGTGAAAATGAATTCATTAATATTGATATTGAAGGTATCTCGACCATAGACGAAACAGAACAATAGTATTTAAGTATAGAAGATAAATATTAAGTACGTATGCGTAATATGTGTGTGTATGTGTGTGTGTGTGTGTGTGTGTGTGTGTGTGTGTGTGTGTGTGTGTGTGTGTGTGTGTGTGTGTGTGTGTGTGTGTGTGTGTAATTGTTTATTAAAGAACATAACCTAGATTTTAATTTAGATGTATACCTACAAACATACTCTAGCCAAATATAACCATACTTATTATAATGTATGTATCTGATATTATATCAATTTTCTGCTATTAATTTTAATTATTTAATTAATTTAAACGGACGGGTTAATTAAATCAATTGCATGGTGTCTATTTCATAACCTGGTGCAATTATAAACAGGCGAAAAAGTTTAGCGGTGTTTTGAATATTTTAAGTGAGTTTTTTTTTAAATTTTTTTCTTTTTTGAGTTTGTAAATAATGAATTTGGTGTTTAGAGGATTGAAAATCGTGTCGTGAACGCTGCGTTTAAGCCGCGTATACACTACGGGGTCAATACATGCAGAAACAATTCATTTTAGCTACGCACAGCAGCTCATCTCTCAATAAAATAGAAATATCAAACTAATGGTGGGAACGCCGGGAACTTAAAATCTATCTAAAGCTGCGTACACAACCCGTCAATTAACGTCAACCAATAAGAGTTGATTTATACTAGTTGGTCTTGTGTGTTTAGTTTGAGAGTCTCTGTACTCTGTAGCTTCGTATTATAGGGTAAGCTAAAAGGAAATAAAACCGTTACATCCGGTATGGATCAGTTTTTCGAAAGGGAAAAAGGTTTTTTTACTTTCTCCCGTATTATGATAGAACACCAACTGATAATTAGTAAATAATTGCACAACATTAACGTGATCACATACCGAATATTCTGTGATTCTTATTAATGATTTACACTGTAAAGATTATAGTGCTAGCACTAAAAAAGGATAAACATATGCTGTTTATACGATTTTACACCAAGAGAGTAAAATATGATTTGATCTCCAAAATAAGAAAAAAAACGAATAAACATTTGAAGAGGTGGATTCCAAAAGGCGCTAAGTTATTTTTTGTCTAATGTGAGATTTTAGTTGATGCAGAATGTTCAAGTCCAGCTCTACACGATTTTCGTAGTGCCACCCTTCAAAATGAGCTTAGTCTACTGTAAAATGAATGATGAAAATTGGAATGTTTTCCAAAAAAGCGCTAAGTCAGTGACAGTTTTATTTCAAAACGCTCTAAGTCAAATTTACTCGTAAACCATTGCATTTTTTTTCCAATAATAGCTGGTATTTTTTTCCAAATTTGCTTGTATAGACAGATTTTCTGTTATGTCAAACACATGAAATAGCTAATAATGCACTGTTTAAAATGTTTCTTAAATAAAATATATCTGTATTTAAACAAACTAGGTTTATTTTAACCAATTCAACCCAACTTTTTAAAGGTTTTTTTTTCAATATAATCTATTGAAAATTATATGTATAAATAAGAACAAATAAATAACATCAATAATAATTATTATCTAAGAACTTGAAAATAATTTAAACAGATTACTTCATTTGCCTACCTAGATAGTTTTTTACATTTCCTGAAAAATTGCAAAAAGTGACTTAGCGAGTTTTGGAATCCACCTCTTCAATTGATATTAGATAACACTGGAGAACACATGTTTTGTCCCAGGCAATATTTACACATATTCCTACGTATTTTTATGAGTAGAATCCAAATTTTTAATCACAATTGACCTATCACGTAAGGTTTTTCCTATAGGAGCTACTCAATAATAATAATAATAATAATAATGGGGGTTTAACGTCTGTTCTTCAGACATTCTTGTCTATAATCGACGCCACCTACATCATTATTTTTGTACTTTATTTATACACATAACAATTACCTAGCATTATAATGTGGGTGGAGGATGGGGGAAGTAGTGACGAGGCTAGGATTTGGCAGTATGTCTCTGCAGTCGTCTTCTTAAGGAACTATGCTGATATTAATCTGGAGTTGTGAAGGGAAACTGCAGAAAACCGTCACAAGTATAGCCAGTCGCGAAATTCGAACCTTTGACCTACCAGTCGGCGTACTAGTCCCAAAGCACGCTTAGCCACTCCACTGGTATATAGGAGATACTTATTTTGTACAAGAATGAAAGCTATGGACAAGAATGGACAAACAAAATTTAGTTTAACAGTGAGTATTCTATATCAGTTTTTTTCAAGAATTTTTAAATGCTCAAAACTTTATAGCGTTTTCCCCACAGCTCACGTTTTCAAAGTCGGTGCCCCTCATAACTTCAAAACTACAGCACCGATCCTTTTGAAATTTTGAACATTATTTCTGTACATAATTTACGAGGTAACGCTGGAGAGTTTTTTCAAATTTGTTAATAATTTTTATTTTACAATAACAAATTAGCCGATTTTTTTCGCAAAAAATCGTGTTTTTCTTTTCTAAGTGTTCCAAAAAAGTGAAAAATTGAAATTTCGAGAATGAACTTTAATTTTTTTATTTAGGATGATCCAACACCAAGTTATGAGGGGCACCGCAATTCTACTTTTTTCCGAGACACGTCCGAATAATTGCTGCCACTACTGTATTTTTTAATATTTCTTCGTGAAAATTTTATACAATATTCTTCGAATGTCACACTTTAATGTACCACTAGTTTTAACAAAGAGATTTTAACTGTGACGTCACAAAAAAATAACAAAAACATGCCTTTTTTGTACGAATTAACCTTATCCCCTCCTTAAAATAAAAAAAAACAGATATTTTCGTTTGTGATTGAGTATGAGAACGAAGTAATAAAAATTATCTCAAATTCAAAAGTTAAATTTATTAAAATACTATTCGCAATTTATGGTATCAATTAAACCTTGCTGAAACAATACAATATTAATTTTCAATAGCCAGCCGATTTGTTTTTAAAGAAAAAAAAAGAATCAAAACAAAATTTATTACTGGCCATTGTAATTGTGTACAACAATTACAATGTAAGCTACAATAATGTAACATAAACAAAATCACTTCACCTAAATGTTTTTAATATTAATACATACATAAATATATAACAGCACAGTGCGATTTACAAACTTCCTGCAGCGCAGCAGGTGTTCTTGTTTTCATAAACATTGTACCTTGTTTGCTACACGACTTAATACTTAAAGTAGAATGGACTTAGCAGTCATTCTGACTTAAGTGTTTTTGGTACTTAACTTTATACATGCCATATAGAGGTTTAAAAACATATTATTATATTCTATAGATAGGCACTTTATATATGCCGTTTAACATTTTCGACACATGTAGGTTAATTGAAATGATTACGTAACGCTTAAAATATTTAAAGGTGGAAATGAAACTGGAATGGACGTAATGTGCCCAAAGTTCACACGTGAATTAAAATTTTTATTTAGACTGTTTTACTCGTGACGATACACCCCAAAATCTGGTTGTCTATGTTATCTTAATTAATATTTGTTGTTAATCCCAATTTCACCTGTACGAAATATGAAAGTGGGAGAAACATATTCTTTGGATTTTTGGTATATGTTTATGCAACCATATTATTAGCTACTATTAATTCTAAGTATATAAATCGATTTTTCAAATCACTCGTAATTCAAGAATCAGTGACATGATCGTTATAACAGTAATTTCAACAGTAAGATTAAGTATCCGGAGCTGAGATTTAAGACGAGATCAGTCAATCAGTCACCCTAGAATCTGGATCAGAAAGAGATTTATATTTGCTATATTAGTCATAAACTCAGGTTTTAGTTGGTTCCTTTTTGTTACACGAGTTTTTGGTGAAAATAATTACTTGACAGTTTGATAAATTATTGAAAATCTTTGGGAAAAAGATACCATATTTCTGTACTATTTCCCACTCTTGATTGATTGACTTAGTTTTGTTAGAATTGAAAAAAGTGTCTCTAAAAAAGGGCGGAGATTGGTGCCCACGATTACGACCACAGTTTTCATTTGGAAAAAAAAATCAAATAGATTATCAATCTGTAGGTAAGCCGCTATGTACCTATGTAGGTTTTTTTTTAAATTTGAAAAAATGGCGGCCGTTTGAATAAAACGTACAACATTTTTTATAGTTTTCCGTGTGGAAAAATAGGAAGATTTCAAAAAAAACTTCTCATAGGTACCTACATAGCGGCTTACCTACAGATTGATAATCTATTTGACTTTTTTTTTCCAAATGAAAACTGCGGCCGCAATCGTGGGCACCAATATTCGGCCCACTGATATTCACTGTGATGGTACCTTAACATTATATTTTTTTAGGGAAGGGTGAAAACATTTTAGTAACTTTTCAATAATTTTCTCTGCATGTATTTCTTTTATTTCTTAAATCGGTGTAGAAACTTCTAAATATAACTATAGAAGTTTTAAAAAAATTAGCCAAATTTTAAAAAACAATCTTTCTTGCTTATAATCGACCACAATTTTAGCGTCGTGTATCGCGTGACGTAACGTGACATACCGGGTTTTGGTACCAACACTAGAGTAGAGACCCTAGTGTTTCCAATCATACGATGAATAGTGTAATGAATGGTACGGAGTGATCAGTAAAAATAAGTCAATTCGATGGTGGCTTCCGTCATTAAAGTTTATAATTATATAGGTAGATGATAATATAAAACTAACTCACTATCAATAATTTTTTTAAGAATATGTGTCTATCAGTGAACAATACTTAAACATGTTTTACACATTTCGATTGTTTCCTTTGTTTCCATGCGCATTTCTATTTCCTATACAGCGTCTCATCAGCATAAGTTTAAAGATTTTATTATAGAAACTAACTGTTATCCGCGGCTTCGCAAGCGTGAATTTCATAAATTAGTAAAGGTTATTTCTTTTAGGTAGTTTGCTAAAATATTTTGCCCCTATTTTCTTATCAAGCTGAAATAATAGTCTTGAAAAACTAATTAGTCATTTCTTCGAGCATATAACATACACTAAAAATCTAAAGTAAGCCTATTAAGAAGGTGTCAACGAATTTGGTACAGAAGTAAAAAAAGTATCTTGATTTAAAATACTAAAATTTTATATACACCACAAATCCAATTTTACGTAGTGGTCGGTGCAAATTTAAGGGGAAGTACGTAAAATCGGAAGATCAGGGGCGTTGGTAAACTTTTGTTTTGGGGGGTTGGTAAATATTAGTTATCTGAATTTATTTAAAACAATATTATCTTAAGAGACAATTTACACTTAAAATTCAGTTGTGTAGACAAAGGAAATCGAATGTTATACTAATGAATATGAGTGACAACTTTTAGAAAACTGTTCAAAAATCAACTTCACTATCGCATTCATCAGCGTAAAAGACGCCAAATAGCGGAAGCTGACAAAAATTCTAGAATATTCTACTCGTGAACTGGCAAAGATACCAAAAAACAAACTTCACTATTGAATTGCGCACTAAAAATTAGATTAAGCAGCGCATTTTGACAAAAATTCTAGAATGTTCTATTCGTCAACTAACAAAGATATCGAAAAATCGATTGTACCATTTAATTGGTCATCGAATAAAAGACGGAATAGCACATTTTCATAAATGTTCTAGAATATTCTATTCGTCAGATAGCAAAAATTGTTTGTCAAAATCGGGCATTTGCTTTACATTAGTTTAATTTCGGTTGGACAATTAAGTGATGCAGTAGATTTTCAAATATCTTTGTTAGTTGACATATAGAATATTCTAGAACATTTCTCAAAATATGTTATTTGGTCTCTTTTTTGGTACTCAATTCAATGGCGACGTTTGTTTTTGAATATCTTTGCTAGTTGACGAATAGAATATTCCAGAACATTTGTCAAAATGTGTAATTTGACCTCTTTTTCAATGGACAATTAAATAGTACAATTGATTTTTCAATATCTTTGCTAGTTGACAAATAGAATATTCTAGAATTTTTGTCAAACTACACTGTTTAATCTCATTTTTAATGACCAATTCAACGGTGAAGTTTGTTTTTTGATATCTCTGCTAGTTGATGATTAGAATATTCTAGAAATTTACGTTACTCATTTTGCACTTGCATTTTGCATATTACGTATACAGAACTTGTAAACAGTGAAAATATAAATTTGTAAACAGTGAAATTATAAATTTTTTAAAGGCTACGAGACCCTCAGACAATATTACCTACGGCCCTGACTCGGGCTTGGTACATAAATTTTCACCAACACAGACAAACAACAACATATCAGTGAGAGGAGAACCCCACTAAATCGCTGACGTCACTACGTAAAATCGGAGTACGTACCATTGGATGGCCACTATATTTTTAAAATACCTAATATTTTTTAGACTTTACTTTAAATAAGTATCCTCCCTATTGCTATTGGAAAATTTAAATCCCTACGCCTACATCTCCTATAAGTCTGTTTGCATTATATTTGAACATTTCCTAAAGTAACTGATTCATTGTTGGAGACGCTAGAATAGTAGGCGTTAAAAATGTAAACTTTGACCTTTCCCCCATTTTTTGCGTTTATTCCCTATTTTAGTCCTTACAGGATTAACTTTCAAAAAGTGTTGAAACATGTATTCATTAATTTATTTTTGGCATTCTTTGACTATGTCCTCCAGTTTCATTCGTGTAAAATTGTCCTAACTGTGAGTAAAGCTACCTTAAATCAGTTATTCCGAAACAAATCGGGCAAATTTAATTTGAAATCAATTCTTTAAGGTGCTTCGCTTCACTCACCAACCGGTTTAAAATTCTATAAAAGGTTGATTCCATTAGCTCGACTCGAAAGTAACCATATTCATATATCTAATTTTCACACTTTGAGATATGTCCATATATTCCCAGATTGGTGGTTATAAAATTAATTCAATTTTAGATCCTTTTCAAGTTCCGAGAACCCTAGTGGACTTTTTAAAATTATGTTCAGTTACTCCGTAATTAAACTTTACTACTATCATTTTCTAAAGTGAAATTTTAGTAAAAAAGTTTTGAACATAACATTTAAATTTTTAAATATTATTTTTATCGTAACCTATGTAATCTTTTGTTTTTCTTTCTTTTGTTTCCGTTTATTGTTAAATTAGTATTTTTGATATATCAACTTTTGTCTTGAATATATCAATCCCCTCTAAAGAGTATTGTGATAATTTTGACTGAGGATGTTGTCGATGTTGAGATCATGAAGCGTCTAAGGAATAATTTTATAATGTTTCACTGAAATCAGTCCCGTGGTTTTTGTGTCAGCCGTGCCCATAGAAAATCTAACTGATAATTTTATTATATAAATTGTATGTAACTTCCAAAATATCAGTTTTAGATATTACAATATCTTACAGTAATAGATAGACTTTACATTTTTCTACATAATTATGATAAAAAATACAGATGAGTCATTTGAAAAAAAAAAAGATTTGCACAATAAACAAAAAATATTTAAAAAAATGCTTTATGTGTCCATCCTGTATCAAGTTAGAAAGCTGAAATGTCACTGTCACATAGAATATTACTAACAATTTCCAGCGAATTCAAATTTGCTGTCAAAAACACTTCAAATAACAAATTTGGTGTCAACTTCCGGTATAACCGGAAATGGTAGTAAGTTAAAAATATTATAATTAAAATCTTCATAATTGAAAACTTCTATAACCAAATTTTCAAAAATCTAATTTATTTAGAAGACCATGCACTTTTAATGAAATTTGAATTATCCTGGACATAATATTTGGGAGACTATATTAAAATGTTGCTAAGATTGATCGGAAGGTTAATATCTATATTCCTTGTAAATTTCAACTCAATAACTTTAATAGTTTTTGAGTTAAATCGGTTCGTACAAACAGACAAACTGACAGACAAAAAACTTTTAAAGTTTTATGTGATATATATGTAGAATTTGCTAACTGAAAAACATACTAATACCTAAAAATTCGAAAATCACAGACAGACCCTTCTATTTTATTTATAGGTATTGATTTACATACGAGTAGAGTAGGTTACTACACAAAATATTTTCATATCTGTATAATTGCGTCTAATTATCTTTTCTAGAAGATAGAAGAAGACATTATAAAAATTGATAAAAATATTTAAGACGTAGTAATTATTATCAAAAAAATTTCCATTTTTTTTTTCTATTTATGAATTAAAATTTAAGAATGAAGACATTTTTCAAAATATTTTATCAATCGAACACATTAAAATTTAATTGGCCATTAATAAAAGTATTTGACTTCCCGTTATCCGAAAAAAATTAAAAAAACTATTGCATAATTTCATATCTAATCGCATCTACCGTGTATTCTACCAAATATATAAATCACAAATCCTTTTAAATATTTCATAAAAAAAAAAAAAAAAATTGTCGAAATTTGATACCATATATTTGGTACTTATGATTTGTTAATACTGTTATACGGTGGTCTCAAAATCAAACAGAAAATCGAAAAAACTCACCCATCACAATTACATAAATACATTTTCGCGCATTTATAAACATTTTTACACCAAAAAATTCAACTATTCATCATTAAATCTTGTATTACACTGAACGGTATGATTGAAAATTAAAGCATCATTTCTTGAGAGAAGTCAAACGTGAAAATATGTAGTGAAAATTCAATGTTTCCATTCATGAAAATTATTTAAGTCATATTTGGACGTAGAATTGATTTGATTTTCCATTGAAATGTCACTCAAACTATTGAAACTGATGTGACAGTGTGCATTGTTGTATAATTAAAATCAATTATTGTTGAATAATTTGTAATAATTTAAACGGTCTTTGTGATGTAATAATACACACAATGGTCACCACGGCCATGTGATCTTATACATATGTTGTGATTAATGTAATTAACAGAAAAAGGTAAAATAAAACAAAGAGGTGCTTCTATATGTACTTGTTATAAGAAGTGATTATAATGTTATAGTAGGTGTTTAAATACAGTAGAGCACCAGTTTTGTCAAGAAAAAGTAGTCTCCAAAAGTGGTGCTTGACAAAAGTGATGCTTTTTGACCAAGGGCGATTCACAAATATCGTAAAATTATATTTTGAATTCAAATTATGTTTTTTTAAATATTAATAAAAGAAAAAAAGAAGTGAAGAATTAAAAGTTATTTATCTCAGAAAATATTTTTTCATTTATCGTTTTATTAATTTGCTTTGAAATAATTTTGTTTACATTTTACGTATGATAAAAACCGCCACAGAACAGAATACATATAGATAAACTTTCTATATACAATAATTAAAATCTACATTCCCACGCTTTGTGGTCTGTTGTTGTTTGTCACTATTATTGCCGGTATATTTATTTGTTTCTTTTGATAAAATCATGTGTCATGGTCTATTGCAAATGGATTTAATATTTATCTACTTGACATTTTTGATGCAACTTTCCAAAAGTGATGTTGACTAATTTGATGCTCTCAAAAAATTTCCAAAACTGATGTTTCCATTATCGGTGCTATACTGTAATTATATTGAATTGTTTTAAAAATTATTTTTCCATTTCCATTATATTTTTAATTCATTCCAAAATACCAATAAATGCTATTAAGAAATAGAAAAATATTTCTTAAAGAATTTTGGTTATAAATTGCTGTGATTGTTTTAAGCTGAGCGTCCACTAGATCGGAAACGCGGAGGCGCAATTCCGTTCTCGGAAAGAATACATCTGAATAAATGCAAGTTCGTCCATTATGGCGCAGTACCGCCTCGAAGATGTTATTGAGGTGAGTACCGCTCCGCGTTTCCGACTTACAATTAGTGGACGCTCAGCTTTAAACTCGTCCACAACCATCTGAAATTCATGGTAGATTAGTTGATCGGAAAACTATATTTCATATTACACGACCTAATATTATCCCAAATAATGGAGATACAAGAATTCTATTAAAAATATTTCCTAAAGAATAGGTCTTACACGACCTCATATTATTCCAGCTAATGGAAACAGTTCAAAAATACAATGTATTTTATGAAAAATTCCCTTTAAATAATGTCGTAATTGTTCTAATATCGTCGGTAATCGTCTGAAATATTTGGTAAACTGGTGAATCAGAAAATGGCATTTCATATCACACGATCTAATACTATTACACCTATTAGGAATTGCCCCAAGGTAGAAGAATTGTATTAAGAATAGACGAATATTTCTTACAAAATTGTTTATAAACATTGCCATGACTTCTGTAAAATTTTATAGCTAACCGTTTGAAATATGTGACAGACTGATTGATCAGAAAAGGACATTTCTAACAGAAAAAAATATTTTATGAAGAATTACCTTTGAAAATTGTCTCGATTGTTCTAAGGTCTGAAATTCAAGAGTGTGTAAACGCTTGCAAGCGTAGGTAGATTTGTGCGTACGCGCTTGCAAGTGTTCAATATAAGCGCAGCTTTAAATTCAACCGTGTACCACCTATTGTTAGTAGTCGCCAAGAAGTTTGGTACACATTATACGTAAATTTTACAAATAAAATATAAATTTAATAATATAAAAAAACAGGTGTTGGATTATGTTATTTTGATAATTAACGCCAACAGACATGTCTAATCAGGTGTAACAGATAAAAACGCACCCAAATGCATTCATTGCACAGAGTTGGATTGAGTAAGATTTTGCTTATAAGTTACTGTAGTAAATTTTTTTCCGGTTGAATATTAATTGACTTATTAATTTATTTAATAATTTAAAAAAAATATTATTAGACAATTAAAATATTTTACTGATTTGATCTACTGATCTATTTTTACAATATGTTAAAAATCTCTATTATGACTTAAATCATTATTTAAGCTGTCTTAATATTTCATTTATTAATTTATTGTTTTCTATACTAAAGTTGTCGATTAAATTTTCATGGCCAACTACACAAAAAATATTATCTATTTTACAGATTGAAATAGTTTTGTTGTCTGAACCAATGGAAGTATTTAAAATATTTTCAGGTGAACAAAAAAAAAAAAAAAAAAAAAGTGATAAATTTAGCACTTTTTATTTTTTTCTGTGTATTAATTACGTCGATTAGTTTAGATAATTTTTTTTTAAGAGGCTAGGTTTTTCCATTTTTATTATGGCCAAACTATTGACCTAATCAAAAAATTGTCAAAAGATGAATTGTAGCTGCCAGTGAAGGCAATCAATTGCTATAGTCAGGAGCTTTATAATGCGTTTACTTTCCGAACTATGATGTAATTTTTTTTAAAGGTACTATTATTTTGTTCTAACGCATTTATAGAACATATAAATGAGAAAAAATTTTTTCAAGCTTAATTTTTTTAAAATTTTTATGCAAAACCGGACACAATTTAAGTAGGTATATTATTTTGTCGTACTCAACTTGTAACCCTTGTAACGGGTTAAATTTTTTTTTCTTATAACAAAAAAGTTCAATAGATTAGCATTCAAATTAATTACTAATGTATTAGTAGAAGTACTGGTGTCTAGCTAGACCGGCTAATATGTATATATAACTACACAATCAGTATATAGTTTAGTTCAATGTTCAGTTTAACTTCAATCTTCAAGCAACGTTGACTTATACGATTGAGGTTGTCCGAAATTTTGCTCAAAATATTAAACACGAGTACCTATCTCAAAACTATATTTTCGACTTGATATTTCGACTTTCGACTCGAGTTCGACCCAACCGATTGCCTCCAAAGGTATGAAGCCTCAAAAGATTTTTCCTTATGATCCAAACATTGAAAAATTAAAAAAAATTTTATTGTTTAAGAAAAAAAAACTAAATAAAAAAAAGGAAAAAATATTGATTTTTTCTTCAGATAACTGGCATTCTACAAAATTTCTCTGGTTTTTAGCATTTTGGTTTTCCGACCATTATGATATTAGTTTTTTCTAGGAAATTGTATATGATTTCTGTTCCGGATTTACGAAAGAGCTCTAATCATACCGACCAGCTCGCCTGCTTTTTTTATGACAGTTTTGGATTTTTGTGCCTATTTTTTCCTAAAAATTCTTTTGTATGATCTCAAAGCATCGTTAAGCAAAATGGATAGCATCTTTGCTTCGTATCTCTAGATTGAAATTCCGTGTTAAATTTGGAAACTCAAAATTATTTACTTGTGTATATAAGACATTTTAACTATTGCATAAATTAATCTGAAATAATAATAAATTTTAAACATCAAAATAAATTAAAACTTAACGTCTTATTTGATACATTCTTCTAAAATACAAACAAGGAACTTGTTTTATAATGTACGTAATATTTAATTAATAAAAAGAAAGTGACCTATAGACCTTGAATCACCTAATTATACATATATTTTATATTATATTTTGAAGAAATATTTTTAAATACTAAAAGACTTTTATAGGATTTATAAAAATATATACCTATACTTATATCTGTTGCTAGACATGTATAATAAATTTAAAACTTTTAATACTTTTGATGTTACATAATTTGATTTAATTGAAAAATAATAATTAATACACCTTTAAAGGAGAAATAAATATTATGGTTTATTAAAATTTATTAATTAAAACAACGTTTATGTGTGTTTTAATTTTAGAATTACAAATAAAAAGTGAAATTACATATTATTTGATGGAATTGAAGCTGAAAGTAAAACACTGAGAGAAAAATGGCAACTTAAAATTAAATACGATCATTATTGTTTCAATAATGTACAACTTAAAAAAAAATGTATTGAGAAGATAGGGAACTTTGTAGGAAATCAATATTATTCAACTTTAAAAAAAAATTGGAGGAACAGGTCTACCCACACTGTTAACTTCTCACTGGATGCCATTTAAGACTGACTAGAGACTACTATTTATAAATAATTTTTTTTTTAATTTCAGAGGCTCTTCTTGCTGAATCCTCGACAGTGGCTTTGTCGCTTGCACCCCACTGGAGGGCTTCGCCCAGTGTATCCCGTGGAAGATTCCATCCCTCCTCAAACAAATGATATCATAATTTATTTTTTAGATATGAAAAACTGAAAATTTTTCACAAAAGGTTTTTAAATTCGTTTTTTATTATAAAAAACAAAACACTAATCCGAATTTACTGAAAATTTTATCCGGTCTTCATTTTTTAATTATACATCTAATGAAATTAATCCGAAGTCGATATCATCATTTGTTCTTGAGATATGCGAGACGAAAGAAAATTCACGAACGAACGAACTAACGAACGCACACACAGACATCACGCTAAAACGATGAATTCGGATTCTAGGGACCTTGAAACGTGGAGATATGTCTAAATTAGCGATTCGTAAAATCGGCCCTATTACAATAACATCCAGTGGGAAGTTAATAAAGTTGTTCTACATTGAAACAATAAATTTCAACATTACTAGACTTTCGTTAATGTTTTACATTGAATCAATATGGTTTTTATTGATATTAAGTTGTTTTCTCTCTGGGTGAAGCTGGATTCTGTAGTCAAAATTATTAAACTTTTAAATGCGTACTCTGGTGTCTTAAATAACTTAAAAGAGGAATTATCTCAGATCCAAATTATTACAATTACAAATTATCAAAAAAGAATAACAGAAATGGAAATTTTAATTTTTAGGGTTCTGTATTTTCAAAGGGAAAAGGGAAACCTTTTAAGATTACTTTATAGTGTTCGTCTGTTCGTCTGTTGTCGAAAACTATGTAACGTAAAAATTCGAAATTTGGCATGATTTTAGGCCTTGGAAATGATGTTAGTCATAGACTACTGGAACATTATTGTTTTTTCGATGTAATAGTTGCTGAAAAAAAGAATATGTTAAAAAACAAGCGGCAACACAGTAACAGACAACGTATTTACTAATATTTCAGTACAATGTGGGATAATTTCATAATTAGTCCATTTCTCAGTTATCAGAAGTAAATTTGGATATGATTTAAATATACGTAAATAAAAAAAAGTTTCATTTGGTCTGTTGACTGCTCACTCTACGGAACTCAATTGTGCAAGCCCGGCTCGCTCTTGGCCAAGTTTTTCTGCAAATAATAATTTTAAAATGAAATTTACTATAACCTTTTTGGTGGAAAATTAAATATTCCATAAAAGAAATTTGCATAATTTACATTTATAATTTGTTTTTGAAATTTTTTCAAAAATGCTAAAATTTTAACATTTTATTTTTTAAATGTCACCCTAATATTTCATCCCTACCTCTTATCAAATTTGTTATGATATTCTCATTTTCGATAAAATTTATGTATTAAATATTCATGAGATATTTCAAAAGATTTTCAAGCTGAAGTGTCATCACTCTTCTAATGACAAATATTTGAAGTCAAATTCCTCATGTCTTTGTCTATAAATATTTGCAGGCCATTCATAAAAATTTGGTTCCTTTTAAAAATTCTTTACACTAATAATCTAATGAGGTTATTTTGAATTTGATGTAGATTTGAAATAGTTTTGAACTCATACTAAAGTTTTTATAGTTATTTGAATAGAAATCAATATTAAAACTAAATTTAATAGACAGAAAATTCAGTCAACTGTTCAAAGAATTTATACAAAACAAACTGGGTAAATTTTCTACTGAAGACCTAGATTAGCTTTAAAAATTGTACAAAACCATACAAAATCAAATTCTAAAATCTAATATTTTGTAGTCTTCTTATTTCTCAATTAATAATGGAAGAAATTTCATTGAATTTTTCCAGTCGCACTGTGGGGCCAAATACCCCACTGTGCGACTAAAATCGGTTATAATGGGCGATGTTCCCCATGGTATGTTATTTTTTCTTTTATGTATCTTGTTTGTTAAAATCAGTACTCGTATTGATACTATCAAGCTTTAATGAAGCATGGTTGAATTATCTAGAAAAATTCTGTAAAAATTAATTTCTCAAAGAATTTTAGTTACGTATCCAATCGAATCCAACGGATATATTTGTGGCATTTGATAAAACAATTAGTCTATTTTGGTATTATGATTGCAGAGTTTGCACCAAATTGCACCTTTTTTCAAAATTTGCTGATTTTATTTTCATTTTGTTTGAGAAAAAATCATCAATAAGAAGCCTAGAAAGTTCGTATAAGCTCTCAGTGGTGCATAAAAAATATCAAATAAATAAAATACTCAAAGGACATAGCCGGGTAAGATAGGGAAAACGGCCCTTGACGCAAAATTGATTGTTTTTATAGGAAATAATACTTCTTAGCCCCAGATACATTCCTACCAAATTTCAACCCTCCAAGGCTAATAGTTTATGAATACACAAACAGAGAAAAATTTTCCAAAAAATTTTTTTTTGACGAAATTACTGAGCCGATTTATTTGAGTTTAATATATATTGTGCACCCACCTTAGGCGAAGTATTAAAAAAAAAATTAACGTTATATTCCTTTATTATACTAATTTTTTTAAATTTTTAAATTTAAGAAAATTTTTTTTGGCACTTACGCGTTAGCGACACCTACCATTTTTTGTTTAATAATTTATCTCTTAGTACTCTATAACATATATTTTTATGGAAAAATTTTAGTTGGTAGAACATAGTAATATTTCAATACAAATGCATGCCATGTTCGGTACTACATATATTACTTATGTATGAAAAGAATTATAAAGTAAAATATCTACCCTATTTTTAAAATAATATAATTACATACGTTCATAACTACGATAAACTAGCTAAATTTACAAAAGTCCAACACTATCTGCCGTTTGTCCTTTTTTATCAATAAAACAAAATAGACATTGATTTCTCTTTTGTTAGAGTTTTTTCCTTTGTAAGACGTCAAGTGAAACTTTGTTAGCTCATACACCATGTCTTACGATGTCAAAAATTTCATACAATGTTGATTAGCTGTCAAAATAGTACACCAGTTGGTCATTTCGTTCTAATTCCCCATGACCCGTCATCGTGTTAACAAAATAAGACAAACGGCAGATAAAGTTAGACGTTTGTCTAACCTTGTTTGTCGTAGTTATGAACGTATGAAATTTTATTACAGAAAAAATCCATTTTCTGCACCTCCTTAAGAAGTGCAACAAAAATATCAAGTGAGAGGGACGAGCTACATATTGCGTACAAATGTATAGATTCACAGATTGATACTGACGTTCAAAGTCCAATTCTATTTGTTATGTATCCTTTTTTTATTGCATTAGTACAATACCAAGACAACATAGTGTAACAAAGATAGGAAGCATGTTTGGTGGGCCAAAACTAATCTGTTGTACTATACACTACTTTCTTCAAGTTAGTTATATGTACATGTAATAACTACAACAGGTTTTAGCCGGATTGTTGTTATTACTATACATTGTTGAAGTTTTTTGTTTCAATTTATTAAGTTAATGTTTATAATTATTAAAGCAATATAACATTTAAGACGTATTATCTTTATTTAAATAAAATTTCTAAAACTTATAAGTTTTGTTGATTTAGATATAATTTTAATTAGTAAGTATGCTGAGATAATTTTTTTATTGATTTCATTCAAATATTCAGACTCATGGTAAAATTAACCTTGAAAATTATTTTTTAGCAAGTTAAAACATATTTTTTATAACAACTCAAAATATATATTTTTTTAGACCGTCATAGGAACTCCAAGATCTGCAACTCAGGGGGGAAGAGAACATTTTATTGCACTCCTTAGAGTCCTACTGTGTTTTAAAAATAAGGTAGATGCTTTACTTTATGGTCCTTTTTATACATAAGTAATATATGTAGTACCGAACATGGCATGCATTTGTATTGAAATATTACTATGTTCTACCAACTAAAATTTTTCCGTAAAAATATATGTTATAGAGTATTAAGAGACAAATTATTGAACAAAAAATGGTGGGTGTCGCTAACGCGTAAGTGTCAAAAAAAAATTTTCTTAAATTTAAAAATTTAAAAAAATTAGTATAATAAAGGGATATAATGTTAATTTTTTTTTATTACTTCGCCTAAGGTGGGTACACAATATATATTAAACTCAAATAAATCGGCTCAGTAATTTCGTCAAAAAAAATTTTTTTTGAAAATTTTTCTCTGTTTGTGTATTCATAAACTATTAGCCTCAGAGGGTTGAAATTTGGCAGGAATGTATCTGGGGCTAAGAAGTATTATTTCCTATAAAAACAATCAATTTTGCGTCAAGGGCCGATTTCCCTATCTTACCCGGCTATGCCCTTTATTAGATTTATGTAGGTACCGAATATTCCAGTTAAGTTAAAGTCAAAATTAAGCCTATCATCGAAATTCGTTGTTAGAAATTCCATATTCCATTTAAAATTTATAACCACGTGGTTAGAAACCAGTAACCGGAAATAAAATCGAGTTGTATGAAAAAAGTCTCAACCTAGGGTCAAACAAGATTTGCAAATTTCAAATTCATCCGATGAATGGTTTTTGATATATCATTTGACTAACCGTTATGGGACACCCTGTATAGTGGGACACCCAGTATTTTATTAATAAATATCAAGTAAAAGTAAAATATATTGTTATATAACTATTCTGTAGTCAATAAAAGGACTAAATAATTTTTGCCATCTTTTACCTACTTTGGCCCTAGTGTGAGTCGTATAAAAGAACCACCGGGACCGAATTTTATAAATTTCAACCAGATCATATTGATGTGATTACACACTTCGACTAGCACCATAAAAAAGTCGATAATTATCATCTTTGTATTTGCGAGATATCGTTCAGGAAAAATGTCTACAAATCACTTTCTTATTTCTACACAGTTAGAAATTGAAAAATGTTAAATTTTTTAGTTTAATTTTTTTTTAAAATATTGTAACTGGAATATTCGTGAGTTTGTAAATTATATGTTTGTAAATTCAGCTGTGATAAAGTTTCTTAATTTTGTACGTGTATTTCAATTGCACTGATAGTTGTTATATGTATTTGCATTTAAGAAGAAGATTTAATACAAAGACTCAGCAATTATATTTAATTAAAACAACACTAATGATACATATCTAACTGAAATTAAAATATTCAAGCGCCACACAGCAAGTACGTTACACCTTCATTTCTAAATTTTTTTAGACAATTGGTTGGATTCGCCATTTATGGTAATTCTACATAAGTTAATTTTTTATGAGAACAAATATACAATGAACATATGTAATGTACAAATAATAAATATGCATGTGATAATACATGTTGAAGGATGAACGGTTTTAATATTTCTATAAAAAGATTCACTTTGCGTTAGGTACAATACAATAAAACATTTTTATTTCATTTTATTACTAACAAGGTCGCTTTGAAATAAATTATAATATTCCTGTCACATTTTTTGTAAAACATGTTTTACGAAATATGTGGGTATAATAGGTTTCAAGAAAAAAAAATGTGAATCACTTACCCAGCGCATACATTTGTTTAATACGATTATAAAAATCAAACAAAAGTGTTTTAATACGCATAATTAAATTATACAAAATCGTTGGGATCACTAACATTTTTTGGAAAAACAAAAAAAAAGTAACTTCACGAACCAAAAAAATCACATTTTTAAATTTTTTCGTTATATTTTAATAACCATTATTAATTTTTTTTTAATGCATAGACAAATATGTATGTTGTCTAAACGCCTTCAGCTTGACTGGTAAACTGATTTGAAAATACGAAATTTGACTATCAATTTGTTATTAGTTAACATTAGATAATCGACAACTCATGAATAATAATATAACCTTATAAAATTTTCAAAAGATTTCTCCGGCTGATATAATTTAACTCGTTTTGACGATAATATTATGTTTTGAAAATATTAAATATAATCAATAAATTAAATAAAGTGTGATAATTATTAATAATGTCGCTTAATTTTTTTTTTTAACTATTTCTAAATCTTTTTTTTTTAATTGACGAAATTGACTGGTTTTGTTGCAATCTAAAAGAAAATTGAGTAATTTAGGTAAGATACGCATCTTTTCTTCCTTTTTTGTCTTTTGTCGAAATAATTGGCAAGATTTTATGGTTCAAAGTGGAAGATGTTAATGATATGTACTTTCCACTGGGTAAATAGGACAAAGAGGTGTAGAGATCATTTCATAAAAATCTATACAATGACAATCTTAAAGGAATATAAATATACACTTTTGACTTGTAAGCAATTTGAAATAGAATTATGTATCTTGCTCTTTTTAGATAATAAAATTCGCATATATGTAAAATGAGTAAGGCATATGATTCTATTTTAATTTTGATACTGCTTATAACGAGTCCAAAGTGTAGTTTGGTTTTCTATATGTACATCTCTTGGTTAATTGTAAACAACGGGGCCAGAACACCTTGCTTTAAAGTTCAAAATTCCACAAACGGAGTTTAAAAATGAAAAATACTAAAAGAATCAGAATTTGCAATGCAAGTATCGCAGAAAATTAAGAATTTTTTTTCGTTGTATATTAACTGAGGTAAAAAAATTTCATATTTACAGGCCGACATAAGAATATAAGAATTATAATGCAAATAAAACCCAAGATTTTTTCTTTGGAACCTTTAAAATCAGTGTTATTCTGTATATTATCACAGTATGGTTTCTAATATATGCTTTTCATAGGCTATTTTCTTTTAAAGTTTTGGATACTGTTGAAAGATTAATCGAATCTTATGTTTTGCGGCTCGACTGTTTATAACTTAAAACCAACAATTTTCAATATTAAATAGTAATTACACTTTTATTAAGGAGAGGGTAAGGTTAATTTGTACAGAAAAAGGCATGTTTTTGTTATTTTTTTGTGACGACACAGTTAAAATCTCTTTATTAAAACCAGTGGTACATTAAAGTACAACATTCGAAGAATATTGTATAAAATTTTCACGAAGAAATATTAAAAAATACAGTAATGGCAGCAATTATTCGAACGTGTCTCGGAAAAAAGTAGAATTGTGGTACCCCTGATAACTTGGTGCTGGATCATCCGAAATAAAAAAAATTAAAGTTCATTCGTTAGATAATAGTTTTCCTCAGGTAACGCTGGGAGGGTTTTTCGAAATTTCAATTTTTAACTTTTTTGGAACACTTAGAACGGAAAAACAGGATTTTTGCGAAAAAAAAATTGGCTAATTTGTTATTGTAAAATAAAAATTATTAACAAATTTGAAAAGAACTCTCCAGCGTTACCTCGTAAATTATGTACAGAAATAGTGTTCAAAATTTCAAATGGATCGGTGCTGTAGTTTTGAAGTTATGAGGGGCACAGACTTTGAAAACGTGACCTGTGGGGAAAACGCTTTAAAGTTTTGAACACTTAAAAATTTTTGTATAAAACTGATATAGAATACTTACTGTTAAACTAAGTTTTGTACCCTACACTGACAAAATATACAGTACAGGTATAAACACGTTAGTACTTCCATTGAAATTTCTCTAACTGAGAGAGAGGTATATATAGAGAGCAAAACATCTGCCAGTTCACAACAAAAATGCTTATAACTTCGTCAATTTTGCTCCAATCAACTTGAAATTTTGAGACAATATTCTTGAGACATTCTGTTAAAAAAAATTTTAAAAAAAATGCAAAAAAACATTATTTTAATACCTTACCCTGCCCTTAATATTTCTTCACTTATTATCAATCATTTTATTCTGTTTAATTAAATGATCTAACAATGGACTTAAATTATTTTCCTACGAGGAAGTTAAAGAAAACAAAACGATTAATTAACAGGACATAAAATTTTCTCCTCATTTAAAATTGATAATAATTTTCCAAAGAACAATAACCAGAAATAAATTATATACATATAATATTTTTTTAACTTTAATTTAATAATTATATACTTCATTGCAATTGGCAATTGTTTTTATAAAAATAAATATTTAAAAAAAAGTTGAATAGATGAATAATTATATATTTATAAACAAATAAATAAAAAAATGAAATAATAGTAAAAAAAGTTGATAGATTCTGACAAGAATAACTGTACCTTTGACATTAATTTTTCCACATACTAATTTGTTATCTTTTATTTGCGCAATGGAGTAGAAGCAAAGTTATTTTCTTTTTTAAGAATAGAAATATGTAATAACAAAAAAACGCAATGATTATTTTCTTTATGTGTTTTTAATCATAGTTTTATAAATATGACATGTCATATTATAGCAGTTTTATAATAATAATTATTTATTAAAGTCGCGACAAAGTGAAAGTCGCAATTTGTGCATACGATTTACGGGTAAAGAATGTTTTTTTTCTCTTTTTCAATTTTATCAACCAGTATTAATTAAATAAATATGCTTGTTACTTTACTAACTTTACTTGAAGGTATTAATTTTACTAAATATACATATATATGAATAAAATATATGTGTATTATTAACCGGTGTCAATTAGTTATAGTGTACAAATATGGTTTTATAGTCAATGTATATCGACAATTGAGTCGATGAGTTTCAAAACCATGTAATTAACAACTAAAAATGTTCAGGAAACACAAAAAACTGTTTTCTCACTTATAATAATGATTTTGATGTGGTTTTGAGATGGTTTTGAAACGGTTGATTTTGTAATTAGCTACTTTTGAAGCAGTAACACTAACAATTAGACACTTTTGCAGCAGTAACACTAACAATTAGACACTTTTGCAACAGTTTATTATTCTTTCAAAAGGTTTTAAATAAAACAACATTCGTACAAATCTACCTGTTTACATCGTACAACGTCGTTTTTATTATAACTTATGAAAACTAAAATTTTCTTATAATTTAGTAGAATATTCTCCCATAAAACTAGTCTCTTTACTGTAATTTAACAGTAAAACTCAAATCAGAACCACGATGTTTCACACAATTTTATTCTGCACACATTCGCAGCCTGTTGTATTTGACAATTCCACAAGTCTCTGTATTTTTTTCTAGTTATTTCAATAGTAAATATTTTCTTAGAGAGAATAATAAAATTATCACATACAATTATTTGATCTTCTGTAGGTTCTGCAGTGCCACATATTGACCACTTCTACTTTTGTTCCAGGTTTTTCTAATGTGCCATTTTTATATAAGTAATCAGATAATTTTGTAACTAGTTTGTGTTGATTGCAACTCCATGTTTCTTCAATTGGAAAATATTGCAATTAGCTACTTTTAAAACAGTTTCGTATTTTTGTCGTTAAAATTAAAGGGGAAAAAGCTGACTTTGCACCGTCTAGTTGGTATTTTTTGGTGCAGTTTATCCTTCTGAATAATAAACCGTATCTAACTCAGTTTTGAAAAAATTGTCAATTAGATGGTTTTGAAACTCAGCAACTCAATTACTTATGTTAAGAATAAAAAATTGTTTACCGGGAGTTAACAGAAAATTTTACTTTTTTTTTTTATGAATACTATGACATAATCAAGATTCTATTAAAAAATTTTTTCTCTTGTAAATATGATTTGAAATAATCTTTGTTCGTTTTTTCGTTTTTAGTATTCAGATTGGGGAAGTAATATCGGCTAGGTCAGTAATGTCGAGTCGGTCGATCGCAGAGTGAATTTCGATCGATCTCAATGTCCGAAACAAATTTGGATATTTTGACAACTTTCATTTCATCTTTGCAGCCATTGATTTGAAAAAAAATGTCTACTTGATGACGTTATTAAGTATACTAAATAATTTTAAAGCTTCAAAAACCGTAATTTTATTTTTAATTTCAAATGTTATGGCAAACTTTGGTTCCTATTTATACATACACCAATATTTATATGTTCACTTAATGTCCAGCTTTAGCTGATACTTGAACACTCGATTTACTTTGGCATGTATGACCAATTCACTATGTTAATTAAAATTCACGTAGTCTTTGAAAAATTATCAAACTGGATCGGCTGGGACTCGAATTCGGATCTCTTGGTTGCTAGCCAAGCGCCTTACCAGTTCGAGTGCCACTGCAGTCCGATAATCAATCAAACATATCAAAGAAAAGAAAATTATAAAATTCGTCTCACATTGATTATCGTAATTTTATTATCAAAAATTTGAAATTTGAAACTGCCTATTCTTAAATTTTCACTAATACTCTTTCTTTGATTTTTAACAAAATCAGAATTGTACAAACAGTAAAAACCGGAAGTTACATTTCTTGAACATATTTAGCTATTTTTATCTAAAAATTCCTTAAATAATCGTTAATTGGTTATGCATATTCCATTAAAATTGCTTTTGGGATCCCATGAAATCATCTAGATCACCAGATGCGATTTTAGCGAGGGATGTGCGTCCCAGTGATCTTCAAAAACAAAAAAATTAATCTCTTAACATAACTGAAACGCATTTAGTTCTAGCATGTGCGTAATCAGAGGTTAAGTTTAAAGAATCTGATTTATATAAGAGAATATATTGCTGAATAAATCATTATAGAAAGCAGCATACATAGTAAAAGAAGGTTAAACACCACTAAGCTAGACTATTCTTACATTTATGCATGTATCGTAAGAAATATAACATTTGCAAAAACGGTGATTTAATTTAATTTTTCCCTCAGCTATACATTCGCACATATAATTATTATCTTGCTTCACGAAAAAAATTACACAATTGAAATTGAAAAAAAATTTCAATAAATTATCTGACAGAATTTAATCGATTTCTCTGAATTGATTGTAATATTTTCACTGTATGAAATAATTAACGATACGTAAGAAAAGCGAAAATGACAAATCCTAATAAAAAAAAACTAAATTAATATGAAGGACTTTTTTTGCACAAAAACGAATTCAAAATAAATATTATTGAAAATAGATATAAATGATTCGAAATTTATTTTCCCAGGACCCCGTGCTGTTTATTTAACACCGATTCAAATGAAATTTATGTATATTAATTATCTATTATTTATTGCATTGATACATAGAGATGTCTACACAATTTATATAATTCCAGCTTTACTTACATTAAGGGGTTAGGTACCTTTGTAAATTTAAAAAAAAAATAGAATGTTCTATTAAGTGGATTTTCGTAACAGACTTTTATTGTATTTTGAGGAATACATTTCTGGGATAAAATATTAAGAAATAAGCTAAATGCGACTTTCTCTAAGTATTATCAGAAGTTGGGACTTGGAAAAATTTTTAGAACTACTGATCTCGAGTAAATTAAATTTTTACATTCTATCATTTTACGTAACATATCTAGGTTATCTAGTGTTTGTCTCATGATTTTTAATGGTTAAGTCCTTTTTCTATAAACTAAACAATATTGAGTTGATCGCTAACACTACCACTATTTTTGAATAACCATTATATTGAGATCGGATGTATATCTGTACCTGAGAAGCATAATATTTTAACTCCATTTTGTACAGTTTTTAGGTTTTTACACTATCCTATAGTATGTGCTCGCCTGTATAAAGTTATCAAACTGTAATTGAGCTAACCTAAAACTATTTGAGATGTGGAATTTTATAACACCGTATTTCTAAAAAAAATCTATAAATGGAACAGTGCAAATGACAGTGTAAGGGTTTGGGGGGTACCGACTATGAGAAAAGAGAGGTCGGCCATGGGGAGGAGTCCCCATGAGAAAAGGGGGGTCCGATCCTCCCCCGGAAAATTTTTGACAATTTAAGACAATAATGGTGTTTTTAAAGTCATTTAGAGTGATAATTTTTCTTTCTACCATAAAATTAATTTGGTGGCGGATGATTCCACCACCACTGTTGCATGAGACCTTTGATAATGAAACGATAATTTGGATAGAATAATTTGTGTTAGGAGTAGGAAGATAGAAAAACAAAAGGATATTATCAAGGAAATCATAGCCAAACCTCTTACGCCAGTGATAATATTTTATTCAGAATAATAAACAAGTTCATTTTATGATCAGAATATGAATAATACAATTAGACATCTTCTTAGCTTAATGATAATGAATAAAACTTTTCATAAAATAGCGTAAGTTCAAATTTTGCCAAAACGGAACAAATGGGCATCCCGAAAAGTTTGGTCGGGACACCGGGACATGTCTCCGAAAAACGGGATTGTCCGGTTGAAAACGGGACGTCTGGTCACCTTAACTATAACAGATAAATAAAATAAATAATTTGGTACCCACGTTGGAGCAAAGTGGTTGACTTTTATTTCTTTCTTCTTTTCCAATACTTTTAAATTTTATCAGTTTTTACAAATCCGGTATTACTTGGTATAAAACAAATTTAAAATAGTTTTAGTGTTTAATTTCAATTAAAATTTCACAGTTTGCAAAATATATATAACTCCTTAAACTAAACACTTGGTTCAGCTTGTTTCTAACTAAGCCGTAGTTTATGTAGTTATAGTAAATCTTTTGTAAATATAATATTTGCAATCTATATATTTATATTGTAAGGTGGTGTATCTAACAGATAAGCAAAACATATGGACATAAATATGCATATTCGCATAATGAATACATAACCTATAAGAAAGGAGTACCGATTAAAATATCGCAGTAATTTGTATCTTTATAAAATTTTTATAAATAAGTATGTGAATATCGCTAAGTAGAGTTGTTGTTAGTAGAATAATATCCCATGTATATGGTCTTAGAAAATTGTGGTGGAAGCGCTGGCAAGAGCAAATATAGAATGTATGATTTCCCAGCATTTCTAACAAGGTACCTATCAGTAATCGAACTTATCCAGTCAATATTTTTAAGGATTTCATTAATCAGCCAAGTTTCCGTTCCCCCTTCCTAGTTTACGTTATTTCCGAAGGATCATCCTTGTGTTGAAACGTATTAAGGGAAGGGAAGAATGTTTGTATTTTAAGTATATCTCACTAGTTTTGAAATATAAATACTGTATTGCTACAGTGATTCTTTTACTCGGAAAAGAAGTTTATTTTATATTCATGTTAAACTGTGGAGGAGTTACATCACAAATCTTTTATCATCATAGAATTTGCTTTATTTAGTACTACACAAAACTCTAATTAGGAATACAAGAGTCATAAGTTTTAAAATACAACTAAATACCATCAGAATGAGGCTTCTATATAAAATTCCGTGGTACCGTCTTGTTTGAAAAAAGATAAGAGATTAAGATCATGGACATTTTTAACATTTTTTTCTAAAAGAAAAATTAAATTGATATATTGTTTTATATTGAATCTACATAAATAAATTTAATCACTGTAATTAATAAAAGGAAATTAATTAGTAATTAGTTAAATTACAAATTACTTCCGGTTAGCATTATCATAAATATTTAACAATGATTTAATATTGTTTATACATAATTTTGAGATGTAATCAGTTATTAAACGTAATTAAAATTTTTTAAGTAAAGTAAAAGTTAAAAATGTTTTTATAATTTTTATTTTTTTTCTGCTTCACCGCGCGTGTTCTGATGACTTTAATATTTGGGCCTTCAAATACAATGTAAGATGTCAATTTGTCGATGTTAAACAGAATATTTTATTAAAATCAGTCGAAAAGCTTTGATGTTATGCATGTTGGAACGTTATACGGGACATATTAATTTTGGCGGAGAACCATCTTCGAAGTAACTCGGACAACTCAAGAAAATTTTATTAAAATCGGTCGAATTTTCGGACATACAAACGAACAGACAGACAGACAGGGATCCAAAATTGTTTAGGAAGCTCTGAAACGAGAAACATACGTAAAAATTTTTATACTATGGAAGAAGAAAAAATGCTCCTCACAAAACTAATTACAATGCTTCCACTATCTTAGATTAGAAATGGTAATTGGAGTTCTTTTTAACTGAGCTCAAAAAGGGCAATGATAGGTCTGAAAAGTACCAAATAAATATAAAAGTAGAGAAATATATATTCGACAGGTGGTGAAGTTGAGTTACGTCTAGTTCAAATATGTCTGAAAATTATAGAAATCTACTTTTACGCAAGGGTATTTTCTAGATTAGTTTTGTCTCATGCGTAATACTCAGTTGCCCCAATGAAAATATTGTTTTATCATGTAGAAGCCGTACCTACAATATTCATACATGCAATAAACATTAAAACATATTTGATTAACTAAAACTGAAACACACTGTAATCATTTTACATATATTTAATTATCAAATTAATCTTATTGATTTTTATAAAATGAAATTAAACAAACTCAAAAGGAAATTGTAAACTTAGACGTCGCGGTCGTGTCAGAATGAGTCAGATAAAGTCAAGTACTTAAGTAGTAAGCGCAATAACATTAAAAATCCTACGCAAATCTGTGCGCGAGTAACAAGAACCTCCGTAATAACCACAATAAATTATTCGAGCACAGATAACGTATGAAAAAATAAATTTAACATCAAATTGTAAAATTTTGATCTTGATTATTTTGATCATCATATCTACCGTACAGGTTCAAAAGTGAGGTATTATCTAAAGTTTGTAGTTTATCCGATTTTTTTGGGTAGAGAGTTTTATAGTCGTGGGAGTAAATTGTATTTTTGGAACTGTGAAAGGCTTCATTTTCCTAATTAGATAGGGTTGGATGTAGGGGGGGCAGCCGGGGCACGTGCTCCGGGCGGCAGGTTTTGGTGGCGCCAAAATTAGGTGTGTGAGGTTCTTTTTTTGCTCGTCACTTCCTTTTTGGGAGGAAAAGAGAAATATTTTTTTTTACAGGGGCGCCATTTTTTAACCCTGCCCCGGGCGCCACTGAGGAAAACATAACTTAGTCATTAAATCAAGACTCAGATTGACGACTGGGCATATCATTTTCAACTAACGGTATACATCAGTGGTTACTGACGGAAATATCTGCAGAAATGCGCTGAAAAGTTTGATTAATATAAAAAACCCAAATCTCAGCAAGTCGTTTTAAATATCTCTTAAGCAAGGTCTTTGATTCTAATACCTTTTCGACTATTATGTGCGTCAGTCGGAGGCATGCGTAGTACATTACACAGATTTAGAGCAGCTAGTAATTTATTAACAAAGAAATTAAAAACGTTAAATTCAAATTTCAATTTCGTTTTCGGCAAAAATTTAATTCGTCGTGTGTTGATATTAAATAAAAGGAAAAAATATTTTGTTTTGAGAATTCCTAGCTATTGAAATATGAAATCTTGACTCAATGGTGTGTTTAACATGTACTTGTCGAATTTTTTCGAAACCAGGGTGATAGACCTACAAAGGTTGAAACCACTGTTCTAAATGTATATTTTAATGATACAAAGCCCTCAATTTTGAATCCTACTGTGCATACAAATGATATTTATTGTTCATATTTTTATCATTAATTTTTAATAAAAAAATCTAACACAAGTTCGTTAGACTCACAAAACCGAAAATCGCTCACAGGCTTAGAACATGTTGATAATTTCAAGGATAGACAAAAATCGAAATTTGCTCCAGCAAATCGTACAATTACCTTACCAGTTAGTTAGTTTTAAATTAACAATTTTGAAAAATGATCTCGTGTAACAAAATCTGTATCTGTATCGTACATCTAATGTTTTGCGATGTTCACTTATTTTTCTTTTTTTACTTTTATAAAACTGGTATCAATGACAAAAAAAAAACAACTGACAGTTCACAAGTTTTTATTCAACTTTTTTTTCAATGAAAATAAATGACGGTCTATTTTAATAAACACGCTTTTTGAAACATCATAAAAGAGTTTACACATTTATAAAATTTTCAATTTCATTCTATGCATGTCTATTTGTTTGAATGAATCTGTTTGTATACAGAGCCATCTATACCAATGTCCGTGTTGATGTGTGTGTGCGTGTACTGTCGGAGAAATGAAAAATCAAAATATATGTGGAAATAAACAAAATATTAATGTACATAAATATTTAACAGGATAAAGATAGTTAGAGCGTGTTAGAAGCAGTTGAATGAAAGAGAATAAAGTGTTAAAATAATGTCAATTATACTGCATTTCACAAATATTTTGCAATTGGGTGAAATTTATACTTAACATGTTTGGATAAATATTAGAAACTTCTTTCAAGTTATAACAATACCCACATAGGATAAGATTACTCCCAAAGGGAGCTTCTGTGAGGTTCCTTTACAAACATTCGACGATTATTAGAAAAACTCAATATAAATTTGTTTAAGGGGAGATTCGCTAAAAAAAGAAAAGAAATCGATTTTATTTCTACATAATTATGCTCCTTAAGGTGTTAGAAATATTCTCCTAAAATTTTATTTAAAAAATTAAAAATCAAAAAGTTTTGGGCATTCTAGTGCACGCATTTTACTACAATTCAATTTAAATAAAAAACTTTAAATGCTTTTTCCTCGAAAGTGTGTTTTTCGCCATAGTTTCTCATGTATATCAAAAAGTATTTGAGATATCGATATAAATCAAAGTGGATATTATTCCTCGATACCGTCATTTGGGCGGTAACTAGGATTTTTTGGTTCCGTAATTAAAATATTTTTTTCCGTAATGCGTTTGTTGTCCTCCAGTTCTAATGTCCGTAAAGTTAGCCCCGCCATTTTCTCATTTTCAAACAAAAAAGGTTGTGCTGCATTGTGCTAACATGTGCCGTAAATAAAAAAAAACGAATTTTGAAAATTGCGATTTTTAGAGCCAAAAGCAATTTTAGGTGTAAAAGACAAAATGACGGGGCTAACCTTACACCTAAAATTAGTTTTTGACTCTAAAAATCGCAATTTTCAAAATTGATTTTCTTTTGTTTACGGCACATGGTAGCCCATGTCTAGCACAATGCAGCACAACCTTTTTTGTTTGAAAAAGACAAAATGGCGGGGCTAATTTTACACCAAAAATATTAGTTTTTGGTTCTAAAAATGGCAATTTTAAAAATTCATTCTTTTTATTTACGGCACATGGTAGCACATGTTTAGCACAATGCAGCACAACCTTTTTTGTTTGAAAATGAGAAAATGGCGGGCTAACTTTACACCAAAAAAATTAGTTTTGGGCTCTAAAACTCGCAATTTTAAAAATTCATTCTTTTTATTTACGGCACATGGTAGCACATGTCTAGCACAATATAGCACAACCTTTTTTACTTAAAAAAGACAAAATGGCGGGGCTAACTTTACAACCAGAAAATTAGTTTTTGGCTCTAAAAGTCGCAATTCTAAAAATTGATTTTTTTACTTACAGCACATGGTAGCACATGTCTAGCACAATGCAGCAGAACCTTTTTTGTTTAAAAAGGACAAAATGGCGGGGCTAGCTTTACACCCAAAATTGGATTTTGGCTCTAAAAATCGCAACTTTTCGAATTAAATTTTATTATTTACGGCACATGGTAGCACATGTCTAGCACAATGCAGCACAACCTTTTTTGTTTGAAAATGACAAAATGGCGGGGTTAACTTTACGGATATCCAGTTCTAATAGTCCCTTGCGAAACAAGCTACATATCAAAAGTTGTATTTTTAAACGCTACGCTGGTGGAATCGTTGGTAAATGGTAAAAGGTATTCAAAAATATCAATTTATATTAAACATAATTACACGAATCCTTCAATATTAATTATACAAAAAAAAAAAAAAAAATGAGCACATGTAGGTTAATATTTTTATTTTATTATATTTATTTTATATTTAATTATTCAACTTTCAATCTTTTCTTTTTTTATTTTGATCAAAAACTTAACGAAAAAACGGTTAATTGAAATTTGTCCATACGGCGCACAGTTTTTATGGATAAAATAGTTTGGACCTTGACATCTATATGTACTTTAGTGGGGTAATAAAAATTATTTTTGTTGATTAAAGCAATAGAGTAATAATATACCTGCCTAGTTAGTTTTTTTATAACAAAAAGTTTTAATTAAAAATAAATTATATACTTTGAAAATTTTATTTACCAATATATAAAATCGACTTATTTTGCAAAAGACTACAAAAAAACTAATGAATTAGTTTTATAAATAGAATTTAATTTCACAGAATTTTCATTAAATAGATGATTTTATGTTTTAACAGCTAATTAAAACGCACAAATGATTACCAAGATATAGGTATTTCTAATTGTTCATCGGTTTAATTGGAAATAATGACAGTTTGAAATATGCTTTTATACCTACTATCTTGTACATATAAACTTACCAATAAATTTGAGAGATATTTGATATGTATTGAAGCTCAGTCGTAACTCGTAAGGGTAGCGTAAAAAAAGTTTACTTCACATGAAGCTGAGATACCCATCTCGGATTTTAATTTTGTCGCGTTTGGAAACTTCTGCGATGTTAGTCGTATAAATTAAGTAAATAAATATAAAAAATTCCAATTTTCACATAGACGAGGTGCTAGGTGACATTGAGTATGCACTGAAAGAAGTATAGAATTTGACTTTTGATTATTGTTAGGGGGTCTTAGGTGAGTATGAAAACCCATGTTGTCGACCTCTAGGATGGTCGATAAATTGGGGGGGGGGAGAAAATTTGTTTGCAATGAAATGATCTAAAATTTATGTTATATGCAAACTTTTGATATATACCTAACGGTTTTCGAGTAAAAAAATGAAAATAGAAGGCAATGTTAAAATTTAAAGATTTTTAGTATACAAGGCTAGTCAAAAGCATGAAAAAGTCAAAAATCTCAGCGGGAAAGTATTTTTGGGATAAATGATGAGAACAAAAGTTTCACCATTTGTTACGGCGCATCCGATGATGACCTTCACCTTGACCTCAAAGTCAACGTTCAAGGTCATATCAATGTCAAGTCCGTTTTTTTATATGGCAACCCGCACTTTTGACCCCGGAAATGGAAAGAGCGGAAAATTCTGCATCGACATATGACCTTAATCGTGATCTCAATGTCAATGATCAGGGTCAATTCAATAATTTAAGATTCTTTGAAGTTGGTGATTATGAATAGACTGTTAAAACCGGGCTTTTCGAACAATCAGAGCCGGATTTACATAAGGGTACTTAGGAAACGTGTCTCGACGCCATCACACAGTAGGGGCCTCTACAACAAAATCGAATAAAATCTCAAAATTAAAGAATAGAATAGAAAAAATAAGCGCTTTATCGTTTTTTTTCTTTTTTTGCTCGCCAACCCTTTTTGTTGAGAAAAGAAATAATTTGGCAATTCTTTAAAGGGGTACTCCACAAAAGTACTCAGAGGCCTCCACATTTGAGGTATTCAAGGGTCACCACATTAGAAGTGCCCCGGGGCCTCCACAGAGTTAAATCCGGCCCTGTGAACAAAATTTTTGGTTTTTTTGGTAATTTTTTTGTAGGTAAATTTTTTCAAATCATAAATGAAAGTTGATGTATGGATTCTTAGAAAAACAGTTACACATAAAATTATTGGTTCACTTGACATTCGAAAATTTTCGCTGATTATAAATATTTTGTGAAAAAAAGAACTTTCGAAGGATTTTCCTCAAAACCAAGGTCTTTTCTGTTAAAGACTGAATACTGAGTAGAGACAACTGTCGATTATACGCAATGCGTATTGTCCGAGATTGAAAATTTGTCTATTTTCTTTTTTTTTTTTTTTGGACGCTAATTTTATTTGCATAGTTAAATGGAATGATTTAAAATAACGGAAATTTATGTTATAATGTCGAAAATTTTTGTACTAATCTCTCCTAAAAACAATTGTTATTAATTTTTATCTTTCTGTGTCCGATTTTAAATATCTCTAAAATTCAATTATTCACAACGACACCGACAGTCATGCCATCTGCTAGCACGGATAATTGACGATCGCAAGTCTTAATTTCATTATTTTTCATAACATTTTTCGCACGGTACATAGTACACCATACACATGGCATCCTTGCTCAATTTCGATTTTAAAATCGCTGGACTGTATTTACTATTATTAAGTATGTATATTTATAAAAAGCATTTTATTACAATGATAGTGGTATATAAATAGACAGACAGACGAGTGGACAGACGAACGGACACACACACACACATATAGCACATATGTATGTATGTACTCACTACTCAAGTACTCACAGACTAGCTCAACTCATTTTGCTCTTCAATCTATTCATTTAGAGTTTGTTTGTAGTGTTTGTAGTGTTTGTGTTTTTATTTGCTTATTTAGAAAGAAATCACAATACTTACTTTGAGCCAATGAGCCAGGCAAGTCTGTTTATAGTCTTTGTACACAGGTATGTATGTACGAGTGTGTATGACTAAACAAAACAAGATCGCCTACACTATTAAAAACAAGTAAATTAGTTTTATATATGTAACTAAGTTAATGTAGCAATCTCACAGTGTATTTGGCTGGGTGAGTCAAACGAATTGTTCTTGTTCTTGTGAGGCGAGAGACAAATAGAAATGCGTTTGGTTTGGGATAAAATTTTATTTCTAGTCTAAATATGATCATTTTGTTATTCTAAAATGTTCTTCGTTAAAGGAGTGTCCATAAACTAGCAGTCCGTAGCCTGCTTGGAGGAGAGAGGTATTATACACAAAGCTATACTAAGCTACGTGGTGGAGAGATCATAAATTATTATATTTACGACCTGCTTACCTGATTTTGAAATTTCACAAAGCTACCACAAACGGAATATGTTACCATTTGGTTACATAGTTTTCACAGTAAAGAGACGCGTTTTTTAAAGGAAAGATTTTACTGTTTATTTTCATCTTTTGTAATAAAATATCGTGTGAACTTAATAGGAACTTAACAGGGGGAAGAGGCTTCAAAAGAGGTCAAAATTGAACTACGTTGTTTATGGGCGTTCCCTAACTGATGAAATTTACTAAAGATTTTGAATGTGTGTTAGGAGGTTGCAATAACATATACATTTTTTTCTGAACCAAAATGGCCGTCAAGTTGTCCGGTAGAATCAGAATGATCTGAAAGGTGTTCAAATACGAGAAAAGATGGATTTTTTTAACAGACAAATTTCCAATTTTTACTAGAAAAACTGGAAAAGTTAACTACACAATTTCCAAAATAAATTTTAAAGACTTTTCTTGCAAAAAGCAAATAAATTTTTTAATTTTAATATTTATAAATAAATAAAAAGTTAGTTATATATGAATAAAAATGAATGATTCTTTATTTTTCCCATATGCGGTTGTAAGACATTCATCCGATTGCGATGAAACATCGACAAGTTTTTCTGCTCACGCCCGCAAAGGTTTCGAAATTAGTAAAACCATTTTACAATAAATGGCGCGCCAGTCATTTCAACAAATGTGTGTATTTTCATATAGTTTATTCAGTGGCATTGTAACATATGCCACACGGAGAGAAAAATCATATAATTTTTGTAGATAAAATTTCAGAAAAATTATCATGCTCTCTTATAATGCGTGCGCGATCGACGACCAAAATAAAAAAATATGTGCTAGCATGGTAACATTTAATGTGCTAACACAACTTTTATCACACTCTTATGCATACCTATATGTTATAGTTTAATTCTTGTTGTCGTACTCTTTCATTTACGCATCTGACCCGCAACCTTATGTTGCTTGGGCGGTACCTGTAAAAACTTCGAACCTGTAAGAACTTTATGATGCATACAAAAATGATTGCTAACAATATATTCTAATACTAAAGATAGTGAAGTAACAGAAGGATGAATTAAATGGTGACATCCCCGTCCTCTAACACAGTGTAATGAATACTGCTTGCTGCTTGTAACACAGTCTAATGGATCAAGGTGCTTGGTCCGACCCGTCCGACCAAGTTGGTCGTCCAAACCTATGGTTGGCTATGTGGCTTGCTATGACTGAGGTACATTTCAACAGCGTTCACAACACACACAACCTTCTTTCTATTTTTTTTTCTACTATTAGCAGATAGCATTTCAAATATTATAATACAGCATGGTAATTTTTGTAAGAAAAACAATTAAAAAATATTTTTTTGTCGGCAATGGAACTTTTTACTGTGCTGTTTTACAAATTTTACGGAACTAATATTACGGAAACAATATTCTATCCTTTAAATTTTCTATGATTAATTATAATTTTTATATTTTTACCGTACAAAATTGAATATGTTCGCCTTTTACACGTCGATTGTAGTGCTGAGCACAGTAATTTTTATATGAATTTTCTCTCCGTGCAGGTACCTATTGGCTAGTTTAAAATAAAACAATTCGCACGCGTATTAGATCATCTTGTATATTATTAAACATGTATCTATTTGGATTTGTATTGCAGTGGATGGTCGTTTTGCCGATTACATATTTATACCTATATAGACTCGTCATCAAAGTCATCTATCTGTTACATTAAAGAGTGTTTTTAACACTTTATGTTTATTTGAACATATTCTGCTCTTTTTATTTTTTTTTTTTTTTTTTGTTATTATTAACAGGCAAATAGACAAAGAATGTTAATAGCTTGCAAAAGATACTCAAGGCTAGTAGGTAAAAATTAGTAGGATTGAGTAAAATGTATACTACGACAAAGTATAACGTCAAATTACACAATTTTGCCATAATTATCTTCGATTCTGTGACTAAAATGAAGATAGAATAAATTTAGCTTTATTCAACCGTTAGCTCATAAGTAAATTTCTAGAAGTTATTTATTAACGAAAAAAAAATAAGACAGTAATTAGTTAATTTGTGAACGAATTCATAACTTTGCCTACCCATGTTTTTTAGTGAAATACGAAAGATATTGTAAGAGTGTTTCACATAACACTATTATTTGCACTATATTGTTAATTTCAAGTAATATTTAACAATTAAACGTAATAGATTGGAAAGTTTGAACGATAAATCTAGTTGCTGCATATTTATGTGCACATATAATGTTTTTATCGTTTGTACTAAGTGTGCGTTATGAATATTACAAGTTGTTAGAGGATCTTTAAACACATTAGGCCCGCTTTACATTGACGCTCCGCTCTCAGTATGATATCACTACGCTCCCAGTTTGATAAAATATTCTTACACAAAAAAACAATGAATGTATTCACATCATCGCTCTGATATTGGTCCGATATCAGTCGCGGTTCGCTCCCGCTCCAATGCCACTCCAATATCAATACCACTCAGGTAATATTTTATCGGAGCGATATCAGACTTCATATGGCTTGTATCTATACTGTAAACACTTTTTTAATTCCACTCCACTTCGTTTGCATTCAGTTATTATGAAAAGATATTTGTATCGAACTGATAATGTAAATGAAGAACGAATAGGTACCAGCATGCTATCAGCACTGTAATTTGAACACAACAAGATTATATCGGAGCGAGAGTGGAGTGGAAGCGTATCGAGAGCGGAGCGTTAACGTAAATCGGGCCTTATTCATAAAATATTTGTTTATTATTTATAAATATGGAATACCATAAAGTAACGCTCAAATCTAATAATATTCAAATTATTCGATATTGCGCGAATAAATAAATATGAAAATTATTTCTAAATACTTCAGAGATTTTCTAAAGTTTTTAAAAACAGAAATGTACCACTTGAAAAAATAACAACTGCTAGTATCAAAAAAAGTTTCTACAATAATAGCAACTTGTTAAAAATAGCTCTACAGACGTTAGAAGCTATGAAATATTATTTTTTTAAACACTGTGTGGTTTGATCAAGTTTATGTTCAGTAGGTAAAGTTAGCAGTGTTGACGATATCAAAGAAATTGATTTTGAACATTCAAAAACCTTGATAATTTTGGAACATCTGAACAATCAAAATTCCTTCTTACTTGATTATAATGATAATGCTTTTAATTTTAACAATAATTTTAAGTAAAAGTAAAAGTAAAATTGCTGTTGGAATTTATTTAAAAAGTGAAAATTTTAATTGAAAAATTACTTGAATTTTTAAGTGTAAACAATTACCAAAAAATTTAAGTTATTATTTAAATAATTAATCACCCAATTATCTTTTATTAGTGTTGACAAATTAATTGATATATTTTTCTAAAAATAATTTGTTTTTTCAGAAAAATTTTATTTGTTTATTTAGTTCTTTTAATTTTTTAGGAAGTGTATTGTTTTTTTATTGTGTGAGTGAAACAAAAGTAAATCAAGTCAGAAACTAGCAATTGTTTTTTAAAGGTCAAAAGATTTATAAATTATGATACATAGAGATACGATTAACAAGTAGTGCAATTAGAGGTAACAAAAAAATTAATTATATTGAAAAAAAATATAATTAATAATTTTTATAGTTGTTCTCTAGTAATGAGTATTGGTACATTTTGACAAGGATAACTCTGCTTGTGACATGCACATGCGCAATGATTATTTGATGAAGTTAATTGTTAAATTTTAATTATTATAATTATTTCACATTTTATTTTCCCTACAGATTATGTTTAAAATAAATAATTTTTAATTTCTTTTTGTATTTGCACAGCTAGAACGTAATGTGATTCGTGGCAAAATATATTTATAATAATGTCTGATCAAATACCGTAACTAAATTAAGATAATTAATTTGTTATAATTATTAAAAATGTATAACGGATTTTAATATAAGGTGAAATCAATCAACAAAATACAAGAGAACTAAAAATGAATTTTTCTTGGAGTCGGTGAATTGGAAAGGAGTCCCTCTGAAGGATTGAGTTTTTAGAGGACAAAATTTTTGAAATAATATAGATACTGTTTTCTTTTTTTATAACGTGTCTAAGCGGAACAAAACGGTCAAATAGAAAATTTCCGTACTAATTATCACAGCACACTTAAAAAGAAAATAATCATATTTTTTAATCATATTTTTTCATTGCTCAAGCAGAAAATCGTGTCATTCTACAGATTGATAATCTATTTGATTTTCTTTTTTCGGATAAAAACTGCGGCCGCAATCGTGGGCACAGAATTTCTGCCTTTTTTAAAGACACTTTTTTCAAAAAATTATAATAATTATAAAAAATAAATAAAAATAAATAAAAAAAATATTTTTGTATTGTCAAATAGTGGTATTAATCGTAAAAAAAATCATCCCCATTTCCCCACCCTCTCCATCCGAAAAAAATTGTGAAAATTGACTACTTTTCGGCAGAATCACACGTGATGGTACCTTAAATTTTAATTTTTAATTTTTTTTTTTTTTGCGAAACTAGTTTAGAAAAGGGTTTTATTTTTGATTTTTTTTACTATTTTATTCTCAATTTTTTTTTTTACTATTTTATTTTAGTTCACTTAAAAAAAATTGGACTTCCTAAACTTGAAAGTTGACATTGAAAACTTTAGTCTTTTAAGTTAAGACCTATATTTCAAGTTTCTAGCACTAGTAGAAGTGATTTAAAAAATGATTACATCTGAAATTTGAAATTCGTCTCCATAAAGGTCTTTAACATTAAAGAAATAGCGCATATTAGCAAAGATCATAAGTATTATTTTTATGGCTTTGGTTGTAGTTTGAAAATCCGAGGCTAAGAGTCCAGGATTCTTAAGCATTCATGGCCACAAAAATTAATTTACAGGCCGAATAGGCGTAAGTTATTTTTTCAACCGGAAAAAATGAATAAATTGAAAAAAATAAATAGAAAATAATAAAATATGTACATATAACAAAAATGTAATTTTAATAAAAAATGAATAGGGTGAACGCGGGAGAGATGCCGCACATTTTGAAAACACTTGATAATCCTATGCATTTAATTGATCTGAAATTTGGTACGCAATAAATGTAAATATTGTTCTTTAAAATTATTTATAAATAATTTTAAATTTTAAGTCATAAAAAGGATTGATAATTAACATTTCTGTAGAGCCTGCAAAGCGGAGTCTCTCCACACCTATGGAAGAAATGCCGCATCAAAGAAAGAGAGACGCCGCTTAGTTCATATTAAAAATTTTGCATTTTACACAAATCTCCATACATGATGCATGCCATATGTAACCATTTTTGGCACTTTATACATCTTAACCAGTCAACTTTTTTTTTTCTTATTTCTGAGTACTTTTCAAAACATTCAATACACAGGTAATCATCATTATTTTCATTATCTTCACTAATATAAGAGCTCTTCCTAATCCATTAATGCAGGGGTCGGCAACCTTTTTTGGATGGCAGGCCATTTGTAAAAAGAAATTTTTTACCGGGCCGGACAGTCAGATATTTTGTAATGTATGATAATATGTAGTTTAATTAGGTTTTTTACTTTACGAATTCTCGAATCGAAATTTCAGCTATTCAAAACCACTGTCTTGACGGGACTTGAGCCCGCAACTTTGATAGAAATAATTTGATTTGAAGTCTCTAGAAGCCGAAAATAATATTCACTAAAATTTATATCCTTGCGATAATTCCCGAACGAAACAATCTGTTTTTACGAAATTTGGTGAAAATGTTGGAAGTCCAAAAAGTCAAACACGTCCGGTTGAAACAGTTTTTTAGACCTAAAAAATTTTTGTGGAAAAAAATAAGTTTTTTGCCAAAATTTCCTGATGTTTTTGCCATATTTTCTTACATCGTTGAAAAGAGGACAAAAAATCACATAGAAAAGATTTTCGAACAATAATTCTATGACAAGTAGTTTCCGAGAAAAACTAATTTTTGTAAACGAAAATTCGTTATATTATGCCGGAAGCTGCGACAGGAATATTTTCTTTTTTTTTCTTAATACAAATATAAATAAATATTATTAAAAATCATCATGAAAAAAAATTTTTAGTAACGGTTTTATTTATATGTTGCAATAGCATCGGAGAACAAAAAAAGTACAGAGTATGCTCAACTCTGTATAAGCAGAGCAAATTGTTAGAAAAATTATATTGCTTGGAGAGCCGCATGAAAACTAGCAAAGGGCCGCGGGCTGTCGACCCCTGCATTAGTGGATCTTTTATATTTACGTGGCATAATTTACAGTCCAAAAAAAAATTGCATAATTAAGGTATATAAGTCTATGTTTTTAACATGTAATATGATGCGGCATCTATACCAACTTTAAATGCGGTATCTCTCCTTTTTGTTGGGATAGATGCCGCATGTTGCTATAGCAAGCATAGTGCGGAATTCTAACCTAAAATTTTATACAGTACTCTTAAACTATACCTAAATTAATAACAAAACTCATTTTCATTAAAACAATGAAATATACATTCTTAAATTCTAATGAATTAAATGCTTGATAAAATATTATGTTAAAAAACTTACTTTTCAATAATAAAAAGTAGGATAATTACTAAACTGATGGACTAATCATAAATATTACCATATACAGCTTAAATAAGAAACTTATTTTAAACATAAAATCCATTAATAGCGCTATCTATCAATCAACGGACGAACTATGGCTACTGCGGCATCTCTCCCGCAGTTACCCTAAGTAATAGGCGTCTATAAAAAAACTAAATCTATTTACTATTGACGGTAACCGTTTACTTACGTTCCTAGGAAGGTAAGTAAATTACTTACGTTTCTAGGCAGATAAGTGTTGCTTACGTAAGTTCTTGCGATTCACTTGAAAAAAAATTTTTCTATGAAAAAGCAAAAAGTTAGACAATGTAGCTTATACGGTACTGGTTTTTTTTTGGACGTCTCATTTCCATTGAGTACTCCTGAATTCTTTAACTTTTACTAGTCATTTCGACATGTTTTGCATTATTCTTCTTTTGTTTCCCTTTAACGAGGAATCATTGTAATATTTCCCGATAAGCAAACAGCCTAACCGTAAGTCAAATTCTCTTAAATTGTATATATACTTGCGGCATTGAAGCATGTCACATATGAGAATTGTTCGAATAAGTTACTTTAAATTTTTTAAATTTGAGTTTTGCTTAATGTTAATTGAATGAGATTATAAGACATACATTTTTGAATCGAGCTGTTGTCAAAAGATTTAAAATGGATCAGGAAATATTATTAAATAATTAATTTTTTCTCTTTATAGATGTCTTAAAATGGCATTATTTGTTGAATTGGATTATTGTACTCACATACATAACAATTCAAATACGTACAATATCAACTTGAAAATCTCTACAAGAGATATCAAATTTCACATAGGTACTAAACTAGACAATTCTATTGACAAGAGTTTTCAAATCAAAAAAATAATGACCAGATAGAAAAACTAAACAAAATATGTCGAATTGTGCAATAAAATATAAATTTAAAAATGTTAACAAGCATTCAGGTTAGATATGCATAGACATACATAGTATAGAATAGAAAACATTAATACAAAAGATTTGAGTTGGCGTACGTTTGCTTGGAGGTATGTTGAAAACCTACTAGTAATAAAAATTCATTCTTAAAACTGATCATTAAAATTAAGAATGTGTGTGTTTGTTTAATTACTTAATATCGTATTGAAATATTTTAGTATTAAATCAAAATTTAAAGAGAAAATATTCTAAACTAAATAATAAAAATCTTTTGGTAATAAGGATTTTGTTTTAGCGAAAAATCAAAAGAACTTTTGATTTTATTGAGAATACGTTTATATTTCCCCTTCCGATTTTGAATATTTTTTACTACGAACTCTAGGTGAATCAATCAGGATTAAAAAATCAACCGTTTTCTTACCAATTTTTAAAGAGATATCTCTTAAAAATTGTATACTGATTTAGTAAAGCAAAAATCTTAGTAAAATAAAAATTCTGATTTTTCCGCAAAGTGTAAACAATTTGTTTTTTCTCGTCCCCCAAAAAAGCATATCAAACAACTTACACCGGAAAAAATAATGTAATAAGATTTAAAGTTTTTTTCAATTATACGTATCTTCCTCTAACGTTCCTTCTCAAATAGAACTATCTTTGTTTGTTACACAAACAAAGATGTTAATCAAATCCGAGAAAAAAACTAGAAAAAAATTAAAATATGAGCATTGTAAGTTCAGCTTAGGGGTCAAGTGGTCGTAAATACGGCTCTGATTCTATTCCAAAATTATATGAAAATCATTATCATATGAATGAATGATAAATGTAGATCATGATTAAGTTTGCGTAGGTCACTAAAAACGGACTCATTGAGCCCTTCTTTAAATTTAAATTTTGATTTCGGGCTTATCCCTGGTCTTCTTTAAAAATATTACAAGGGGAAGATCCATTTTGCCCACACCTGCATTTTTAAATTCTTAAGAAATTTTCAAAACTTTAGTAAATTATTCATGAGTAAGCCACATTCAAAACTTTCCAAAAATTGTAACAACAATATTTGGGAAAACTCTAAGATTTCTTTTATGTTAGCAAGAGTCTTTAAGTGAATTTCCATTTTGGAAACATTCACTTATTACAGCGGGTGCTATGAAAAGACCTGAGCACGGGACTATGGCAGAAAGTTTTGAGGCTTCGAGAAACCGAAAATTTGGTTCACTAAAATTTGTATATATATATATATATATATATATATATATATATATATATATATATATATATATATATATATATATATATATATCCTATTTCAAATACAATTGATCATGAGTCAAAGTTAAAAAATTAAATATTTCTTATATTAAAAAAAAAATCAATCTTCTATTCGTTTCTAAAAACACTGCAATTTTAAAATTTACGTAAGTGCAATAATGAAAGAAATAAAGCCCAGTAAACGGAAATTATTTATATTCATAAGTGATAAAGCATGGTTAAATTTAACTGAAATGGACCATATGGTGAAGGTCAAACGTCGCAATGGATTGGATAAGTCCGTCAGCCAGATACGTCCGATTTTTAGAAGCCAAAATTTTGGCCATTTTTGCCATATTTAGTGGTTTTTTGTAAAATTTGGCCAGAATTAAAAATTTTTTAAATTTTTTTTACATCATCGAAAAGAGCGTAAAAAATTGCATAAGACAAGCTTTTAAAACTTTGCTGTAATTGTAAGTGAACTAGCTTTTGAGAAAAATTAAGAAATTTGCTGAATTGTTTTACAATAAATGCTTCATTGCTTTTATCATTACAATAACAATATTTATGTTTCATTTTTCAAAATAAAAATAAACTAACTTTTTAAGAACATGTCATCACCGATTTTGAAAATGCGTTTACTGTTAGAGAGCTAAATTATTTCAGACGGATATAAGTTATATTATATGAGGTTTGCCAGTGTCCGGCGATCCCAAAAGCCCCAAAAATAAAACTATCCAACCGATTTTGAAAATTTTTTCACCTTTTAAAAGTTAAATCTTTTAAAGGCATATATGCTATAATATATGAGGTTCACCAGCGTCCTGGGGGTCCAAAAGCGCTAAAAATTAACTACTTAACCGATTTTGAAAATTTTTTCGCAGTTAGAAAACTATTTTAGATGGATACAGGTTGTTGTATGAGATTCGCCAGTGTCCAATCTTTGGAAATTCACTATGTTATGCAGATGCTGCGACAGGGGTATTTCTTAATTTTGTTGATTTGAGTCCTGGTATTGGTTGTGCAACCTTACTTTATAATCATGGTATTGGTTTTGCCAGATAATGCATAGTGTCTTAGGTTTGGTCTTGTGAAAAATACACGATCAAGACTGATTTTGCTCATCACTAACTGAAGACTTTTAACTGCAAATAGACTAGGCAAACTATACAAAAATTTGTTCAAGAACTCCAGCTAGACAAAAGCTTTGAGACAGAATAATTTATAACTGCATAATTAAATAACGATAATTTCTGGCATACACCCATCAATCATTGATACTATTAAAACTTAAATTACCCAGGAGTTTTACAATTGCAGTTTTCATTTATCTATATAAAAATACACTTTCTTCGGCCCACAACTGATAGAAACCTTAATGACATATTTTATGAAAACAATTGCTTACACTTTAATCAATATTGAATCATCTTTATCAAATTTATGAAAAACAATTTGAAAACTGACATAATGGCTTTTAAAATAATGCCTATTTAAACATAAAATAATTTGCAAAATAAATACATACATCCACACCATTACATATACAATGACACAAAATAATCGCGGACACTTGATCTTTTTGCGTGATATTCAAATGTAGGCTGGCTATTGCTGGGTAAAATATATTTCTAGAAGTTGCATTTCTTAAAACGGTTCCTGTCTTAACTACATTATAACTGTTCTTAACTGAATATAACTATAATAATTTTTAAAATACAAACATAGACATATTTTCAAAGATTACTTTTATGTATGTATACGGCTGCATGTGGGCAGTGACGTAACAGCCAGCCACGAAAAATCGTGGGCGAACGTAAAGTTTTTGAATGAATGCATCATATGTACAATGCAATGAAAAAATATCCGACACAGAGTTGAAAGTGTAGTCTTGTTTACGAGTTGGGGAAAGATCGAAGCTTATAGTACTGTACTGATCGCTACTACTTTTGGGTACGATTTTCCTCTCCGATTTCAATTACAGTTGTAGCGAAAATAGAATGTTTGGATGTGGATTTTGGTGGTATAAATTTGGATACGTTTCAATTTTTGCTAAAGCTGAAATTACAATTTATTCAAATAAAATTTCTGTTATAGGGTAAGAGACCCGATGACCGATCACTATTTTTAGCTGTATCATTAAATTAGCTTAAAAAAATTAAAAAATAAACAAAACACCCATTTTTTTTTCTTAATAAGTATGAAACCAAGGTTTTTTAATCCAATGGATATGTTTTTAAGAAAATATAACCCAAAAATTTTGATTTATTAATGTTTTTGTTTTATAAGTTGTTGACGTCTATGAAAAAGCGGACAGAAAATATTAACCTCCTTTGAAAGATCAATACACTGACCCCTATGAAAAATCGCGCATTAATGTACATGAAGTACCTTCTACTATCGAATATTTGAACCATTCTCTTCCAGCCACTTTGACACTCTATCCACTACTAGGTGAGGCTATATGTCATAGAGTATTATCATAGAGTGACATCAAAGCATAGAGTGACATAGAACGTCAAAGCAAAAAACAAGAACGGTTTAAATATTCGATAAAATAAACCACTAAAATCACAATTTCGTTTCGCTCTCTGCTGATCTATTAAAAAAACATTGTGTAAGATCTGACTTAGCCGTTAACCATTGTGAATTTTTAAACAGTTAAATTTAGTTTATATTGTATCTGTATGTGTCGTTTCAGATCTAATACATACATATCATACATATTATGTTTGACGTTTTTATTTGAAAATACCTATATAAATAACAATTTGGAAGTTTTAATTCAATACTAATTATTTTTCAATTGATTTTACGTTCTGAAATAAATAAAATATTAAAGTAAAATTATAAAAACGGTTAGTTAAGTGTTTTAAACCCAAAAATTAATTAAAAATGTTTATAAAATAGATATGCAATATATAATTCTCAAAATGCGGTACCTAACTGTAAAACTCAGATCCCAAGAAGAATCAGTCATACAAATAATATTTAACGCATATAAAATTTAATTTAGCTATCCTAATCTCTTAAGTGGACTAATAACAATTATTTGTATACTTTTATTATGCTAATAACTTTAAAAATTCGGTGAAAAATGTTACAATTTATAACTCATGTGTTTTGAATAATGATCATCCATCATACTAAAAATTCACGAATTCAACAAAAATTTTTCGATATATATATGTATTTCTTAAATTAAGTGAGGAGGCATTAAATGTGAGGTGAATTTAAATTGAAAAATAATCATTCTATTAATAATAATTTGTTTTATCAAAGGTTTCTTTCAGAAATAATTTCATTAAGATATAAATGTCAAAACTGATCGGACTTATAACCCCGATCGACAATGGGGTCTTTTACCCTAGAACATATTGTTCTGTTATATAACAAAAATTTACAGTGAATGTTCCAAAACGACTAGTCTTTGGGCGTCTTAAAAGCAACAGTATCAATTTGCGTATACGTGTTCTTAAAAAAATATGTTTCCGAGAAAATGTGGCTAAAATCTTAACTGTAATTTTTTGTAGGTATTGAAGGCTAGTATTTTTAAATGATATAGATTATAGAGTAATCTCAGGGCCTATTTCAAGCACATCTAAGTGTACACAGTAGCTTTATTTACCAGCGGTAGCTATATATAATGCTTGGATTCTTTCGAAATTTTATAGATACATTATTGATATGATTTATTTAAGTGGGTCTTCTAGTTTTGAGAGCAAACTTTCGGTTTTTTTAAGGAATTAATAAAAAGAAATAAGCGGTTGTTTAAAAAATTCTTTTTTTGAGCTTTTTTAATTTTTAATTTTTTAATATAGTAAAAATCAAATTTTTACTATATTCGTAGTCCCTAACAAATACAACATTGTAAATATCATGTCGACCAGCCTGAAAAATGTAGTTTCAAGAAAAGTGCATTTAAAGTTTTGAAGTATAATATCTGATACCGTAATCTACTATACTAAAATGGCTCTAACTTGATAAATTTTCAAAATTTTAGTAAATTTTCTTTCAAGGACACATTTTTAAAGGTCTGTTTCACACAGAACAGAGAAAACTTTGTTATCTCTGTACTACTGATACCTGCGTAGACAAAAAATCCATTCCACTTCTCCCCACTATGTGTGTAGGTACACACTGTCTGTAGTGGTGTAGGTTTGATGTTTGAATGTGTGTAAATGATCACACACACAACTACATAATACGTATTAGCGGAGAGAGCAACGTGCAGTTTAAGTAATAATGGTCTTAACAATACATAATAATTGTTGTGTAGTCGGTGACCGACACCGAACAACTAAATGCCTTAAGCTGTGACAGACCAACAAATGACTCCCAGCGATCCACACTTTTTTGATTTTAGTTTGCTTCTAGTGTTCTATGGTCTGTATTTTTAGAAAACGAAACAGAAAAGATTGTATTTAAAAAAAATCTAGTCTAGAATAATGCCTTGAAGAAAATGCAATAAAAAACCATATTTCTTTAAAACTAATTTTATTAATCCGTAAATTATTCAGTGTGTGATTCCAGTACTTTTTAACGGTACTGTAGGGCGATACTTCATTAAAATAAATTATAATAAATAAGCTGATTTTGTTTCGTTTTTGGTTAATAAATTAACAGGTTTATTTAAATTTGATGATTTAATTTTGTTGTTGTGCTGAATGGTGTCTTAAATATAAAAATATAAGTTATGTGATTAGATTCACAATTTTCCATTTTAAGTTTAGTATATCTCTATTGAAAAGGCTAGCCGACAGTTATAATTGGTCATGTAAGGTACCTAAGGCATTTAAGGCCCAGCGGGTAATAAGGCCCATTAGCTATATTTCTTACCAAGAAAAGTTCTCTAACTTATCAACAAGTTTAAAATGAACTTTCAATCATTTCAAAACCAGATACAAAAGTTGAGCTACTCAAAATAACAAACTCATGTCATATTTTAACAAACAAATTTAGAGGTTACATTTTCGTTCGTTGATATAAAAATTGTGCACATTGTGAGTGTTATATTAATGATTTTTTAAAGGTATGTTTCTTTCAAATTGTTATCAAAATTGAAAAAAATTAATATTCTTTAAGTTTTACGTCAATTAATTTAGTTTATTTCTAAAGTATTTATATAAAATGTATATAAGCATAAATATTGACATGTTGATAATAAGGCCCATGCAAATTTTGTTTGGGCTTTATTACCAACACAATTAAAATCAAACACTACAAAGTCAAATCAATTAAAACAGGTCTGAAGTCATTAACAAATGAAGCAAAATTAGACGCACAACCTTAAATTACTATAGTTACTCTAATATAAAAATAACAATACCCCTGTCGCAGCATCTGCATAACATAGCGAATTTCCAATCATAAAAGTTACTTTTTTTCGAAAACCCGCTTACCTAGAATAATGGTTCAAAATGTATTTTCTGTGTCTTTCTTGGTTCTTTCCACAATGTAAAAAAAATTGGAAAAACTTTTAAATTTTGGCAAATTGTTTGCAAAAAACTCATTTTTTTGAGGTTTTTGGAATTGGACGTGTCTGACTGGAGAACTCATACAAAATTTTTGGACTTCCAACGTTTTATTGTTTTATTATATTTGCATCCCAAACTAGTATCTATCCTATAAATATAACAAGTTTCATCCAAAATGAATTTTTCGGATATATAGGCACTTAAATTTTCGAAATTTCTAAATTAATTTAAAATAGAGTTAGTCTCCAGAAATTTTGTATTATGGTAAATTTAATTTAATAAATGACAAGTATATAAGTATAGTAATTATAAAGCATTCGCATAGAACAATAGTTTTAAGTATACATGTACATAAGCAAAATAATTTTTGAATTTTCCTGAAGGAAGGAAATATTTTCCCGTAATAAAAAGTATCCTAAATGTTGACGCAGGTAATAAGTTATCACTACACCAGATTTCATAAAAATCCGTTCAATAGTTTTCGCGTAATATGTGCACATGCTCAAAAAGTTTTTTTACTTTCCTGTGGGAATGAGCCACTTTCCCGAAATAAAAAGTATCTGAGATGCTGACTCAGGTAATAAGTTATCATCACACCAAATTGCATCAAAATCCGTTCAATAGTTTTTGCGTACTGTATGCACATGCTCAACATGGTTTTTCCATTTTCCCGTGGGAATGAGACATTTTCTCGAAGTAGAAAGTATCTTAGATGTTGATCCGGGTAATAAGTTGTCGGCACACCAAATTTCATTAAAATCCATCCAGTAGTTTTTGTGTGATGCGTGAACAGACGAACAGACAGACAGACAGACAGACAGACAAAAATTTAAAAAATCGCTGTTTTGATATCTACATCGATAACTATTTACAGTATCTGCACAATTTTTAAAAAATATTCCCTATACAGAAACGGTCTCGTTACATTTGTATTATATGTATAGAATACCTACTAATGGCTCTTTATTTAAAATATTAATTTTTTTTTAAAATAAATCGCCCCCTGTTCTAGGAAATATATATTTTTTAAATTTTTATAAAATTTCTTATGAAAGTGAGCTTCTTAGACAATTTTATTTTGTATTAATGTATTTTATTTTGTATTAATGTGAAACATGAACATTTAAATGTTGGCAATTTCTGTATTCTGGCGCTATCTATCTAGCGCGTTAGTTAACTACTTTATTTAAAAGTTCGAATAAAATTCCAGTCATTTTAATTTTTAATTGTTCAGGAATCAGTACCTTCAGTATCATAAAAGCAAGCAAAATAATATTACAATTTATTTATGTAGATACATATATGATGGAAAGTTAAGAAAAGAAAATGTTTTTTTGGAAGTTCGTGTTTAAGGTAAAATCGAAAAAACTTGGAAAATTTAATTAGTAATTAATTTTTTTAAAATATTTTTAGGTTTGGTTGTCAATGAATCTACTGTTGATCTTTTAATATGATACTGAACTATTCATTATTTAAAATTAAAAATTGTGTACTTATTAGATGATGAAAAATTAGTAGTTTGAAAAACCGAAACAAATCGACCGACGTCTTGAAAAAGTCTGTCGGGACACCGGAGCAACGGAGCTAGAACCGTGACAAATCCGGGAAAACCAAGACGTATGGACACTCTACACGGATTGTGAATGTTATAAACTTTAAGTTTTGATTTTTAAGCACATTATGAGTGAAATTGAAAATTAACAAGGTGTGAAATTTGACATTTTAGTTAAAGTGCATATAAAATATAATACCTACATGTTTTTATAAAAATGCAAATATAAATAAATGTTTTCTGTTTTTTTTTTTTTTTATTTTAATTGTTATTAATTATTTGGCTTTTTTAATAATTTAGAATTTTTCTGTCAAATGAATAAATTCTGAAAATATGAATTTATGACATAATTTCAGTAAAAGTGAAAATGAAATTTTTCACCCACACTTTTGTAGTGTCAATGTACATCACTGGATCCCAATTTTCAAATGGATAGATAATTTCAGTAGCGTAGAAACTAATTATTAAAAAATTGCAAACCAAATGTGTTTATATGATAATACGTACTTATAAAATTTATATACGTGTTCTTCCGAAAATCGTAAATACCTAATTAACTTTCTCTCGATGAAGTTGGATTGACAAACATTTACATTAGGGATGTTATGGATATTCGTAACCGTAACTAAAACTACCGATATCCGAAATAATTAAATATCCGAAACCGAAAGCGTATACGAAAATGAAAGTTTATAAGTCTAGTAAGTACTTAACACATTAATATTTTTTCTATATATCAATATCTAAAAATATTTCAGTCCCTTTTTGACAATCTTGCCAGAACTTAAACACTTTTTTAAATATTTTTATTGTTAAAATCGAAACGTTATTTTGAAGCCGGTTAAAATTAATATATTTTACATTAAAATGTGTGGTCAATACAATCACTCGCTAGTTAATTATCGCTAGATTTGATGCTAGAAAATTGAGAAAAAACAGGTCATATAGATTTTTTTTTATTTAGATTTTATTTGTAATGATTGAATTACAAAATTCAAAAGGATGTTAAAAAATGTGTGTATTCACTATGAGCTTTTGCCTGTAGTAAATCCAGCTGCTCAAAATCGGTTCCAATATATCAGTTGGTCAGGACGGCATTTGTACATAATTTTAATATTTTCTTTAAGAAATAGTATTTTTTTTTTAAATACTTGTTTGATTTTTTCAAGGCGAGTACTTTTTACGATGTGTGTTTACCAAATTCTACAAAATAATTAAAAAAAAAAACATTGTAACCCTACTATTTTGAAATTTTCAAAAAAATATCATGAAAATTACCTCATATATGCTTTTTCTGAGTTAATTATTGAAAAATATTCTATTTTCCGAGATTTTTAAGGTAAAACGAGCAGATGTATGGTTTTTGTTAAACAAATTTCAGATCTTTAATACATTTTTTCCTTAAAAAAATAAATATTTAATATTTTCAAAAATGTATGATACAACTTGTCAAAATTTAAAATTATTTGTTTTGTTGTCAAAAGAAAAAAAAAACTGAATGTGCAAATTTATTTACCACTAAAATGATGGGTTTATACATATAATTATAACGTAGTATTGTCATTTGGATAGAAAATTACGTAAAAATATTATTGTTTGAATATGATTTAACGTAATTTTTATGCGATTGTAGCAAGCTCTTATTAATTTTAGGAAGGTGTAAACATCATCTAAATTCTGATCATATCACATAAATAAAAAACTGCGCCGTGATCTTTTATCTAAAAAAAAATGGAATAGAGATACATTATAAAAACATTTAACTGACAAAGAAAAAGAATATAGCCGAATCGTTAAATTGAATTAAAAAAATCATGACATGCTACTTAAAAAGCGGATTTTTTCGAATTTAGCTCGTAAAAAATGAGACAGAAAAAAAAAGAATGCGAGTGCGAGTGAAATGGAGAACGACATATTTCCTAGTTTTTCTCGAAAAGTAAGCAATTTAGAGCAACGGTATAAAAACATTTTTTATGAATTTTACCTTTTACTAGGGCTTGGTGTAAAAAAAAATTTGAAAAATTGCTTAATTCTGGCAAAAAACTCATTTTGTTGACAAAAAACGCCCGGAAAACCTACTTCTGGGCATCCGACGTGTCTGGCTAACGAACTCATCCAACGATTTGGAAAATCGAATTCGCACACAAAATTTCATAAGCATTAAACGTTTCGTTCGAGAGTTATCGCGCGGATACATATATATATATATATATATATATATATATATATATATATATATATATATATATATATATATATATATATATATATATAAATTTTAGTGAATATCATTTTCGTATTCTAGGGACCTCAAAACATATTTCTGATATGGTCTCGGGCTTAGGTCGCACCATGACACCTGGCGTAAAAGCTGAATTTCCAGTTTTGGAAATTCGCTAAAAAGGAAAAAGGACAAAAAACTAAGTACATTTAATTTTGATTTATTTGTTGCATTTGTTTAATGATGCCAGATCAGTTTTAGTTGGTTTGGTCGAATTTTTATTTTTATTCCTTAGTGTTTGGAAGTATGGCTGATAAAAAGAAGAGAGCTTTGTGGTCTGAGGAAGCACTGGCATCAGCCTTAAGCTATGTCACTCGACATGGCAATCAAAGAGAGGTTGCAAGGAGATTCGGAATTCTAAGAAGAACTCTTAGATTTAATACTTATTTATTTCGACTTAATATATTCAAACACCTAGTACTTGACTTATTCGAAAAATATGATAAAAAAATTAATAGTTAAAAATAATGACTTAGGTAATTTTTTTCATAGTTGTTTTCAATAACAGTCACGCAGTCAAGCGGGATTCAAGGATTTTCGAAACTTTTTTGAACGTGTAAAAATAACAAAATATTTTGATATATAAGTTCAAGTTATTCTTAAAGTATTTTCAAGGTCAAGTTATTCTTAAAGTAATTAAAATCCCCCAATTAATTTAAAAAAAAAAAAAAAATGTACTATTTCAGGCAGTGGTAATAGGTGGGCCTTATTTTCTACACCAGTCGGAAATAAGGCCCAATTGCAGACACTTTTTAGAATCAAATTTTTGACTTGTATAATTACAAATTCATTAATTTTTTTAGGAATTTTTATCAAAAAATAAGTAAATTTTTATAATTAAATACTATATTTTTGATATTTTATAAGATATATAAATAATAAGCATATTTTGCTTAGGTGGGCCTTAATTGCCTTAGGTACCTTATATGTATTTTTTTTTAACAATGACTTCAAAACATCAATTTGCTCATGGATATGACAAATCAAATTCTTGTTAAACGCTGATTATGTAATCATATGTATTTGCTGGGAGCTAAAATAATAAAGTTTTGAAGTCGTTGTTGTCGTGATAAACAGAGTAATGGATTCAACATTTTTTAAAACCTAAATTAGTGTCCTAACAGATGTAAAGGCAAGGAAACATTCGTAAACCCACTCTCTCCCAGCCCGATAAAGTATGCCAATTAAAAAGAAAAAAAGTACTGGTTGAAGGGAAATAATCTGCATCCTTCATTTATGCAAATAAAAAAAATTGAACCCCTCCCAGTTTTCCATAAAAAAATGTCAAAGTTACGTCATTTTAACACGGTGATATCCTGAAAATTAAAGGTTTTTCCGACCCTCTTATAGGTAATAAGAACTGAACCTCTTTTAAAAAGAATTGAGCCACCTTTAGATTTTCGATTATTTAGATAGTTTTATTATAAACAATAAAAATGATTACTCAGCTATGACAGGGTAACTGCGCATGCGTTGGGCGTCAAAACAAGCAAAGCTCAGATATGAATTAACATATTTACATATTTTAATGAATTTAGATAGTATGTAATAAAAAAACCCAACGCATGCGCAGTTAGCTTGTTATAGCTGTGTAATCATTTTTTTAATAATTATAATAAAAGCATAATATAAATAATAGAAAATCTAAGGGTGGCTCAATTTTTTTAAAAAAAGGTTCCGTTTTTATCACCCATAAGAGGATCGGAAAAACCTTTAATTTTCAGGAAATCGTCGTGTTAAAATGACGTAACTTAGATCTGTTTTTATGGAATACTAGGAAGGGTTCAATTTTTTTTATTTGGATAAATGAAGGGTGCAGATTATTTCCTTTCGACCAGTACTTTTTTTTTTTAACTGGCACACTTTATCGGGCTGGGAGAAAGTGGGTCATTCGTAAGGATAATAATATAAAACATATTGTGTTAACGCAAAAGGATTTTCGAGTCTCAACTTTTATCTTAAGACCTACCAAAGTATCCGCTAAATTAGTGGCGGAGGGAGGGGGTCACATTTTTTTTAATGGTTGATGTTACATGCCTAATTTTGGTAAAAATGAAAAGAATGACTTCGAAAACCTACAATTTACTTTCAGTTTCGTTACCTTTTAATTTTCTTTCACGGTTTTTAAGGCAATAAAAAATTTATTGAACTTGATGACGTCATCAAATTAAAAGAATTTTTTTCTTAAACGCAGCTTTATAAAAGGGTGAATGACTGAATTAGGGTAATTTAGGTGGGAACTTTTCATTTTTTCTATCAAAATTACGAAATTCTTTTAGAGATATGACCGATTCGAGAGCAGTTTCTTTTTTCTGGTCTAGCATGATTAATTTTAGTTAAAGTGATTTCTAAAAACTATAATTAATTGCTTCCAGTTTTACTATACGATTATTTTCTTCTTCTAAGAACGAAACGATCTTAAAAAATTAAATTGAAAAAAATTAATAACAATTATTTAATTCATTAACTATTTAATATATTTGCTAAATTTTATTCGTCAAAAAAATTAAAATATTGACAGATATGGAAAGCAGTGGAAAATAAACGATTAGATTTTTGATATTATCAGAAGCAGTGCCATCTACAGAACGAACTATATAACAATGCTGCTGGCCTGGATGGTAATAATCTTCTTATTTAAATATCTACAAGTGACGTCAGCGCGCCAAATGGTGATGTTTAAATAATGATAATGTAAAATGAAAAATCATTTTTTTTATTTTTCTGAAATAAAGGCGCAACTTGTACTCATAAAATTATTTTTGTGATTTTTTGACATCAGCTTAAACTATTTTTGAAATAAATGAAAAACATGCATATTCCCTATTGTGATTAATTTTGAATCTTTCGATTCACGTGGGGAGGGAGAGGGATGACCACCACGACCACAACCCTGTATTCACGCTTATGTTAATTAATAGCATTTTTATCTTAATTGTTACTATTTAATGTAAACGTGTCCTGTATTCTATTCTGTTCCTTAATAAAAGTTACTACTAATTTACGAGAGAGTACCAAATTTCATTCAAATGCGATTATTTGCATATGCAGAGGATATAAAATACGAACCCTTATCATAGTGGCATAATTTTCTACCAAGAATTTGAACTGTTTGTTCAGAGTTTAAGTTATATTAATACATTATAAGTACGCTAGAATTGGTTTTAAGCAACGATTAATACAATAAATTAAATGTATATTTAATCAAAGGAACTGATCGAATCTGGTTAACAATTAATCGCGTGACTATAGGCAATTATTTGATTAAACAATTGACAAACAAGTAAATTTAATTAATTAATTTAAAACAAATTGTTTGGGAATATAGTCAATGTAGTGCACTGAAGCGATTAATAAATTTAACTTTGCGATTAATCGGATTATCAGATTTATTTGTTTAAAATTCCATGTTAAAACTGTACCTAACTGTGAACTAAAAAAAAATTGTCAATTTGATATTTTAATTTTTAATTTCATATTCTGTAAGAACATGTCATTTTATAACTTTAGGACAATTAAAAGGCATTTATATTCATAACGCTTTCGCCACCAGCTAAGAGATGCCAATAAACTACATTCAAGTACAGTGAACACTTGATTATTCGGTTTGGTGGTGAACGCAGATCGCCTTGAATTGAAAAAAAAAACAGGGATTTATCTATCAAAAAGTTCCGAATACTGAAGATGCTACTGTACTATGGGAACATAAAATCACGTACATAATATATAGTATATACAATGAAAAATGTAATCCCTTCTCAGAAATTTCATTAATTTAAATTAATATTTTTTTCTGATAAGCGCTTTCGACTTAATGTTTGCGAAAATATTTAATATATATTTTAAAAGCAAATAATTATTGCTAATCAGTAAAGCACAAAAGATATTATATAGACACATACAAACATTAAATTAATGTCTTGGTTGCAAAAATTCGCAAGTTCGTTTTTTTTTCTATATCACTTCGCACTGTTTTTCAGATTCTGTAGTTTTCGTAATCGATGACGTAATCTCGATTTTGATGAAACTGAAAATAAAAGAAAAAAAATATTAAAATTTTATTACGCTATTAGGCAAAATAGGAAAATTTTTTTATATACAGAATATTCAAAAACTTCATAGATAGCTACAAAAAGTATAGCTCGCTCAAAATTGTAAAAACAAAAACTTTTTTTATGCGTTGGATCGATAACCGCATAAGAAATAGAAAATATATAACTTAAAAAGCTCAAAACCTCACAATTTCCTTAGAAGTTGCTTTTCTAAGCAAGAAAAAGAAGTAATTTACACATGGGAATATTTGATTTCATTTTTATAACATTATAAAAATTGCGGTAAATACATCTGTAAAAAAATTTAACGACACAATAACATATTCTTATGCAATGTACTGATTAAATGTTTAAAAAGAATCAATAAGTAACTTTATTGCAAATTAATAGTCCAAGTTCTTACTTTCTCCTACGTTCCTTTCTCATTATTCATTTTGACGGGTATTTTAAGAAGAGGGTAAGGTTAATTCGTACAGTAATGGCAGCAATTATTCGAACGTGTCTCGGAAAAAAGTAAAATTGCGGTGCCTCTCATAACTTGGTGCTGGATCATCCGAAATAAAAAAAATTAAAGTTCATTAGTTAGATAATAGTTTTCCTCAGGTAACGCTGGGAGGGTTTTTCGAAATTTCAATCTTTCACTTTTTTGGAACACTTACAAAGGAAAAACATGATTTTTTGCGAGAAAAATCGGCGAATTTATTATTGTAAAATAAAAATTATTAACAAATTTGAAAAAACTGATAAAACTGATATAGAATACTTGCTGCTAAACTAAATTTTGTACCCTACACTGACAAAATATACAGTACAGGTATAAATAAACACGTTAGTACTTCCATTGAAATTTCGATAATATAACTGAAAGATATATATATATATATATATATATATATATATATATATATATATATATATATATATATATATATATATATATATATATATATATATATATATATATATATAGAGCGAAACATCTGCCAGGTAAAATGCTTATAACTTCGTCAATTTTACTCCAATCAACTTGAAATTTTGAGACAATATTCTTGAAATATTATGCATTCAGTTAAAAAAATAAAAAAAGGCAAAAAATTATCTTAATACCTTACCCTGCCCTTAAAACAAGAATTAAAAAATAGCATAAAAGAAATCACAAAAAAATGGCTCAAAATAGACCCCATATAAACAGTTTGAAAGAGGCAAGGATATAGTCTACTTTTTACTCCGGGATAAGGTTTAAATTTGATTGCTGCAGGAAAGCAGTCCATTCCCGAAGGAAAATATACTTAAATGAAATAATTGAATTTTGCTTATTTCTAGCAGACACGACAAAGAAGAACATTTTACATTTTACCCCAAGATAAGCACGAGAAATTACCAAAATTTAAAATCCCACATGGGCGTAGCCCTGGGTAAAAACTATAGTCAATAATATATCAGAAGAAGGAAGAGGATTTATAAAATTTGAAAAATAAGCCGGCAAATTCCCTTTACTTTTCTTTTTTAAATAATTTTTTTTAATTTTCTTATTCTACGCACGTTGTTAAACAACACAACAATTGATAAGCATCTCTTCAATCAATTAAATAAGTAACTCCTTTCACTTTAATGTTCTAGATATGTCATTTTTACGTTTTGATTACAAAAAACATAATTTTTTTGTTTTTTTAAAAAAAATTGTATTAAATTAATATAATACCTAAATGAATTTTGAAATATTAGATAAAAAATACATAATAATATGTGTTATGTATTTATAATTCTATTTATTTATAAAAAAAATGTTGATGACGCATAAATTACGAAGAAATATCTTAATTTGAACACATTACGTAATTTTCACCTTTTTTATGACTTGTTTCGTTCAAATGTGATATGCATAGTAATTACCATATTCATATAATATGAAGTTTCTTCTTTATTAAAAAGCAAATGACAAATTAATAAAAACCCATCTTCTGAAATAATTATATTAATACCAAGTGTTTAGTGGAAGTTCATCTTTGATTAAGTTCTCATGACTCAATCTGATGATTTGTTTGTATAAGTGTTTGTGCTGTTGTAAAATTTTCACAAAATTTTCCAAGAATCAACAATTTTTCATTCTTTATTTTAGATAGCTTAAATCGTGTATAAAAATTTCAAAAATTTATAGGAATAATTTTAAAAGTTGTTATAGCCGGTAGAGTAAACTAAAGCATTTACAACTAAAATACGCAAGGCCGGATCTAGGAAAGGGGGGCAGTGGGGGCATGTGCCCCGGGCTCCAGGTCTTGGAGGCGCTAAAGTGTTGAATTTGGCGTTTTATCTATGGTCACTTGTTATTTTGTAGGAAAAAAATGTTAAAAAGAAATATTTCTCATTTTAGGGAAAGACAGGGGCGGCAATCTGTAAATTATATATAGCTGATAAAATCGCAGTTCATCACAAATTTTTTTTTCAAAAATTGCAGAATTTTAAGTTTACGGACTCAACGTCGTTAACATATTTTATATATATGATAATGAAACCGTTGATTTAATCGAACAATTGTTCAAATAAGAGTTGTAGATATCGAAGGGGGCAACCAATTGCTATAGCCAGGAGCTTTATAGCTCTTATAGTTTTCGAGCTATGATATAACTTCAAAACTTAAAATTTTCATTGTTTTATCTCATATTTTTGATTAATTATGTTTTAAAAATGACACTTTTAAATTTCGTACTCAAGTATTTGCAAACGATTAGGATTTTACGTAATTAGAAAGATATTAGCTCAATATGGCTGCCATTTTAATCAATTTAGTAGCGAAAAATTAAACGATTATTACGTTTGTACATCGGAAATTAAAATTATTAAATAGATTAAATTATCATATAAAAATGATATCTAAATACAATAAGGAAATAAAATTTCAGTTTTAATGCATTGAAAAATAAAAAAATAATTTCTCGGAAAAGCCTCTTTTTGACAGGTACATATAGGCGTCTAAACGTATTTTTGTAGCAAGTATATTTAAATAAAATGAAAAGCTTTTTGTGAAAATACTATCGAATTTCAAATATTTTTCACTATTTGAGTACATTTATTAATAATATTTTCGTTTCCAGTTATAAAACTATATAAAACTATCTTACGCGATTTGTAAGGACAGCCTGCCCACTAATAAAAAAAAAAAATACTTAAAATATTATTAATGTTAAACAGAGTAATAAACATTGTCTTTAACGCAAAATTTACGCTAAATATAAAATAATTTTTTTAAGCATTTTATACATATTTGGTCAAATCGTAATATACGGTGATTTTTTTTTTGAAGGTAAATCCTCATAAACTACTTAATATATTTTTTACTTATGCATAAAAAATAGAATGTTAATTTTTGAATCTTATTACTTATTATGGTTCATTTCAGTTAAATTTAACCATGCTTCGTCAATTTGAATTTAAATAATTTCCGTTTTCTTGGTTTTATCTCTTTTATTATTGCATTTATGTAAATTTTAAATTTGCAGTTTATTTTTAGAAAAGAATAGAAGATTGATTTGTTTCGAATATAAGAATTATTTAATTTTTTAACGAAAACTCATGATTAATTGTATCTGAAACGAGGTATAATATTATATTGTTATTAGATATTCTTTTTTACCTACAAAGTACCCACAATCACTTATTTGTTTACAAACAAATGATTGTGCAATTTACTATTTTGTTTATGAAATTCATTTTAAAAAATCAAAAATAACAAAAATTTTGATAAAACTTTAAAATTTTTAGCAAACAATTGGTACGCATTGATTATTTAGCTATTAGACATTTTATTTGGAACTTATGCAAATCGAATACTAATTTTTTTTTTATTTTTTGTAAAAAAAAAAAATTGATTATAAAAAGCGATAGCGCAGAAAACAGAAACATTACTTAGCTGCTATTTCGGTATTTTGGTATTTATATCTCTTTATTGATAAAGGAATTAAACATTTTTATATCTATTCTTTTACAAATCTATGTAGACAACCACCATATAAGTAAATTGAATAATTATGCAATAAATGTGGCAATTAAAGCCAAAGTATATATATTGTATGGTGCCGTTTTGTGCTATTATGTTCGAGAAATATTTATATCTTTGTTGAAATACAAATGTTTTTTTAATAATCGTTTAATGTTTTTATGTGTTTTTTATTTTTTTTTTTTCGGAGTGGTTTCATAACTGTACCGTTTGAAGTACCGTAGTTTAGAAGTTCTATTATCTTATCATATATTGGTACATATAACATTTTTAAAAAGGCCGTTTGTTACAACAAAGAAATTAAATATGTCTTTTTTTCAGACATGGATATGGTTCGTTTATTATTATTTTAGCAAATTGCTACCGTATATTAAATATTTAACGAAAATTGTAAATTTTGTCCTTTTTAGCATATTTCTAAACTTTAAACATATTTTAAACAAGTTAAGCCATTAAATAACTTTGAAAAAAAAATTATTTCGTTTCTTTCACTGGCTCATAACATATCTATATTCTAGAATGATATTCAAAAAGGATTATGACTGCGAAAATATTTTAAAAATAGTTTTGTACCCGATTTTTGGTACGATTTCTAGGGGTTGAAAACGCTCAAGTTCGCTACGCATAGTATTTTGGAGCCCTCAGCTTGTCGATTTCAATACTCTTGCTATATTTTCATAAATAACTCAAGAATGGTAACTATTGTAATTTTCATCCAATTGACTTGAAATTTTATCAACAACTTTCTAAAAAAATTATCTAGGATGGTATCTACGATTTTTGAAAATGGTCCTAATTTTTTGTTCTAATTTTTTTTTAACAAACTAGTGTTGATTTTTTCATAATTGTCAAACTTTTTTTAGATTGGTGCGATTTATCGATAATTCAAATTTTTTAATAATCTTGTTACCGCTTTAGTAAAACTGTTGTAAATGATGACAAAAATTCTTTTATATTCTGTCTGTTGTTTAAAAATTGTTATGTTGCTCGCCATAAACCTCTTCAGAACAAAAACGTCTGCGTTGGACCTGTTCCCGCGCCTTCTAAAATGTTTTATATTGATTGCATTATTCGTTACGGAGAAAAAAGTATTCAATAAAACCTTCTTTTCTGGTATTTGAAAGTGTTATAATGCCTTAACTGAAACAATTTTCATTGGAAGTTCTTGGCATCAGTGGCGTAGCAAGTGGGTGGCAAGGATGACCTCCGCCAGGGGCGCCAGAGCAAGGGAGCGCCGCCGCAATGGTTTTGCTTAATCGTTAAGGTAGATATCACTTGATTTTGATACTAAGAACATTGAAAAAATTACTCAAAAACATAGACTGAGATAAAATAACAATTAACATATATGGCTACACTGGCTAGTCTTCAACTAGGCTACAAGTTGAAAGTAAAAAGGTTTCTAGCATTTCTACAAGTTTGGCAACCAAAGGAACTGGGTGTCGTTATCGCATAATTTCGTGAAGTTCGATAAATCGTGCAAGAAGCCCAGGTGGCGGTAGTTTGTGCAAGAGACGAGAATTATGATGTGATTCAGAATTTTTTAAATAACTGAACCTCTCCTCCCTCTTTTTATTAAAGAGAGGGTGCCATTTTCAAGTTTAGCCAGGAGCGCCAGTCACCTCAGCTATGCCACTGTTTGGCATAGGTGCTGGATTCATAATTGAAAATGGGAAACCGTTTTCAAGTGTCCACAGAAACGTTTACCTAACGTTCGATTACATAATTAAAATTTTTTCTTCCTATACAATAATTTAAACAGTTAAGTTTAGAGTTTACAATTTCCTATTAAAATACAGTATACAATTCCTTTTAAATATCTTTAAAATAGATATATATATATATATATATATATATATATATATATATATATATATATATATATATATATATATATATATATATATATATATATATATATATACTTTAAAATCCTTTTATATTTCACCGAAATGTATTGACAATATTTAACAAATAATCATTACTGCAACTTAAATCAAATAATAGCAAAAAAAATTTAATTAAAATCAATACTAATACCCACATAATTATTGTTTGGTGTTGTTCACTATTGAAATTAAATAAACATTCTTGAAAAATTTTAAATCATTGAATTTAATTCGAAAAAAAAAGACAAACATGATTCTATTTAAACAGAACATTATAATTCTTCTATTGAATTTTAATGTGAATTTGAATTATTACAGATTGTTCAATTATTGTGAAGCATACGGTTATAATACCTATGTGTTATATGCGTACTCTATACTTGTACCTTAACTAACACACCACGCATAATAATGTTTGATTTTATTTTTTTTAAATTTTAATAATTCACAAAAGTCTAACACGTGTATAAATGCAAATACTTGATATGCATATTAGCGTACTATCCAGTGTAAAAGGCTCAAGAAGCTATGTAAAACTTAAGCCTCGTTTACACTTTAGTTTAATACCAATCATTAGTAGTCGCTACAAACATCCAGAAAACTAAGTTTAAACACATTGAACTAGTATTTTAACGAAATTTTCTGCGAAAAGTTTGTAGCAACTAACTATTGATGATTAGTATTAAGCCCGTGTAAACATAGCCTTAGTTACAGTAAGCGAGTATACCTCGCAAGTGAAAAACTGTGTCCATGTAAAAAAATAATTCACACTTTTAAATTTATGCCTAAAAATTTGATACGTTTACTTACTTGAATACATGCATACACACAACCAAAACTAAGTTTTGGGAAAAACTTTGAAACTGTAAAAAACTTTTACTTTTGCCGTGCAGTCTATGGTGCAGGAATTGTGAATTAATAAGATATAGCAATTTAAATTTAATTGGAAAAGTTTGTCAACAAAATTTATACGCGTTCTCGAAACTCTCTTTTTAAAACGGTGTATACGATATCTCTAAATGTAACTGATGAATTGAGCAAATATTCAGAAAAGTAACAAATTTCTGTCTGACTTCCGTTTTTATTATTCTTATCAATTTTTGTTTAAAAATTATAAATAGCAATAATAAACTATTAGCAAACCTTACAATTATATACAAAATATAGCAAACCTTACAATTGAGCGTTTCAGTGAATGGTGCTCACAAAATCAATTAATTGTAAACTTAGATAAGACTAATATAGTAGATTTTAAATTAAGAACTATGCCCAATACAGATCTTATATTTAGTAATAAAAGCAGTTAAATAAAAGCGACTAAAGTCACCAAATTTCTTGGGATATATATTGATCACAATTTGAAATTTGTCGATCATGTGAATTATGTGTGTAAAAAATTGAATCAGTTGCACTACCAAATGCGAATATTGAATAATTATGTTGAACAATCTCAACTGTTAAAGTTTTAGTAGTCACACGTATATTCAGCTATAAAATATGGCATATTAGCATGGGGTAGAAGTACGGAATCTAGCAGAGTATTTATAATACAGAAAAAAATTATTCCACAAATATTTAGAATACCTTCAAGAGACAGTTGTAAAGCGGCATTCAAAGACAACAAAATCTTAACATTTTGGGCTACATATGTATATGAATTACTTTCATACATGAAAGAAAATTCATATTTTGATCAATCGTTTTACCAAGAAATATGAGAACAATACAAGAGTGAAGTCAAATTTTGACTTTACACATAAGACAAGCTTTTATGAAAAAACACCTGTTTATACTGGGCAGAAGCTGTATAACAAACTACCTGAATGGATCACAAGTAAAGACACGCAACAATTTAAAAGGGCATTAAGGAAGTATTTAATCGAAATGGTACCTTATGATATAAGTGATATATTGTAATATCAAATGTAAACCGTTTGTATACTTATATTGGTCGATGCAAATAAATATATTATTATTATCTGAGAAAATTCCGTTAAAATCCAAAGATAGTGATAGCACTGGAATTTGCGACCCTTCGGAGTATAATCAATGACGCTACCCATCAGACCATTGATTCGGGAAATCCTTACAAAAACAGTTAAAACACAATGCTGCTAATAGAAATTAAGGCTTGTCTTCTTGAAAACATGTTTTTTCAATTGATTCAGTCACTGAATGAAGTCATTTCAATAAATAATGTCACTCGTTTCCTGTAATTTATTTAAAAACAATAAAAATTTAAAGCAGTAAAATGAAATTGAAAATAAGAATAATTTTTGAAAAATTGTTTTTTTTTTTTACTCGGGAAATCCTTACAAAAACAGTTAAAACACAATGCTGCTCAAGGGGACAAACTAGATTGGCTTTGCCTCTGTTCCACTTGTAATGAGTTTGTGACGTAGTCTGTTTGTGTACATACACACTGTTTGCAGTGTATTAGTTTGGTTTTTTGTAGTAGTATGTGTATACACACATACAATCACATCACACGTATTACCAGAGAGAGCTGTTCAACGTGCTCAACTAACAATGGGTATATTGTTAATATAATGGTGTGTTGACTCGACGACGACTACTGACGGACTAATGCCTTAAGCTGTGACTGACTAACAAATGACTCCAAGCGAATTTCACTTTTTTTATGTTAGTTGGCTTCTAGTGTTCTATGATGCTGCTGCTAGAAATTAAGGCTTGTCTTCTTGAAAACATGTTTTTCAGTTGATTCAGTCATTTCAATAAATAATGTCACTCGTTTCCTGTAATTTATTTAAAAACAGTAAAAATTTAAAGCAGTAGAATGAAAATGAAAATACGAATACCCATTTTAGAAATTTTTTTTTTTTGCTCCAAATTTTTAAACTTCTTCTGTACTTTTTATTTAATTATTAACAACGAATCAATCATATTGACTATATCAATCATGTCGGTTATTCACATTCAAAAATTCATCGAAAATTACGTCAAATAAATGTAAACATTGCTTTTTAAACATCAAATAAAAAATTTACTTAATTATTTACACAGTGTCATTAATCTTAGGTAATCTATATAAATAAATCATATCTAGGTATATTAACGTTAAATTTTTTTTTACGTATAATACGTAATCGAAAACTTTCTCTTGAAACGGAACTTCTTTGATGATTTTATGGGCAAAATATTTCAAATAAAATATCAGTTTAATAATGTTCTATAGTCGTTTGTAGGGTTCCGAACCTTAAAAGGAATACCCCTGTCGCAGCATCTGCAGAACATAAAGAATTTACAAAGATTGAACATTGGCGAATCTCATATAACAACTTGTATCCGTCTAAAACAGTTTAGCTCTCTTATAATGAAAAAATTTCTAAAATCGATTGAGTAGTTAACTTTTGGTGCTTTTCGCTAGGGTCCTGGGAACTCTGGCGGATCTCATATAGTATAGCATATATATGCATTTAAAAGAATTTAACTTTTAAAAGGTGAAAAGTTTTTCAAAATCGGTTGGGTAGTTTTATTTTTTGCGCTTTTGGGACCCCCGGACCCTGGTATATCCATCTAAAATAGTTTAGCTCTCTAACAGAGAACAAATTTTGAAAATTGGTCATGACGCGTTTTTGAAAAGTTAATTAATTTTTATTTTGAAAAATGAAACAGATATAAATATTGTTATTGTAACTAATGATAAAAACAACGAAGCATTTATTGTAAAGAAGTTCAGTTCTTAATTTTCCTGAAAAGCTAGTTCACTTACAAGGAAGATCACGGGGGTGTACCCCCGATTTTGTTTATTCTTTGATATGTTGTAGAACATTGAAAAATAAGAGGCACGTATTTTTTTTAGCGGCTGTAAAACGGTTTGAAGGGGTGAAATCACGTATGTTTATGTCAACACAGTCACCCTCTAGTTACTTACCCCTAAACTTAATATTCTGAAATTGAGCAAAAACAGGTCAATTAGATATTTTCACTTGGATTTGAAATATGTAAGCAAAATTTTAATATATTGTATTTTTTACCCTCTTTTCGTAAAGTTAACCCCTCATTTTTGGTTTCTCGAGATCTCAAAACAAATTTCTGCCATAGTCCCGGGCTCAGGTCCTTCCGTGGCACCCGCTCTAATAAGTGGATTTCCAAAAAGAAAATTCACTTAAAAACGAAATCCTTGGAAGATTATTCTCGTGTCCGTTTGTCTGTTACAGAGATTTTTCTCAAAAACTATTTCTGTAACGTAGGAAATTGAAATTCTCACAATATTAGGTCTTGATGACGTACACATATTAGCAGTCAACGATTAGAAAAAAAAATTATTTTAGATTAAATGGGGGGGGGAGGATCAGTGTGCTTCCTCCTGATTTTTTTGATTTCTAAAGCTACAATTTTGGTTTTAATAGTTAGTTGTTATTGAGTCATAAATTTCTGGAAAACAACGAGTTTTTTGAACACTGTACTGTAACATATTATAGTTGCTGAAAAAATTTTTAAATAAAAACAAAGGGATATACAGTGTGAGACAATTCAACCATTTTTCAGTTATTACAACTAAATTTGGATAAAATTTAAATATGCATAGGTAAACAAAATTTAGGTTGGTCTGTTAACTGCTCACTCTACGGAACTCTAACTGTGCGAGTCTGACTCACCCTTAGCCAGTTTTTAAATTACCGGAATTAATATGATTATTCGGTGTAGAGAATTGTGTCTCGACGTGAATAGAAACGAAATGCTAGTTCAAGAAGATTTTTGTTCATTGAATCGTTTGCCTTGATTTCTATTTATTTTGATACGTAAATCATTCAGAAGAAGTGAAGCGAAATGTAACGATAAAGGACGCAGAGGGTTATACCTTTTTCAGAAATTTTACTCTCCTTCTGGACATATTCGACATTATTGGCTGTTGCTTCTATTTCGATAAAAACTAATTTTAAAAAATCATGCACAGCCCTACAAGAGATTATTTTTCAATCTGTTGTAAAAGTTTTTAAAACAATAAGAATGAAAATTACGGAATTTTCCACGGTCCGAGTCAGCTCCACTTATAAAGGTTTTTCTACAGTTTCCTTTACAATTCTAGATAAATATCGGTTTGCAGAGGCGTAGCGAACATAACTGGCGCCCGGTGCATGAAACTTTACTTGCGCCCCACTTTACCTCCAAAATTTTAAGAATTTTAGGTAAAGAAACGGTGTATTTAAAATTTCAAAAAAAATCCTTTCTTGCAGTATTTTAAATATTTCCCTAAAAGTTGCCTTAACGACCTTTTTTGCTAGTGATTTGTTTATGTGTCTATATATTTGAAGTCATAACCTGGAAGTAATTTCGTAATTTTCCTACACTTTCACGTAGTAAAATTCTAATGACAACATAACAAAAAATTTTAAAGTACCAGCGTCCTTCCTATTGGCTTCTGACGCTCCTCTTATTAGCTTTTGGCGCCCCTCTCAAAGTGGCGCCCGGGTCATGATAGTATCCCTTGCACCCCCTCGCTACGCCACTGTCGGTTTGTTTTAAATATGTAGCTTGTAAACTTCATATTACACAATTTTAAATTTAATTTGCCAGTTCACCATGAAAAATAATTTTATCATCATTTTTCTTTGGGATCTAACAAAAATTTTCGAATTTCTAGAGGAATACGTATATTTGTCTCAACAATCAACATGAAAACCCTAAAATCTATTCAATTTTTTAGCAGTCCATCCTTCTTAGATATTATAATTCCTCTTTTTTCTACGTTCTGTTAATATATTTTATCGTACTCTCTTACAGCAACAAAACTTGTGGATTCAAATGAAGAAATTAGTCAAAATTATAATCGTAAATTAAAATATTTTATATATGTAATCAGTTAATTTTATCTGCTGTTAATGAACAAGCGGAGTATTTACGTACGTAATAATGCGCATTTGTACCGTTATCGAGAATATTATTTTCGTTTTTATTTTTTTTTTTTTTTTTGATCAAAGGAAAGAAACCTCTTCTCTTAATTAAATATAAAATTCTTGAGTAATATTTTTTTATATTCTTTTTTAATTAATCGAAATTCTTTTTCAAATCATAAACATTTGGTTTTTATCTTCTTCCATAAGTAATAATTTGCAAAAATATCATAAAATTCCCATAATGCTATTTATTGGCGCATTTGAACTTTTTTTTGCATAGTAACTGAAATGAAAGTAATAAGATACTGCTTGATCACTTTCTTGTTTTATTCAGTTAATAGTCTCGAGAATAGATATTTTTGCAGGAGTTCTGTGAAATGTTTAATTATTTTTGTAGAACCGAATAAATCATTCGTATCAAATAAATTTATTGCTAATATTTCATTGGAAAAGCCATAATATGTTAAGTTCAGGGACAAATTCGCAAATTAGGGGGGGGTCATCCTTGGGTAGGGGAGAAGTGTGTCAGTAGTAACAGAGGGTCAACTGTAACTTCAAAATTTGCGAGACATCTATGAATCCTATTGAAGAGTATTACATATCATAAAGTGGCTTCTAAAGTTGTGCTTTACTGACAAAGCTTTCAGTTAATATCATCCGGCGGTTTTCTCTCAGCAATATCAAATGTGTTTATATAAGATAATCGTAAATTTTGAGTGCGTTAATAATTTTTTGATTTTTGTAGTAAATACCCCATCAATTGGGAGAAAAGTGATTTTATTGGAAACACAATCAATCAAATAATATTATCAGATAGGTAGCTTAGCTTTTTTAATCCAAATTAATATTTTATGAATTTTTTTATAAAATGAAACAGCGGTGGAACAATTGTAACAAATTCAGTAGTGTCGACTGTAACATGTACAATTGACAAAAAATTTTAGTTGAACAAAATTAAACTTTATATTTTAGGTATGAATCGGAATAATAAAGGAGAAATAAAAATCTTCCATAAATGGAATTAAAAAAAAATGCTTATAATCTGCAAAACGAGAAACTAGGATAGAAACTATATTCAGTGATGTATAATATGAATTCCGTTAAATGAGTAATAGAAAGAGAAAACTTCAGAGCTGTTTCCTGAGACTATGCTATTTGTCACCTTCCTTACTCAATATGTAAGGAAGAATTTTTAAAGCTGAATTAATTATAATAACCAACGTGTAAATACAACTAAATAATGAGTGTTATAATTGAACCTAAACCCTGTAACACTTGATCCTCTGTTGGTGACAATTGTAACATTACACTTTGGTCCACATAAATGCAGTTATTTTAATTATTAGTCAACATAGAGTATTTTTGTGTAGCTCATTCAAAACCTGAAAAATGCCCGTATCTTGTACCAAAAATTTAATTTTCTGTGACTAATAAATACAAAGTTACTAGCCTGTATATTTTTTTTGTTACTATTGATACACCTCTCCCCTACTAACTTTCCATTTTTGGTATCATACAAATCTTTTCTCTAGTGGTCTTATATGCTTATTTTTTAGTAAATTTTTTTTTTCAGTTCGCAAAGAGTTCATTTTGATTTAACCGGTACTTACACTCTACTTTTAACCTGTATTTTCATACTATTTTCATACTTTAATACTATAAATGCAAAAGTGAGTTTGTCTGTCTGATTCACTTCAATAATGTCTCAACAGCAACCTGTCGACTTGAAACTTTGCATCGAGATAGCTGGGGGCACGGAGAAGGACATAGGCTACTGCCTATCAGGAAAAATATCTGATTTTTGTGGGAGAGTATCTAAAACATCGTTTATCTCACCTTCATTAAAAAAATGAATGATTGTTAAAAAAATGAATGATTGACTAAAATCTTTGCATACTGTTACCAGAGGGAACGAAAAAGGACATAGGCTACTTTTTGTCTGGGGAAATATGTCATAAATAGTTTTTTCATAGTTAACAACTGCAGAAAAAATATTTACATGACATCTTTGGAAATTCTTTTACCGGACTCGCAGACTTTTATTTGCAAAAAGGTCCCAACACTCGCAAATTTTCAAGGTATTACTTTATACATATTCAATTCTACAATTATGTTATTTCAAATGACAAGCGTTTGTTTTCTTGTAAAAATTTCGCTTTTTGTTGTATGAATCATAAAAAAAAATTACAACATCTCGTAAATTTTGCATTGTATTAAAAAAATAGTTATAAGTCGGTATGTGACCGGAATATTAATAAACTGATTTAAATGGACTGATCGAAACCAAGCAGACAAAAGATAAGACTTTATCGAAATGTACCGAAATCATAATAGAAACCAGCGTAATCGGTCCGATTGGTAGTTTTTCAACTAACTTCAATTGTTCAAACAGTATTACTTGATTTACAAAATAACTTGTTTATTCTATTTTCATTTGTTCACGCTGATTGGACCGAATACTTTGGAAAGAGTTATATTTAGGTGTACTAGGTAGTATAGGTACTAATCGATAAATTTGTTAATATAACAAACAATTGAGACGGCAAAAGTATGTGACTGGAAATCGAAATTTTGTTCATTGAGCAATAATCATGTTTGTTTCACAAAATCAATTTTGAAAATTAAATTAAACAAAACAAAATAATTATTTTGTGTACAAGAATTAGTCAATAAACATTGTTTTATCAATTATTAATATCAATTGAGGTAAATAACGATACAGTAAAAGTCAAGAGTTACTAGTACTAAAAAAAATATCAAACTAACTTTGCACCTTAAATAATGAAAATATGATGTAAATGTGAATTAATCGATAAGTAAGACTACATGAATTAAGGGAGTGTACCTAGTTAACTTGATGACGTCCTCAATTTAACAAATTTTTTTTACAAATGAAATTTTAAGGGAGTAATTTGAATTTGGGCGATTGATTGAATTATAAGGTACCTAATTTAGGTATATACGTTCCATTTCTGATATCAAAATGACGAAATTCCTTTGAGAAGGCTCACTGATTCATCAGAAGTCTATTTTTTAGTAATCCTACATACTAAATTTTGGTAAACATGAACAGAACGGATTCGAAAACTTATAATTTGCTTCCAGTTTTATTATTCTATGATTTTATTTACGATTTTTAAGGCACTGAAAAATTTTAGTATACTTGACGTTACTAAAGTTAACAAATTTCTTTCATTTTGAATCAACTTTTATGAAAATAATTTGAATTAGGGAGAGTGGTTGAATTAAGGTACTAACTTGGATGTGAACTTTTCACTCTTGCTATCAAAATTAGGGAATTCCTACTAGAAATATAATTGTATCCACAGAAGCCTGTAATTTCGTTATGGTAAAAATGACAAGAACGGCTTCAAAAACTTATACTTCGCTTTCAGTTTCATCATTCCACTATTTTTAACTTATGGCTTTTAAAACACTGAATAATTTTAGTAAACTTGGTGACGTCATTAAGTTAGTAAATTTTTTTTTTTGAAATCAAGCGAATTAGGGTGACAGCTTATTACTTGAAAATTGTTATACTTCCCACCATGAACCTCTTCGAAGAAAAGCTCCTGCGTTGGACCTGCGCTCGCTATGTCATTTCTTTTTCAAATTGGGAATATACCCCAGATTGCCTATAAATATACTCGTTACGGAAAAAAAATTCTGCATTAAAACATTCTTTTCTGCCATTTCAATGTGATGTAACGCCTTAAAAACTGTTTCGTGGTGAAAAAAGTTTGGGAAACACTGCTATAATTTCTGTCTATAGATATTAACAAAATTTTAAAATGGATTTGTGGTCGTGTCAGCGTACAAATGTATGTTTGTGCATTCTTATGCAATCAAAAATTGATCTATTACTCTAGATAATAATATATTACATTGTCGACAAAAAAAAAACAAAACAACGGTGAAACAAAAAACACATACCATACTTAAGTGTGATTTGATACATTTAAATTAAGTCGTTTTAAATACATAATTTAGTTGAAATATTTTTAAACTCACTTTCCAATAATCACATGCTACACCACACCATGGACAGTGTACACTTTTTTTTTTGAAAATTAGATTGCAATAAAAATCAACTTCCTTATTATATTATTTAACAATTTTGTTTGCTGTTTTAATTTGTCTGTTCTCACGTAACGCAGTAAAATTAACAGTAATTTTTTTTTTCTAAGAAAAACCAACGGAAATATATATTTTAGATAATTAATTAGTGATACACCAAAATGCCCCGGATATTATGTAACAAACAATTTTGTCTAAATAAATATGTCACTTGTTTGAGGCCCGGCAGTTTTTCTCAGTAACTATTATTACTATCGAAATGAAAGTCATTTTCCCGTATTTATTTTAGATGAAAGTATTTCAAAAATATTTTGATTTTTTATTCGAAAACGGATGCTAAATTATATTAAAGCATTCTTTTTAGATATCTTAAAATTATTTTTTTGCAGAAGATTGCAAAGCCCAAAAAATCTGAAAAATACCAGTCGATTCTATATAGACGTATGTATATCATAGAAAAAATGAAAAAAAAAGCTCCAATAACTTTTTAACCGAAAAATGATAACGTTTTTATTACGTTCTTTCTTTAACAATTATTTTTTCTATTTTTTGATTGTCCTATCAGTTTTAATGTTAAGCATCGCACACGGAGAAAAAAAATTCCCATAAAAATTACTGTGCTCATACTACAATCGACGTGTAACAGGCGAACATATCCAATTTTTGTACCGTAAAATTATAAAAATTGTAGTTATATTATTGTAATTTTTATAATTTTACCGTACAAAAATTGGAGATGTTCGCCTGTTACACGTCGATTGTAGTATGAGCACAGTAATTTTTATAGGAATTTTCTCTCCGTGCAGTGTGACCGGCTGAAAAATAGTCAATTTTCGCAATTTTTTTTCGGATGGATAGGATGGGAGAATGAGGAAGCGTTTTTTTTTGCGAATAGTATCACTATATAACAATACAAAAATATTGTTTTTATTTATTTTTATTTATTTTTCATAATTATTATAATTTTTTGAAAAAAGTGTCTTTAAAAAAGGGCGGCTATTGGTGTTCACGATTGCGGCCGCAGTTTTCATCTGAGAAAAAAAAATCCAATAGATTTTCAATCTGTAGGTAAGCCGCTATGTTTCTATGGAGGTATTTTTTTTTAAATGGCGGCGGTTTGAATAAAAAGTACAAAATTTTGGCTTGTTTTTCAACAGTTTTCCGTGTAAAATAATAAGAAAATTTAAAAAAAACCTTCCAAAGGAAAATTGAGAATGGAATAAAGAATATTCTGTCAAAATTTCAAACTTGTAGCTTGGAAACTTTTCCTCTGACTGTGGGTACCGTTTTTAAAAAAGCATTTCGAGACAAATGCGTTTAATGCGTTTGTCTCGAAATTGTTTGAAAATCATTGTTTCAACAACAATGCGATACTGTGGTAATAACAGTTGATCTTATACGTTCACTGGTTGTGGAAAGACTGAATGTAACGTGGTATAACAACCCGCCAAAAGGTGCCAATCAATCCACCGAATTTGGTATTTAGACTGAATCCATTGATGCGTGGTCGTAGCGACCGTAATAATTTGAATTTGAATTTGAAATTTTTAGAAAACATGCATAATTGTATGTACTTTAAGATAAGACAAAAAAAAATTATTTCAAAGTTCTACACTGTAATGGTACCTTAAATGCCGTTTTAGGTGGTTCTATATTTTTTGTTCATTTCTTGGACAATTCAGTTTTGACATTTTGACTTGTTTTTTATAATAAAAAAAATCTAGTTAACCAAAACATGCTAAGAAAATTGAAAAAAAAATTCTAATGATTTTATTTTGCAGGCTGTTGTTTTTGAAAATATTTTAGGCTGCAATTCGTATTCTTTATCAATTAGAAGAATTGTTTTGATTTCTTTAATTTTGACTTTGCGCTGAAAATGTCGAATATTAAGAAACAAATGATTCCATATGTCATATTCAAAGTGGGATTCTTAAACGTTTAATAGAAATTCAACATTTTTCGTTTCATTACATCAGAGTAGAAGGTTAAGTAAAAAGTTTAGGTTAATGCGGTTTACCGATTTGTAAGTGAAAAAAAGTGAAGAAAGAAAAAAAAAGTCAAATGCCCTAAAATTGTAACTTCAATCCATTATGCAGAGACAGAAGTGAGAATATTTACACCGCCAGTAGCAAAATAAACTTTTCACAAAATTGTACGAAACCGTCGCATTTCACGGAACATTCCTTTTGGGATTTCGTCGATGCGTATTTTGAAAATATACCCGAAGTCAGAGCTTGTGACGTCACCGACCGATCCAGGATCGGGTATAATTTACAAAACAGAAACTAACAAAATGACTCTTTAAAATATACCTCATTTCAGAGCCAAAATTGGGTATATTTTCAAGTACAAGAATACTACTATGAGAATTTGAATATATACCCGACAATAAATTAGTGTAGTTACTAATAAGGTATATTTTCAAAATTATTTCAACTGTAATTTATACTCGATCTTCATAAAAAAAATATGCACATATGATTTAAAACAAGACTTACTTTGTTGCAAATAAAAAAAACCGTTACAATTTTTTGAAATAATTTTTAGCTTCTTTTTATCTTAATTCTTAATTGTTAGCGTGTGAGTTAAACGTGCAAAATTTGTTTAAAATTGAATAATGATTAATAAAACAGATTTAGAAGGGTTTGTTACAAAAGCGTATGAATATGGACGGATAATATTATTTGAATTCGAATCCGCTGAAAAGTTTTTGATGCAATTAAGTTAGTAGTCTGGTAACTTCGATTGAAAAAATCGAAATTTTTTTTTTTTGTTTTATTCGAAAGTACAACATATTGAGAATATACTGTGAAAATTTTAGACCAAAATTCAACGGAAACAAAACAAAACGGAAAATTTTTGAATCCGTTGCTATTTTATGAAAAAAATGTAAAAAAAACCTATGCATAACAATATAGTTATGTACTTTAATAATTTTTTTCTTTTTTTAATTTGAAATGATTCATCATTGCAATATCAGTGGTATAATTTGCGATTTTGTTAGGTGCATTTGCATTATTAAGTTTGCAAATATTTAATATTATTCTATAAAATTTTATATGGACAAATGGATATTCATTAGTCGTTTTAATTCGACCCTCATATAGGTATTCACTCACATTTGCAAAAAAAATTCACTAAAATTCTCAATTTTTTGCGGCGTCACAGTGCTGTTTTTCCTTAACTACTTAACTGAACCATTTATTTACCAATAAATTAAAAGTGGGTATGTTTTTCATCTTATTCTTATTAAATATTGAGTTTGAAAATATACCCGAGCTCAGCGCTTTTAATGGGTATATTTTCAAGTATCGAACTATGCTTTTAAACATTGAATGTATACCCGAGTTCAGATACATTGAGCTCTGAATACGGGTATATTTTCCAAATACGCTTCGTCGATTTCAACTTTTATGCTAATTGTCCTGTCTAACTATTTTCATTGTAAAAGTTTTTATAATATTGTGAAATATTTACATATTTTGACACATAAATTATTTGATCTAATGCAAAAAACGAAACCACAAATCATAACATATAATTATCGAATTTTAAATAATGAAATTGCATATACATATTATTATGTGATTGTGGCATGGCAATAAGTATAAAGTATGTCAAATTTTAATTGTGTTAAGTAGTAGATAAGTAGATGAAAATCAAATTTTTAATAATTACAAATCACCTACTTACTGTCTACGAATGAACGCAATTCAACACAACCACATTTGCCCACATAAAACCCAAAAATGTTTTAATTTCTAATTTGCAACAATCCATATAAGTATTGACAAAGATTTGTTCTAAATTTTTAAAGTAAGTACGAATTGTTTTTAAACATCGTTTTAGCTTTCTTTTTTGTGACTTTTATAATAATAGGTCCGTTCTGTCTTTATTTCACAATGCGTTCCTTAGCATTCCAAAGTTTGGAAAATTCTTCAATTTTTGGAAAAGACGCTTTTAGAAGCTATTGAAAAATCCATCTTCATTATCCTATCATATTACAGCAAGGATTTTTTTTATAATACACCCTGATCAGATAGAAATGTAATTATATTTCTATCTTTTTTTTTTTAAAGACAAATTGTGTATAGAATACAAATGTATATGAGAATTGTTTACAATACATTTTAGTGCAAAATATTTGATAATCAGTTAAAAACTTATCTTTATATATAAAAATGAATGTTTGTCTGTATATGTCATCGATGAACTCAAAAACTACTGGACCGATTATTATGAAAATTGGTATATATATATATATATATATATATATATATATATATATATATATATATATATATATATATGTATTTTTCCACGGAGAAGGTTTATATGATATGCTCATTGATGCCACCAGGTGGCGCTGCAGAGTAGCAACTTCTGCCCCGTTCAACCGATTGTCATGAAAATCAGTATGATGATGTATTTTTAATGGGTAGGATGAATATGATATTCGTATTAATGGAAGTTACCACCAGATGGCGCGCGGTCCACTCCAAATTTTATTTTTATATTTTTTAGATAAATTTTTTTTTTAATTTTTCGTAATCGTATGACGAGCGTATGGCGAGCGGAGCGAAGCATTACATGGAATAAACCTTTTATAGAATTTTGAACTGTTTAGCGAGCAAAGCATTTTATTCTCGCGCCTATTCTCAATCCCATATGATTTTAAAATGGCTAAACTATTTTCAGCTTTATTAGTAAATCGTATGGCGAGCGGAGCGAAGCATTACATGGAATTAACCTTTTTTAGAATTTTGAACTGTTTAGCGAGCGAAGCGAAGCCTCACTTTATTCTCGCGCCTATTCTCAATCCCATATGATTTAAAATTGGCTAAACTATTTTCAGCTTTATTAGTAAATATTGATTTGATTGTGTCAAAATGATAATAAAAAATTAATTCAATCAATTATAACTACTGAGCCACAGCAACGCGTGGCCGGATCAGCTAGTACTATTATAAAAAATAAATATATTGTACTATTATAAAAAATAAATATATAAGTATTAAAATGTATTTTATATTTCATACATGAAACATCCTGTATACAAATTATAATATATTCGTAGTACACACTCTTATACATTCGTAGTATACACTCTTAAAAGGAATAAAAAATATATTTCTGTCTTTCCTAAAAAGATTACGAAATATGTTTCTTTCTTTCTCGCACGTGTATTATAAAAAGAATTCTTCCTGTATTTACGATTTTTAGGGCATTATAAAATTTTAATGAAGTTAATGACATCATCAATTTAAGGGAAACTTTATGGAAGTGATTTGTGCAAGAGTAGTTGGTTAAATTAGAGTGATTTGGGCAGGGCCGGACTACCCAATAGGCCAAGGTAGACCATGTCCAGGAGCGGCAGATTTTTAGAACAGGGCGGCAAAAGCTGTAAAATTAGATTTTTATTTTTGTTTTTAGGGCAAAGTCGAAAAAAAAGTAGGAAAAGTTAAGATTTTCTTGTATTTAAGCATAAAAGAGGGGCGGCATTTCTTACGGTGCCTAGGGTGGCACCTTGAGTTAATATGGCCCTGGATTTGGGTGTGAAGATTTCATTTTTATCATCAAAATGACGAAATTCCTTTTTGGAATACAACAGAGAAATCGTTTTTCCAATATTTCCTATAAGTACGTCTAATTTTGGAAAAGAATGGAAAGAACGATTTCGAAAACCTATAGTTCACTTCCAGTTTCATCATTCTACCATTTTATTTGCGATTTTTAAGACTTCGAAAAATTTTAACCAACTTGACGTCATCAAAATAAAAAATTTTTTTCTTCTTAGATCAAACCTTACGGAAGTGATTTGAATTAGCATGATTGCTTGAACTAGAGTAACTTGAATGTCAACTTTTCATTATTGTTGTTAAAATGACGATATTCCTTTTAGAAATACCTTACTTTGACAAAAATGAAAAGAACTACTGCAAAAACCTGTAAATTGCTTCCAATTTCACCATTCTGTTAATTTGTCAACCCAAGCTTATATAGTTAATCATAATTATTTTCAATCACTTTAATCGTAAGTTCGTATTTATATAGCAGGTAACTTGACGCTTATGAAATACTTATCATTATGTTTTTTTGATACTACATTTACAAAAATAACGGGTCGTAAAAGTTTATTTTCCTTCTTAGGCCAGTAAGTAATCGCTTACTTTCAATTAGTAAATTGATTTCTTTATGGAAATAGTTACTTGTAGACGCCTTGTTTCTATTAAATTAACATTTTCAATACTTTATTAATTTATTATTTTCTCTTCATTCAATGTATTTTTATAACCATGGATGCTTAAGAATACTCAACTTTCAGCTTCAGATTCTCAAATTGCATTAGACGCCACAAAAGTGCGCGTGTGAAGTTGGCGTATCATTTCGTGGAAACTCATAAACAATTAAGAGTTCTGGCCTTATTTTCAATAGTTCTAGAGTTCCTGTTAGTTTAAACAAATAGTTCTGGCCATTAAAGCAAAAAAAATGCCTTAGGACAAACTGAGACGCCAACTTCACGCAGCGTCTCACTTTGTCCTACGATAATTTCCTTGTCAGCAATTGTCAGATCTGAAAAGATTTGTGGTTCTACATGAGTTCTAAGAAACGTTCTGCCTTTTAAAGCAAAAAAAAAAAATATCAAGATAAAATAGACAAGCAGATTCCTATATCTATAGATATCGAGATGAGACGCGGATCGATTCTTGAGAGTTCCTTTTTTCTCTTCATCATTGTTCTATAGTTTCGAACCGATCGGCCAACTTTTTCGATCAAAAAATCTGAAAAATAAAAAAAAATTTTCCATCCCCAAGAGTAAAGTACCCTTTGTATGATTGTTCTCGCGCTGAAAATTTTGTTCTGAGTTGTTCTAGGCCTCTTCGTCACTGTTCTATAATTTCAAGCCGATCGGCCAACTTTTTCGATCAAAAAATCCGAAAAATAAAAAAAAAATTATCCACCCCCCAAGAGTAAAGTACCCATTGTATGATTGTTCTCGCGCTGAAAATTTTGTTCTGAGTTGTTCTAGGCCTCTTTGTCATCGTTCTATAGTTTCGAACTGATCGGCCAGCTTTTTCGATCAAAAAATCCGAAAGATAAAAAAAAATTTATCAACCCCCAAGAGTAAAGTACCCATTGTATGATTGTTTTCGGGATGAAAATTTTGTTCTGAGCTGTTGTAGGCCTCTTCGTCATTATTCTGTAGTTTCGAGCCGATCGGCCAACTTTTTCGATCAGAAATCAAAAAAAATAAATAAATAAATAATCAGAATCCGAAAATAAAAAAAAAAAATAAAAAATTATAGATAAATGTTATTTTTTTTATTTTCCCGCCTAAATTTTATTTTTTTGTACATGGTACAGTTGTCAATTTTACACATGGTACACATTTTGATTAATAATAAATTTGATTTGATGGATAGACATTTGGTTGTCTGATGCTTAAAATTTAATAATGGTAATACCTACCGATAATAGATTTTAAATTTCCCGATTTATCGATTAAAAAACGACATCCCTGGCAGCCGTTGTTGGCAGCCGTACGGTAATTATCGTACATGTACGATAGTTAAATGGTGACGTACGATAACATTTTTATTATTTCACGCGAAAATACGATAATTGTCCATTAAATTGTAAAGTAAAATTAACTAAATTATATTGTGTACGATAATTTACCTCGGAAATACGAAAAATTCGATAAGTTCGCACATTTGATACGATGGAAGTCCTCTTTTTCGCTGCCAACACTGGTAAGTAATAAGCATTACTAACTTGATCTCTCTCCAGGGTTGGCATTTGTAACATAATTATAGTACATTTAACATAATTTTATGAATTTTACTATGTAACATATAATTATGTAACGCAAAAGTACTATAATTTTTAGTGATTAGAATTCCACAAAATGTGCCAAAATAAGTAAATTTCGGTCGTTTGTAACTTTGTATTTTTTTTTTTTAAATTGTCAATTGTCCATTTTTTTTGTTCATTCAACTGTACTTTTGCGTTGTACTATAATTTTTCAAGAAATATTACAAAATACTATAATTTGGCAAGCTTGATGTCCTAAACCTCCTTTCAAAAAAAAAAAAAAAAAATGTCCACACTGTCTCTCTCCGAGTTTACGAGTAGTTTGTTTCTTTATTCATCAATTTTTCCGGTATTTTATCTCATTACAAGCGTATTATAACGTGAAAGCCCCTATACCGGAACATAATTTTTACGTATGTCATTAAACTGGCTTCTAAAAATTAATAAATAAATTAAACACCCATTTTTTTTTTCTTAATAAGCATGAAACCAAATTTTTTTAATCCAATGAATATCTTTTTAAACAAATACAACCCAACAATTTTTAATTATTAATATTTTTGCTTTATAATTTGTTGACATTGACTGTCAACTGTAGTAATAAGATCTATGCACCTCAAAAAGAAATTAAAACTATTTATAAAATAAATTTTTAGTTATTTTACGTACATGATTTGAGTTACATACAAATATATATATATATATATATATATATATATATATATATATATATATATACATATATATATACATATATATATATATATATATATATATATATATATATATATATATATATATATATATATATATATATATATATATATATTTCATTAATTAAGTAAGGAAACATTAAATGCGAGGTGAATTTAAATTGAAAAACAATCATTCTATTAATAATAATTTTTGTTATCAGACGTTTCTTTCAGAAATAACTTCATTAATATGTAAATGTCAAAACTGTTCCAGTATAGAGGTTTTTACGTTACATCGTTTATTGGAAAAACGAAATTGAAAATTTTTTTTATCTTTCGGATTTTTTGATCGAAAAAGTTGGCCGATCAGCTCGAAATTATAGAACAGTGACGAAGAGGCCTAGAACAACTCAAAACAAAATTTTCAGCGCGAGAACAATCATACAATGGGTACTTTACTCTTGGGGGGTGGATAATTTTTTTTTTATTTTTCGGATTTTTTGATCGAAAAGGTTGGCCGATCGGCTTGAAATTATAGAACAATGACGAAAAGGCCTAGAAAAACTCAGGACAAAATTTTCAGCGCGAGAACAATCATACAAAGGGTACTTTACTCTTGGGGGTGGAAAATTTTTTTTTTATTTTTCAGATTTTTTGATCGAAAAAGTTGGCCGATCGGTTCGAAACTATAGAACAATGATGAAGAGAAAAAGGAACTCTCAAGAATCGATTCGCGTCTCATCTCGATATCTATAGATATAGGAATCTGCTTGTCTATTTTATCTTGATATTTTTTTTTTTTTGCTTTAAAAGGCAGAACTCTTCTTAGAACTCATGTAGAACTACAAATCTTTTCAAATCTGACAATTGCTGACAAGGAAATTATCGTAGGACAAAGTGAGACGCTGCGTGAAGTTGGCGTATCAGTTTGTCCTAAGGCATTTTTTTTGCTTTAATGGCCAGAACTATTTGTTTAAACTAACAGGAACTCTAGAACTATTGAAAATAAGGCCAGAACTCTTAATTGTTTATGAGTTTCCACGAAATGATACGCCAACTTCATACGCGCCACAAAAGTAACACTTACGGTCCTCAATAAGTAATATACTGTTTATTAATGGTGGAATACAAAACATATTAACATTAATATTAATTAGTAAATAGTATAGAAAAAATTATAATAACTTAATATTTCACACTGATAATAATATTTATCTGTTTATATTCCAATCCTCTATTACCTGACACCACTGACAAATTTTTGTTGAAAAATAAATTTTTTGTCCGTTTATCTATGTATTATTAGCAATTAATAATTTTTACTTAATCGTTGTTGTTGGTTATTCACCTTTTCTGTATCCATTATATAAAAGCGTGTATTATAGATATTGTAAGAGGGTCAACTGATTAAAAACACACACACCGAGTAGTATGTATATATTAATAAATTGATTTGAACGTTAAATACTTTCTGGTATTGTATCACAAAACAAATATTTTACTTTACAACATATGTACCACTTTATTTTCTTCCTTAATAAATTGTGACAATTGTTTCGTACATTAGTTGTTTGTTTTCAAATAAAAATTAAAAAATCTTACAACGTAGTTATAGGGATTTCCAGTCTCGTTTATATTTTTTGAAACCTGCTAAGAGGGGGGGAGGTAGAGTTGGCGTCAGTAACTAGTAAGGGATTGATATTTATGAATAATAGCCAAAAAAGACCTAGGGAAAAAATTCCAACTCGTTTAAAGTTTACAAATATATTATTAGTCGAATTTTCTCCGAAAAATTAGACTTATACAGTCTATACGATAAGAGCTGCGAGAGGCGAGAGTAGGGGCGCTATCCGTATTCGGACCCGTAGAACACGAATATGTAGAAAAAAAAATGTCTGATATATATATATATATATATATATATATATATATATATATATATATATTTTCCCGCCACCTTTTAATTTGTGTAGGGCCCCCCTATGGAAGTTAAGAGATGAAATTTGGTAAATGGGGCTCATTTTCGAGGCACCTCATACTATCAAAGTGGGGTCAAATTTTGGGCAAATTTTTTTTCTGACCCGACCTTTAAGGGGGGTGGTGGGGGGCGGAAAAGCAATAAAACTTTTTCAAACCGGTTTTAAATAATGTTTCGGTCAATTATCTACAACATATCCAAAATTCAGCTTCCTAGGATGATATGGTGGGAGTAGAGGGGGGAAAAACGATTTTCGCTGGATCTAACAGGCCCCCAGCCCCCCAGAATTAACGTAGAGGGTTGAAATTTGGTGTGTTGATAAAGTTCGTACCTAGGTTGTGCTTTTTGGAGGTTTTAATATTTTACCCCCACCCCCCTCATTTTTAAGCTACAATTTCATGCATTTTCGACGTTTTCGAAGTTTGTACCACTCGCACAGGTCACCCGAATAAACCTAGAGGGCTGAAATTTTGTATTCGGATTGAGTTAGTATCAAGGGGGTGCCTTTTGGGGGTCTCGACTTTTAACCCCTACCCCCACCATTTTTATACCCAAAAGAACATGATTTTTCTTGTTTTTTAACAGTTTCGTTCGGGTCAAAATCTCCCCAAATAAACCTAGAGGGCTGAAATTTGGTGTACAGGTTAAGCTAATAGCCAGACACTGTTTTTTGGAGGTTTCAACTTTTAACCCTTACCCCCACGATTTTGACGCCAATATTTCCATAATTTTTTTGCTTGTTTTCTAACACGTCTAGAGACTCCATAAGGAAACCTACAGGGCTGAAATTTTGTACGTGTATTCAGTTAGTATCCAGCTAGTACCTTGTAGGGAGTCCGCATCACTTTTCCCCCCACTTCTCCCATTTTTACATCGGAATTGAATGCTATTGTTAAATGTGTTTTAAAAGCATTATGTTTATTAGTCGAATTTTCTCCGAAAAATTAGACTTATACAGTCTATACGATAAGAGCTGCGAGAGGCGAGACCAGGGGCGCTATCCGTTTTCGGACCCGTAGAACACGATTATGTAAAAAAAAAAGATGTCTGATATATATATATATATATATATATATATATATATATATATATATATATATATATATATATATATATATATATTTTCCCGCAACCTTTTAATATGTGTAGGGCCCCCCTATGGAAGTTAAGAGATGAAATTTGGTAAGTGGGGCTTATTCCGATGCACAACAATACTATCAAAGTGGGGTCAAATTTTGGGCAAATTTTTTTTCGGACCCGACCTTTAAGGGGGTGGTGGGGGCGGAAAAGCAATAAAACTTTTCCAAATCGGTTTTAAATAATGTTTCGGTCAATTATCTACAACATATCCAAAATTCAGCTTCCTAGGATGATATGGTGGGAGTAGAGGGGGGAAAAACGATTTTCGCTGGATCTAACAGGCCCCCAGCCCCCCAGAATTAACGTAGAGGGTTGAAATTTGGTGTGTTGATAAAGTTCGTACCTAGGTTGTGCTTTTTGGAGGTTTTAATATTTTACCCCCACCCCCCTCATTTTTAAGCTACAATTTCATGCATTTTCGACGTTTTCGAAGTTTGTACCACTCGCACAGGTCACCCGAATAAACCTAGAGGGCTGAAATTTTGTATTCGGATTGAGTTAGTATCAAGGGGGTGCCTTTTGGGGGTCTCGACTTTTAACCCCTACCCCCACCATTTTTATACCCAAAAGAACATGATTTTTCTTGTTTTTTAACAGTTTCGTTCGGGTCAAAATCTCCCCAAATAAACCTAGAGGGCTGAAATTTGGTGTACAGGTTAAGCTAATAGCCAGACACTGTTTTTTGGAGGTTTCAACTTTTAACCCTTACCCCCACGATTTTGACGCCAATATTTCCTTAATTTTTTTGCTTGTTTTCTAACACGTCTAGAGACTCCATAAGGAAACCTACAGGGCTGAAATTTTGTACGTGTATTCAGTTAGTATCCAGCTAGTACCTTGTAGGGAGTCCGCATCACTTTTCCCCCCACTTCTCCCATTTTTACATCGGAATTGAATGCTATTGTTAAATGTGTTTTAAAAGCATTATGTTTATTCTAAATACAAGTAGGCGAATAGTAATTTTAAAAAATTTAAAATACCCCTGTCGCAGCACCTGCATAACATAGCGAATTTCCAAAGATTAGATAGTGGCACATCTCATATAACAACCTATATTAATCTACAATAGATTAATATTGTAATAGTGGAGAAAATTTCGAAATCGGTTCAGTAGTTAATTTTTGGTGTTTTTAGCTTGCTAGGATCATTTAACATAACTTATAGCCATCAAAAATAGTTTAGCTTTTTAACAGTGAACAAATTTTCAAAATCAGTGATGATGTGTTTTTGAAAAGTTGGTTAATTTTTAGTTTAAATAAAAAATGAAAACTGAAACAGATATAAATATTGTTATTGTAGTGACAAAAATGATGAAATATTTATTGTAAAGAAATTTAGTAAATTTCTTAATTTTTTTCAAAATCTAGTTCACTTAGAACAGTGTTTTAAAAACCTATCTTATGTAAATTTTTAAAATAACTTTTGCAGTACATTTATTTATAAAATAGTGTATGTACAAAATTGCTTTGTAAAATTTATATATATACATATATATATATATATATATATATATATATATATATATATATATATATATATATATATATATATATATATATAGTGCGTTCATTTCAAGATTCCACATTGCATAATATAATATAGTATATGAATGTTCACTTCAAAATTACACATAGGGAAAATTTCAATGGTAATTTATAGCGTTCCTATGGAAATTAAATTATTATTTTCATAGAAGTATTGGTGTTCAGTTAAAAATTACAGATTAGTATTACTGAATAGCAAATTTTATTGAATAATTTATTTAAGAAACAAAAATTAACAAATTATGTTGTTTATAGAGATATTTGACGTGAAAACGAGCCAATATTTCTCTTCCCTTGAAGTACTACATACATATTTTTTATTTTTCATTTTTCTTCCATTTCAAGTATACTAATAATTGATATGTTTTACTTTTAATTGCAAATGAATTATTTTAAAATATTCTGACAACATTTTGAAAAATAAAGCGTTATTTGTAATTTCCGTAGAAACACTATCTCCTGGATTTCCTATGTGTAATCTTCAACTGGACGCACTGTATATATATATATATATATATATATATATATATATATATATATATATATATATATATATATATATATATATATATATATATATATGTTATATATAGTATTTTTACTTTTTTTTGAAAGAATTTCAGTATCCAGTTTTCATTTTATAAATAAAAAGTATCTTTGGCATTTTTGTGACTGTAAATATCAGTCCAGTCAATACAATTTACAGTTATATTAAAATAATTTAAGTTATTGTACGTGAATTGTCTTTTCAAGATTGTTTCCCGCTTTCTTGTAATTTTTACATTCAGTTTTATTTGTAAAAATATGCTAAAATGATCCGCCTAGGAATCATCTAAGATATTTAATCTGAAATTATTTTCATGTTTATTTACTATAATATTGTCAAGACACGTACTAGAATTTTTAATTACTCTAGTGGGAACATCAACTAAAAGTTTCATATCAACAGCATGCAAAAGATCCCTAAACCGTTGAGTATCAGTGTTTGTGCTTAAAAAATCAATATTAAAATCACCAGTGATTGTAATATGTTTACCAAGTGTTTCCAATAAGTGCAGTGTAGTGTGCATTTTTTGCAAAAAACTGTCAACATCAGCAGCTGGTGATCGATAAAAAGCTGCAATTATAGTATTTAATTCCAATAATTCTACACAAGTCAGTTCAAATATTTTCTCTACACACAGGTAATTTAATTTGTTAAATTCTCGATAGCCAATATTGTCTTTTACATAGATTATGACACCTCCATGTATATATGTATTCCTACAAAAGAAATTTGCTATTTGAAAACTTGGTATTTTATATAAATTTACTTCGTTCTCTTTCATCCAATGTTCAAATACACACAGTACATGAATGTTTTTTAGTTTAGTTAAAATTTCAATTTCAGGTAATTTATTTTTTATGCATTGTACATTTACTGCGTACACATTAGTATACATGTCATCATCATCGGGTGTTATTTTAACTTCCGATTGTTGCCAGTTGTCTCCGAAAACGAAACCTCCGTATTTCGGTATGGACGGGCCACGTAGTCGGTTTATATAATTCCTCCATTAGACCCAAATCAGCACCGATTTTAAAAGTGTGATACGTAGCATTCTGATTTTTTGTCATCAATTCACAATCAAATTCACTGTTTGGAAATTGTTTTTTTAAATATGATTTGACATCTTCTTGTGTAAAACTTGGTAGAAGTCTGGATACACATATCCATGCTTTCTTTGGAACCGCTTGCAGCAGTGAATTAGTATTATTATTTGAGCCAGTTACAATATTTTTTTGTAACTGTTTCGGTTTAACAGATTTTAACTTTTCCGAGTAGCTGGCCGCAGGAATCTCAATTTCAGTTTTAGAAATTCTTTGATCATTTTCACAATTAGGTAATTTTTTTGTATTAATATTTCTATTATCACAGTTATTCAATAAATTTTGATTATTTTGGTTAACCTTTTCGATAACTTTCAACTTATTGTTTTCAATTTTATTTTCAGATTATTCTAGCCACTGTATTTTTTCTTTTAACAGTTTAATATTTTCTTGAAGTACTAGATTTTTGTCTTTCATTTCCACAATTAATTCGTCCCGATAGTTTACTTTATTTGTGTCAGTATTGTCGCTAATACTGACAGTTGGCATTGTATCTTGAAAATTGTCTTCAGTTAGTCCAAATAAATTTTCAAAAAATTTATTTAAAACTAAATTTTCTGAATAATATATATATATTCTGAATAATACATACCGTAGTTATGTATACTCATTGATTTAAGTATTTCACAAATAATTAAAATTTATTTCAATATTTGACAGGTATTGAATGATTGTTGTTTATTGTTTATCTTCTTCTGATTAAACGGATTAAACTGATTAATGGAATTCAGAGCCATCTGTTTTATAAAAGTTTGAACTACCTAATTTGAATCTTTAGAAATTAATTTTTATTTTTTTATTTTAAATTTAATATATAAATAAATAATACATAAAATTTAAATTTTTTAGAAATGAATTTTAATTTTTTTAAATATAATATATAAATAACATTTTTGATTGACCATATTGCGAAAATTTTAATGGCAAAAATTAAAAATTTTTTTTTAATAGGAATTATTTTTTTTTTAAATTAAAACAAAAGCAAATGATTTTATATTAAATTGACAAAGAGCTAATATGTCTATATGCATATAAGAACATGTTTACACTATGAAAAATATGTAAAAGACTTATTTGATCAAAGAAAAATTATAGTCTAGCTGACCAAATTCTATAATTTATTAATCCTCTAATCATTATTACATATTATTTTTTTTGTATTTTGTAATCAATTTGATCAAAGATAGTTAATATGTATTTAAGAGTATAATGATGTGGTTGTAAACAAGGTATATAATTTTAAATGTGTAAGACAGAAACAGAGAATCTTTAAGTCAAAATTTTGAAAATTATTTTCAATTTTTCTGGAGAATGAGCCAACATACAAAGGTAGCTTAGAGGAGCTTTAATATGTCATTTTTAATGTACTTTCGATCCGTCAAAAAAAATCTTTCGAATTCTAATGTCTTTAGCACTTAGGACACTTTTGTCAAAAGTGCCCAAAAAACCAACTTCTGGGCATCCGATGTGTCTGGCTAACGAACTTAGCCTAGCAAATCGATATTCCAGTTTGCATACGAAATTTCATAAGCATTAAACGTTTCGTTCGAGAGTTATCGCGTACACACATAAATACATATATATATATATATATATATATATATATATATATATATATATATATATATATATATATATATATATATATATATATATATATATATAAATTTTAGTGAAGTAGATTTTCGGGTTCTAGAGGCTCCAAAACAAATTTCTGCCATAGTCCCGGGCTTAGGTCTTACCATAAGAGCTACGGTAAAAGCTGAATTTCATTCTGGAAATTCGCTAAAAAAGTGAATACAATTTTTTAACAAATGAAATACATACATATTAAGTAATTTGCAAATGTTATTAAAGTCACTGTTTATTTATTTATTTAATTATTATTTAGGAATTTTGGATTTTTATTATTTATAAAATAGAAATTTTGGATTTTTTTGGAAAGAAAAAATATCTTCATAAAAGCCTTCCAGTTTACTATTTAAGTTCCTTTTTTAATATTTAAAAGTAAAACACAAAGGCAATTGGCGGATAAGCATGGATAGAAATGCCCTCGTACGAATTGTTTTGGCTTTTTCCCTGTTAACTTCTATCGGCACAAAATTGAAATTTACTGAGATTCAGCCCTTAAAAACTTAAAATCTTTTTATAAAGCCCCGATCAACCGGACACTCATTATCAGTTTTGAAACCACCAAAATTACAAATCGCTTGTGGAGTTTCAATTATATTTCGCTTGTAGACACTCAATACCGAAGAAATAATTTTTTTTTTATTTTTTTTTTTTGAATGAAAAAATATCTTTATAAAGGCCTTCCAGTTTACTATTTAAGTTCCTTTTTTATGTTCCGAACTACCTTCGTGTAAGTTCGGAACATTATAAGATTGGTGAGTAACCGAAAATTTGAGAGAAGTGGTAAATCAGAGAACAAATGGTAAATAATAATAGAGTTTTACATTCATATATTGAATAGACGCAAGAGGACTATGTATTGTATGTATTTCATGTACCTGTGAATTCTATGGTTTGGTGGCCAATGCACAATCAAGTTTACTTGATTGTACACAAAATTGCAATAAAAAAAAAATTTCTCTTTCTATTTCTATTTTATAGAAGCGTGTATATATTTATCTCTTTCTTTCGCTGTTTTTTCTTAAAATTATTAATAATGGAACAGATTCTAAAAATTGTTATCTTTGTCTAATAACTTATTTTAATACACAGAGAGCCATCTTTACGTATTTGTGATAATTACATACTTGCCGACCAGTCCACATAATTCATAGAAAAAATTATATACATATAGAATCCTATAAAAAATAGGGCCATATTGCTCATCATTGTATTTCTCCCCAACTGTAAGATGGCTCTCAGTGTCCGTTTTTTCGCTTATTTTATACCTATTCGTTTCGTCATAGTTCGTCCGTTTCCGTTCGTTCGTCCGTAAAGATTTGATATGATGAAAAAAAAAAAATGTGCACGTAGGTGGACAAAATAACGTGTCAGCACTTTATTTTTTATTTATTCGTACATCTACATCAAGAAAATCTTCCAATTACGATAAACTCATTAGAAATAACTTTTGTGATATAATAAATACGTCGTCTTTGTAATTTTGTGTTTCTAATAAAAAAATCGTAGTTAACATTTTTTAAACCTTTATTTATTTCTAATTTTTATTATATACAGTCAGCCACACCCGTATTCGTACAGCAGCATATTTACTCATATAACTAAATTTTAACCAAATGGATTCCCATAATTTCCCACAAATTTGAACTTTTTTGTTTATAATATTAATATCTGGATCTTCTACTTCCTATATAAGTTAAAAAAATTTCATTAATAGTTTTTAAAAAAAAAAAATTTCTAAGAAAAATGTTATGCATGCAATTTGTATCAACATGTCCAACGCCACATTCGTATTCGTACACCTTAAAATTTGATAAATATTTTTATATGTTTCAAAAATTAATTACTTCATTTTCAAATTTAGAAGTATATTTACGTAGGTATGTACCTTTATTTTAAATAAACATAAAATATAATAATCCTCAAGGTCGATTTTTCCATATATTTACTGAAAAATTAAAGGAATTTCAATAGAGACCAAAAAATCGATTATGGATCTATGCTACCAAAATAAATTTTTCAGAAAGGACTTAATTTGTAAGTAGGCGACTATTTAACACTTAATATGTCATAAAGGACCACAAACAGGATCATAAATTAGAAAATAACTCTTGAAATATGGATAAAAAATACTACATCTTGTTCTAAATTGTCATTTTTGAATGAATAAATTAACAAAAATCCACCAAAGAGCCCTAAAATGGTCAGGATAAGGTGAAAGGATTTCATAGCAAAGAAATTTCGCACCGAAAGAATTTCTCACGTTATTAAAACACGTGATATATACCGTGGGAAAAAATGCATGTAAATAACATATATAAACAAGGATAAATAGACTGTTCCAGAAACTACATAAATAAGGATTCTGAATCTCGATGTAACAAAATATTCCCAGATAAACGTAAAATTAAGATTTTCATCATTGACCATGTCCTTAAATCCTTATTTTCCTACATTTTAGAGCAATATAAGTTTTATTATTTATTTATGTTACTTATCACGTACATTCCCACGGTATATATCACGTCTTTCAATAACGCGAGAAATTCTTCCAGGACAAAAATATTTTGCTAAGTAACCTTTTCACTTAATCCTGACCATTCTATCATTCTTTTATGGATTTTTGTTAATTTTTTCATTAAAAAATGACAATTTAGTGTAAGATGTAATATTCTTTATCCATATTTCAAGAGTTATTTTCTAATTTATTATCCTGTTGGTTACCCTTTATGACAAATTAAATGTGAAATAGTTGTTCACTTATTATTTAAGAGGTTTAAGGACTTTCTGTAGGAATTTATTTTATTAGCATACATCAATAACAATTGCTTGAACTCCATTAAAATTTTTCTATTTTTTCGGCAAATTAATCAAAAATTTGACCTTAAGGATTATTAAATTTTATGTTTATTTAAAATAAAGGTACATACCTACGTAAATATACTTCTAAATTTGAAAATCAAGTAATTAATTTTTCAAACATATAAAAATATTTATCAAATTTTATGGTGTACGAATACGAATGTGGCGTTGGACATGTTGATACAAATTGCATGCATAACATTTTTCTTGAGAATTTTTTTTTAAAAACTATTAATGAAATTTTTTTAGCTTGTATAGGAAGTAGAAGATCCAAATATTAATATTATAAACAAAAAATTTCAAATTTGTGGGAAATTATGAAAATTCACTTGGTTTAAATTTTGTCATATGAGAAAATATGCTGCTGTACGAATACGAGTGTGGCTGGCTGTACATAATTAGCTTTAATAAAAACAAGTCGTCAAGTGCAAGTTGTACTTGCGCTAACAGTGTTCCGTACAATCAGTTGTTTCATCAGTGTTCCGTACAATCAGGAATTTTTTATAACGGGATATGAAGGTGGATAAAATATTTTTCCTAATAAATAAATCTTATTCCTAAAGTATAACCTATTTTTTGATTTCAGAACGATCGTGTTCGTATGTGTCACATCGTGAACGTATGTGTCCGGACTGTTATATTTTAACCCTAGAATCATACGTTGGTCTACGAGAAACGTTAATCATACATCGACATCGTTTTGACGGATGGACTTTTTACGGAGAGTTTTAGAGTTTATTTGCAAAAAACATTTTTTTTGACATAACAATACTACAAAAGGGAACAAAATATTTAAAAAAATTGGATTTGGAAAAATTTCTTAATGTAAATATTTATTAATTTTTTTAATCTTTTTATCAAGCATATTTTCATTATAAAAATTAAAAAATAGATAAATACATCAATTGTAATAATTAATTTATGAACTATTATGAGTCAGTGGACATGTGTGACTTTACAGAATGTGAAATTTCTCAGTCATAAATATTCCTATAGATATGTAGTTATTTCCCCATTAGGCACATTTGTAAATTTTCTAAAATTTGTTAGTAATTTTTCGAATAAGATCTCAAAAAATAATAAAAATTAAAATATTTTCCACAAAATAAATTGTTAATCTTTTATTAAGTCATTCGAAATACATTCTGTAGTTTTCGATTCAATATATTAAAACTTCAGTATTATGTCGTCTCTATAAGTCAAACGCTGTAATCATCTTTCACATTATCATAATCATTGAATAAATTAATTATAACATCCATATCTTTAATAAGTTTTAAAAAAATTAGGAAAACTTTTATACGTAGTGTACAAAATCTTCAAAAAAAGCATACGTTAATCATACATCGACGTCCTTTTGACGGACACTATTTCAATACAAACAGAACGACAATGACTATAAACAAAATAAATATATGTGGTGTGTTATAATAACAAATAAGTTAGATAACAGAAATCTTACAGCAAACAAGTAACAACAAGTCGTAGTATTGGAGCAGGTAGAGAAGTTCGTACGTCGTTTTGACGTGTTTGTATGATTCTAGGGTTAAGAAGTTTTAGTTATGACCACTGATTGTGAGGAACATTACTTAGTGCGTGTCAAACACGCACTTGACGAATTTTTAATATTTAAAACTAAAACATAAAGGCAATTAGCGGATAAACATGGGCAGGAATGCCCTCGTACGAATTGTGTTGGTTTTTTTTCTGCTACCTGTTTTCGGCACAAAATTGAAATTTACTGAGATACAACCCTTAAATACTTAAAACCTTTTTTTAAAGCCTCGATCAGCCGAACACTCATCACCAGTTTTGAAACCAACAAAATGACAATTCGGTTGTAGACTTTCAATCACATTTCGCTTGTAAACATTCAATACCGAAGATGAAGGGGGAAATTCGACTACCGTGATGGGGCCCCGCTGCTCACGGCGTTTTCTAAATACAAGTAGGCGAATAGTAATTTTAAAAAATTTAAAAAAAAGTGAACTTACTTTTATGACAAATGAAATACATACATATTAAGTAATTTAAAAATGTTATTAAAGTCACTGTTTATTTATAAATTAGGAATTTTGGATTTTTAGTATTTATAAAATAGAAATTTTGTATTTTTTTGGAAAGAAAAAATATCTTTATAAAGGCCTTCCAGTTTACTATTGAAGGTCCTTTTTTAATATTTAAAACTAAAACATAAAGGCAATTAGCGGATAAACATGGGCAGGAATGTCCTCGTACGAATTGTGTTGGCTTTTTTTCTGCTACCTGTTTTCGGCACAAAATTGAAATTTACTGAGATACAGCCCTTAAATACTTAAAACCTTTTTTTAAAGCCTCGATCAGCCGAACACTCATCACTAGTTTTGAAACCAACAAAATGACAATTCGGTTGTAGACTTTCAATCACATTTCGCTTGTAGACATTCAATACCGAAGATGAAGGGGAAAATTCGACTACCGTGATGGGGCCCCGCTGCTCACGGCGTTTTTTTAATTTTAGGGATAGATGGATGGATTTTTAACAAGAGTTGCTGGAAACAAAACTGTTGCAAACTGAAATTTTTACAAATTATATTTTATAAAATTTTTCCCCCAGTAATTTTTCATAATATGATAAATTTACCTAGGTATGTGAGTTTTATAGTTTTTCAAATACCAATTTGTAAAAAGTTTTTAAACTTGCTGGATACAGGAATGTACCACATGAATTTAAAAATAAAATATCCCTGCCGTAGCATCCTGCATAGCGAATTTTCGTTTATAAAAATTAGTTTTTCTCGGAAGTCAGTTTACATAGAATAATGGTTTAAAAACCCTTTTATGTGATTTTTTCTCCTCTTTTTAATGGAGTACAAAAATGTTGCAAATACTCGCTAAAAACTAAAACTACAGACATTTTATGCCATGAAATACTAATTTTTTTAACATAAACTGTGGTATAGTAAAATTACGTTCAATGGGTAAAGTTAGGAGAGTTGACTGTACAAAAATATTAGCATTTTTTGCTATATAAACACTTGAAACAATATTTTTCTGATGTAGTTGATACTCTTTGCCAAAAATCTCTATGGTATAGGTATGTACATATGTATGTAATTATTACCGTATAAATCATTAATGGTACAACTAGTTTTATTAATGTTTATTGATCATATTCAATAAAGCACTCAGTTTTAATCTTTTTCTAATATACCTATATGTAGTTATGAGAAAAAATTAATAATTATTAGTTTTATATTAAAAAGAGAGGAAAAATTCTGTTAATTATCAATAAAAACACCTGTACAATATATCTCTAGCTGTCTAGCTGTCTGTCTGTTTGAGTATAATTCTCATGCGAAATTAATAATTTTCTGTTAACTACACGGAAAAAAAGAGTTTAGTTCAGTGAAACGAAACTGCGTGTTTGGGAAATATTATTTCGTCCAAATAAAATTTTGATCACTAAAATATTTCTCTTATTTCCAGGAATCAATTATTTTGTTTGTGTTTTTTGATAAATTTCAAACAAACACATTATTTCAGTTTTATATATTGTTTATTTGTTTATATTTTATTTCTGTGTATCATATTTAGCTTCATGCACACCAAAGTTTATTTGGCTCAAACAATTAGTTTGTTTGATTCAAATAAAACAGTTACGACAAAAACAAAATAATTACAACGCATGCGCGGAAATATGGTCACGTGTAGAAGCCAAGCCAAGCCAAGCAATGTTATACGTAGGCCTAGTTATACGACTTATACAGTACATAAAAATATTTATTAACCGACATCTTGGATCTTGGTTGAAAACTTTTAATTCGAAATTAAATTTCACTATGTATACCTACATTGTATAAATTGTTTTAGACGTATTTAGCTTTTGTTTTAATATATTATGTAATAATTGTTGATGCGACGGATAAAAAAAACTGAAAGAGATTCTAAAAGCTGATGTTTGAAGAAAATAACCTATATTTGTTGGTAAGTTTAAGTAACACATTAATTATTTTAATAAACAGTAGATATACTAAGCGCCCATATTGTCCATAATAAATTGTATTGCTTTTTTTCAGACAATATACAACATTGAAAATAGCACTGCCGCAACAAATGACATATTTGAAGGCCTTGGATATTTATGTTTGTGTTTGTGTTAATTGGATTGTGTCCTTGTGTTATGTGATACTGATAAGTGATACTGATAAGTTAACGTTAATTTAGCGTTTATTTATGTAATACTAAAAATATGTGATTCAAAAAGTATTAAAAAACAAACAACCAAAGTTTTATTAAAGTATTTGTAAATTTGAAGAATTTCATTGTTTAAAATTTATTTTTGAAATTTTTTTATATGGTTGTTTACGTTACCTGTTTGAATGTATGATAGTTTGCTGTTTATGTACTGAAAAATGCATAAATTATACTACATTTTAAACTTGTATGTTTTATTATTTGATTGTAATAGTTAATAATAATAATAATAATAATATGGATTACGTATTAACAATAAATAGTAATCAGTGTGCTGATAAATTGATTTTCGTTTATTATATCCAATATATATTTATTTTTCAGGTAAATAAAAATAAAACTCAATTCAAATAGAAATAAAATTCAACAGAGTGAAAAATTATTTGATGTAAATAAGAAAACTGAGTGCCCTAAATAATAAAGCGTTTAATACAAATAAAATTATTATTTGCAATACAATATATTTTGTTTCTACTGAAATAAAGTAGGAAGTTCCATCAGAACAACGTTCAAGTTCACGTAAATAACATTTTTATTTGGTGCAAATTAAAAATTTATTTAAATCTCAAACGAAAAATTTAATTCATGGAAATATGAAACTTATTTGACGGTATACAAACAAGAATTTTATTTGGTTTGAATAAAATTTATTTGATTGAAATAATTCTTTTTTTCCGTGTAGCACCTCTAATTGTAAGTACCCAAGTTAATTCATTATGAGAAATTAAATGTTTTTCTTTTAAAAGACTTATTGATTTTTTTGATACGTGTAAATCAATCGATCAATCATTAAAGAAAAGATCGGTAATTAGATAATTGGTTATCATAAACACCAAATTTAATCCATATGTTTTTATTTTTTTATTTTATTTTTATATTTTTTCTGTAACATGACATAAGAGTGTGGACACACCGGTACAGCGACCGTATCATTGTACGCCCGGTTGACCGTACGGCCAATTCAGCACATATAAATTAATGTGTATGTTCATACCAATTGGATCTAGTTGGTGCTGTCAGATTTCAACTGCGCCATAAAATCCCTGGACAAAAAAATTAATATTTCTACAATCCATTTTGTCACACTTTGTCAGTATTTGATTTTTTTTTGTAGATGTACTAAATCAATTTTGTGTTCATTTAATGGAGCGATTCAAAATCTCTTTTGAAGTGAATTTGTGGGACGAAGGGAGAGGGTAGAACCCTACTGATATGTAGAGGAACAGCACTATGAGAATGGTATCACTAACAAATTTTAACAAAAGTTAATTATGCAACAAGGCGTGGAAAAACATCTATTTTGCACCTATTGCATACAATATTCTTTGCAATTCTGAATAGAAATTTATCTCGAATTATTAAAAGTTTGGTAACTACGTTAAAAAAAATATTTTTTCTACTCCTACTATTAAAAGTTACATTTTCTGCACGGCTAACTATATGTAAAAATTAACAATTGCCTACACTGTACGGAAATACAGTGGGAAATTATTTCCCACGCCTTAATATAATAAAAAAGTAGGCTGTTCCGTCAGTTTAATATATAATATATAGAAATAATACTAAAAATATACATATAATATGTATGTTGATTATTTATTATTGTTTCCATAGTCCAAGTATGCTTTAGCAAAAGTTTGAACATCTTAGCACTGAAATTATAAATTTAAAAAATTTTTACTGCTTATTTAAATTTTATTTTAATTATTTATGTTAAATTTTACGAAAAAAATGTACTCGTAGAAAAAGTATAGTGTAAAATACGTGGGAAAAGCTTATTGTACAATATATTATTGACATATCTATTTCAAATAATTTATGGATAACTATGACTTGTAAAGTGTTACTATAGAAACGAATATTATTGTTTATCTAATTTTTTTGACGCGTGAAAAAAGTAAGCCTAATTTCACAGGCAACTATAAACTAAGTTGCAAAAAGATACTTAAAAGTATTATTATAAATTATGAAGAAAAATACAAAAATAATATTATGAAATCCATACACCCTTGAAAACGAGCTATTGCTTAATACATGATAATTTTTTTGCAAGAATCAATAAAATATGAGTGGTCTTATTTGAAACAATTATAGACATACATAATACAACTATTGTATTAGTTGCATATTTATTCTAAACATTATTTCAAGGTAAGCAAATAAAAAAAAAAAAAAATACTGTTTTTCCACTGCTGTAAAAACTATGTGAAGTATCACTACATATTTTGTATTAACTGAAAACAGGCCACAAGTGTTAATCCCACATTTTCTTTAAAAAACAATACCGGTATTTGTTTTCTTTGAATTGCAGAGGAAAAAAAAAACGAAAAAAAATACCTACGTAATATTTGTATAATGCATACTTCAATTATTTATATACCATGTGTTTCAATGATGATCCAATATAGTAATCTGCCAGAATACGCTACATAGATACGCTATGTCAGATTATCTAAATATCTTTTTGGTGATTACCAATAAAAAACTGAAAAACAGTGTTTAACACGGAGTGGAGTGGAGACTGAAGGTCACACGTAACGTTTGGGGTCCGTAACTGATAACGAATTATTTATAAGCATTTATAAATAATAGCCAAAAAGTATCAATGAAAAAGACAATTCCGTTCAAAGGTTATAAAGAATCAAAATCTATTTTACGATTTTAGGGGAAAATGGGTACATTTTTAAGAAAATTTGCCAGAAACAAGATGTTACAAATTAAAATTTCTAAAAATAATACTTAATAAAATATTTCGAAATTTTGTCCTCGCTCCCTCCCAGTGGAAAAGAAGATATTTCAAGTCATCCTTATTTACTACGACACCATTTTGGAAAAAAATCGATTGCCGACTGGAAGTATGCTACGACTCCTACCACGCTGCAAATTTTCAAAAATTTTGGTGTTCTGTAAGCAAGATACTTAAAGGGTCTTCTAAAAAACCGAAAGACTCCTAAGATCCTGTGAAAACTTCGCTATATAACCCATATACATATGGGAAAGTAGAAATGAAGCAAAAAAAAAGTGTACTTATTATAATAAGATATTATTGTCTCCTTGATTTCTAAATATAAATATTTATTCACAGAAAAATCCACTTTGTTATTAAGTTTTCCATCAATAAACCTAACCATAAAAAATTTTCTTTTTTACATGGATTTTCTGTTCAATGATTACACAAATACAAATGAAAAGATGATTAATGAAAAACCAGTTTTCATTTAAGTATAAATATTTGATAATTATAAAAATATTTATGTGGGATGATACTAGCCGGCAACATAGACTTTGCCAATAATTATATGATTTAATTTAATTATAATCTACACCATTTAGTTCTCTGTGTGTGTGTGTGTGTGTTGAATGAAATGTTTAATTAATATTTAATTAAAAAAATTTATATGGAAAATGTATTTAGGTAGAACATAAAGAAAATATCAAACGAACAGCTGTTCAATTCTACTTTTAGTTAATTTTATTGTGATTTATTGATCGTATTGAAACGAAAAGGTAACTGTGTTGCAATGTAATAAAATATATTAAAACCGATAGAATATAGAGACTAGTGTTCCCGCCAAGGTGTACGTTTGTGCCCGCACACAGCGTTAATTCAAAATTCACACACGGCGCACGTATGTTCACGCACAGTAATATTCAAAATCAAAAAAAACGTCAGTCTATGCAATATTGTCGCATGTTGTTAACTTCTTGGAACTATCGATTTGCCCTTATTACCAGAAGGATCGTTCAGAAAACGATCTAAAACATTAGATTGAAAGAAAATTATCAGGACTGAGTTCTCTTACGTAATTTCCTTGGTTGTTAATGACAGATTTTGCTTTGATAAAGATGTTGACTCGATAATTATATGTACTTATGTAATGTTGAACGAGTATTTTGTTTGTTGTCTTGACAAAATCAGTTCTAGAAATTAAAGAAGAAGGAGTAGTTGATAAATTTTAGCGCAGGTAGACAAAACTAGTTAAGTCCAAAATATCAACTTTACAGTAGAGAGTAAAAACTAAAATGAAATGCATGCAATATCAGTTTATTTGAATTATTTTCAAGTTTACCTACATGACATTTTGTAAATTTTTTTAATCAATTACTTTCTTAACATGTAACACAGTAAATCATAAAAAAATTAACTTTAAGGCATATTTATGGACTTAACATATAAAAAACAACAATAAATTTCATTATTAAAACCATTTGTGGACCTTTTATAAATATATGAGATAGACTCTCTTGGTTCTTATTATAAAATAAAAAAAAAAATAAAAAATAAAAAATTGACTTAACCACTTTTGTCTACCTGCGCTAGAATTTACACACGAAAAATATATTACAATTTCTGAATCTGAATATTATTAAATTTGTAAAATTTTGTTAGCCTAGCTACGGAAATAATGGATTCAAAGTATTCAAAGAAATCAACAATGACAGATATTTACCTAAATAATTTGAAGACATGAGTGGATGAAGGTGTTATTTAACATTTTTTCAAAAAGGCATTTTTTTCAAAATTTTGGAATATTCTATGCTGAAGTACATATTACAATTTGGTTTCATTACGCCTAATAGTTTTGTAGAAATTCAATAATAAACACATACTATTGCATAGGAAGTATATGTAAATAAAAACTTTCAAACGCTTCTAGTGTAAAATTATAAAACATGATATATAACACCTTCATGCACTCATGTCTTTATTTGTTGACTAATTAAAATTATTAAAAGAAAAACATGTAGCAAACGTTGATACATTCAGTAAATATCTGTTTCTTTCTGGTAAGCGAAAACAGGCCAAGTAGGGAATAAAATTTATTCGTCAGGAAAAATAATTTCTCATATGCTACATATTACACTAAATCCATCAGAAACCACTGACTGTATGGATTTGCGTAAAAACGACTTGCACTTCATGACATCTTTATTTTTTACATAATCTCAGAAACTAAACAGTGAATATGAAATATAAGTGAATTCAACTATGATTTGATTCAAATGGGGCAGCGAATTTCAACGCACACTTTATATCGATTTACTCTGTTTCCATACAGTAAAATTTTTTTTCTTAATTGAACAAGTTTTCATCAACAAATAATTCAGAAAATGTTCCTAAGAAAACTACTTCTCCGATAGAATTATGTTAAGTTAGGTACTTATATAGTAAATAAATTAATAAGGCTCCTTAACACGTGTCAAGACTTCTTCACTGTAACGAAAAAAGAGATTATAAACACGCTAGAAATGTCACTTATCTAATAAACTTTATATAGGTAGGTACAGCATAGTCAAGATAGAAAAAGATAATATCATTAAGTTGTTTTGTTTCATATGATTTGATTTGATGAAGAGGTCAAGGTGACCTTCAACAATTCACACGTCAGTTCAAATATAAATATGTGTTTTATTATTTATTTATTAATATTTTTTATAGTTAATATGCAAACCGTCTTAATGCGTCGTAATAGCTCATATTGCACTTACAACACATGAAAAAAATGATTTAAGTATAAAAAACAAATGATTGATGAAGTTAACTGAGAATCAGTTTTTCAGTTTTACAGCAGGAGCACTCAATAATGTCAAATTTGTGCAGTAGAGGAATTAATTAAATTCTAGTATCTCTACTACAACTTTGCGTTCTTCACCGTTATATTTCATTTTACTCCTTCTAAATAACGCCAGTAATAAAAAATAAAATAAATACCGCTGAAATAAATTGGAAACGACGGATTATTGATAGTTGCATTATTTAGAGATTGTACTGTACATAAATTTTAGACCCGGCGTAACATTCTCTGAAAAATTTCCTTAAAAAAATTGTTTTTATGGAGAAAAAAACTTGCATCATATTTCTAAGAATTGTTAAAGAAAGATTGAGCACTACTGTCGAATTAATTATTTTTGACTAAAATTATTCTAATAATGACTTTGGTGGCGTAGGCGCCGGTAATTTTTAAATATTTTTACTTTTTCGTCCATACAGGCTACATAACGAAGCCATAGCTATAAAAAGGGTAAGGCTAGGGTCACATTGGAAGCGGGTACGTACGACAAATCACTTCGCGTACTAGATACGAGTTATTCTAGTCAGTGTTAAAAATTTAAACAAAAAAGTTTGTTTTTTTTGCACTAGTCGTACGTGTACAAGATAAAGTAGATAGGCAACTTAAGTAAAAGTACTACAATTTATAAATATTATTTGAATTTTAACGGATATTTTCATTTGTTACAATTTTTGTAGTACCAAATTACAATTTTATAAAACTTATTATTTGATAAATTAAGGATACATTTAAATGGATACAGAAAAATTAATAATTCTCGTATTTGAAAGGGAGTAGAAAAAAAGAGTACTATAACAGAGAAATTTGTAGAAAACGTTGGTTAGAGGTTGCGAAAGCATTAAATCTTCCTTCATTTATATGAAAATATTGAAAAAACTTGTTTTTTCTATTTTCAAATGTGGAAATAATTTCCTAAATTCACCACCAGTAGATCTTCTATTGTATAATTCATAAACCCAAAAATTTCGATTCGTATTTTTCATCAAATAATAATTAATTATATTATTATCGAGAAACAAATAATCTCTTAACAGATTCATTTTTAAAATAAATTTACGTAAGTATACGCTAACAGTGTGACCACTTTATCTGACGACAATAGTTTCACGACTACATCAGACAAATTAAGTCGTACGTAGCCGCTTCCAATGTGACCTTAGCCTAAGTATGGTTATCAGACCAAATGCGGTTTTCAACCGATCTTGATATTTTAGAGATCAAGACCCAGATCTTGATGTTCCAGATCTGGACTTTTTATATGAACACTTTCTATGTTGTCGTCTAAATCAATGAATATCTCCAGAGCTACTGACGCCCGAGAAATTATACCGAGAAAAATGTAATTTTTGACCAATTATATTCATTCAAATGTGCATAATTTAATGTAATTTAGTTGCAAAATTTTATTGAAATAAGTACGGTCCTGACCTGTCCGAAGAAACCCGCTTCCTACTGATAACAATTCATTTCTTGTAAGTTTTGAACATGGGATATTTTTCAAAATGTTCAAGCGAAACAAACATTATGAAACTCGTCTATCACTTGTTCTTAAGAAAATTATCATTTTAAGATAACTTTCATTAAAATATATCAAAAATAAAAAAATTACCATTATAAAAATACCACAACCTTGAGAATGATGTAGAAATTATTTTATAGTCCAAAAAATACGTGCACAGCATTTAATGTGACTATTCGTATTTTTAAAACAAACCTCATATTTATAACTTTTGCGGTTAAAATATTAAAATAACTAGTATTTTATTAAGCATGATACACTGCTTCAAGTAACAAATAACGTCAAAAAGTAAAATAAAAAAAATGGATCCATAATAATTGTTAATAACGTGGAAAAAATTTTAAAATAAACCAAAATCTTGTCATATTACCTACATATGTATTCTTTTTTATTACTCTATTTTAGAGTGAGTAACACTCCGACAAAACTCAACTATTTGTCTTCAGGCGTTTAGATCATTTAGGAAATGAAATTCTCCTTATTTTTTTTATTGATTTAAATGATGTATTGCCATTTCTAGAATGATATTGAAAAGGAATTATGACTGCAGATATTATTTAAAAATCGTTTTGAACCCGATTTCTGAAACAATTTCGAGCACCCCGATGCGCATTACATTTTGAAATATCTCAGCTTGGTCAATAACTTTTTTTCATTACTTTATTCCATTACCTTATTTCGTTACTTTTGCTTATATTTTCATAGCAGATAAACACGTTTTGAAACTTTACATGAGCTTTCTTGAAACTACGTTTTCCAAAACGGTAGGCAAGATTACTGCAACAATTATTTTCGTCCGATTAACTTGAAATTTTACGTATAGCTTCTTAGATAGATTATCTAAGGCGCAAGGCGGTACATGCGATTTTTGAAATTGGTTAACAAATATATATTTTTATAAACCATTACAGTATACCACCGCTAACGGAAACATTAGTTTTGGAAATTTTTTGAGAGCATCAAATTAGTCAACATCACTTTTGGAAAGTTGCATGAAAAATGTAATGCAACTTTCCAAAAGTGATGTTGACAAATTTGATGCTCTCAAAAAATTCCCAAAACTGATGTTTCCATTATCGGTGCTATACTGTAGTTGATTTTTTCTTCAAGGCGGACCACTAGTGTGACCGCCTGAAAAAAAGATGATTTTTGGGAATTTTTTTTAAAGAAAACTACTGTATGGAATATTTTAATATTTTAAGCATATGTTGGCTAATATATAATAATTTCATGATAAAATTTTTGGACCAAAAGATTGAAAATTCAGTGAGTTAATCGCAATCTCCCAAGACTCCAAAAAAAGTTGCCCCAGTGCTGCAGTGATAGCGACCTTCACAGCGCCTGAAATCAAAAAGCTAAAAGGCCTATTAAACTAGAAGGCATTTCTCGTGCAACGAACCTCAATCGAAAAAAAGTTGTTATTTAACAAAATGGTGGAGTTTTTAAAAAAAAAGTTTAAATTTTTCGCGAAAATTAACTTTTTTAATCGATCGGAAAACTGGAGGTTCATGGCACGAAGAAACATATATAAAAGAAGCTGCAGTAAGAATCGACTCGATCGGATGATTTGTTTTCGAGTTATAACTGCAGTAAATTTGCAAAATGTAGTTTTTACTTTACCTGTTAGTTTTAATGACTGAGAATTTTTACTAAAATTATTTACGATGTACTCACTATGACGGTCATAGTAAAAGTGGATGAGTCCTTTAAATGTGTCGGGGTCTAGCTTTTCCACAACATGTGACTGGCAGCCACGTCCAGAAACTCCCGAACTATCAACCTTCATACATTTCTCAATACCTCAAAGTTAACAATGAAAATCAGAATTTGCTCTTCGGATGGCTGTAACTCAAAAACTATTTGAGATATGAACTTGAAATCTTAGTATGTTATTTTTGGAGGTATAGACTATCGAATCATGCAAACAAAATTTTCCAAATTTTTAAAAATGTCACACTAGTGGTCCCCCTTAATTAATTATTTTTTTAATTTTTTTAGTTTTAATTAATTATGTCAGTTAATTCTGGTTGTTTGAAAATTCTTATCTATCTATCTTATCTATCTATCTATCTATTCTTATAATTCTATCTCTTCGAAAAAAAAAAACGTCTGGGTTTGACCAGTGTCTGCGCCGCGATATTGTTTTGTAAATTGGAGAACACTGGGAGAGATTTGCTTATAATAAATTTGGTTTCTTTTATTTGAGCAAGTACCCAATATTATGTATTTAAATTACTATAAAGAATTATCAAAATATTAAATAAAAAGCAAACTTGTTTAATAAGGTAATATAAAATTTTGGAAAAAAATTAATTTATTCGTATGCGGGTACTTGGAAATCAAAAAGTCACAGGTGTATGCCTTTGAGAAACAATTAACGTTTTTTTATTGAATAAATTTTGCGTGTTCTTTGAATTAAACAGACAAATTTAATATTTATTATTAATTATATTACTGATTAAAAGTCCTTAAGTCTTTTATAGCTTAATTATTATAAGATAAATGCTACGGAATAATTTGGTTATTAGAAATCATTGTGAATCATGACTGAGTATTTACGAAACTCAATATTAATAAAAATTATTTATTGTTGTACTAAAACTAGAGAAATGTTTGTTAGGTCGATAAGTTTAACAGTATGTTCTTTGATGTGGTGGTAATAACTTCTTGCCTTGAGATACGCTTTAACTTCGTGTACCATTGTCAACTCGGGCAACTGCTTTCATGCTGGACTTTTCTAAACATTCTAAATTTCTAATTTTCTCTAAGTATATATATATATATATATATATATATATATATATATATATATATATATATATATATATATATATATATATATATATATATATATATATAATTCTGATTTTGTCAAAAGTGAAAAAAATAGAAGAAACCTTGGAATCTCAGGTCTCTAGCATCTAAATTATGGGTTTTAGAGTTTTAAACTTTTTGTAGTTGTGATGACGTAATCTGGTTCAATTTTTTTCTTTTTTTACTTTAGTAGCTACCAGAATGATATGAATCAGATCTGCTGATGAAATTTGGATAATTGGAGTGTCAAATGTTCATTTTTCCTATCAAAAACGCCATGTTCGTTGAGAAAATGTGACTTATTTTCCGAATGTGGCTTTTCTGCTAAGCTCTAGCTCTAGAATACAAAATCGACCAAAATTCGCTCTGTAATCGACGGATTGAACACCACTGTTTCATATTGTTTGCAGAAACGACGAACGTTAAGTAAATAAATTCATATCTCCTTTGTGGTCTTCCTTATTTTAAAATTATTTTTTGGTTCGCCAAATATTTTTCTTTACAATTATCTTTTTACCGGTATAAATTCTGTTAATTCATACACAGTAAGAAAATTGGTGTACTGCGTAAAAAAAAAAAAATAGTGGTTAAAATTTCTGTGTTAAATAAACCCTGCGTTAATGTAACATTTCGTGTTTGTGTTAAATGATAATATTAGCACAAATTTCGATTTAACGGAATAAAACTGTTAACCTGTTTTGAACAACAAAGAAGTAACACAAACTTTGTGTAAAGCAAAAGAATGTTATAAGTACGTAAGTTACATTAGAATATATATCTACCAAAATATATATAATAAAAAAGATGAGAGTAGTTCTTATTATTAAACAAAACCGAAAAATTATAATTTTTTTCAGTTATTGACGAATATATATAGTTTTATTAGACGTTTAAAAATGAAACAATTTTCTTACACTTTAAGGTTATTTTGTTACAGATTTAGTTACAAAAAATCATGTAAGCATACTTGAGATTGTATATTATAATATTATAGAAATGTAAGAAAATTGTTTCGTTTTAAAACGTTTGATAAAACTATATTCCTCAATAACTGAAAAAACTTATAATTTTTCGGTTTTGTTTAATAATTAGAAATACTCTCATCTTTTTTATTATATATATTTTGGTAGATATATACCTATGGAAACAAGTAAGAATTTTTACAAAGGACTGACTTACTTTGCGTTCTTTGAGTCTCATTTATAATAATATATAAACAAAATCGGTCATTTTTGACGATTTTCAAATATCTTAAGCAGTGGCAGTAAAATATTTAATAAAAAAGTTTAACAATTAACTCTGAAAAATTAACACAAAATGTATGTCCTCTTGTGTGTTAAATCATTGATACAAATCTTGTGTAAAGATTTGACACATATGCTTTGTGTTAAGACAATACAAAAAATTGAGTGGACCGTTCTGGACATGTGAAATGTGTTAATTTTAACACAAATTTTTTGATTGTGTACAGTTTTTGGATTCATCACTGTAGCTTAATTCTATAAATATTTAAACGAATATTTGGCATACTTCAAAAGTAATAGGTCTAAATGGCCCTTTAAATTCAATTATTAAAACATCCAAATGTTTTCAATATTTACTTTTTAGCGCTACCATCAAAATTAAAATTGCACAGTAATCTTTAAATATTAAAAGAGTATATATTATACACCAAGGGATTAAAGTGTGATTTTTAATCCCGCGTGTGAAATTTGTTGCCAGAGGCCCTGTAAACGCCCGAAAGCAAATATTCACGCGAAAGAGAAAAAAACACTTTAGTCCAGTGGCATATACATTATTTTTTGCAATTTCAAATAATTAAAAATTACAAAAATTATGAAGAATTTGTTTAAATGTCATTCAAATTGTATGAAATAATATTATATCTAGCATATTTTGGATATATCAATTAAATTATATAATACAACGGAACTATTTTTCAACAATTTTGAATTTGTTGATTATTTTAAATTATCTAGAAACGCTATTTAAGTTTTGGTTACTGATTGGTGATGTTCTGTAAATGGTTGCTTATTGATTGGCTTAAAAGCGGGACCAAAAATATTTTTAGTTTCTTGGGACTAAAATTGACATTTTGCTCTCTGTTATGACGGATTAAATAATGCTTTTTGTCCGGGAATTGCAAAAAAACTATTTTCTCCTGCAGTGATTAAAAAATCCACACCTTTAGATTACGTAATAAAAGGGAAACAATAAATATAGGTTATTAGGATAAAATTACATTATATAAATATTACCAAACATCATGAAAAAAGAATTCACAATTCCATTTAAAATAAAAATATAACAATTATTTGTTGATTTACTATATTATTATAAATAAATTCATTGTATAAAAAGAACATCACTACAAAAAGAATGAATTGTAACCAGAAAAAAAAAACTTTTAAACACGATTTTGTAAAATAAATAATAAAAAAAGCAGAAAAAACGTTTTGTTACACTACGTTCATACATAAGCCGGACGGACAGACCCGCAAAGATGTATGTGAATAAAAATTCTTTGAGTGAAGAAGAAAGTGAATTATTCATCTTATTCATATTTAAACACTGCAAGAGTAATCGATTTGACATTTAAGTATCGTTTTGGTTTTTTTCGTATAAATACAGCAAAAAATTTTTTCGAAAATAAAAAAATCATGAACTACATAGTTATAGCTCTTCTCTAATCACGATTAAATTGCGCGATGCGCGATTTATACTTAACAATAAATAGATAGAGATAAACAATATTATATATCTAACATTTTAAATATCCGCATTGAAACAATAAGTATAAAATATCAATTATCCATTATAAATAACTCACCCGCATACTTTATGTGTAAATATTGGATAGGTGTATAGGTGGTTTCATTAAAAATTGGACGATGAAAATCAAGCTTGAAGCGAATATACTCGGTATTGGGGCGAATAGGTCGTAACCTACTCTCCGTCTAGATACAATATACAATAGGTACAATAGGTACCACAGATATTTAGCCTATAACACAATACGTAATGTTTTGTAGAGCATACCGGGCCACTGTGATACCTACTCTGTCTAGAAATATGTACCTTATTGATATACACTTTATATGGAATTGTTGACGCAGTACAACGTTGTGTTGCCGTCAGTTAGGTATCATTTGACACTGAACGGCATTCATGACCGTCAACGTGTTAAAACACATTTTTAATTCTCTATTTAAATCTTACACATATGTAGTGATTTAATTCTGTATCCTGTAAAACGTCAGAATGTTTTAATACAAAACAGATATTCATTGATACTCTACAACATTGATGATTATTGTTCCAATTTTTGTGAAACCTGTTGTATGTCAATGAATTCTATATTACAGAAAGATTCACAGTTTATTTTTATTTTCATAACTTAAATAATATACATGTTATTTAACTAACGAATATATAAATAAGTTTATTCTATAACAATATTTTGATCGAATACCTTAATTTAACGACGTTGAATCCGTACAGTCTAAATCTCCTGCCATGCCTCATTTAACGCGATGTTGCCAGATATTGCTAGATTTTAGGTTAATAATTCACTTGTTTCAAGAATTAGTTTTTTTTCAATAACCCTTTTCCTAATCATCTTGAATCAGATCCAGATTCGCATCATTTTTTATTGAAATAGAACAAAGATACTCAATTTCTCATAAAAATAGGGGAGCGAGGAGCAATGAGAGCTAGCAGGTAACGGGAATAAATTTTATTCCCCCATTTTCCGACCTGTCGGGCAATGGGAGCGGACGATAGTCTTCAGGAAAGAAAATTTTTCGACCAGAAAAATACTTTTTAGCTGACTAAAATTCAGCTTATTTGTTGGTTAAATAGGCAAGCTATGTGTTTCAATTTTAAAAATAAATAAATTGTTAGAACGATTCGAGATATTTTTGTTTTCCCCTGCTCCCCTACATGTATTTTGTCATATATATTAAATGTAATTCTCTCCATGATGAGTCTTTCTAATCAATACGAAACTTTAAGGTAATTTTTTTATTCCAAAATCTATCCGATTTTGTTGGTTTCAACTGGTTTTCATCATTTGGATCCTAGGAACTTAAAGTCTTTAAACTTCAAATTTGGTTACGAATTTAACACACATAACGATTAATCTATTGCAAAATTCTAAATGAACCTGATCAAGTAATCAACTACACAACATTATTATGGAAATATTTATTTTATAAATTAAATATAGGTGGGTACATTAAGTCACCCACTTAATAATAATAAAGTATCAAGTATAATTTTCTACAGAAATGTCACGTGGTCTTTGTGATCACGTGCACTTATTCCAAACATGTATGAATAATGATTAATTAAAGGAAATACTTCATTATCCATTTCTATTATTTTATAATTATACTTAATTGCTCAACAGGAATTAATAAATGATAATAAACATTAATTTTACGTATCAAGAGCATTCTTCTATATTAATTAAATAAAAGTAACTTCACCTTACTGCCTTTATTATTATTAATTTATTTTCCTTTGCTCAACAAATCTATATAGAAACCAAAATAATCTATGCATATAATAAAACTGTAACGAGGCTATTTCTGTACATGGAATATTTTTTGAAAATTGTACTGGTACTGTCAATAGTTATCGATATAGATATCAAAACAGATTTTTAAAAATTTTGTCTGTCTGTTTGTTTACGCATCACGCAAAAACCACTGAACGAATTTTTATGAAATTTAATGTGATGATATAACTTATTACCTGGGCCCACGGGAAAATAGAAAAACCATTTTCAGCATATGCACTCATTACGCAAAAACTATTAAACAGATTTTTATGTTTGGTCTCTTGTTAATTCATTACCCGTGTCAACATATAAGATAGGTACTTTTTATTACGGTAAAATGTCTCCTTCCCTTGAGAAAATATAAAAACCATTTTGAACCATTACATGTGCATGCATTACGCAAAAATTTTTATTCTAGGCAAGTTATGTATAATTATTATACTTATACATATACTTCTTATTGATTTTATAACAATTTCGTCGCGCGAACGACGTTGCGGGTACAGATAGTTCAAAATAAATTTTAAAACAATTGATTATTGTATGGCATTTAAATGATAGATATCAAATATTTATATTATTTCAAAGCTAACCTTCCGACATATTTTATGGTAAATACTTAAATAATTAAATGGTAAACAAGAATATTTAGAAAGTAAAAGAACATATTTCTTATAAATTTTGGTTCCAGTCTGATGGCATTTAATCACACTTTTCCACACTTTTGTTATTGGTTTCGCAACGCTTATCTATAACCACGACTAATTCAATAAAGTTCTATCGATAGATCGATATGTCGTAAAAGCTTTCGCCGATAAAGCGAAAATACACGCAAAATTTTTTTTTTCAAAAGATAATAGTGTGCTTAAAAAAGTTAATCAGCAGATAAATAGATCATTTTATGCATAAGGAAATTCGCAAAATCAATTTATTTATGTTATGTTAAAAAAAAAAAAAAATACAATACTGAAACAGGTCTTCCTACAACGTAATATTTTTTATATCAATATTCAAATTTTATTAATTTTTTTCATAAAAATACTAAAATAAATGTTTATTCATTTATTACAAAACTATTTTTTTTTAGCGAGGCGTTACGGAAAAGAGTAGGAACTTACAAAGAAATATGATTCAACAATACTGATTTGCAAAAACAAGAAATTTTTCCTAAAAACCACTAGAATGATATATATCTATCCAAGTATGTATTGGTAATTTAAAACGCCAGATAATATATGTAATTTAAACCGTATATTTACTCTATGTTTTGGCATTGAGCTGTCATTAATTAGCTAAGTGTAAAAATGTCAATAAAAATGATTTCAAATAATGCTTTTAGCACGTTGTAAATCACAAAAAATGAGATCTTTGAAAATAATTTGATGTTATCTACACAGTTAAATTGAAGTTTACCAATTATAAATCTGTTCTAAAAATCTTCCGACCCTAGACCATGACCTACCTAGGCCTATTGGGTAATCTGGCCCTGATCACCCGTAGACTTGATTCGAAATTGAACAAAGACAGGTCAACTTTTTTAAGTAGATTTGGTTACTGTGAATAAAATTGTTATATTTTTTCTTTTTTTATCTCTTTTTTGAAAAATTAATCACCAAATTTACACCCCTCCGCTCCCAGTCATCCTAGTTGATACAATTTAAAAAAATTCCATTCAACCTCACGTCTTAAAAAGAAAAACAGTACCATCATTTGAAATTTCTGCCCAGTTTCTTACTGTTATCAAGATATTTTAAGTCTCATCCAGGTTAGTGATGAGCAAAATTAGTTTAGGTCTTGCAGTCTTGTCTTGGTCTTGAATTTTTTGCAAGACCAAGACCAAGACCAAGACTATGTATACCAAGAGCAAGACCAAGACCAAGACTATAAGTATGGCTGCAAGACCAATACCAAGACTCAAGTGAGCAAGACCAAGACAAAAGCAAGAAAAAAGCAAGACTCTTGCTAAACTATTTAAATAGTTTGAAAGTATAATTGATACCGTAAAGAGAGAAAACTCTGAGTTTAGAAGGAAAAAATTCGCTAATAAAAAAATGCAAGAAAGTGCAAGATTTTTAGCAATACCAAGACCAAGACCAATACCAAGACTGCATTTTGCAAGACCAAGACCAAGATCGAGACTCAAACTGCTCTAGCAAGACCAAGACCAAGATTCTTAATGCAAGAGAAAGACAAAGACCAAGACTGTCCAGTCTTGGTCTTGGTCTTGCATTAGCTCATCACTAATCCAGGTCCAGCCTCGAGATCTTTACTCGCAAATCTCAATCGTAATAAAGCTCAATTTCTGGTTAACTTTTACACCTGAAAAGTACGAATGTCAAGAAATAACTAGCAAAAAAGAAAAAAGAAAAAGATATCAGCGTGCTCACTCACAACTAGTCTCCAGAAAAAAAAAACCAATAAATATTACACTGACCACTTCTAAACGATCTATTAACGAATTCCACGCTCAAATAAAGATCATAAAACACAAAAAAACGTTGTAATTTTCGAAAATTTCTGTAATAAAAAGTGTACTCCTACCATTTGATTATAAACATTTATGTCCTATAGTTGGGTTATTCAACAAGTATTATTTATATATGTATGACAAAATAAAAGAAATAAAAGAAAAATTTTTATATATTATCTATGTTTATGTACTTATACGCTTGTTTATCTTTTTAGTTAAATGTTTATACACTTTGAATATTACTGTATGTACTACTGTTTATTGTTAAAATGCCTGCGTACTCGCTATAACGAGCAATACATATTTACAGTCGTTATTTATATTTATATGTGTGTGAATACAGTAGAAATCCGTAAGAAAATTAGAGTCAAAATATATATTTGTAGGTACGCGGTTTATTATGGTAACATACAAGATTTTTTGATACACATTATAATTAGCGTATAACCGATTTTTGCGACTTATATATACCAACTAATCATAGCCGAGATAGGTAAAGGCTATAAATTTTTCAAAGAGTGGGTCACTTTCCAAAATAATATCCTTAAACGGTCTGCACAGTTTGGGAAAAAAATTAAAGAAAAACTTGCGTGCTGTTAATTACATAAGTTTATCGGTACAAAATAATGAATATTTTCTAATAAGTATGTACCCAATATAATTATGTACCCATTTTACGTTTTTGTTACCATATGGTTACACTAACTTTATATAATTTTAAAGTCGATTTCTTTGTATTTGTAAGCGTTTTGGTCTTTGTTATCATTTATAGATATTTTGTTTTATCTGGTGTTATATTTTGAATTTTTTTTCAAGTTTCTGAAGACCATTGTTGCTTGCTGTGAACTAGTTGATCTAACAAAATCAGTTTAAAATTTTCAGAAGAAACTAATATCTCTTATACTATAATATACTATAATATACTATAAATTATATACTATAAATTATGAAAATTAAGACGTTCTCTTATTTTCTACCTTATCATGGTGTGACCCCCTAGTATGGAAAAATGTTTCGCGACCCCCTAGTATAGAAAAATATTTCGCGACCCCCCCTCTGCTATTTCTAACTTTTATTTTATTTTATATCATAAATATCAATTAGGTGTCAATTAAATATACCTATACGTAACACAAGATTTTAAACAGACATATTTCTATATTGACATCGAAGTTGACGACTTATGGTAGCTCCTGAACGCGGGCGTGACTTGTGCGAGCGAGACATAGCGCAACGTGATGAGCGCTGCGTGGAGCATTAGGCGAGTCAAGGTTGGCGCTTTGAAATTCTTTAAATTGTGAATTCGCTTTGAGTTGTGTTTAAATTTATTGAATTGACTTGTTTGTTTAGTTGTTGCTCACTGTCTTTTATTGTTTAATATCCAAAATTCTGTGCTCAATGCATGAGTTTCTGGAAAGAGTTCCAATGAGAGTAATGAAACAAAAGTAAAGAAGAAGCGTCTATATGACGACAATTACTTATTTAGAACTCGGATTTACTGTAATTGAAAATAAGCCGCAGTTATTTGTTTTGAAATTTTATCAAGCACAAGTATGAAACCATCACATTAATATAACCTTTAATTAACTTTTCTTTATTAAATACTAGCATCTACCCGCGGCTTCGCCTGCATGGCATTTGAAATTATGGCATCTAGTTAAAATATATAAAATGTACTTTCATCGCGTCGCTATTGCGCGTCGAGTACTGTTACTTTTTTCTTTGGAATTTTCCCACAAAAATACAATATTTTGCCTGGGTAAAATAGACTATAACATTATCTTAACAACATGCCAAGTTCAAATGAAATCAATGATTCTTTTTGATACTGTTTTAAGTATATTTTCCCACGGGAATAAGACTTCCGACAGGATTTAGATATTTTCGCGGGGTAGAAAGTAGTCTGTGTCCTATCTCGTCCTCTCTGTAAACAATATGCAAAGTTTGAAATCAATCATCCCTTTTTTAATAGTCACTTGTTATTTCATTGTTTCGTTTTAAATACATTTTCCCTCGGGAATGAGGTATTTTATCGGGATAAAAAATAACCTGTGTTTATCACTGTATATCGTCATCTTTGTCTATAATCATTTTTTGTTTCATTTAAAATATATTTTTCCACAGGAATGAAATTTCCCACGGGAAATTTCCCGCGGTATAAAATAATTTGTGTCATTTCTTATCCCTTCTGTTAGCACTATACAAAGTTTGAAATCATTTATCTGTTTTTTAATAGTCAGCTGTTGTAATTTAATACATTTTCCCAGGGAATGAAACATTTTCCCGAGATAAAAAGTAGCCTGTAACCGTCTCTGGCCTGTAAGCAACGTCTGTGCGAAGTTTCAAGTTGATTGGTTAAGCTGTTGAGGCGTGAAAGCCAGTCAAACAAACAAACAAACAAACAAACTCACTTTCGCATTTATAATATTAGTAAGGATTATATATTGAACTAGAGTGGTTTTATTGTTAAAGTAACTGTGATCCCCTTAAAAAAGTGTCGCGATCCACAGGTTGAAAACACTGGTTTAGCAAGACACTTTTCCACAAAAACAGCATGTCGCGTTTTGTAGATTTTAATGCCATTCGTTGTTATTGCCTAGGTGGGCCATTTGTTGTCAACTTCTGCTCTGCAAATAGATCTCTACTGGACTTTTATAAATAGTTACATGCAAGGAGACATTAAAATTATTATTATGGTATATATCTTTATGTACACTGAAATAAACTCACGTACTTCTCCACAATAAAAGAAACATAAAAATAAAAATGAAACATTTTGGTTAAATTATTATTAGACGTCGTCATAACGCATAACGATCTCACTCAGTCGCTCATAAGTCATAACGTAGGTACATTATCGTCCTCAACCGAATCGCACACCACTAACTTAACTTGACGTAACGTGACGTGAAAATGTGATTCGGTTTATCTGTCAGGCCAATCAACAATGAGAAAAAGTAAAGGTACATTTTTTTTAGAAATATTTGCAATGTGATTACATCTAATTGGTGGATCCTGGGTTCGCGGGAACAATTATTCCGATGGCACGCCATGCCGCACCGTGCCCCCAAGAAAATCATAAAATTTTTCTGCTCGTTTAAATAGTTTTTAATATAGGTACATATATGCATAAATTGTGTACAATGTCATTGCGTAAGACAGTGACCTGATCAAGGTCATGATATGTGTTGTTACTTTATGCTGTGGAAGCAGTATTTTCTAGTTAAGATGGTTTTGAGATCAATTACACAGACCTGCGATGGTTTCCCTCTTTAAAATTTGACAATTGATTTTTATAGATTTTAGGGCGCTGATTACAAAAAAAAAAAAATATTCAAAAAATTTTCAGCACGTCATAATTTTTAGATATTAGGTATTAAAATTTTTGACTAAAATTACCTAGGTTGACCAAGCCAATAATAGATTACCTATGCATTTTTATTTATTACGTATCTAATAAAAAGTCATTGCATAGCTGTAATTAGCTTTTGGGAACACATTCTCATCAATGGTTTCATTAAATAAAACCTACACGGAGAGAAAAATCGTATAATTTTTGTAGATAAAATTTCAGAAAAATTACCATGCTCTCTTATAATGCGTGCGCGATCAACGACCAAAGTAAAAAATATATTATAGCATGGTAAAATTTAAGGTGGTAACACAACTTCTATCACACTCTTATGCATATATGTTATAGTTTAATTCTTGTTGTCGTACTCTTTTATTTACGCATGTGACCCGCAACCTTATGTTGCTTCGGCTGTACCTGTAAAAACTTCGAAGATGCCCGATTTTTTCCGACCTTCGATTCTTTATGATCCATACAAAAATGATTAGCAACAATATATTCTAATACTGAAGATAGTGGAGTAACAAAATGATGAATTAAACGATGACCATCCGTCAAGACATTCTAATGAACACTGCTTCGACACCATACGACACCACAACAGCTGACCAGCTACTTGCAACACCACCAGTCCTGCTATGTGACCTTCATATATGATTGTGTTGATACTTTCTGCAGCTTGCCTCGCTATGTGACAGCGTTGATACCTTATCTTTCTTTCTTTCTACTATTAGCTTCTTTTAGTCTTTTCTACTTTTCTTCTATTTTAAGACAGCATGGTAATTTTTGTAAGAAAAACAATTAAACTGTCGGCAATGGAACTTTTTACTGCGATGTTTTACAAATTTTACGGAGCTAATATTACGGAAAGAACATTGTATCCTTTAAATTTTCTATGATTAATTATAATTTTATATTTTTACCGTACAAAATTGAATATGTTCGCCTTTTACACGTCGATTGTAGTGCTGAGCACAGTAATTTTTATATGAATTTTCTCTCTGTGTAATTAACTAAGTGACATATCTTTATTTTGGGAAAAAAGGTGAATTTAAAATCAGCCGCTAATGAGCTTACTATTGGGGGTAATTTATTTTTTTCTATTCAGTTTTAATTGATAACTAAGCCTCGCAAATTTGCGGTGCTAACAGAACCGTACTTATAAAAACTTAATAAGTAGGTAGGTATAAATACAATTTAAAAAAAAATATACATTGATATATATCTCTGTTAATCATCGGCTGTTAATAAAAATTAGTTTAAAACAACTATAAAAAAAAAGTTGAAATTCATTTAAAGAGGTAGTGAAACATTTTTCAGGAAACAAAAAAAGCCCAGATTATAAAAATATAGTGAATAATATGTTCAGCAATTTCCATAAACTGGGTTGCAGTAAGAGTGTAAAGTTACATTTTCTGTAATCTCATATTGACTTCTTTCCTGAGAATCTTGGTGCAATAAGTGAAGAACAAGGTGAGCGCTTCCACCAAGGTATAAAGGTTATGGAGAGCAGATACCAAGGAAGGTGAGACGCAAGCATGATGGTAGGTTACTGTTGGATGTTGAAGAGAGATGTACCGGATAGAAAGCATAAAAGAAAAAGATTGAAGAGGAGTTTTGAAGAAAGTAGAAAAAGATAATTCCTTGTAATTTACTTAGTTTCTTTAGCATTTTGTTCAACTAATACTGTTGGTTTTTTGAGTAAAAATTTAATTTTAAATTTATTTATATTTGCATTTTCAAAATAATTGTTAAAAAATTTTGAAATATGCATGTCATCAATAAAAATAAATTTCGATGTGCTAGAAAAAAAACAGAGCTGTATTTTAATTTAACATATCTAGATATTTAAAAAAAAACCATAATTATTGGAAGGGGGAAAAAAGTGAAATTTCGCAGGCCTATGTTATTTGAGAATTGTTTCAAATTATTATCACACCATTATAACAGCGCTTGTGATACGAAACTACAATTTTGTTACAATTTGTATAAACAAAATTTTAAAAATATATTGTTTTTTATTCACTAAAATTGGTATGGGTATAATATACCCGGTCACAATGATCACGTCTCATAAGGTCACCAAAACAGTGAAGGTGTCGGGTTACAATTGTTAATTATCAAGTATTTATACAATTAATATCGAGGTTTATTGTAGAGAAACCAAGAATTTTATTGAGTTGTGGTCAGGGACGGATCCCGCTTTCAAATTAGGAGGGGGTTACATCATACACAACTGTCATTAAAAAATTTTCATTGCAGTTTTTTGAAATAAAATTTCTAAAAAGCATCTACACTTTAAGTAGATTTAAGGTAATAATTGAAAAACGTTGATACTATTTGAATTTATCTTCACTCAGGCGCCCCCCTCGCTATTCGCCTGAATCTCTTCTTGGATTTACATCCCTAATTTTGGTAAAAGTGAAAAGAATGACTTCGAAAACCTATAATTAGCTTCCAATTTCATCCGTACGGTTTCTAAAAAATTGAAAAATTTGTAAACTTGTGATGACACCATCAAATAGAAAATAGAAAATTACGTTTTTCACAGATCAAGCTTCATGGTAGTGATTTGAATTAAAGTGATTGGTTGAATTAGGATAATTACGGTGTGTAATTTTCACTTTTGTTATGAAAATAACAAAATTCAATTTAGAAAAAATATTGTATTAAAATTTTTTTTTAGAAATACCATAAGAAGTATTTACATACATTTGCACTAGAAAGGCAAAATTGGAAAACCACAATAAAATTTAGCCATGATGTTAGTTTGTGGTTGCAAAACCTATACAACCAATTAATAACACTGACTATCAAGACCCAAAAATTGTCCTTGTCTTAACATTCACCACCATTAAATAAGACTTACATTTAATCCAAAAAAATGTCTAATTTGCAAAATTTCAAAAAAATAAAAAGTAATATTAAAATCATTAAAAAAATACAAGCTTCTTTTCCACTCAACAGAATATCTTTTATTATTTATCCCCTTACCTCAGGCGTCGTTATAGAGAACAGAATATACCTACGGTATTTCTACTTTGATGTAAAATAAAAAAAAGTTTGCATATAAAATTTTTTATATGTATTACTATTTTAAAATTCGACAGATAAAAGACTGTAATATTTGACGAGAAAAAACAAAATAATAAAAAAATCACTTTTGAAAAACAATAATTTTTTTATCATTTTCTTAAAAACATTTCTTAATGAGCAAATTAAGCAGCATCAATAGTACCTACATTACAACGGTGCATATGACTTTAATTGTTGCGCACCTAACCAATAGAAAAAAAAAAAAAATTAAGCAGCCAATATAAAATTCCGATACATAAATTTATACAGTTTATGGTTTATGTTATTAAAAATAAACCTCTAATAAATATGTCTACAGAATGGTCCAGAAAAAACTTGACCATGAAAAACTATCTTTGCTTGACCAAAGTTCAATAAATTGAAAGTTCAGATTATACTGATATTTATTCAATTCTAATTTATCTTTTATTTTATAATTTAACGGGAGGATTATCAAACTTGGTAATGGTAGATTTGGGAAAAATTAATATACCATGTGAGTTTTTTGAGAGTTGCCATTTTTATTACAGTCAAATTTGTATGATAGAAATGGTTACTGGAAAAGGATCTTTTCTTGGATGTAATAGAAATGTAACCAACCAGAATACTATCGGTTGAAGTAGCCTCAAGTACATATGCATATATTTTTACCGCCTAATTGATAAAAAAAATTCAAAAATTAAACTTGGGTAAAAAAATTTTTTTAGCTCATTTATGTTGTTAATTAAAGTATTAGATCAGTTTGTACAATCTATAAGTTTGTACAATCTATAACCTCGAAAACCATAAGAGCTATAAAGCTCCTGACTATAGTAATCGGTTGCCCCGTCGATATCTACAACTCTTATTAGAACAATTTTTCGATTAAATAAACGGTTTGGCTGTAATAAGAATGGCAATTCTCAAAAAACTCACACGGTATATTGTAGAATAGGTCTCCCTCCATTTTGTAGTAACAACAATCTAGACCAACGCGCCTTCGTTCAGAAATTAACCACCTAAAAATGTGCGAAAAGTGTAGCATTAACATAATATATGTATTATTGTCATTATGGACATATAAAATAACGCTCAAATCGATTAAATTTTTAATATAATTAAATTGTACCTGATTAAAAATCTATTAACCGACATCAGCAATTTTTGTCCAAACTTAAAAATGATCAAACAATCAAAATATTTATTTCTAGTTTCCTTCAATTTTTTGTTTAGTCGACAATTAATTTAACAAAACACATGTCATTCTTAAATTTAATAACTATTGTCTTACAAGATTTTTTTAATTTGACAAGAACCCGTCGGTAACTATTGTCAAAATTATAATAATAGCGTTGTCCTTGAAACAGACAAAATTTCGTGGCCACCAAATGTTGTTTGTAGCTGCGGGTAAAATTATACTGGTACGTATGTGTATGTTTAATCGAACATTATTAATGGGGGGTCAACTTGATTAACACAGAAACACATAGAGAGAGATGCCTACATGTCCAACTGTGAATTTTTAATATTTTAATAGGAAAAAAGTATTCAGTTATCTATATGTATTGTTTAATATATAGGTAACTATAACTATACTTAATTATCTTTTTATGGGCCAATAAATTAGGGCAATGGATCCACTAAGAAGAGGGCTGGGGAGAAATTAATATGGAAATAAAGCACAAGGAGAAATTAGTGCCTTCACAAAACACTTGAATTAGCACTATAAAGAATGTTCAAATTAAAAAAAAAATATTGTTATATTGTAAGAATCGAACACAAGACCGCTTGTATATGGATTCGAAATATAACTACGGTTGCCGCTGGTATTTTAAAACAAAGTATTGTATTCATTTTGAGTAAAAATACTTTAAATGTTACAAGGAAAAAATGAGGTACGCCAAATACTTAAGGGAGACCACTAGTGTGACATTTTGAAAAAAATTGGAAATTTTTTTTTGCATGTTTCGATAGTCTATACCTTTAAAAATAACATACTAAAATTTCAAGTACATATCTCAAATAGTTTTTGAGTTACAGTTACAGCCATCCGAAGAGCGGATTCTGATTTTCATTGTTAACATTGTGGTATTGAGAAATGTATGAAAGTTGATAGTTCGGGAGTTTCTGAACGTGGCTGCCAGTCACATGTTGCGGAGAAGCTAGACTCTAGCACATTTAAACGACTCATCTAGTTTCACTGTGACCATCATAGTGAGTACATCGTAAATAATTTTAGTAAAAATTCTCAGTGATTGAAACTAAAAGGTAAAGTAAAGAAAAACTACATTTTTCAAATTTGCTGCAGTTATAACTCGGAGACAAATCATCCGATCGATTTGATTCTTATTGCAGCTTCTTTTATATATGTTTCTTCGTAAAAATAATAATTATACATATGGATATATGTTTGTTGTTCGTATGTATTTCATATCACATACCGTCTCCACTAGAAAAACACAAAACGCACCAAACAACGAATTCTTTTTGATGTACCGACTTTAGTCAGAACACTGACAAACATTTGCAAACAGTTTGCGCGTTTGGTGGATCCGCACCTTTACATAAGCAAGTTTTTATATTTGTCATGCGATATCACGTGATTGGCCCTATAGTAAAGTAGCCGTATTACATGATATCGCGTGATCGGCAATGAACGTGTTAAATAAATAACCATCTTAACAGACCAAAATTGCTTGTCCGTAAAGTAATGGCATACGATGCAACACCGCCTTAATTAGTACCTATCTTTATCTACATAAATTTTGATTAGTAAAGTAAGGGGGATAGATTGCAATATTTCTTTTTACTCTTGTGATCCCTTGTAAAACTGCCATAAAATGACGTATAAACCATCAGTAACAACTGTGATAGTAAAGAGACTACAATGATAGAATTGACAACAAACCCAGAAATATCAATGCTAGAATACACAACAAACCCGCCCACTTCAAATTATAAGATTTTAAACCTTTTCAACCAGATATGTCAAATTAAAATCATGTATTTTCCCTGCTACAATTGCTATGGCCATTAATGTACAGCATCTACATCACTGAAGTGCGTTAAGTAAAAATATAAAAGAAAAAAATGAAATGAAAAGAATTACGACTTTCCATCCTTAATAATAATCGTTGCAATTACATAAATCGATTATGTAAGATCATGTTTTACAACATTGCTTGAGTGACACAGCGACCGGCGGACACACGGACTAATTCTCTGATTGACTTGGGTGTCTCAAACATTTCATATTGCATACAGAGAGAGCCATACATATGTATCTATATTATGTAGGTAAGAAGTATCGTATATCTGTTTTACACGATTGATATAAAATTTTACTATATCTGCGCATTGCATTCCTTCGTTATTTTAAAAATTGCTATATGCCGATTTTATTACGTTTTTACCGTGTGTTCAAAAATTGGTCACTAAATCCTGTCCTATGTATTTTAGGAACATCTAGTTTCTCGTACAGTGTCAGGATTGTCAGATTGTTAGAGATTCTATACACTTAAAGATCCTAAAACTAAGCCGAACATATAGCTGGGAAAACTCTCTATTCATCTCACAACAGAAAACTGAATTGGAAGTTTTCTTCTACGCATACAAAAAATTTGCTTTCTGCGTAAAAAAACTAGTGGTTAAAATTTTTGTGTTAAATAAGTAACACAACCCTGCGTTAATGTAACATTTCGTGTTTGCGTTAAATGAAAATATTAACACAAATTTCGATTTAACAGAATAAAAATATTATTAACCTGTTTTGAACAACAAAGAAGCAACACAATCTTTGTGTAAAGCAAAAGAATGTTATAAGTACGTAAGTTACATTAGAATATATATCTACCAAAATATATATAATAAAAAAGATGAGAGTAGTTCTTATTATTAAATCAAACCGAAAAATTATAAGTTTTTTTAGTTATTGACGAATATAGTTTTATTAAACGTTTAAAAATGAAACAATTTTTTTACATTTTAAGGTTATTTTGCTACAGATTCAGTTACAAAAAATCATGTAAGCTTACCTGAGATTGTATATTGTAATCTTACGTGAGTATCATAAGCTTACATGATTTTTTGTAACTGAATTTCGAACAAAATAACCTTAAAATGCAAGAAAATTGTTTCATTTTTAAACGTTTAATAAAACTATATTCGTCAATAACTTAAAAAACTTATATTGTTATAAAATAATAAGAATTAAGACGCATTAAGTCAAGATTCAGTTCAATTGCTAGAGTTTTTCAGAATAAAATTTTTCTCACTTTTATTTAATATTAAAATTAACCTTTAATTTATTAATGATTATCTAAACCTTTTACTTTCAATGCGAGTTAAAAAATTTCAATAATAATTTATAAGAACCGACACTGTCTTTCAAAATTATCTAATATCTGACACTGACCATTACAAAGTGGTCACGTGTGAGTAGACTACCTAATCCGATAACCGAAATGACAAATTCATAAGGATTTCATTGTTAGAACTACCAAATCCTAGAAATATGTCAAGTTGTATTTTGTAAACAAAATAGCACAAATTGTCAAAACCTAATAAACAAACCTTGATTATTAGTACAAGTTATTTTTTTGCTCACTAGTTTGCATATCTAAATTCTACGATTTCCAGTAGGTATCCAAAATATTTCATTTCACATCGTACATAAAAAAAGGTGTTTTCACTTATTTAATGGTACACACTGTACTTTTTCTATTAAAGAATTTATAATATTAAAAGTCCATTACGTGTATTTTATTTCAACAGTTTTTAATATTATCATTCCTTATTTTAACTTCAATTTACTTTATATAATATATACCTATTATATTTATATGTAATGTCCATAGATTTCTTATCCATATTACTACTTGAAGTATTTATTTGTTCAAAGAAGAATAATTTTGCCTTTAAGTTGCGTTTGATTAAACGTTTGGATTTATAGTAAGAAATTTCAGTAATCAATTCAAAACAAAAACGTATACTGGCTAATATCAAAACTTTGCAAATATTTAAAAAAAAATTCTGCCATAGTCCCGGACTTAGATCTTACCATAAGAGCTGGTGTAATAGCCGAATTTCCAGAATGGAAATTCGCTAAAAGAAAAACAGATCATTCCGTAAAATATTAATCAATTTCTTCAGTCAATTTTTGTATAGTCCCAATGAATTTACCATATTTTGCTGTTTCAATACCAACCATAAGTATACTCTGCTAATAATCTATAGAATGTACGTCATAATTTTGCTTATTTATTTTCCATTTTTCTAAATTTTGAAACTAGATATTCGTCTAAAGCAATCAACAACATATTTTCCCTAAAAGGGAAACTTAATTCAGAAGAAGAAGAAAAACATTAACAAGGATCGTTTTTCTGAATATTGGATTATACAACAGAAACTTTTAATAATTCTAGATTCGTCCAAGTATAGGAACGACAAAATTATTGAAAAAGCTATACCTCCACTCTAGATCCACGTATTTTACAACCAGGTCTCGTTTCACTCGTTGGGTTAATTGTCGTTTTTTATTTAGTACTTGTAAAATTTAATTTATAAACAAAATGTTTAATTTTTATTGTTTGAAAATGACTTCCTTCAGACGTGGCGATTTAAAATCGTACTCAGATCGGAACTGTGTGTCAGAAGCGGTAAGATATTTTCTGAAATATAGGAGAACGGCATACATATGTTGTCCTAGGCATAGGTAGTCAAAATAAAACAGATTTAACTTTATTTTAAAAAAAAAATTGATTATTTTGACTGTACATGGTCACTGCGTCTCTGATTCTCAGAGAAAATATTATTCTTATCAATCACCAATTGAAGAATTTATCTATATAAAATTAAATCTATTTTAAAAAGTATTTATTTACTGTTTACTGATACGCACACTACTTCATTTTGTACATTACTTCACTTGCCTGGTGATTGAAAGTAATTATTATTATATAATAATACTAACTATACATGTATTCATTCATAGTAGATTATGCTTATGCGTTCCGATTGCTTTTGTTTGTAGATTTATTAAAACAAATACATGTTCAAGTTACAAGCAGATAATAATTGAATTAGTAAAAATTTATTAATGCCATTAAAATGCAGAGGATATTCTCATGGAACCGAACAAATGACAGACATAATATAAGCGGTTTGGAAATGATAATTTTTGTTGTTGTTTTAATGCCAAGTATACCAAATATATATCCTGTTAATAATCTATAGAATATACGTAATTTTTTTATTTTGTATTTTCATCTTATTTTTATATAATTTAAAAGAAATATATATATATATATATATATATATATATATATATATATATATATATATATATATATATATATATAGTCGAACCATGGTTAACGAGAATGCGATAAGTCAGAAACCTGTTTAAATAAGAATAATTTTCATGTTCCGTGAATTTGACTTCCGAAAACTTCTTTTCCCCGACCCGAATTTTCTATTTCTGATACCTGTATAAGAGAGAGACCACTGTAAACGCAGGAAAAGGGAAAATAATATTTAAAAAAAATTAGAAAAAATTTAAAAAAATATTAGATAATAGTAAAAGATAATTTAAGACGTGCTTTCTAAGAAGTTTAACACAATATATCCAATAATATTTCCAGTAGGCAGTGTGTTACGATTTCAATAAATTATCTTTTTTATGAAATGTCAAGTAGCTTTTCAAACTATTAACCTTTTGCACCCGAACTTTTTTTTAGTATGGGTACTCAGCTACTCGACAGTAGTTTTAATAAAATTGTAATACATCAAATATAAGTATTTTAAACAAAAGTAGTTTACTTACATATTTTATTTTTATTTGCATATTACAAACATTATATTTTAATATTAAATTTTATAATTTTCCTTAGTGTGATATTTGAAGTAAAGAATAGGATGGCGCCTGAGGGGCGCCTTTCGAGTGCAAAGGGCATTTATTGTGTCGCCGTGGCGGCACTTATCGAGTGCAAAGGGTTAATTTACTAAAACACCATTATACGTAACCGTTATATAATTTTGGCGCACTTTATTTAAAACATCCTGTATAGAAATAATTTAAATAAAAATATAATAAATATTATTATTAATGGCTTAAATATTTATAACAAAATAATATAAACAAACATGTTTTGTTCGTTTATATTTTGGTTGCCAATAAATATTTTTCAAATTTTTTTAATCGTTTATCAATTTATCAAGCTTAGCAAATTCTTATTAGCAAACAGGGCAGGCAGATAACACAATTTGAATTTGGTTATGTATAAAAGCAAAATGGATAACATATTTCTTTTGTTTGCTGAACAGTTTTAATGGCTTTTCTAAATTTTAATTCTGAATAGCCATTATATTTATAATATTAATGTGCCAAAAAAAAACTTGATTCAATCGTTTAGTGATTAGCGATTAACAAATTGTTGGAATTCACAACAAATTTGAATTTTACTTCAAAAATATTGATTTTAATCTAAAACTAGAAGAATAAATTACTAATTTTTTGTGACACATGTAAAAATATTGTTTAAAGTCAAGTAAATAATACAAAACAAAACATAAAGGTAAGTCCGCTCAAAAGAAACTCAAATGTGCTGCTTTAGTAGGCAGTTAACCAAAATATGAAAATAATAATTTTTAAAAAAAAATTCATTTTAAGCAAAAACTATGTATTTTTAACATTTCCGAAAATATTTTGATACAATTATTTTTAAAGAAAATTTAGGTTAGGTAAGTCTAAAAATTTTCGATTACATATTCGTCGAACGCTAACATACATATGTGTAAACATTTTCCGTAAAGTACTGCCCTCTTAGTTCTGCTGGGCATACTATTCAATATATCCTAAGCGCTGACCTAAGCGTTCGGTGTTACCAGAGTTCAAGCAGTTTGTGCTAGCGGTTCGACGGTTCGAATCACTCCTGGGTTGAATTCTAGATTTTTATTTAGAAGAAGGTGTGAGTATCTGACTATTGTATGTTAGTTGTACGGTATTTAAAAAGAAATTAAATATGTAAATTTAACTTGTGCCTCTTGGGTATAATCTTATCAAGTTCAGAAGTATTAAAAAAAATCAATTTTTTTTGTACTTTTTTGGTATATTTTTTTTTTTGTATTACGTTAGTGGATTTGTGAATTATTTGACAAAGTGACCGATAAATTTTGAGAATTTTTTTTTAAACAATTCCAATAACATCTAGAACAATTGTGTATAATAGTAGCACTTGCAATTCTGTAGAGTTCCGTTTGTCAAGTAATCTAATAATAGAATAAAATTATTTTATATTTATAACAAGAGCTCCATAAAATATTCAAGATTAATGGTGTATGGTTTTAAATAAAAAATATGTACAAAATGCTTCAATAGGCGTTATTAGCAAATTATTGTTCGAGATTGCGTGTGGGTGTTTATTTTGGCATGTACTTGCTTTTTTTGCACATAAATATACCTAGGCACGTAATATATTTACAAGTTCTAAAATGTTAATATTTTTTATTTTTTATTTTAAAAAAATACGAGAAAAAAACTTGCGTACATCCCAACGACCCATGTAAAGTTAGTTTTGTCATTAAAGGTTATTCTAGTTTTATAAGAAATAAGAAAAATATCAAAAATTTACAGGTAATTTTGTTTTTGATGTCTCTATTGTTTTAATAGGGATACACTAGTATATATCTGATGACGTCATCAAGGTAAATATCTCGAATTTTTAAATTTTATTGATAATTTATATTGATATATTATTGATAATTGATAATTTTATCTCAGAAATCTAACTTGTATTTTGATGGTCGGGAACTATTTAAATTTTCCTATGCAAGATATGCTCATTGCTCATTATTAACCAGTTACAAGCAATAAATAATAGATTCGATCCAGAAATGTTTTTCCATAAATTCTCAATTAAGTTTTATACTCAGATGCTAGCGTACGTAATTATAAAGAGTGTTAAACAATTAACATATTTAAGGTGGTTTAGCATGTTAAGTAGAATAATATTTTCAAGAAGGAAAAGGAAAATTGAAATTTTTTTATTTCAGGCTTCATATATTTCGGCCTTTGAACATAAAACGTGCTCGGGAGTGCGTAATAGCATTTGTGGCTTATTCGTATGATTGCATCATAGTATATACAATGAAATTTGAAATTGAAAAGTTGTAACTGCTTCTCGCATTATAGAGAGTACATACACATAGGTGATTGAATGTTGTCTGTATCGGGCGCCTGTCGAAAAAAGGACCGATGGTGTAATGGATAGCACACCTGGCTAGTTACCAGGAGATCCTGAGTTCGATGCCCGGCCGATCCGGATAATTTTTTCAATCACTTTGTGATTTTTAATTTATATACAAGGGTGTATGTATACCATTGTGCGCCGAAGTAGTTTTGTTTTTATTATTACATACCGAAATCTTAAACATGTTTTTCTCGAAACAGCATTTTTAAAATTGGCGGCAACTCTCACTCAAAAACTACTCGTACGATTTTTTTTAAAATTTCTATTAAATATACTTTATAACATTACCTTCTATGTGAGCCAAATGTTTATGTCACTATCCAAACCAAAAGATTTTTTTAATGTAAAATTGATGAAAATTTGATATTTTTTTTTTAAAGTTGTATAAATTTGTCAAGTTTTTACACTTTTGTAATTGTTTTGGTTCACCGACATTCTGCATATTACGTTAACCACATGGGAAAATATTAAAAAAATTTTCAGTTAATAATTACGGCTGCTAGACTGCCCGCCATTTGAGAATTTATAGAGTGATACGTTTCAATACAAGACTTCTGCAGCCGCCATTTTTAAATATATGTAAATAAAACAAAAATATTGCATGGTGTTAGACTTTAAGGTCACAGTAAATATAAAATGTCAAACCTCAATCAAATAATTTTTTGTTAGAAAAATTCCCGAAATTATCTTTATTTTCACCTGTCTAAAGGTAGGTATTTCTCCCCTTAATAAAGACCAATTTCTTAGATTATTTTAAATATTTTAAAGTATATTCGTATATATCTATTTAAAATGCCGACTTAAAAGCTCTTCAACTAAATTTATTATAATCGTAAATTTAATTTCATACCAATAATAACGTATACCTTTCAATGCATATCTAATTATGAAAATGCAGCAAAATTAGCATTCCGTGTATTAATTAAATAGATTTCTTAGAATCCAGTAATATTCTACTTTATTTAACTAAAATCCTAATACATAGATACAAACATAATACTCGTATATATTATATTTATTACAAAATATTTGACGTTTTTGCGTGTATTAGAACAAAAAATAATTACATATTATGTACTTCGAACCCGGAACACACACAAGCCAGTCAGGTTGCTTATACCAGTAAAAGGACAGTAAAAATTTATAATTATGCATTCACTGCGAGGTTTTTTTCAAAATTAAAATTAATATTGACAAATCTATTTTAATATAATTGAAATTTATGTTAAAATTAAATGGTTGCAAAAAAATTGGGACCGGTTTTTCATCCGAAAAAAATTTGTTAGTGAATAAGTATGTAATATAATGTTTGATATAAAACGATCTATAAAAATTTGCCAAAGAGTAGCAACAAAAATTTTTTTTATCAGAAACTTGCATTAATCTTCCAAGTCCAGTTATTTAATATAAAAAACTAATTTGTAATAATTTTGAAATTTTTTCCGAGTTAACGACAACGTTGAATCCGTACAGCCTGATTTTTGTGTATACACACAGTGAAAAAATTTGTGTTAAAATAAACACATTTCACATGTCCAGAACGGTCCACTCAATTTTTTGTGTTATTTTAACACAAAGCATATGTGTCAAATCTTTACACAAGATTTGTGTCGATGGTTTAACACACAAAAGGACATACATTTTGTGTTAATTTTACACAATTACTTAGTTATAATTTTACCACAATGATGTGTAAAATTAACTGATTTAGAATGTAGAAGTTTAATCAGTAAATGTGTTGGTATATTTTGACACTTTTTTTAAATTAGTATTTTTTTTATTTAATATACAAATACGTGTATTGATGACATTTTTTGGCATCTTACATAAACATTGTGTTATTTGTGTGTTGTTCAAAACAGATTAACATTTTAATTCTGTTAAATCAAAATTTTTGTTAATATTTTCATCTAACACAAACACTAAATGTTACATTAACACAGGGTTGGGTTACTTATTTAACACAAAAATTTTTATCACTAGTTTTTTTTTACGCAGAACACAAATTTTTTCACTGTGCAGTCAGAAATTCTTTAAACCTCCATTTATTCAAAAAATTAATTTTTTTCCAATAACATTATTTTTTTCTAATCTTTTAGAAATTTTGTATACGTGTTTAATCAGAGTTACTTTCTAACTATGCAAAGTTTTAGATTTTTAGCATCATTTTCCATTGAAATATAGCAAAAATATTCTGTTTCCTGTAAGAGTACATGTATATTTTTCCATATATTATAATGCAGTTTTCATCATGATGGGCTTTTCTAATCAATGTGAAACTTTAAGGGAATTTATTTATTCTAAAATCTATCCTGTTTTGTTGGCTTTAACTAGTTTTCATCATTTTGATTCTGCGGACTCAAAGTCTTTAAATATTAATGACAATAAAATAAGATGAGTTTAAGTGTTGCTGGTTGTAATTAGGGATTGTAATACCGGTAAACCGGTTTACCGGTTTACCGGTAAATTACTAAAAATGCCATAAAATTATTACCGGTAAATCTCTGATTTTTTACCGGTAATTCGATAAATTAAAAATAGTATATTTGAAGATTTTTATAAGTTTATTTTATTTCATAGCAGAATGATTCAATATATTGAACGTAAATGTACACAATCAAACTACCCCTTACTGAGTATGCATAATAAACTATTCTATGATACAGTAAAATCGCACGATGCAATGATCAGTTTTAAAATGCATATGAATACAATAGAATGTCCTTTTCGTAGTTACTTACATAATATTATTTAAATCAGCTGTATATTTTCCAAAATAATTAAACATTACGTTAAATGGTTACATTGTATGAAAAGGTAAGTAAATTTTTATTACAGGTACATATATATATATATATATATATATATATATATATATATATATATATATATATATATATATACCGTACAGGTATATATATATATACATACATATATATATATATATATATATACATATATATACATATATATATATATATATATATATATATATATATATATATACCGTACAGGTATATATATATATACATATATATATATATATATATATATATATATATATATATATATATATATATAATTGATTCATATTTTATGATTACTTAACAAAATTTAAAATTATTTTTTCAATAAACAATAACAATGGGCGGTATATTTCTATGAAGGAAGCTGTAGGATGCCTACAAAGTCGTCGGAAATCAAACAGATAAAATTAGCGAAAACTAATGTTGGACTTTCCAAAATTCTTATAATCATAAGTACAAGTTCAAATACTGTATATGACCTTAATAAAATAATTTTAGGTTTTTTTTTTTTATTTTTATTTTTATATTTTCTGTGCTTTACAAAATACCGGTAAATTACCGGTAAATCGGTTTTGCTAAAAAAAATTACCGATTTACCGATAGATGAAAAAGTCAGTAAATTTACAGTCCCTAGTTGTAATAGGCTTAAGAGGCTCCTAGATAAATAACAATTAAGTTTCTGTCAAAGATTTGAAAGACTAGAATATTCCAGCACTAATTTTTTGTTAGTCCAAAATATTATTACTGATTAATTTAGTTTGTATTCTTCGCCAATATGTTCTAGAATGATTATTGTTATAATAATTTAAAATTATCTGAAGTTTTCTTAACGCAAATCAAGTAGCTGAGCATGTTTAACCTATTAACCGGGCGGGACGTATAAATACGTCAAACGTCCTTTGTGCTTTTTATATATAAATAAACGAAAAAATATATATTTCATAGTCTTTTCATTTATTTTAATCATAAATAAAAATACCCCTGTCGCAGCATCTGCATAACATAGCGAATTTCCAATCATAAAAGTTACTTTTTTTCGAAAACCCGCTTACCTAGAATAATGGTTCAAAATGTATTTTCTGTGATTTTCTTGGTTCTTTACCACAATGTAAAAAAAATTGGAAAAACTTTTAAATTTTGGCAAATTGTTTGCAAAAAACTCATTTTTTTGAGGTTTTTGGAATTGGACGTGTCTGACTGGAGAACTCATACAAAATTTTTGGACTTCCAACGTTTTATTGTTTTATTATATTTGCATCCCAAACTAGTATCTATCCTATAAATATAACAAGTTTCATCCAAAATGAATTTCTCGGAAATATAGGCACTTAAGTAGAATAGCTAGGACAGTTCTGGGCCACCGCAAAACGGAGTAACTTGAACCCCTTTGACGATGTTTGAAAGCGTGTGTCTTATGGGTCTATTGCACCCATTTTACGGTACTACACATTCCGAACTGATGAGTCATCAAACTGTATCGATGTGCAAACCTTGACCTTTGACCCGGCACGTACCAAGTACATGTATTTAAAATTTGTTGTTGACATTTGACCCCACACGCGCTCATACTGTTAGCCTTGAAATTCGTAAGAGATGAGTCATTACCCGCAACCAAATTAATTTATGTTAACCCATTATGCGTCATCACAATTTACTTATGACAATTTGGTTTTGTGTTAACCCATTATGCGCCGGCACTAATGTAATTTTTGAATGCAAACCTAACGCATGCGCAGACTGAATTTAAGTACACGACGCATGCGCAGAGTGAATTTTAGGTTACAATTTGATAGATGGGGTACACTACTGCGTCAAAAATGTGGGGTTACCCTAACTCGGGGGTGGCCCCAAACTTTTGACACCGTACTGTACTTAAATTTTTGGTACACTGCCGTGTCAAAAGTGTGGACCCCCCTGGCCAAAAAGGTATCCTATCACTTTTTGAAGCGTACTGTACGTGCAAACCTTGACCACAACACGCGCTTGCCTTAATTGCGTCATCTTAAACGAACTATCACGTCAAAAAATGTGGGGAATACCCTAACCCAGGAGTAGCCCCAAACTTTTGACGCCGTACTGTACTTAAATTTTTGGTACACTACCGTGTCAAAAGTGTGGACCCCCTGTCAAAAAAGCTATCCGATCACTTTTTGAAGCGCACTGTACGTGCAAACCTTGACCCCAACACGCGCTTGCCTTAATTGCGTCATTTTAAACGAAAATCGGGGAGGCCGCTAAATTTTGTGGGGGCACTGTACCATGCGCTAGCCGCAATCATGACTTCAGACTCCAAATTTCAGACTCCAGGGTCCAGACTCCAGATTTCTGACCGGTTGTATATTAAGAATATGTTATGTATACACTCTGTATATCGCTATTTAATTTTAATTTTATAAATACATACTAGTAAATGATTGTAGTCTTTATGTCAACAAAATCTAACTAAAATAATTTCTAAATCACTTTTATCAACATTGGAAAAATATTTGCTTAATTAGCAAAAAAGTAATATGTTTGCAAATAAATTCGTATATATTACTGTACAATAAATACTTGGATTATTTCTTAATATGTATACTATAATTTAACTATGTTGTTTAATATAAAAATTATAACAGCATTAAGATTTGCTAAATTTTTTTATAAATTAGTAGTTCTGGGGTAAAAAATTAACTTAAAACTTACATCACACATACATAATATAATTATAATATACAAATGCATGTATACATGGGTGCAGGTATAAATGCATGTATGCATGAGTGTATTCTTATACAGGGTGTATCATGAAATAATATGCTTTTCAATTAGAATAAAAAAATTTCATAAGATTTTTTGTCAATACTTTTATAGATTAACGAAAGCAACTTCTTCCTGTAAAAAATAGGGGAATTCAGGGTAATAATTAAATAAAACGCACATATTTTTTTTTCTAAATTTTATTTATAGAATATGTATACAAAAAATTAAATTGCTTAAATCTATATATTACTTAAAATCTATTTATTTTTCATATAAAAATTTTTTTAAAAGAATACAATTTTCTAATGAACAAATTTTGTATGAATGATGCATACAACGTCTTGAATAATATTCATCTCGCAGATTGGAAATCTTCGATACATCAAATATTTCCTCCAAATTCAAAATCCACGACCGGTGTTCGGTGTCATCAAACAAATTTGAAATCCATTTCCTTTTTCACTGCCCTTGACGTATATGACATCAAACTTCTTTAATATAGGTTTCAATATGGTATGAAGTTTTTTTTGTACGAAATAAATCCATACGACCAAGGTATCCCATGCCAATTTCGGCAAAGCCAACGTGCAGCAACCCGTTCATATTTCTTCGGCAACTCGTTGAAATCAAACGGTGCATCGAATATAAGATGTAATATTTCATCCGAATTTTCCGCAACGATACCAACTTCTTTAAAATAAAATTGGCTGTTAGCTCCTTGATAACCTTGTATATCAAGAAACGCCATTTTTTATCGCCGCCGTAGAACTGAATTTACTCACACAATCCACAACTTTATATAAAATAATTAAAATTGGTGAGGATAGTTAGTTAATTTATGGGATGTATCCGAAAATGGATACTAATAGCTATTGCTAGTTGACCATCAAATTACAAACTGTTAATAATATTTAGCACATTACTGAGTACCATGTTCTTTTCACTTTAAGACCTAGTGATTTAAGGAATGCTAAATTTTCGGGTGAAATGTGTTGTCGCTTAAAAGTTTTACGTTTAATGATCTTAGGTTTCGAAAGTCCTTTGCTAGGTTGTCTAGTGGTGGACTGCTCTGAATTGTAAATTATCATGGTTCGAAATACAATACGAAATTGTTTTTTCAGCGAAAGAGATGTTAACTCTTTGACAACCACCGGTAAATTGACAATATTTTGTGTAAGTTTAACTATTTTATACCCTTTAACCATGATAATGTGTATGAGCCCTTTAACCATGATAAGGTGTATGAGCTCTTTAACCATGATAAGGTGTATGAGCTCTTTAACCATGATAAGGTGTATGAGCTCTTTAAGGATGATAAGGTGTATGAGTTACTCCGGGAGCAAAATGAGTTACTCCGGGAGCAAAATGAGTCACTCCGGGAGCAAAATGAGTCAATCCAGGAGCAAAATGAGTCCTCCGGGAGCAAAATGAGTCACTCCGGGAGCAAAATGAGTCACTCCGGGAGCAAAATGAGTCACTCCGGGGGCAAAATGAGTCCTCCGGGAGCAAAATGAGTCACTCCGGGAGCAAAATGAGTCACTCCGGGAGCAAAATGAGTCACTCCGGGAGCAAAATGAGTCACTCCGGGAGCAAAATGAGTCACTCCGGGAGCAAAATGAGTCACCCCGTGAGCAAAATGAGTCACTCCGGGAGCAAAATGAGTCACTCCGGGAGCAAAATGAGTCACTCCGGGAGCCCAATGAGTCACTCCGGGAGCAAAATGAGACACTCCGGGAGCATGTGAGTCACTCGTTGGAGTCAAATGAGTCGCTCGGTGAAGCAAATGAGCTAAGTATATATAAGTAGAGAAGCAATAAATCTTTGAACAGTTATTCATTTACTAGCGAACGCTTCAGACCTCCCGCTGAACGATGTATAATTGTGATTTTTGTGCTAAAGCATTTACGCGAAAGTCTAATCTTTCTAGACACTTAAATGCTCAACATAATTCGTTAAGCAATATTAATGATTGTACGATTGGAAAGAATGATAACTCATCAAGCAAATTCATACCATATGATGCTAATAATAAAACACCTGATGATATCTCTATATCTAGGTTTGATGATAATGATGATGAAAATACATCTCAACTACAGCATGATATTGATTACTCTGAAGCAATCTTGAATCCGTTTGACCAAAAAAGGATAGCTGCTGCAACTGAAGCCATTCAAGCCAAATTTAACTCTTTGAAAAGAGGAGAAAACCGTCGTCAATCTGAAAACGAGAAAGATAGTTGGTCTAATGAAAGTAAGCAAGTAAATCACTTAACAGCAATTAATAACAATTGCAATGAAACAACCTCCTCTTCACAACTAACTAAACTTTTAGGAACTGCTTTAGATATTATAATGTTAAAAGAGGTTCGAAACGTTGACTCGGAAAATGAAGCGAAAATTGTCAATCAGGTTAATCCAATAAGCTTAAAACGTCATATAGCTTCAAATGAAAATGTCGAAAACGGGGCCTTAGCTAAGCATTTTAAGCAAGACAACTTGAAAGAGTCTAGAAATGTTAACATACAATCGAAAAAAATAAAATACTGGCATAATCCTAATACTTTAATAGATGAATTACAACGTTTATACGAGACTTCAGAGACTGGTGAAAAAATACTCAATATTATTCGAAGTTTAGAGGAAAATAAAAATATGTTGTTGTTTAACGTTTACGATCGAGAAGATTTAATCAAAGAGTTAAATGCTTTAAAAGAAACTACTGTTGGTCGAGAAATATTCTCTATACTTCGCGAACTTCAAAAGGCTGATGTTATTGAGCCACTAGGTGATTATCTGGATGAAACTGATAAAGAAGATGCTAGCGATTATGATGATGATGATGATGATTAATTGATTATCCACACTAAGAATTTACTGAATTTTGAAGAACACCACCGTATAAGAAGCAGCAGTTATCCCTCATTGAAGTGTATATTTTATTTTTATATTTTTTTAACCCTGTAAGATAAAAAGTTTTTTTTCAAATAAATAACACATATATGTAAATAATTATTGTTCTTTATTTTTAAAATATAAGTATGAATACAAAATATTTTCACAATAAATGTATATGTAATATTTTTTACAATAAATGTTTTGTATATGAAATATTTTTTTTACAATAAATGTATATGAAATATTTTTTACAATAAATAAATATTAAAAATTGTATGATTTGTTTATATATTCAATAACACCCGAACGTAATTGTTTCATGTTTTCAGGTAACTGATCCCATACTTGACAAATTCGTTGTGCATATTCGGGTATCATATATGCATACAGATGTTGCACCCAAATATCATATTTCAATAGTTGTTTTGTTAAGTATAATAACATATCGAAATTTCTGACTTTTGTATACAAATAAGGATGAGTCAGAAATATGTCTTCAACGTGTGAAATCCGTGTTGCAAATGTCAATGGTTCACCAACAGGCGGTTGAAAGTTTTCCTCCATTTTCACGCCATTCTTGCACATTTCACAGCGTATTTTCAAATCAGGTGGTCCATCAATATGATCTTGTTGCCATGGTCGATTATAATGTTCAAAACATGGTTCACATTCTTGAAACATGGCTCGATAATCGGATGGTAACCAAATCCAAGCGCGTTGTATGATTTTCGCACCATAACTTTTCAACACATTCAAGCTGATCCACTTGTAGATTTGAAGAAATGTTTCCAAAGTCAGTTCGTTCAGTAGCATTGGTTCACGTTCGAAAAATTCACCAATTGAAACATCCATTTTATCCCAGTCCATTGATTCCGGTTCAGACAATTTCAAATTTTGCATTTTTACAATAGCATCAATTGTTTTTTCATAGGTATCAACCCGTTTACGTAGTTTATCCAGTTCACTTGAAAATATTTGTAGCCGTTTCCAGTAAGCCGATGATGACGATGCCATTTCCACTTGCGTACTAATTTAACGAGTAATGTCCCCATGCTAAAGTATCCGTTTCCCCCTCCACAATATATCGTTTCGTATCGTACGGGCTGAGCGCCACCTTGTTCTGAGTTACACTATACACGTTATGTTTTTTCGATTGTATCAGGTTTTGTTGTCGGTTTATGATTGTATTGTGTTTTAGACAGTCCACGTAATCGTTGAAAGTTATCGTTTTCTTAACCACAGAGTTCTTTACACCTTTCGCTTTCTTCGTGTCATCCTCGCCGTCCACTTGACAACTATACATTTTTGATCTTAAACCCACAAATTTTGTAAATATTCGTCCATTTAGCTCATCCTTCATTAACCCGGGTATTTTCTTATTGACTCTTGGCATATTATATTGATTATCCGCGCTGTAATCTGACGTATCAAAGTACTGAATATCTCGTTTCATTATTTCGTAAATATCTGGGCATTTTATCTCGTAAATTAACGAATCTGTATCTGTGTAGAGTAATTTGCTGTTGTTCCCGAACGTTGGCTGTATGTAGTTGTAATGAAAATCGTAGACACATGTTTTCGAAATATCCAGAATTGCTTGCCCGACATATATTGGTTTGTTCATAAACACTTCCGTTTTCCGTAGTTCGACTGCGATAAGATTCTCGTCAAATATGGTGCGGCTGTGGAAATTCGGTTTCGCTATCATAACTTCCGCACCATATCGTCCATACCATTTCGTTAACAATTTCACGATCGAGTGTTTCCGTACGTTTTCCATCGTTTTCCCGAAGACCGCGTTGTTGAGTAGCTTGTAGAGATTTTTCTCGAATTCGTTTCCCGCCGTTTGTCTTAGAGCTGTGTTTAAAGCTATGTAGGATTTAAGCCATGGTGATTGATCGAATTGTAGCACTCTATGTATTTTCTTTAATTTCATCCCGTGTTGTAGACATTGTTTCAGGTTCCGATAGTGTATCACGTATTTCTGTTTGTTGTATAGCGTTGCCAATAACATTTCCTGTTTAGTACCGGGTGCACACATTCTCTCTGGACATAATGGTAAATCGTTGTGTTTATCGTGCAGTTCTCTCGGGTATTCCAAATCCACTTCAAGTATGTATCCTGTAGGTGAATCATCGGGTATTTGTTGAACATCTATGTCAGTATTTTCCATCCATTTGAAATTTCCCGTTGGTAAGTATTGTGACATTGCCCATCCATATAAGTTGTTCACGTCATAGTACATCAGGTATTTTGATTCCTCGTCCGGATCGTAGGTGTTCATATATTTATTGTTTGCTGTCGCGTATCGGTTACTACACTGGCTCAATCCACCTCGAATACCACGTTCAATGAATAATAATTGGTCCACATCAGATATCAGTTCTAACTCCACTTTTGTATATTTTAAGGCTGCATCCCACGTAAGTCCCGGCGTCGTGTAATAATGAGCTGGATCCAATCCGTGTGTGCGCATGCACGTATCCCGAAAATTCTCGAAAACATCCGCGAGTAGTAGTATGTCCGTTTTTATATATAAATCCGAGTATTCTCCAAGCGTCTGTATGTTGAATGTATCCCAAACTTTTTGTGCGTGTGTATAGTCATCCATGGTGATATCGTTATCGTTGAGTCGATTGTAGAATTTCCCCCGTGATGGTAAACATGTTTCTTCCAATTTATCCCAGCCTGATATGTAGTCGTACGGAAAAACACCTTTGCGCGTAAGTAATTTGTAGTCGGTATCCGGAAATTGTGATTTAACTATGTTGAACTCGTTGAGATATGAAGATAATTTATCCAAACTTGATGCCATAAATCGGAAAGAGTCGATGAATCTAAATGTAATTTCGCTGCCCGTAACATGTTTAGTGAATGCAATATATCGTTCCTTGTTGATTGGTAGTAAGTCGACACGTCCCTCGAATGCTGTTGCTATATCCTTTATTACGAAATGTGCATCATAACCACTCAAGTTGTGGAATACAACAGGAATCATATGAAAATCCTTATAATTCAAGTTGCATCCCTTGTGCGCAGGTCCATTGTATTCGCCGGTGAAGTGGTTATGATCACGAACCACAATATCCTCAGGTTTGAATGGTTTCTCGCAAATGTGGCACCCGGTACTTCGTTGTTTAAGTTGCTGTTGTTCCTCTGGTGTTAACTCGTTCATTGGTATTATGTTATCATATATGGGTTCCAAGATATTTTCACGTAACGTTGCCAGTTCTTCCGCGAACCATTTTTCGCAATTTGGCCCGCGGTATGATCGATAGTAGCTTAACTGGTTGTTGTAGGAGCAGTGAAAGTAGTAACCGATACTGTATGCCCGATGTTGTTGATACGTTGTCGTGTTTTTCCGATTTTCGTTATCCGTCACAGGTTGCAGGAATGACTCGACGTCCGCGTAAATTATAAATGGAACACGTTTCTTGTTACTGTAATTTTTGAACGATATGTATTTGCTTTTCCCTTCTGGCATTATCACCCGACAGTTGTTCATGTTCACGCAGTCTTCTGTATGTTTTATCAGTTTATCCTCCGTACGAAAGTAATTTAAGCATCGATCGCAGATATATTTTTTCCCGTCACGTTTTGATAGTTGTTTTGATACGAGTCGCGATAAGTCCTTAATCCAGCAGAAATGGTAGCGTAAATCTTGATCGTTGTCCTGTTCGTTGTCTTCATCCTCGTAATACTCGTTCTGGATCATTAAAAGGTTTATGTGGTTTTGTTTCTTCTCTCTCGTTAGCGCAGCAGGTACGGTTTCGAAATGTCCATTTTGTTTTTTTAGTATAAACACGTTGACTGATATTGTTGGGTTCTGTTTCTCGAATTTGCTCACTTGCTGAATCGTCATTGGGAACTGTATCCCGTCTAAATTTAGCACCGTTGAGTAGTGTGGGTAAGAGCTGGTTCGATATGGATGATTACCCCGTGTAGCTGGATAAAGTGCAGATACCACTGCCCACGCGAAACAGGCGTCATCGTTGAAGTTTTGGATGTTGATACATGCTTTTTTCGTTTGTATTTCTTGAGGTAATTCGATGTAGCTTGATCCACGGAAAGGTGTATACTTGTTGATGTTCACAGCTAGGTTGATTATGCTTGATAAAGCCCATCCACTCCCCGACTCGGTAAACTCGCTCAATTTTCTCAAAATTGGTTCCCGTACATGTTCCATGTAGCACTGTTTTAGGTTTGTTCCACGATCTATTATGATATTCGGTGTATTGAAGTGTTTCATGTCGTATTTATCCTCGTCACCATCAGTTTTCACAAATAACCCGCAAAACGTTGTGTTGACTTTTATCGTTAAGTATTTTTTTAATATATTTTGTATTCGCCGAGTGAACATCGATGTAGCGTCGTCTAAAAAGTCCTTTGGTTCTATGTGTGTTATGTTGGTAACCACTCCCGTTCGTATTCGACTTGCAAATGCGGATTCCACGTCAGCCCATTGAATTCTATCAGATCTTTTACGTTGATTTCGATTCATGCCGGCACCTGAAACAATCAACATAAAAAAATTATTTATCAAATTTATAAAAAATCATTAAAAAAAAAATATATATTTAAAAAACTTACCATGTTGATATATCAAAATTATAAAAAAAATTATTAAAAAATAAATTTATATTTGAAAAAAACTTACCATGTTTTCGTAGCGCCTTCATTCTGATTCGAAATCCTTTCATTTTTCCCGCACATGATTCAAAATGTTTGCGTTGTCCCAAATTTTCCGCTCCACGTATAGCCTTGTTGATTAGTCTTATATTGGTATTTGTATGTTTCATCCATTTTTCCAATTCATCTGCATCCCGGGTATCCATTTCCAGTAATGATAGCGCGTTTCGTACATTTTCCACCATTCTAGTTGCCACGTCGTTTAATGAAGCCATTGTTGTATTTTAATTTAAAAAAACCTCGATACAAATTCTTGCAACAATAACAATATTAACTGCTTAAAGTTTGCTGAAGAAGTGATTTGAGGGGACACGCAGACCTCAATTTATACGATTTTGACTGCTCGAAAAATTCTCGAGGAGAATCACAAAAAATGCTGACTCAGAATTTTTACAACGCAAATAACCGAAGGTCAAATGTCAAATTCCGAGAAATTTATTTCGCATTTGAAACCTAATAAAAGAATTGCTGACTAATTTTAAACAAACATTTTTTAAAATTAAAACTTATATAAATAAACAAATTGAAAAAACCCCCGATTATTATTAGGCCATAAATTAAAAATTCCGAGAAAACTATTTCATATTTGAAATCAAACAAAGAAATTGCTGTGTTGTCAAAATCTTAAATAAACATTTTTTAAACTAAAACTTATATAAATAAACAAATTAAAAAAATATCTGAGTATGAGTCAGCAAAATCTTAAATAAAGATAATAAAATTAATGATTTACGATGACATTAATGTAAACAAATTCCTGGAACTGACAAGTTGTGACTTGCTTTTAAATAAAATTCCCCTCTGGCTATGATTCAAACATATCATGAAATTACATCATCCTAAGTCAGCTAAAAAAATCTTAAATAAACAAACTCAAACCGTATAAAGTCACGAGTTTTTATTAAATAAACAAATTAATCTTATAAAGACTTGACTCATATACAAAAAAAACCTCAAGTACAATTGACACCCAAATTTCCGGCAGTACAGTAGCGGTCAGAAATCTGGACTCTGGAGTCTGGAGTCTGAAGTCATAATTGCGGCTAGCGCATGGTACAGTGCCCCCACAAAATTTAGCGGCCTCCCCGATTTTCGTTTAAAATGACGCAATTAAGGCAAGCGCGTGTTGGGGTCAAGGTTTGCACGTACACAAAATAAGTACTGTACGCTTCAAAAAGTGATCGGATAGCTTTTTTGACAGGGGGTCCACACTTTTGACACGGTAGTGTACCAAAAATTTAAGTACAGTACGGCGTCAAAAGTTTGGGGCTACTCCTGGGTTAGGGTATTCCCCACATTTTTTGACGTGATAGTTCGTTTAAGATGACGCAATTAAGGCAAGCGCGTGTTGTGGTCAAGGTTTGCACGTACAGTACGCTTCAAAAAGTGATAGGATACCTTTTTGGCCAGGGGGGGGTCCACACTTTTGACACGGCAGTGTACCAAAAATTTAAGTACAGTACGGTGTCAAAAGTTTGGGGCCACCCCCGAGTTAGGGTAACCCCACATTTTTGACGCAGTAGTGTACCCCATCTATCAAATTGTAACCTAAAATTCACTCTGCGCATGCGTCGTGTACTTAAATTCAGTCTGCGCATGCGTTAGGTTTGCATTCAAAAATTACATTAGTGCCGGCGCATAATGGGTTAACACAAAACCAAATTGTCATAAGTAAATTGTGATGACGCATAATGGGTTAACATAAATTAATTTGGTTGCGGGTAATGACTCATCTCTTACGAATTTCAAGGCTAACAGTATGAGCGCGTGTGGGGTCAAATGTCAACAACAAATTTTAAATACATGTACTTGGTACGTGCCGGGTCAAAGGTCAAGGTTTGCACATCGATACAGTTTGATGACTCATCAGTTCGGAATGTGTAGTACCGTAAAATGGGTGCAATAGACCCATAAGACACACGCTTTCAAACATCGTCAAAGGGGTTCAAGTTACTCCGTTTTGCGGTGGCCCAGAACTGTCCTAGCTATTCTACTCACTTAAATATTCGAAATTTCTAAATTAATTTAAAATAGAGTTAGTCTCCAGAAATTTTGTATTATGGTAAATTTAATTTAATAAATGACAAGTATATAAGTATAGTAATTATAAAGCATTCGCATAGAACAATAGTTTTAAGTATACATGCACATAAGCAAGATAATTTTTGAATTTTCCTGAAGGAAGGAAATACTTTCCCGTAATAAAAAGTATCCTAAATGTTGACGCAGGTAATAAGTTATCACTACACCAGATTTCATAAAAATCCGTTCAATAGTTTTCGCGTAATATGTGCACATGCTCAAAAAGTTTTTTTATTTTCCTGTGGGAATGAGCCACTTTCCCGAAATAAAAAGTATCTGAGATGCTGACTCAGGTAATAAGTTATCACCACACCAAATTGCATCAAAATCCGTTCAATAGTTTTTGCGTACTGTATGCACATGCTCAACATGGTTTTTCCATTTTCTCGTGGGAATGAGACCTTTTCTCGAAGTAGAAAGTAGAAAGTATCTTAGATGTTGATCCGGGTAATAAGTTGTCAGCACACCAAATTTCATTAAAATCCATCCAGTAGTTTTTGTTTGATGCGTGAACAAACGAACAGACAGACAGACAGACAGACAGACAAAAATTTAAAAAATCGCTGTTTTGATATCTACATCGATAACTATTTACAGTATCTGCACAATTTTTAAAAAATATTCCCTATACAGAAACGGTCTCGTTACATTTGTATTATATGTATAGATTACCTATTAATGGCTCTTTATTTAAAATATTAATTTTTTTTTAAAATAAATCGCCCCCTGTTCTAGGAAATATATATTTTTTAAATTTTTATAAAATTTCTTATGAAAGTGAGCTTCTTAGACAATTTTATTTTGTATTAATGTATTTTATTTTGTATTAATGTATTAAAACATGAACGTTTAAATGTTGGCAATTTCTGTATTGTGGCGCTTTCTATCTAGCGCGTTAGTTAACTACTTTATTTAAAAGTTCGAATAAAATTCCAGTCATTTTAATTTTTAATTGTTCAGGAACTTCAGTACCTTCAGTATCATAAAAGCAAGCAAAATAATATTACAATTTATTTATGTAGATACATATATGATGGAAAGTTAAGAAAAGAAAATGTTTTTTTGGAAGTTCGTGTTTAAGGTAAAATCGAAAAAACTTGGAAAATTTAATTAGTAATTAATTTTTTTTAAATATTTTTAGGTTTGGTTGTAAATGAATCTACTGTTGATCTTTTAATATGATACTGAACTATTCATTATTTAAAATGAAAAATTGTGTACTTATTAGATGATGAAAATAAAAAATTAGTAGTTTGAAAAACCGAAACAAATCGACCGACGTCTTGAAAAAGTCTGCCGGGACACCGGAGCAACGGAGCTAGAACCGTGACAAATCCGGGAAAACCAAGACGTATGGACACTCTACACGGATTGTGAATGTTATAAACTTTAAGTTTTGATTTTTAAACATATTTTGAGTGAAATTGAAAATTAACAACGTGTGAAATTTGACATTTTAGTTAAAGTGCATATAAAATATAATACCTACATGTTTTTATAAAAATACAAATATAAATAAATGTTTTCTGTTTTTTTTTTTTTATTTTAATTGTTATTAATTATATTTGGCTTTTTTAATAATTTAGAATTTTTCTGTCAAATGAATAAATTCTGAAAATATGAATTTATGACATAATTTCAGTAAAAGTGAAAATGAAATTTTTCACCCACACTTTTGTAGTGCCAATGTACAACATCACTGGATCCCAATTTTCAAATGGATAGATAATTTCAAACAATCACCCGCTAGTTAATTATCGCTAGATTTGATGCTAGAAAATTGAGAAAAAACAGGTCATAGAGATTTTTTTTTATTTAGATTTTATTTGTAATGATTGAATTACAAAATTCAAAAGGATGTTAAAAAATGTGTGTATTCACTATGAGCTTTTGCCTGTAGTAAATCCAGCTGCTCAAAATCGGTTCCAATATATCAGTTGGTCAGGACGGCATTTGTACATAATTTTAATATTTTCTTTAAGAAATAGTATTTTTTTTTAAATACTTGTTTGATTTTTTCAAGGCGAGTACTTTTTACGATGTGTGTTTACCAAATTCTACAAAATAATTACAAAAAAAAAAAACATTGTAACCCTACTATTTTGAAATTTTCAAAAAAATATCATGAAAATTACCTCATATATGCTTTTTCTGAGTTAATTATTGAAAAATATTCTATTTTCCGAGATTTTTAAGGTAAAACGAGCAGATGTATGGTTTTTGTTAAACAAATTTCAGTTCTTTAATACATTTTTGCCTTAAAATATTTAATATTTTCAAAAATGTATGATACAACTTGTCAAAATTTAAAATTATTTGTTTTGTTGTCAAAAGAAAAAAAAAACTGAATGTGCAAATTTATTTACCACTAAAATGATGGGTTTATACATATAATTATAACGTAGTATTGTCATTTGGATAGAAAATTACGTAAAAATATTATTGTTTGAATATGATTTAACGTAATTTTTATACGATTGTAGCAAACTCTTATTAATTTTAGAAAGGTGTAAACATCATCTAAATTCTGATCATATCACATAAAACACTGCGCCGTGATTTTTTATCTAAAAAAAAATGGAATAGAGATACATTATAAAAACATTTAACTGACAAAGAAAAAGAATATAGCCGAATCGTTAAATTGGATTAAAAAAATCATGACACGCTACTTATAAAGCGGTTTTTTTCGAATTTAGCTCGTAAAAAATGAGACAGAAAAAAAAAGAATGCGAGTGCGAGTGAAATGGAGAACGACATATTTCCTAGTTTTTCTCGAAAAGTAAGCAATTTAGAGCAACGGTATAAAAACATTTTTTATGCATTTTACCTTTTACTATCGCTTGGTGTAAAAAAAAATTTGAAAAATTGCTTAATTCTGGCAAAAAACTCATTTTGTTGACAAAAAACGCCCGGAAAACCTACTTCTGGGCATCCGACGTGTCTGGCTAACGAACTCATCCAACGATTTGGAAAATTGAATTCGCACACAAAATTTCATAAGCATTAAACGTTTCGTTCGAGAGTTATCGCGCGGATACATATATATATATATATATATATATATATATATATATATATATATATATATATATATATATATATATATATATATATATATATATATATATATATATATAAATTTTAGTGAATATCATTTTCGTATTTTAGGGACCTCAAAACATATTTCTGATATGGTCCCGGGCTTAGGTCGCACCATGACACCTGGCGTAAAAGCTGAATTTCCAGTTTTGGAAATTCGCTAAAATAATAATAATATCGAAATACGTCCTTCGGGCGTGACGTACTGATACATCCTAGTGAAAAAGTTCTCACCCGTTAAACGCTGCGTAATTAAAAAGTTAAAAATTAAAAAGTGATTAAAAAGTTAATTACTGATATTAACTGAAAAATCGAGATTCGATTCCTATACAATAAATTTTTCATCCAGTTTCCACTGATAATTCCAGGCATCATTCCTTTAAGAAGAAGGTTACGGATGCAAACCTGTACCACATCATAGACCCTCATCACTTACCGTATCTTTCATCCACATCACAATACTGTAATGATGTGTGTGGCGTCTGTTATAGACAATAAGTTCATTTATGGGGTATATATATTAATTAGTTTATTTAATTGCCTTTAAAAACAAAATTTAAAATTTTCATGAATCACTTGGTATATTAATATTATCATATTTAAAATATAAATTATTGACTAAATATTAAAAAAAAAAAATGACCAAAATTAATTAGGTTTCCTACACCTGTAAAGACCAAAACCAATAGCAATTTTACACGATAAGTATCGTAAATAATTTTTTTTCCACTATTTTTAGTGTCCCGTATCAAAATTAACAAAACGAATCACTTCGGTGTCCGTCACAAGTAATTTTCTATTATGAATCTATTCAAAGAAAATATTTGTTTAGCTAGAGTGTGTGGCCCAATTATAGGCGGGAAACATAAAAAGTTGAAAACTGATTCTAGAAATTAATTTCAGGAAGTAAATTCTTAAAAACCTTTTTTTAGTTACGATCCGATAAAAAGTTGAAATTTTATTAGAGCCTCCAATAAGAAATATCGTTTTCTAACCACTTATTGCTCTACCAGCAATTCGACTAAATACCACCACTTCCTTAAGTGTTAGAGAAATGTTTAAAGACAATTCTGTAATTTCCAATAGAAACTTGTAGCTTGAAATCATTTCCACCGTTAATTGAAATAACATTAACACTATGAGGCTCGAACACTTTCATAATAAACTTCCCCGGAAGCCGGCAGTATTTAAAAAAAAAACTTTATATAAACAAATACATAAAATGAAATGATTCAAACACTGAATCGATTCAACACAGTTCAACATGTATGTGTAGAACTGTAAACATACGTACGTGATACGTACGTACTACATATACTGTAGTATTTTAACTAAAAGAAAGTTTTTTAAGGGGAATTCTGAGGTAAGGGGATTACAAATATTTTAAATGTTAACCAAGGCAACACTATCAAATAAATGAAAGAGAGATAATTATATATCTTTTATATTCAATAAAAAGAGATAAATTGTACAAATAAATGAAAGAGAGATAATTATATATCTTTTATATTCAATAAAAACAGATAAATTGTAACTAAGAGGAATTTATGCTCTTTCTTTTAGTTAAAATTCTACTGTACACTGACAATCAAATCCATTTTATTTAAAAATATAAATTATATTTTTTATGTATTTCTTGTTTATCTTAAAATTTTTTATACATAGAAACAAAAAGAGTAGTGTGTGTTGGTACATATGTATTTGTGTGAGTAGGCACACATCCGTGTTATGAATGATGATAAACATCACACACATAATGCGTAACCAACTAATCAATTAATAATTGATCGCGGTCGGCCTCTGGGGATGTTTTGTTTGGTTTCGGATGCCGAAGCCCTGGGACTGAAAGAGTTAAGTCATGTAATATTAAATGTCGTTTTCCGACCATATGGTCTATTATGTAATTCAGATTAAATATCGATACTTTCTTAAGGATTAGAGAAACGTTTAAAAACAGTTCATTAAATTTAAATTGAATTTTTATAGCCTGGAATCATGTCCACCGTTAATTGGATAAACGGTCGTGTAATATGAAATATGGTTTTCCGACCACATGGCTAACCATATAATTCAGATAAATACCAACACTTTCTTAAGCATTAGAAAAATGTTTAAAGGCAATTCTTCCATTGTAAATAGAATCCTTGTAGTCTGAAATCGTTTCCGTCATCAGTTGAAATAGCATCATGTCGCGTAATATGAAATGTCGTTTTCCGACCACTTGGTATATCATGTAATTCAAAAAAATATCGATACTTTTTTAAACAATAGAGAAGTGTTTAAAGAGAAATACGGAAATTCTTATTACAAAAATATGAAAAAAATCCTAAATCAAAATTATTCTAAACAGTTGATTATACGGAACACTATTTGCGCACGTACGGCTTGCAGTTGACCGATTCTTTTAATAATACAGTTATATTCATAAGTGAACAAAAAGTTCAAAATCATAAATTCTACACGTTTTTTTGAGCAAGAAATTTTGACAATTTTGAATTATCAACATAAAAAAAAAAATGTTTCTGCTATTTAGGTGTGCGTAAACTAGTTCTTTCTTGACTTGGAAAAATCACAGTTGATCCAATTTGATTACGAACATCTAACACGAAGCTATATTCTTTTCAAACAATATTTAGAAATGCGGCAAACATTATCGTCATCAATTATTGCGAATTAAGCAACGTATGTTAAGCAAAATGAATAGAGTGCAGCTGTTTTATTTAAAGACTACCTAGCTAGCTTAACTGTCATACCTACTTATAGATATAATAACATAAATTCCGTATGCGGAATTAAAAGACATTATCTTGCGAAGACATGAGAGGACTTTTGTACTTAACGTTTGTACGCATGTCCCGTTGATTGGATTAAGTATGTAAGCACTTACTTAGCTTAACTCAAGTTGAATATCGTATTAATGTTTTGTATAAATATTTATGATATTATTTTTAATATAACAATACCGCAACGTACACCGGAGTGTATTATAACAAAAATAATGATAATAATAAATACAATGTTAGTGTAATATATTACAGGATGTCTCAGAAACGTTCAGCTCCACCCCACCGGTGACTGTTGAAGGGAACTATCGCCTTTTAGTGTTTCCGAAACCTTTTTCATTGCAGAACATTTCTTAAACTCTAACGGCCGGTCTTACATTCACATTTAAAGCTGACTTTAACACTAAAGCCAACTTTAAGACTGAACTTATTTTTGTTACTGTTTTACAATCAAATTTTTACTGCTTAAAGTCGGCTTTAACATATTTGTTATTGCTGATTATTATCATTGAATTTTGTTTATAAGAAAATTTTTCTATAAAATATTCGTACCTTAAATAAATAAAATAAAAATTTTATTTGTTTGCTTATTTTCAATAATATTTTTGATTATTTTTAGGTCTTGGATTAATACCAAACATTCAATTTCGGTTAAACTGGCTGAACGATTTTTGGGTTACCGCACATACATTTTAATGTACATGTTCAAACACATGGCCGATTCAAACCGTTGCCGAGCGATGCGATGCGAGTCCGGACCGAGCTGATTTGCTAATCTCAAATAAGTTTGATATTTTTCAAGCGGTTTGAAGCTGATTTCGTTTATTGTGCTATCTGTTTTGTATTTTGTCGTATTTATCGTTTTTTTTCATTGTTGATGCGTTTTAGTATATAATATACATATTATATAATATTTCTTTTGTGTTATTTAAAACAATATAACAAATAATATGATAAAAAATGGACATCGAATTATTAATAAATGACATTTATTTACGCCAAGCATTGTGGAGTCCAAAACATAGAAATTACCACAACCAAGATTATGTTACCAGATTATGGTAGGATATTTCAAAAAAATTAAATTTAGATGGTTTAATAATTAAATTAAAATATGATCTAAGGTACTACAAGTCATTCTAAAATACCCCCAAAATTTTTGTGAATCTTGTCGTAGCTGACGTAGAAAATGATAAAATTCACCAAGTTCATACCTATTTTTATTTATTTTATGGATCCAGTGCGAAACATTTCTAAAGAGCCTTTTTTGGTCTTAAACGTAACTTTCCAAAAAATAAGTATAAAAAATTAAATTGTTCATTTTAAATAATTAAACTTTACAGAAACTTTTGTACAAAAAAATTACTCAATATAATACAATTCCGATGTGTATAATAATGTATAAATAATAATTATGAAAAATAAACTGACAGTTGCAGTGATCTGTCAAATTCAGCAAATCACAAACAGCACAAAACAGCAAGCAGTATGAACATTAGCTAGATTCAGACTCGCTCGGTCTCGCTCGGCACGGTAACGCTCGGTCCAGCATCGCACGCAGTGTGGACGACTACTAAGATTGGTTACGATTATTCATAGTTCGTTTTATCCATGCAACACTTAAAAGTCCTTTAACAAAAGTAAGCAGACCTGATCATTGTAAAACAATGCTAAAAATAAAGTCGACTTTAAATTAAAAGTAGCTTTAGTTAAAGAACCTTTAAAATTATGAATGTAAAACCGGCCGTAAGTCTTATATATCAATATTAGGGCTTTAAACATAATCGCCTTTGGGTAACCCACTTTAAGTGAAATTCGAATGTTTCTAAGTTTTGCCTCAATGCTCGGATCTTTTTCAAAATCGACTTGTATATAGAGCAGTGGGAGGGCTAATTTTTGGTGTATATTGAAGGTCATCTCAAGGTCACGTGCAGAAAAAGAATGTAGAAAACTGTACTTGATGCGCTGTAAAAGTATGAAGACGCCACGGAACAAAAATGAGACCATGATTTTCTGACAGAACGTGATAAAATTAGTATAGGAACTGACTTTTTTAAAATTCGAGATAGTCCAAGGTAGGTACTCATTTAAAATAAAACAATATTACTTTGGATTGCCCGAGTTGACACTTTCTTAAATTTTTTTATTAAGTTTGCCAGTGTATTGAGACCTTAGCTCAGTATCCTATTTTTCCTGAAGCGAACCCATATCCGTTACCTTTAGTATTCCACTAGATTCAAAAGTGTCATTGTTTAACCTGACTGACCATAAAAAAGCACGTCTAACGTGTGATTTTCAATATTTATTCAAAAGAAAAAAGTATTAAATCGATAATTAGTTTAATCGATTAATCGACTACTGACTGTATGCTCGTATTATTTTTGACTAATGATTCATTCTAAAATACAACTTTAGTCTATTAATCGACTAATTGATCCTTAGATCGACATCACTAATCGAAAGCGCAGTATCCCACACGGAGGGCCACAGAGTATGCATACGTTTCTGTTTGAGAAAAAAGTTGGAAAACTACTGGTTTTTCACCTAAAAAGAGTGGAAAACTAAAAAAGAAAAAAGAAAAAAATGGGAAACTATTGGAAGACAGTCTAGAGTTCTAGACAGTTAATTTTAGGTTTCGAGCCACGACTAGCTACTAAGGTAAATGCGAATTTCTACCCGCTACATGAAAATTTGTTCGCCATATTGTAGGAATCCATTTCAGTCCATCCGTAAAGTTACTCAGTAGTGGATTTTCTCTTAAGCACACAGTTTACGGAACTAATACACAACATGTAAGTTACTGAATAACATATTTTAATAATTATTACTAAGTCATTTGTACCATTTTGAGACACTCTTCTTTAAAAATTTATTTGAGTCACCTTGTATGATTTCCATACTGCTCAAAGTTCACAAACGTTTATTCCAATATGTACAAAACAAATATTAGATAAAGTAAATGCATTTAATTTAAATTTATGGTAAGTAAAATTTAATTGCCTACGATTAATATTTTTGAATAAAAAAAAGTAAAAATATTACGCAACTTTTTAATTATTTTAATTGAAAAGGTGCAGGCAAAATCTAGGCGTTTACTCGATTAGTACAATCGAATTAAAATTAGCTTAACATCATCTAAAACTTTCAAAAGTTCCCATTGCTACAGTCAACTATCATATTCATAACAAGAAAAAAATATATATGTATAAACAAATTATTTTCAAATATTTTATTAGACGTAATAACTTTATTTATAATCAATAAAAAATCATAAAATCATTGACATAAAGTCTACTTATTTTACTGTTGGGAGGGATTTGAAAGTTCAGGGCCGTAAAACACTGTATCCGTCCATGTCTGAATACTATAAACATAACATAATGACATATAATTAAACATAGAGTGACCTGGCCTTAAATAGATATGCAAATAAATCAAAGTTCAATAAATGTGGGACAAACATATAGCAATAAAAGTAAATAAAACGTAATATATACGAAATGCGAAAAGTAAGGTTAAAACTACTCAGAATCGGGACATTTCGTGATGGTGTTCGTTACTGGCAATACCTATTCTTTTTTTCCGAAAATATTCTTTTGGAACTGGAAACGTTATCAAACTTTCGATAATACAGAAATAGAACTTGATTTATTGACTCTCTAGCTAGTAATACAGTTTTGTATATTTAAATCTGGAATATATTCTAAGGTAATTTATATCCTGTATTCTTATGGAAAGTGCAATATATAAAGAATTATTTAAGGGTTTTCAAAGTAAAAATTTGAGATGTAGCATAAGAATGGAGTGTGGTGACCCAAATAAAGACGTGCAATGCAAAAAATTGAAAAAAGTTGAATTCGGGTTTTAGAGTTGACTTCAACGAGATAAATTGGGAAATGGAAAAACGGGCTTCATACAAGGTATCAAAATAATGTTTCTTGTATATTTAAAAAATATTTTTCAGCAAAAATTCTTGAAAATAGCTGATCTCAACAGTTATCACCAAAAAGGTCTCCCAAAAAATCTGAAAAAATCCATAATGTTGAGAATGATGTAATAAAGAACCCTAGAAAAAAGAGATTAACCCTTAACCGGTAAAGTGATGTCTGCAGTGAGTCGTATACAAATATATTCTTTCAGTTTTCTCCCTACCTGCTTGTTTTTGTTAACTGAACGTTTGTGTATTCTTTTATGGTTTAGGGCAAATCTTACCCTGCTGGCGTAAGGGGAGTGTTTGATAGATGCATATACATGTGGTCTCCAGTTTTGCCTATTTATGTTACCAGCCCGTGGTATGTTAACCTGTTGATGTCTCTCAGACATCACTTTACCGTGAGTAATATAAAAATTCACCTTACCGGTTAAAAGTTAAAAAAGCTTTATTTATTTTAAATTTCTAAGAAGATAATACCTATATGATTGGCTTCATAATTCAAAGGGCATAGCCGGGTAAGATAGGGAAAACGGCCCTTGACGCAAAATTGATTCTTTTTACAGGAAATAAACTTCTTAGCCCCAGATACATTCCTGCCAAATTTCAACCCTCCGAGGCTAATAGTTTATGAATACACAGACAAAAATTTTCCAAAAAAATTTTTTTAAACGAAATTACTGAGCCGATTTATTTGAGTTTAATATATATTGTGTACCCACCTTAGGCAAAGTAATGAAAAAAAAATTAACGTTATATCGCTTTATTATACTAATTTTTTTAAATTTATAAATTTAAGTAATTTTTTTTTTGGTACTTACTCGTTAGCGACACCCACGACAACAACTCGTTAGCGACACCCTTACAACAATATAAGGGTCATCCAGAAAGTAAAGAACGTTTTAGTGTAACTGAATAATAAAAACGAAAGATATTGATACAAGACTTTATTTACAGCATTGCAACACCTTAATCTATTTTTCGATATAGTCACGTTAGGTGTCAAGGCATTTGTTGTAGCGTTATATTAAATTCAAATAAATCGGCTCAGTAATTTCGTCCAAAAAATTCTTTTTTTAAATTTTTGTCTGTTTGTGCATGCATAAACTATTAGCCTCGGAGGGTTAAAATTTGACAGGAATATATCTGGAGCTAAGAAGTATTATTTTCTATAAAAACAATCAATTTTGCGTCAAGGGCCGTTTTCCCTATCTTACCCGGCTATACTCTTTAATCATTTCTGGCAACTTATTGCAAGGTACTGATTAGAAATTGTATGAAGGCGAGTGAATTTTTAACTAAATTATAAAATGAAATTAATTACCTGAATATGAGTAAAACCAATGTATAAGTACGATTTTTAAAACAAAACGAAATATATACACCTATTTAAGAACGATCCAAACAAAAAATCATTTTGAAAAAGCCACTAAAAAAAATATCCATTTCGAAATGGTAAAAATATTTTTTTTCTTACTACTTAATTAATTAGTCATACTTATATTTAGCATTTACCAAATATGTTCAATTATACCTGGCTAGCCCACTGGCTCAAACAACTAATGATTACGCCACTAATATTACAGACTAATAAATAATAAATATGGGCTTTTCCAAACTGACTCTTTGGATTTTGAGTTTTATTTATAAATATCTGATAAACTAGATTTTTGGATTTATGGATCAAACAAATGTGTACTAAAGGATATTGAAGACTTAATTTTTTTTTGCAAAATAACGTGATCTCAATTACGTCATCAAAAAATTATATATTGTGAAGAAAGTTGATCTATGATCTATGCACTGCAAATCAGGTAACAATTTCCGCTAATCAAAATATTATAGACAGGATATGAGACATATAATTTTGATTTTATAAATAAAAAAAAAAATTATTAGATAGGTACTAAGTTGTTAAACACAATCATAAGTAAAAGTATTACATATTATGCATAAGTGAAACTAAAAGTCAAATCAATGCATAAACAAGAATAAGACGTATTTCTTAAATGCATCTAGGGGAGAATTGCCTTGAATGGAACACTTTATTTTCGAAGACCATCACCTTATATCGAAAAAGAGAGAAATTTAGATTCGTTCAATTGAGAATGACTGTAGTTCTAACTCTTTCCAATATAATCCTGCTTGCCATCCTTTATTTCTGAAGAGTTCTTTTACCCAACTATTACACTGGATTGAAACTCGTGTTACCCGCGCAAATCTGCTCATAATTCAAGCTGATTTTATCAGACGTTTGCAAATAAAATTTAAAAGGTAGTACCTATAATTTAAAAATTTTTAACAATGTTCCACTTGATTTATTCAAATAAATATTTAAAACAGAAAAAATATCCTAGTTATTATTAGCACTTATAGCTATTTGAAATCGATAACCTTCAGTTAGGTATGTAAGAAAAATTAACACCTAGTTGATCAAATTATTTATATAACTGAACGATAAACGTATTTTTCTATTTAACATTGCAAAAAAATCGTTAAGTGTGCGTTGATACTCATTAAATCAGGGTTCCGCAAGTTTTTTACAGTTTTCGGTATAAAATGTAAAAGATTTAAATATATTTTTTACGGTTACATAACGGCTCAGCTACATGACAAACTGATTCTCCTTAAAAAAAGGTATTTTCTTTAGGAGTGATAAATACAATTGTCAACGAACTGTACTTGCTCTAATGATCTATACTGGATTTTTCAAGAGATATTTTCTGATATCAAAACATACTTTCGCGCGAAATTTCACCTACTGTGGATCACTTTACATATCACTTCATCTTGTTTTACTTGACAGGCGAAAATGTTGTTATCTATATCTCCAAAAATTGCTGGGACAATTTAGCCAAAATTATTTTAATTAAATTTTCTTAACAAGCACTGGTAGTATTTGTAATTTTTCTAAATTTCTTGGACCCACGCCCACGGTTGAAAAGTTACAGAAGTAGACGGAACATCGAAAACCACACTTTGATGTTTAATATTGTGTAAATGGGGCTTAAAAATGAAAAACGGTACAAGGATCCTTTTAACAATATCTCATAAATGTGGTAAGGAAAGAAAAATATGTTCATCCCTCCTTTCCAAACATCTGCACATCTGCAGTACGTACACGCAAAATTTTATACTCATAGGCCGAAAGAGGTAGAAATTGTGGGAGTATAATAGACTGACAGACATGACAAAATAAAAAATGTTTCGAAATTTCTTCTTCGTAACCCTGAGCAGAATTTTATAAGAAAAAATAACATCTAGGCAAAGTTTATAATAAAAGAGCACAAAAACTTATTTCTGCTAAATAGGTATTTTCCTATAGAATACTTATTTACAAATAAAAGTAAATAGGTTAACAAGTAAAGAATATATGTACTTGCTACAAAACTAGGATCCTGTAAATGATTTTCGGCGCCTGTAGCTCCTGCAGTGTTTAGATAGATATCAAAAGTCCATAATTTTGTCGTAATCTATAAATAATTCTCATTACGGACTCAAGATACAAGTCTATATACTTATTTGGCTTGTTGAGTGTAGAAATTAATTGACCTCTGACATTCTTGACCCTGATTAATAAAACATATTATAAGAGAGACTTCCACCCCAAGTTGGCCTTACAAGCACCATGCATAATCTTACGTAATCTCAAACATCGCTTTCAAGCCTATTTTTTAATGAATTTAAGTCAACATTGTCCGAAAACTGAAAATAAACTGAGATTTTGAACCTAAATCCTATAGGAACATACAAATTTTAATAATCTTAAAAATTAGATGCGGTCAAAAAATTAGCTTAATTTTCCTTTTATCTATGTAATTACCACTTAAGTAAAAGTTTAAAGAGCAAACAGTAAAAATGCATACCTTTATCAGTTTATTGATAGAATTGCAATATTTTTATATTGCGTCGTTTGATGACAAAATTTAATAGTAGTTAAGCACTAAAAACACTAAAATAAATTTTTACAAAACCAACAATGTATTTTTTTTTAAATGTGTAACAATGAACACTTCCAAAAATCGTACACAAATACGTTTTTGAATATCAAAACACAACAATTACGTTTAAAAAATTCGAAAAAAGCGAAACGTTATTTTAAAATTTTAAATTTCGAATTCAATTTTTCGATTGTTGATTGTTTATTGTTGATTAACGTGTTTTATTTTTTCGATTTGAATGTACATATGGGTACCTATTATGTGTTTGGAGTTAATACAATATTACGAGTTACGTCATAGCGATCATACTTCGTTTATAGGTTCAGCATCACTGGCGATGAAACGAAACAGACTCTCAAATCACCTTCAGACACTGCGGTGAATGCAAAAAAATTATCATTGCCTCCCACTTATATGATACATAGGTAAATACAGGTAAATATATACATATATATCAGTAATACGGGTATATTTAGTTATCGTTGGATTATTATGGTAATGCTTTGATCGAACATAACATTATTAGCTGGCTCCAGTGAGTTTGAGTGCGCGTAGCTAATAGAATCAACTGAATGGAGGAGCACGTGAAAGAAGCTTTAATTTTTAAATAGAACGTTCAAACATCGCGATTTTCCCAGATTTGTTCCGATTTTAACTATTTGTCTCGATGTTCTGGCAAATACATTCCAGACAGTTATTTGTCCCCATTTTTGTCGTTTAAAATGATCAACCGTGTACACTTCTTTTGTGTAGAATTGAGTTTCCAAGATTGGTGGTGCTATAGATCGATTAAATTGTTGGACATAAGGTTAAAATTAATTTTTTGACTATCTCTGTAAATTTTGTAAAGACTGTTAATAAATTATTTGATAATTAGTAACTTTGTTTAGTAACTTTTTAATAACAAATCAATATTAAATAAGTTATGAGCCCAACGAGGACCAAGAACTAAGAGTTTTAAAATTTGAGGTCAAATAGCTTATAAGTTGATTAATTCTTCACGAAAACCTCTTTTATTATTATTTTCTACCGGGATTCTTTTGGATTTTCCCGAGCTTACAGAGACAACCCCAAACTCTATACTATACACTTTCAACTCGTTGTAAGTAACAATAAAAAATGATTGAAATAGAATAATATATATAGTATACTATATATATTATATATATAGAATACTATATATATAGAATAATATAATATACTCTTTTTAGATAATAAAGTTCGCATATACGTAAAAATAGTAATTAAGCACCCCCTAGACGATCAATATATTGATCAATGTGCATTGATCAATACGTATTGAAAGGCTATATTGATCGTTTAGGATCAAACATATTGATAGCATATTGAAGCGTATTGATAGTTTATATTGAAGCGTATTGATGGAAGTTATATTGATACTCATATTGACGTTTATAAGGTATGTTGATCAATATTTGTATTAGTCTTGTTTTAGATATCGAAGTGTTAACAATATATGTATTTTACTACCTACGTGATGGCCGACTCTAGTGAAAAATCAGAGTCCGAACGTGAGTTTATTTTACTATTAATTACCTTTTATCGTGATTCGCCGGAACTGTGGAAAGTTAAGTCGAAAGATTACTTTAATCAAGCTAAGAAACGGATATGTATAGAAAAGATCGTTGATACATTAATTTGCATAAAACTAGACTTTACTGTAGGCAAACTGAAAAAAAATTAATACTTTGCGTACTAATTTCAAGAAAGACTTCAGGGCTATTCAAAGTGCGAAGCGATCAGGAGCATCAACTGACGATATCCCCAAACTAAAATCATGTCTCTATGAGACACCATTACTTTATATTGGAAAAAATAAGTAATAAAAATAAAAACTTGCACAACAGATCAAGAATTTTCCAAACACAACCCACAATCATAAAAGCACATCTCACAAAAATTGATGTCTAGTCATCGTATTGATGGAGCTAGTCATTATATTGAAGCTATATTGAAGCGTATTGATGGAACCTTCAATACGTATTGATCAATGCATATTGATCAATATATTGATCGCCTAGGGGGTGCTTGGGCATTGTTGTGGTACTCTGGTTCACTCCTTGAACGCTTTTGGAGCACCCAACTTTCCAAACGTGAGTTTTTGAAATAAAAAGATAGAATTTTTCAAAAACAACAATTTATTTAACAATTTAAACTTGTATTAACAATGTTTGTTAATAAGAATATTTCTTCCAAGTCCGGTGTTCCCCAACAGTGTCCACTTGACTGATTCACTACTTGCTTCCACTGCACTTTTTCCACTACTGGCTCCTACACTCGATTCTCCTTAGTCTCCGACGTAACGCTTGATTACAACTAATTTCCACCATGAAATATGAAATATGAAATATATTTTTTCTAAAAACGGTACAAGATTTTACAAAATTTTAGTGTAATTACAATACTACACTTAAATCTAGGTACCTACAACTAGTGCTTAACCCTAACCTAACATGTACAATTCTAAGTAATAAAATACATGAAAATACTTAATTGTTAATGACTCTATACAAAGGAAAATTTTCAAAAAACCTTTAAACATGAATAATTAAAAATAAAATAAAAACTTAACCTAAACACACTTACGCACACACTTTCTCTTCACTTACTCCGTCCGCACGTATACATTTGACCACCCCCCGGGGCCGAGGGCAGTCACGGTGGGGAGATATCCATCGGCAGGATGAACTTCTTGATCCGCTTGGACAGCGTCTTTGAAGGCAGGAACATGTCAGCAATTCGGTCGTTGTGGTGAAGACGGCATCTGGCCAGGTGACGTGAAGTTAATGACATAATGTAGTCAAGAACAGGTTCAACGCCTGATTCTTGATGTAGTTGACGTACCGGGGTACGTCGCGGGGCGTTCAGGATAAGACGAAGTATCCTGTTCTGGAACAGTTGCAATTTGGCAATGTTGCCAGATGAAACAGTGCACCACACAGGTGCGGCGTATGTGACGATGGGCCGGATGCACGTCTTGTACAGCTGTATCTTCTTCGCCGTCGGGATGACATTGGAGATGAGTAGGGGCCGCAGTCGGGCAGCAGCACATTTGCCGGCGATTCGTCGTCGTGTTACAGCTGTCTTGAACGTGAGCTTACGGTCGAGGTACAGACCGAGGTATTTGATGACAGGTGATGTGCTGATTCGGGAGTCGCCGCATCGAAGCTGGGAACGTGGAAGCAGCCTGGAGTGTGTGAAGATGGTCGCCTCCGTCTTGTTGGAGTTGACTTTGATGCGGTTCTCCTGGAAGTAGTCCTGGAGGGTGGTGAGTGCCTTTTCAATCCGCCTATCAGCAGTCGACTGGTTCGCTCTCGTTGATGAGGTGAAGACGGCAGTATCATCAGCGTACAGGGCGATCTGAACCTTGGGTGGCATCTTGGGGATGTCGCTGATGTATAAGCTGAACAAGACTGGCCCAAGGATCGAACCTTGGGGCACGCCTGCTGGTATCTGGAGGACGCTGGAGTTGGCGTCGCCGCTTTCGACATAAAAGCTCCGGATGGTGAGGTAGTTCTGGATGATCTTGGTGATATACATTGGTACATCGTGGGACTGCAGCTTGACGATGAGGTTGGCGTGTCATACATTGTCGAAAGGTTTCTCGATATCCAGAGATACCAGCGTCGTGTTCAGCTTCTTGCGTAGTCCGCGGGTGATGTGGTCGGTAATCCTACCGAGCTGGTGCGTCGTTGAGTGACTGGATCTGAAACCAAATTGATCATTTGGGATTAGTTCATGTTCTTCTATGTGTGATAGAAGGCGGGTATGGATGACCTTTTCAAGGAGTTTGCTGATCGAGGGAAGCAGGCTGATAGGTCGGTAGCTGGTGGGGAGGTTGGGTGGTTTTCCCGGTTTGGGAAGAGGATTTCCACCATCTGCCGCAACTGACTTATATACCCATTTGGTGATGACGTGCTGTTGTTGTAATGTAGTTGTTTTTTTTTCGATATGGAGCTTCTAGATGATTCTCAGTGGTTCCAGAATGTTCCACCATTATATAAAAAGGGGAAAGAAAAAGAAATTAAAAAAAATGGTGTAGACCGTTGTTGGCGGTGTGGTTTGAACACGGGTCCTTGGCAGTGGCAATCCGATCACATCACCACTGCTCCATCGGACCGTGGTGGTGCTAGTGCTTGATGTTGAAGCCTTGGTGTGCGTGTAGGTAGAACTAGTGTTGGTTACAGTAGTCTTCTGATATGACCGTACGCAATGTTAGTACAGTAGAGTCCCGACAGCATATGAATCTATTTCAATTTTGATGTTGATTACAACCCGTCAAAAGCGTATATTTGTAATTTGAAGGTTTACTAAATTTAACAGTAGCAAACAAAATTCATGAAGAAGTAAAATGCTCAAAAAATTTTGATTTTGGCCATAGTTGGTTGATCATGTAAGTTGATTGACAAGCGTCACCATTAGTGGAAAGTCCAGGGACGGTCATAGGGAAAAATTTCGGGGAGGGATTTCTGGCAACACTGTCCATCATAGCAGAACATCGTTATTGTCTAGACAATCTAATAGTAATAACGATATTTATTGTAGTTTTGGAAGCACAAATTTAATTTCATAGATTTTAAACCGTGCTGTTTTATACTTATTGTTTAGAACAGTTCATATCTTTAATTATTTTTAAATATTTCGGGGAGGGATTTATTCCCCCCCTTACCCCCCCCCCCCTCTGGGACCGCCACTGGTGGTAACTATAAATCACTATTATCTGTTAATGAATATTGAGTATTTCAAGGTATGCAAAGTTCTAATATTATTAAGATTCGTAAAAAATAAATTTAATAAATGCTTTAACGAAAACTAAAAATAGAGAAAATAATTGAACAATTAGCTTTGGGGCAAAATTTTTTGTATTTTTTAAGTTTTAATAAGCAACAATATAAATAAAAGTTCTGTCATTTAATGAATTGTGGGCTTAAAGCGAACCGAAACATAGCTAAAGTCTATTTTTAAAAACGAAAATATATATTATTTTAATCAGTTTAAAACAAAAACAAAAAAAAAAATAGCACAACTTTTAACCATATATTTATCATATTAATATTTTAAACGTATAACTTAAAATGGGAGTAACTGCGTTTCTAAATTTTAACATGACTTCATTATATAGAAACGATAGACCTCGGATTTTCAACACTTGTTTAACCAAATTAGTATCGCAGGATTGTTGGGACAAAAAATTTACTAGAGTACATTGACGACAGTCTTGCCATCTTACTATTATCTTATTTTATTATCTTTTTACTTCCCATTACACACGGCATTTAAGAAAAGATAAAGATAAGATAAGAATGACTTGAGACTTCTCCTAAAGTGGTTAAGAGCCGGATATCTTTATTCTGTTAGATTAGAGAAATTAACATGATGGACAATTTGGTAGAACAACTCGATTTTGTGTTACATTTTTTGATAATAGAAACATTAGTAGAACAAGTACCATAAGGAATTTATAGAGCTTTAAGATTTTTATACAATTAATGGAACTATTTATTATATATACAAATGATCACATTTCATTCACCGTAGACGGTGGTATCAACAGCTGAAAATAGAGTAAATACATTTTCATTTAATAGTAGCACTACACTCTCGTCCAGGCAACACGAGGCGACGCGAGCACGAGAGTGTAGTTGATGCTCTCGTGTTACCTCGCCTCGCCTCGCCAAGCCTTGCCTCGCCTCACCAGCCCACCGATCAGAGTCGGTTTTTTGTCACAAGTCAAAAGACATGAGACACGAGGCGAGACGATCAACTACTCTCTCGCATATACTCGTGTGTTGATATTGCATATCGCGCGTTTTCTGTCTCAACCTCGTATCTTAAAAATCCCAATTTTTGGACACACAAACAAAACAAGGTATTTAAATCTGTATCTTCATCACTATGAACTTAAGATTTATGCTAATTACACCCATTGATATTGGCTACCTATGTACATAAATATATATACATAGATAAGTATATGTATAAATACAGTATTTAATATGATTTTTGTGTGTCCTAAAACATGTAGTTTTTGATATACGAGGTTGAGACAGAAAACGCGCGATATGTTACATATCTGCGTACATAGATATCATCAGAATATACATATTGCCTGATATTATGTTTTTATACATAACCTAAAATCATGCCTTAAATTTACAAAAACGTTATTTTAAACTTTTTTTGTGTAATATACATGAAGAAAATTATAGTATTCAACAGTATATAGAACTGCGATAACAGTTATTTGAATCCATGTCACCGACATCACCCATCTTGTCCATCTATGATTGACATTTCAAACTATACGAACGCGTATGAGCAGTATGAATAACTGACTACATAAGCGAGAGCAAGCGAGAGTGTAGATGGTACATACTGGTGTTGTCTCGCCTCGTCAAAACCTCGACGAACGTCTCGTCGAGGCGCCCTCGCGAGAATGTAGTGCTACTATAACAGTAACATTTAAGCTAATAAGAATACTGTAAATTAACAGGAACTTTAATAGTTGGATGGAATACGCACAAGTGATACCAGATGATTAATCGATTAATCGGTTTAGTTCTCTAATTTTGTTTCTTTAGTTATTTTTTAGTCGACTATTTTACTCTCGACAATAAATGACTAAAATGAGTAATTTTTTAAATAACTAAAAACAACTAATTTAATAATTTTTCACTTATTATTGCACGAGAGGTTTTAATTTTTCCGAATAAATTTGGGTTTGTCTAACTAAAATTTGTTGCCTAGCAATTTAACGAGAAGAATTTCCAACTAAAAAAAAACGCGACAGCGAAGCTGAAGCGTTTTTGGGTTAACAGTTCTTCGACTAAAATTGCTTTTAGGCAAGAAACTTGAGTTGCAGAAAACACAAATTTATTCAGAAAAAAATGTAATACTCAAGTGTAATACGGTAAGACAATTTAACGAATAAAATAAATTAGTGTAATTCATATTATTATTTAATACATTGTTACTATGGTTCTGAAATTATTTAAATTTACCAATACGAATTTTTGTGTCATTTTTATCGTGTTTACCTACAATGAAATGACCAATGAAATGTTTTGTACAATTTTTTTCTATGTAAAAACCTGTTCTAACTTTTTTTCCACGGTAAAAATGAAAAAACTACAATATTCTTATAGGACTTGATACACATCAGTTAAATTGTCTATATTATTTATAACTCCAAAAATGAAAACTAAAAAATTACCTGCTTATATGATTTTTCACTGTTACGTGAATAATACATTATGATGTACGTAATATCTCCCTTTTCCTGGAAAAAAATAATGAAAAGTCAATAATTTAATTCAAAATAAAACATCTTTTTTGAAAGAGTCACATTTAAGTAACCTTATTTAAAAATTAGGTAAAAAATTTAATCGATTAATCGACTACTCTATGCTCGATATTTTCGATTAATGACTAATTTCGTGTAAAAAAGGACTTTAGTCAATTATTTTCGGAAGAGTTACATAGGTTAGTCTACTCACGAATTCGATTAAAAATTTAGTTGATTAGTCGACTATTATTTTCAACTAATGAACAATTTTGTCTGAAAAACAAGTGTAGTCGATTAATCTACCATAAATGTTTCTCTGCTCGACATCACTAATACGCACTCAAACCTTGTAATACTATCCTTGTAACAGGAGTGGCAGTTAAAATATATTCTTAAAATAAATTATTATTATTAATAAAATCTCCTGTCATGCTAACTTCAACTTTTAACCGGCAAAGTAAACATTGAATGGCTATTCTTGTATATTTCTGAACGGAAAATTGCCGAAAAAGTTGTATTCCAAAACGTTACCCTATCAACGTCTCTTAATGTAGCTCGCATTTGTTACAGCTGGCATTTTCATTTCAAGCTGATGATTTTTTATTTAAAATTAACCTTATCAAAACATTAATGAATATATATATATATATATATATATATATATATATATATATATATATATATATATATATATATATATATATATATATATTCCAATCTTCCAAACATGGAACATCAATCAATTATCAATTAACCTCTAATATTCATAATATTTTATTTCCATTAAAACATAATTAATCAAACAAAGTTAGAAGACAAACAAACTATTCTACGCACAAGCAATACAATGTACCAAGGAGGTAACTGTTTAATAAAAAAAAAAGATGCATTTTTTTAATATCTGAATAAGTACATCTATAAATCAAAATTTTTGAAATCATAGAGAATAATTATGCAATAAAAAACAATAACCATTAAAATTATCATTCAGTTTTGAGAAACAGTTTCAAAATATCGATAAAATCCATAATATTTTTTTTTTTGTTGAACACAATTACGGATAAAGAGAGAAATGAACGGACAGATAAATATTTGTGCATTAATTGATTTCCGGTCGAAATAAAATAAGTGTAGGTCTTATTGTTTGAAACAATGTTATTGTAAACCAATGTAAAAAAGAAATATCAAGAAGTCTTATTTTGTAAGATATAACGCAAGAGCTTCAATTAGAATGACGTAAATATCAGAGACGCTACTTCTGTCACTTATAGCTGAAGTTTTAGTAGCAACAAATGCGAAAATTACTGAAACTATCATATACTTCTTTTTTTGTGCTGTGATGAAAAGTATCCGTCACCTTTAGAAATTTTATGTCGGTCATTCATTGGAAGTAAATACATTCTGCTTCAGAGAAGTAAAAACATACAAATTTTGTTGGGATCAGAACACCCATCCTTAATTAAGCGCCCTTTGATCACATCAAATATTTCCTATGTTAAAATATATATATTGTTAGTTGTTTGGAGTAATAAATTTCTCTTTTTGAAAGAGCGTTCTAATTCCGCGCAGCTAGACTTACCTCATCATATGCCGAGTTACCCTGTTCCTAGGTGAAAGATGGCTCAAGATTTACCAATTTTGATCCAGCTTGGCATTCTATCTCTAACCATAGTCAGACTGTAACTATAATATCTCAAGTAAAAGTATAGTAGTTGTTTTATACGATTTTCAGTGGATCTTGATGCTTTATGGGCTAAAGAATCCATCCAGAAAACCAAAAAATCGGATGGAAATTTTCCTGATTCTCATTATTTTAAGAGCAAACCTAAGAAAATTTCAAATATTAGCGTAGGCTAAGTAGCATACTTTTAATCGGTAATCGACTTTTTTGAAATGGCTTCAGAGTGGATGGGTGTGACTTGAAATTATATAAACTTTTCTACTTGTGGAAACTAGGGACAAAATTACAAACGAATTATAAATCATAATTTATAGAAATTTAAATCTGCAATAACTTTATCATCAACAACTTCCCCCAAAAATCCCTTCGAAAATTTTCTTTCTTCCCAACCTTTGAATTGGATTTTTCTGGCTACTATTCGTAATTAATGAACTTATTGACCGCAACCATCACATCTCAGCAGTTCTCAATTAGGTTTTTCTATTTATCTATGTGTTTTTAAATTTCATTTCCTGGTAAAACTATGAATTCTTGTAACCTTTTACGTCTCAATAAATATTCGCAAAAGTACTGTCCAATTCAATATTAACTTTAATTCAAATAGAGGGGCATTAATTGCAATGAAAATCCCATATCTAGTTTGCTAACATTCTTGTTCTTTTTTCACACCAGTGTTCATCATTTCTACTTGATCGTAAATACAATCAATTGTAAAAAGTGATAAACCACTACTTCAGTCTCCACCAGCAAATTTTCTTTGTTCTTTGTAAAAGGATTAAGTATAAACGTGTTCACTACTTTTACTAACTAATTGTACATGAATCTATATTATGTTAGCCGATGAAAAACATAGTCAAAGGCATCGTTGATATACGAGCGTAGAATTTAAAAAAAAAGTAACGACGTTCTCCTTCAGTTAGGCACTGAACTTGTTTCTTTTCATGCTTGTGCCTAGCTCCAAAGATAATTGTTTATAAATAGTAATCATTGCTATTGATTTATTATTTATAGTCTTTTAAATAAATTTAAACAAATTGTAAGAAAAAAAAATATTGCCGGAAGATTATTTCTTTCTCTTTTTTGCAAATCATTATCTACTTTTTTTTCAAATAAATATCTGTATAAATAATATATATATATATATATATATATATATATATATATATATATATATATATATATATATATATATATATATATATATATATATTTATATATATATATATGTATATATATATATATATATATATATATATATATATATATATATATATATATATATATATATATATATATATAGTCGTTTTAAATGGAATTGTTTAAGGTTTGAAACTTGTCAGGAAAAACTACAGAAATTGTAAATTCAATTACATTTTAACGCATTTTGTAAGGGAAATTAGTAAGACATTGTCGTTGAAAATTTTGAACTAGATCAAACCTCACTGAAAAGAATATCGTGTAAGAGACGTTTTCAACTTTGTAGTTTGCAAGGCAAACAATACAGGGACGGTCTTTGAAATTTTTATTTAAGTAGACTCAAATTTTTCTGTATTGTAAACATGTAATTTTTATGTATACTTTTCCCTGAAGTTTTTAGTGCGTTATTTTAAAAATAAATTTAAGAAAAATTTAACTTGCCCAAAAAGTAAGAGAATTTTTATAAATAATTAAAGGGTCTAGATTTAAAATTCTGTTTTATTTCAGCCTGAATTATCTACAATGTTCCACACTAGGTGGCAGCTTTTATCTGTTTTTATAGCTATGACTTCCAAACTATTAAGTTTTTGTCCAGTCATGGCTGATTTTAAATTTGATTTGATCCCTTTCGTAGTGGAAATGCTTTGATTAACAGAAGCTTTATTTACAGATTTTATCAACAAAATTAAGGGCATCACTCTTAATTCTTTAAAAGAAGAATTAAATTGTCCATGTACACAGAAAAACTGAAGAAAAACTTTCAGAATTTCGAAAAATTCCTAATTTAGGTTGACCCTTCCAGTCATTATTTATTTTTAATTTTTTTTTTTTATATTATACAAATGTTTGGATAAGCCCAAGCCTACCCGGCCTATCCGCTAAAATCGCAACTGGCAAACAACCTGTCATTCTGGTCCTTACAACCAATTTTATAAGACTTAATTACACATGTAAAGTTCAGTGGTACAGTGGAATATTTTTTTTTCGAAAAAATAAAAGACCTGTTGGATGTTCTTGCGTACGCTAGAAAAGATAGAACAGTTCCAGAGGTATCTTTACATATATGTATATACATACGCATATGTATGTGTATATGAGTAATAATCAAGAATGAGTACAGAATATATCAGAGTCACTTTTTCTTACTCATTGTATCCACACTTATAAAATTATTTCAATATTTTTTATACACTTATTGCAGTTACTTAACAACGAACAGGGTATTTTAAGTAAGAAAAATATACTAAAAAGGGAATATTTTTTCTTGTTTAGATAAGATGCCCTGTAAAATGCTTTAGTTTAAGTCTTTAAGACAGGATTTTCCAAAGTTTTGTGTCCGCCGGCCAAACTATTAATACCAGAATATTTGGCGGATCACGAAAAAATTTTAAAATAAGAAAGGAAACTCCGTGGTTGAACAGAATATATATAGCTATAGGGTACAACCAATCGATCGTAGAGGAAATTTTTATCGATTCTATTTTAACTTACAAATTAAAAATAGGAATACAACCTAACAGAAAACGCACGCAAATCCCCCAAAATTCGCAAACGGATCCATTCCATTTTACTTTTGTATCTATTAGCTGTACTTGATGACGTCATCACGTCTAGCAAATTTTTTAAAAGCTCCGAAAACCATAATTTTGATGTTACAAGTCTGAAATTTAAAGCAGCTCATTAATTTTCGATACTAAATTTTTTTTATTTTTCACAAAATCGGAATTGTAAAAACAGCAGAAAAATTACATAGTATGAAAATTAAACCACCTTGATATTTTTCAAATTAATTGTTGCGAGCATTACTTTATGGAAATTCATTTATTGATATTTTACGATCCATTGTGATGTACGGCACCGTTACGTTATGATGTGGGTGGAGGATAATCAAAGTAGTAAGAGCTACAACTGTAAGAGGCTAGGTTTAAAAAATTTTTATTTCCCAGAATTTATTTAGAATTACGGAGGAAAACACCGAAAAAGAAAACATTCATGAGGGCGGTCATCTACGGTAAATCGAAGTTGTGACTTGTCACTTAAACCACATACATACCAGTTTCTTAGTACGTTCAACCACTTGACTAATTCAAATTAATGGTATATTAATTTAAAATATATAATTAAAATTTCTGAAGTATTTCCTTTTAGGCTATTTTTTCAGAAGATATTTTCAGTGTTCCCTAGTTCTAACTACGGAACACTTATGGTTTCGCTTTGCTTGATTTGACGCGTTCTTGATTAGTTTAAAATAGAAAATCGCGTATTTTTAACTATCTTTCAAAGATTGGTTTTTTAAGTTTTATAAATGAAAAAAAAATCACAAAAATCAACTTAACCAAAAGCATATTAACCTGATTTTAAATATGTTGAACACCCTTTCCCTAAAGAAAGAAATATTATGGTGGAGCCGCTGTGAAATTTATTGAAAATTTCGATAGAATCTATGATCTGTAAATAGTGGGATTTGCAACTTTAAGTAACTAATGTTACTTAAAATAACCTACATTATATTAAAGTTGAAACAAACTATATACACAAATACCTACATATTTTTTATCAGTGTTGATCTAGTTATTTACTCTCTTTTATTAACTTTTTTTTTATTTGTGTGTTGTAATTACTGAACTTGTATACAAATATCTGATACACAACAATAATATTCTTAAAGTACTTGTGTATATCTTTTGACGTTAAATTAGATATCTGTATACATACATGTACAAAGTAAAATTAACAAAGTACAGAAACGGCTTTTTGCAAAAGTAAACAATTAATTATAATGAAAATCGACTTTTTTTCCATTTTGCTATGTCTAGAATGTCAAATGATATTTAAATAAACCATATCCTTCAACTTTATAATTTATTTTGGATCATTTTTCAAAATTCGTTTGTTGCAATTATCAAACTAATTTCAATATTTAACAAATAAAACCAACCATCTTGAAATTTCAAATCAACCAATGACAACGACCGATATTGACAATGAACAACATATTCTTTTGTGCATTTATATAACCTAACATTTTAATTAAATAAAATTAATTATATGTATATAAAATAAATTATTTAAATAGTAGACGCATATGGAAATAATAATGATATAAATAAATAATAATGTATTATGACTGTTGTATTCATAATAAAACTTATATTTCTTTAGAGTTATCAATCATTGTTCATTTTTCAGAAAAAATATTCTATAATGTAATAATTAAAAAAACAGAAAATATTTAATTGTTATCCGTATGTTTAATCTCTATGCGCAACGTAAATGAAGTTAACTGTGGATGATCAAGTGCATAACATTGTAGATTCATATTTTAAATCATAAATAAATAACTAAAGACTGGAAACTGATGTTTTAGTAGAAAAGAAAGCTTATATTAAGATCAAAATGTTTGTTTCTTAAAATTTACTAGTGTTTTTGTTTTACGTTTCGGAAATTTTCTTCCTAGCTAATTAGTAATTTGTTAATAATGTATCAAAAATTTGATAAGTAAAAGAACAAATTAATATGAAGGGAAGTTTCTAATGTAGTGACCTAAAAATAAGGTGTTTTTCTGAATTTTTCCTTCATAGAAGAAAAGTACTCGCAATTTTTGTCATATATTTATTAGACATTGGAGTATAAAAAAAGTTATTTTTATCCAAAAATAATGCAATAGAATGCTTATTACACGTGTTACAAATTGCAATATAACTATCCAAATAAATGATGCCAAATTTGTTTAAACTATGTACATGTAACTCTCGTAAAAGCTAACACAAATTAAATTTTGAAATTTTTCAATTAATGAATAAGTTGAGCGTCGCTATTTCAATAACAGTCGATCAATTTAACTTAAGGGAGGAGTTCAAATAAAAAAGCAACTTTTTTATTTATGATTATTTTGTTTGTTGAAATTTTTTTTAAAATTAGGAATGGTTTCAAATAGAAAATTTTGTTTTTGAAACATACATTACTCTTCTCTGTGGGGGGAGGGGGCCCTTTTTCACAAGTTTTTAAGTGTTTACAAGTAACGCCATATCTCAAAAAGTAATGAATATTTTTTAAATATTTTTTCATTATTTTATTCCTAAAGGACCTGTCCATAAAGCTGAGTATGGGTTTCAGGTAATTTTAAAAATTAACTATAAAATTGTAATCCCAAAATTCTAAGGATTATAAAACCCAATTTTCTATTAAAAAAAAAAAAAAAAATTTAGAAATAGTTACAATTGTTGAAATGGAAAAAGCAAACCCCACTTTATGCGCAATATGTTTATGAACAAAATAAAAAAAATTAAGTGTCTATCTTTTCTAGAACTTGAGATACGATTTTCCTTGTCGGGAAAAACACAAGTTTCGGGAAACGGTAAAAAGCAAAAATAATAACAAAAGAAGCGGTTTACTCACTATTTATTAAAACGTCTACAAAGGCATACAAATAAAAGAACATTATCTCAGTGCATACTATAACTCGTGTACACACCAAAACTAAATATTACTGATCAAATCGCGAGAGGGGGCGAGCGTTATCTGCAAAGGACCAGCAACTTGGCTGTGCAGCGGCTCAAAAATAAATATTTTTCTACTTGAAAAAAAAATTTTTTGGTTATGTTTTATATATCACCGTGTTTGCAAAGAACCACAGAACGAAATAAAAACAAAAAACAAGATTCGAAAAAAATTACTTTATTAGCCGTTTCTGGCGTGAACTCCCCCCTTAATCAAAAGATTCCATAAAAAAAAAAACGTAATGTAAGTTGATATTATTCTTCGAAATAAAAAAGGGCAGTTCATAAAAGATCTATTAAGGATTACTGTGTTCAACATAATATCTAGTTGTTATTTCAAAATTTTAACATTTTCTACAATAGTTAAACCAATCATCCTTTCATATTTTTATATTTCTAGACATGTTTAACAAAGTATACAATCTAAATATTATAATATAAGGTTACTCAATTCTGTAAATGTAAATAATTTTCAATAAATTAATGAATAGGCGTCAAATCGTTCCAGTATGCATCCAGTTATTTTGAATGTTAATCTTTTAAATTTATTAATTTTGTTACGAAAAAATATTAAAATTATTTATATTAAAAGTTGAAATTAAAGTGTGAGATATGGTAATGTTGGAGAAGACGTATCTCCCCCGGTTGGTTTCGAACTCACGATCTACCAGACAAGATCGGAGATGCTAACCGCATGACCAACTCCGGGTCAATAAATTAATTTTCTCTTCGATTTGTTGGTTTGTTTCATAAATGAAAACGTAAAAATGTGCCCGGTTGAATCTAGCCTATATAAATGTGTATCTGTTTGCAACAAAACTGGTAAATTTAGAGTTCTGTGGGAATAAATGTGTTAACTTGATTTTGTTAGGGATTATTATCACAACTGTCGTACCTATTCATTGACTGAAAATCCTTTCTTTAGTAATAACGAAACATTAACTATGTAAGTAATTCATAATATTATATCAATCATTCAAAGAATTTTACTTTTTTAAAATTTTTTGTTCTTTTATTTTTGCAAAGTACATTCCATTTTGTATATTATTTACCAACAATCTATTAAATATTGATAAATATTATTTGATAAGCCATGACTGATCATGAGAACTGTAGTATCAATTGCGATTAATTAAGATACGATACGCAAATATTAAAGAGTTGTAGAAAAAAATATTAAAAAATTAAGAAGCTGTCACAGAACTTACATCGTTAAGGATATTCATTGTTCGAGAAACTGAAACTCAGAATTTATTTGAAAGACAAGCAATACTGAAAAGAAAAAAATACATCCTTAAATTCCTTTCTGCACATATTTTTTTATTATAAAATTATCGGTACTTTATAGTGAGTTAGTATTAAATTAATTTTAGTCTGTGCAATTCTGAGAAATAAGTATTTTGCCTTAATATGTGTAATAATAAAATAAAATTATGATAATAATTTAAAAGACAAATGTATATGATATATCGGAGCGCAGTTAACACCGTATAAAATGTACTTTAATCATTTAAAAACAGTAGTCTATCATACTTTAAAATAATATGTATATTATAAAGTTGATAATTTAACTAAATTTTAATGACATACAGGTGATTTTTCATACGTGTTTATATTAATACGTTCTCAAATGAAATTATAGTAAAAAGTTGTGGATTTAACTGTTTCTAAAAAAACTGATTTAGTTTCGATTGCGCAAAGCACAAACGTCGGCCCTATGGACACTCCCTTGGCCCAATACGCTTAATTTTCTTAGAGTATAATTTTATTTAGAGTTATTCAAACATTAAAACTTTTTAGTGAACTAGATGACGTCATGAAATTAAAAAATTTATTTTTTCTCAAATAAAGTTCTACGGAAGCGATTTGAATAGAGTGATTGATTGAATTTGGGTAATTTGGGTGTAAATATTTCATTTTTGCTCTTAAAATGCGAAAATACCATTTGGAAAAATGACCAATTTGATAGAAATCTTTTATTTAGTAGCTCTCCATGTCTAATTTTTTTTAAAATGAAAAGAACGACTTCGAATACCTATAATTCCAATTTCATCATTCTGTCGTTTGATTGCACAGTGGTCCAATCTCCAAAAAGACTGGTCCAATTTTCAAAAACTTATTACCCTCTAATATCGTAGGGGGAACACCACTGCACCTCGATGCAAAGCGATAGTCCATTATACCGTCTGCATTACCAGACAAGGGAAGGTCAAACACAGCTAACTGAGCAACGGTCTCGTACGCATCTTCTAGTTGTTCATTAATAACTTTTGTTTGCAAGTGTGTTTTTGAAATCAAAAGTGATGGAAGTTGAAAATGAAGGTTAGTAATCATTATGGATATGTGGTAAAGAGTAATCTAATATTTCTATAGGGTGTACTTATTACAGAGAAATGTTGTATTATGTTAATATGTTTATTTATAAGAAATAGTTATTAGTTTGATTGAGTTGGATGGTTTGCTTTTTTTGCAACAGAGTATGAAGTATTTAGATTAATATTAATAGATTTGAGCGTTACTTTATGGTATTCCATATTTGTAAATAATAAACAAATATTTTACTTCGCAAAAATACCACTTTTATTCATATACATATACACTATAAAAGTGGTATTTTTGCGAAGTAAAATATTTGTTTATTATTTAGATTATTTTAAAAAACAAAATTCTTGTCCCAATGTGCCTTTTTGTTTTTTACACCAATTTCAGTTTTTTCTTGTCTCACTTCATATTCATAATCAGAGACCTTAAAAACTTTTATATACCATTTTTTGTTTCAATAGAACTAATTTTTTATTTTTGTGCGCCATTTTGGACCCGTCATTTATAATTTTTAAAATAATAATATCAAATTCATAATCAACGACCATGGAAACCTTTATATACCATCTTTTGTTTCAATAAAACTAATTTTTTTTATTTTGGGCCCGCAATTTTGAGTTTTCAAAAAAGTAATATCAAATTCATAACCAGCGACCTTGAAAACCCTTATATACCATTTTTTGTTTTACTCAAACTAATTTTTGATTTTTGTCCGCTTTTTTTAGAAATTACTTTGAAAAGACAGAAGTCTTTTTTCGCCTGATTGTAACTGATTTGCCTAGTTTTAAGAATGGCTTCAAAAACTAAAAATCCGCTTCTAAATTCATAATTCTCTGATTTTATTTACGGTGTTTAAGGCTTGAAAATTTTAGTAAACTTGACGATGCCATCAAATTAAAAAATTTATTTTTTCTCAAATCAAGCCTCATATTATGAAAACGATTTGAAATAGGATTACAGTATATACTGTTCTGTAAATTTAGAAAATCATCTGTATAATATAAGCAGTGTGCATAATATATCTGATTATATATTAAAATGATTAAAATACGCAAAAAAACTTGTAAACCTTGGGGAATTGAATTAGCATGGTTCAAGTAGACTTCAGTAAATTAATGTTTCTGATTTTAGCGACAACTGAACAGCAGTTCATTATATTGTTTAAATAATTTTTATTTAATTATTTATTTATACATGTTTTGGATTTTAATCATATTCAACTATACGCTTATTTGATACTAGATATAACTGATTTCTGTTAAAAACATATGTTCAACAGATAATTTTATTTCTATGTTTAGTAATTGTTACTAATTTTTAAATTTTATACAAACAAATTGTACTATATGACTATCTTAACATTTAAATTTTGTTCTTAAATTCTTTTTTTCTTTTTTTCTTAAACTGCATTCCAAACTGCAACAATCATATTTTTGCAATACATGCAACAGCCCAATTAAATTTCTGAAATTTTGTCATATATCAGAAATATTTTTGCAAATTTAAAAAAATAAAAATATTTTTATTTTATTGTTGTGGTGTTTTTTGGAAAATGCCGCGTTGATACAAATCATAAAAAAATGTTAATTTCGACTGTTTGACGGAAAATAATAAGAATTTAAAAAAAAAAAAAATTGAAATACTTTTTAGCGGATTTGTTTGTGTAGATGTCATTTTAAGAATGATTTAAGAACACTTATTTTTCTTCGAGGAAACGTGCTTACTGCAAATCACCCAAAATAAAAGATGTTTTGGAACTTGGACTGTACAATTTTCAGTATCTATTATAGTAAAAATCAGTTTAAATACTTAAAGGGCCTTTTAGACGGTCATATCAGTTCTCAGTTCAGTTTCAGTCGAACTGTCTCTGTTTCTTATCTGTAAAAACTAAAATCTGAAAGGAGAATTGAAACGGAGACAGAGAACTGACAGGATGGATAGACCTATTTGTTTCATTTCAGTTCTTAAAATTCCTATGTGTAAACAAGCGCGTCATTCCTCAATCCATTCGCTCACGTCAGTTTTCTTGAAAATCTGACAAAGTGCACATTTTATGTAGGTAACTGTCGCTATGTCCAACAAGGATTACGATTTTGTTGTCGAATTCATTGAAATTTATAAAACCTTACCGTGTTCATGGAATAAGACAGATGTACGTTCCCACAATGTAAATATTAGGGAAGCTGCCTACGCTCTTCTATTAAAGAACTATAAAGAATACGATGGTAAATCGCTTTGGTAAAATCTAAAATAAATAGCCTATACGCTCAACGTACAACAAAGAACTTAAGAAAGTTAAGGACAGTGAAAGAGGTAGAGCAGGAACTGGGGAAGTATACAAACCATCACTATGGTATTATGATCTCCATTCATTCGTCAGCGACCAACAGCCGACTATAACAAGTGTTAATACCATGAACGGCGAGGATGAAAATCAGGAAGGAATAGGAGATATGTATCCTCATTCATTCGTAAATAGTTCAACCAATCACACGGTTCTAAGCGAAGTTCTTTCATTAAATTTTTATGCGACAATGAATTTATTTTAAGAAGCCAAGATTTCCTCCACTAGCTTCTTTTCTTCCGCTCTTTCTTCAGCATCAAAGCTAACGCTATTGCAGTGAAATAGTCCATGAGTTATTATATTAGCACTTTTAAACTAGTATAAGAATATAAGTTGAAGACTTTTAAAGCGAAACACTTTGTTTAGAGTAACTCAGATTATATAAAGTACTGAAACGACTGAGAACAGTGATAACTGAACGGACCGTGTAAAAACAAACCTTCTTCCGAACTGAAATGAAACGAGAACGGAAACTGAAACTGAACTGAGAACTGATATGACCGTCTAAAAGGCCTTTAAAATAATGCTTTAAATTTAATCAGCGAAATAGCCGAGCCTGTTAAGATGCTGGCACTTAGATATTGGTAGGTTGATGGTTCAAATCCCAAGGTCGGCTATGCTCGTGAAGGTTTTGTGCAGTTTCCTTGCACAATTCCAGATGAATATCGGCATAGTTCCTTAAGAAAATGACTGCGGACGCATTCTTACCAAACCCTAGCCCTCACCAAATAAAAATTTTAATCTAGTATTGAATAAATAAAGTAAGCAAAACATTGATGTGAGTAGCGTCTATTATAGACTGTTGCCTGAAAACGGATGTTAAATCCCATTATTATTATGAATCAGTTTTTAATTGCGAAAAGATAGTGAAATCTCACTATTTTTTCTTGGCACAAAAATGCATAATACTCCTTAAAAATGAATGATTTACAACTTCTTCTTATAAAAATATAAATTCTTAAAACTCAAATTCACAAGTACAGAATGAACGTTAGAATTGGCGCCTTCAAAATTAATAGTGCGTATTTTATTTTAACATGTTTTATTGACTTTAAATTAATATTAATTTTAATATTTCAAATTATGGCATAATATGGCTAATAATAAAAGTAATAAAAAAATATAATCTGGTTATGTTTTTTATCACCTAAAATGTCGATACATTTATGAATAAAAATGTTATTTACATAAAAAAAGTGTTTTGACTCGTTTTGATAAGTATCATATTTTTTTTTTTTTACTTCTGTGATTTTACAATGTTAAGTCCAAAAGTATAAAATAGCATAAAAATTTCGAATTACTAATTTTCATAGATTTAGTTGCTAAAGTTTAGAATAAACCCGTTAGAATATTCTCAAGTACGATGGTAATTTCTGCGGTTCCCACACGTTTTGAACCGTAATTACAAGTTCCTAGTTCTGATTTTGAAAAAGCGTAGAATCAAATTATTTACTTACGGTACTAAATTGTCATTTTGAAAAAAAATATGCTCTAATTTAATCAGATTAAATGAAAATAAAAATTCTAACGGTTATGCACAATCGCATTAAATTTCTAATTTGATGATACAGGGGCGATAAAATACATAGATCATAAAAAAGTACAAAGTGAATCAAAATTTGCAAATTTCTGACTGGAAGGCATCTTTGACAATACGGATCTAAATCTGATTAGTATTAATCCAACAAGAAATTGGAAGCTCCAAGAACCTGTCTTCAGGGTTTCAAAAATTGCCAGTTCAACACTAGCGCCAACATGTCTAAATAAGACAATAGAGTACTTGACTGAAGTTACAAAAATATTCTAAAAGCATTGTTTTTCCATATCAGTTAAGTGATTTTTTTTATTTTCGACAGATTCTGTAAAAAATCATAAAAAAAAATAACCCTACAATTTTAAATGAGACAAAGGCGGGAAAAACACCTCACTATAGTGACGTCACAGTTTGAAGCAACTAAACGTCAATGTCAGTATTTATAACCTCAAAACTTTGATTATATTCATAAAATGTCAAAGTAAAAGCAAGTATTTATTAGAATTCTGGCCGATTATTATTACTATATAAATAAGCTAATAGAAATATTCAAAAGAAAACACAATTTCACCTCACGGATCAAAATTATCAAAATCGACATATCTAGCTACAAAATGTTATGTCAATATTCAATAAATGGCGCGTTTTCACTAATTTGAATATTTGTTGAAAAATGGCGATTTTCAAAATAAAATTGCTAAATATTTATCAAATTTTTTTTTAAATTTCATCATTAAAATTGGACATATGTAATGATAATGCTTGGAATTATACGAGTATAACATTTGACACAAACTTTAAATACAGTCAAGTACCGTATTGATTCTGCTAACCTTAAATTTTATTTATTTGATTCTACGACATCCGGCAAGAACTTCGATTCCGCTTACGATAAAACCACTTTCTGTAACATTTCTGTTAAAGATAAGGTGACCAGAACTATAAAGAGTTAAAGCGTGACAGCCGACCTTACCGGGGAGTTTGGGGGGTACGGTGTACCCCCTATGAGAAAAGGGAGTCCAGGGGCCCTCCCCGGAAAATTTATTATTACACGTTAAATTTAGTATTACACGTTAGACAACGAACATCAGAATCACTTTTAGTCTTTGTAATAAACGGAAATTCTTTTTCCAATTCACTATTGAACTTGCATGTACGTTTAGGCTTTAGGCATTTTTAAACTATATTTACAACATCAACCAAAACACGAACATCAGACATTGTGGAGATGGACACACGAAGATCGAGACTGTAGACGTAGTAGAGGTTATGTTTTATGTTACGTTACGAAGTTGCCCGATAAACAATCGTGCACGAATAACGCCGGAGTAAGCCGATCATACACGAATAACGTCCGGGAACGGCCGATGTGTGCTAGCTTGCTTTATACGTGGTTTACATTTACACAATGATTTGCTGGCGCCAACACAAAGTGGCGCGCTAGTAAAAGCAAGATGAACGTGTAAACATCTACTGGTATGCAACATAGATCAATGCATGGCCGGATGAAAAAAGTTAGCAACCTTCTAACTTTTCTGGCGCCAGTAATGATTCATGTGTCACTAAAATTAAAACATGCAAATGTAAACTTGTATTGGCGCCAGTATTATTTTAAAAATAATTAATTGTCATTTTTACACGTTTATTCAGGTTTGAATATCATTTTTAGGTACCAATAATGATTTTATATGATTTTATTCTCTCCTAATTCATTGTTTGCTTTACATTTAGATACAAATGAAAGCTATATATGACAATTATTTATCCAATTCAGCCATTTGTCACCTGCGCAGTACTTACCAAATTATACACAATGAAAATCATGTGTAAACGGACGTGCAAGTAATGTAAACTTTACAGACATGAAAACTTAAAAGTGGCGCCAGCAAATCATTGCAAATGTAAACCCGTTATTAGTTTAGTTTAGAACATTGGAGCGAAGTTGGAAAGCCAACTCAATACTGCCAAAATGAATACATCCTCTCATATTTGGGAAAAGACGAAAGAACTCAAGTAAATGATTTTAAAGGCAGTTAAATTTTATTTTAAATAATGAATAAAACTTTTCATAAAATAGCGTATAAGTTCAAATATTGCCAAAATGGGACAACTGGGCGTCCGGAGAAGTTTGGTCGGGACACCGGGACATGTTTCCGAAAAACGGGACTGTTCCGTTAAAAACGGGACGTCTAGTCACCTTAGTTAAAGACCATATTGATTGGCGCAATGTTTTCTGAATCACTTTGTGCCACCTAATATAGATAACAATGAATAAAAAACGTCTTCATTTATGAGGTAGATACATATAATATGGAATTTTCATGCCTACGCGCAATCTATGGGCATGGTACATGCCTATAAGTACAATAAGGTACAGGAAAATTTAAAGTTACAATTTTCAGCGTTCGGATATAAACAAAAATGGCAAATAGTACGCAAACGCTGAACACATTCAAATTTGTAAATCTTTACTAGGCTTGCAATGAATATTCGACAACTATTCGGTATTCGGCCTATTCAGCCGAATAACGAATGGTAGAAAAAAATTCCTAAATTATATATAAATTTAATGACATCATACCCCCAAAAAAAACCTTTATTTATTTAATTTCCTGATACCTAACTGCTTATAATTCATGAATATATTACGTATGCACAAATTCACACGTATACAGCTAGATAGTCATGATATGTGTACTGTTTAGTATACGATTTAAAAATTCCCAAATTTAAAATAATTAAAAAAACAATTGCAATTGGTTACTGAATTTAAGGCGTTAGGCCACTCTAAAGGCAAAAAATAGCTTTCTTGGGATTTTTTTCAGAAAAATTACAATATAAATTGAGATTACAAAAAATGATGTTTATTGTATATATCAATCACTGTATACAATAATTTTTTTGAAGCGATCAATTTAAAAATGGCAGCTGTATAGCGTTTTTGCGTTTTTGCGAGGACATCTCTCTTTTTCCAGGGTCCACGGCCGGACAGACAGCTCCTGTAATTTTTGAATTATAATAAGCCAATGAATTTTTTTCGATTATATATATATAATATACAGCTATAGTAGTACCTAGAATTTTTTCGATATGTTGATTTCTGGCCAAATGGGGCACTTCTAAAGTGAAAAGTGAAAAATTGGCCTAAAAAATCGTCACATAATTGTTAATTATAAGTGAACTATATGCAATATAAAAAAAAAATCCTATGTACTATATAGACAAAATGCAGTTTTGAGATAAAAGCGTTTGAAGTTTTGAGTAGTAGAAAATCAATAATAATTTTCACTACTGTTTTGTGTGAAACTGCCAATGTATCGAGCCAAAATAGCCGTAAATACTGCAATAAAGTTTATGATACGATAACCAAACGCTGTTTCACTTCGATATCACAAAATGGGCTCACTGCAGACTAGGCAGTTTTGTACTAAATTTTGAAAACCGAGTGCTTAGAGATTTTTCAAGGCCATAACCTTTTGGGGCATCATTTTTGAGGTCTTAGGAGAACATTAAAAATAATTAAAAAGAAAATCGATTTCTCGAAAATTCTAGAGTGGCTTAACCCTTTAATAGATTTAAAAGAATATTTTAAAAATGTGTACCTGAAATTTTTTTAATATAAATATTTTATCTAATAATATTACGTATTTCCCAGTATTTTATTTTTTCATGGTTTTGTATGGGTGAAATTATCTAAATTTGGACTGACGTCATTAACAAATGATATAAAATTAGACAATTTTATATTACTATAGTTACTTTAACACAGAAATAACAAAAAGGAGACAGAAAATTTTGGTACGTCTAATTTTGATGAATTTGTTGCATTTATATAATGACGTCAGTCCAAGTTTAGATAATTTCACTTATACCAAGAAAAGAAAAGTTGTCACTTTAAAAGTTTAAAATATTAATATGTAATGTTAAATTTGAAAATGAAAAACTAAGTAGGTATTCGAAATTTTCTTTTAGTTTCACATATCGTGTCCGCTGTCCTTTAAAGAACTTTATTATAGGGAAAATACAAAAACAAAAATGCAAAATACCGAGTAGTATTTACCGAATATTCGATATTCGACCAAAAGCCGAATAGAGAAATATAAAATCTAGGGGAACATATTCAAAAACCATTCTAACGTTCCCTGTCGGGCTTAAGAAATCATTTTTTTTTTACTTTTCTCAACTGAATATAAATTACCATACAAATAACTTTATCTTATTTCTTATACATGGCCTTTAAGTTACATACTTAATGACCATAAGAACCCCAAAACCTAATGTGAAACGCGAGCCATGCTTTAGATAATAAATGCAGTCTAAAGTTCTAACTAAGTGTAAACTCGGCGCTCCCACCAGTAATATTGGATTCATATTTTGTTGAAATGTTCTCTGTGGAAATTTTAATAAAAATTGCTGCTAAATACTTACAGTTTAGAATAAATTATTGACTTGAACGACAAAAAACGTCTGAAAACGTCGTATTAAATGAAGCGTGGTGGAAAATTCAAAAATAAAATGTCGCAGTGCTGTACAATAATAAAAAATATTTTTCTACTCCTACTATTAAAAGTGCACATTTTGTACACGGGTAACTATATGTAAAAATTAATAATTTCCTACACCGTGCGAGAATAGCGTGCAACATAATTTCCCACGGTTTAACATAACACAAAAATGTGCGCTGTTTCCTTAATTGAATAACAATATACTATTTTGTACTTAAAATCTATATAAAAAATTTGGGGGACAGGTCTATCCACACTGTCAACTTCCCATTGGGTGTCCTTAAAGACTAGAGACTACTGTACATAAATAATTTTTTTTCATTTCGGGCAACTTCTCCCCTGGGCCCCCGATAGAGGCTTTGCCCCTTGCACCATACCGGAGGCTTCGCCTTCTGTACCTAAGGGTGGTGGCTCCACCCTTATCAAACAAATGATAACATCATTTGTTCTCAAGATATGCGAGACAAAATATATTTCAATAACAGTTTCTTATTTCGTTTTTTTTTTTTTTTTTTTAAATTTTATAATAATATACTGGCGTTTTTAACATCAAGGAAGGTGCTTAGGTCATTATATAATAATGTTATGGTAAAAAATCCATATAATCTATGTTATCTTAATAAAGTTAATTCTGTTTTTTTACCACAAAAAAACAAACCGCTAATCTGAATTTGCTGAAAACTTTATCCGGTCTTCATTTTTTGATTACGCATCTAATGAAATTAGTCCGGAGTTGATATCATCATCTGTTCTCGAGATATGCGAGACAAAAAAAAATCCACGAACGAACTAACGAACGCACGCACAGACATCACGCTAAAATCGATGGATTCGGATTCTAGTGACCTTGAAACGTGGAGATATGTCAAAATTAGCGATTCGTAAAATCGGACCCATTACAATAACTTCCTATGGGAAGTTAATAATTCTGAAAATATACATGCATACTTAAATGTTGGTTATTGATTTTTGTTTCCATAGTTTCAAAGTATGCATTGGCAAAAATTTGAACATCTTACAACTGACATAAATTAATAAAAACTTTTACTATTTATTTAAATAAATATTAATGTAAATTTTACGAAAGAAATGTTCTCGTAGAAAAAGTATAGTGTAAAATGCGTGGGAAAAGCTTATTTCTCACTCATATGAATTGTTGCACTCGCCCTGCGGGCTCACGCAATAAACTCATATTCCTGAGCCATTTTTCCCACTTATCGTACAATATACTATTTTTAGACCATACAGTCCTAACTCCCTTAAATAACTACAAAATTTCATCATCTCAAATAAATAAAACTTTATACTCATGTCATTTACTGTACTTTTATACGTGTAATATTAAATTATTACCATGTTATAAAATCACCGATGGATCGTTGTAAAAATTAATGAAATTATAATTGTAAAATATTATTATTAATATTTGTTCTACATATAATAAATTTTCTCAAGCAAGACCAAAAAAAGTAAATTAAAAAAAAACTCAAACAATATTCAAGTTATAATTTATTTATTATTCGAGCCTGCATCACACATTGCTCTCTATGTATAGAAAGATCTACATTGACGATTAAGCTATTATCTTGCTGTCTCATCCTCATTGATTATGCGTAGTCAAAGAGTTATACCGCCTTTAAGTACATTCAAATGTATTGGTCGTAGGTATTGTATACAATAGGCGCACATAGTCCATTAAAATATAGGATTATCTATTAACTGAGGAGATAAAAAAAGGCAATATTTCTTCCACATAGGTGGATGGATGTGTAATGTATGTTTGTCAATTTTTTCCACATGCGGTAGGCACAGTGATAGACAAAAGAATACAATTATTCATATGTATAAAGCTAGATTTCCACATGTAAATATATTTGTACTAAAGTTTTAATGGGAGTGGGCAAATTTTTATAAAAGTATACTTGATACTTTAAAATATTGATCATTTTCTCAGAAACTTCAGAAATAGGATTAATTTGTTCATATTGTCGTTTTTAATCTGTCGCATTTTGATGCTAAATTCCGCCATTTTAAGTGGGGAGCAACTTTTATTACCAAAAGTAAAAATATTTTTATTTATACAAGTAGATTTATACAATACTTGTATGCCAATGAAACTTATACGAAGAAGTGGACTTAATGTCTAGTTCAAGATATATTTGCATATAAGTTTACTTACAGGTGGAAATCTTGCTTTAGCTTATCCTCTGAAATATACAAGTGTGTATTCATGTCTTTTACACTGATCTGTTTATATGACTCAGAATAATCACAAATAATGCTGCAATTTACACGACGCTAGTATTGCAGGTAAGTGTTCTTTTTTTATTTTTATTTTTGAAATTAAATTAAAATTGTAAAATTGATCAAACCATACGATTGTCTACAAAGGGCGAGCTACATTTACATTTCGAATTTCAATATTTTGACAGTAGAAATTGTGGAAATTTACTAGAAAGTTACATGAAGTAGAATAAACAAGAATTTTTTATTTTGTTATTTCCTGTAATTTCAATTTCAAATATTATCGAGTGCTTGTGAAACATTACTACGTATGACGAACTTTTGTCGGCATTTAAACGTACGCAGTATTCATATGTTCACTTATCGTTCAACTAAACTGAAACTTTAAGCACTCGATTTCTTTGGTTAGTAGGACCAAAATCCAAATGTAAATTAAAAATCACAAAGTGACTGAAAAAATTATCAAATTGGATCCGGCTGGGAATCGAACTCAGGATCTCCCAGTCACTAGCCAAGTGTCTTGCCACTAGACCAACGATCCTCTGTTCGACAGCCGCCCCAATCCGACAGGCATTCAACCACTTATGTGTAGTGGTAAACTTATTACTTATGAATTCTTGTAAAAACTTCTCAAGCATTCATGTGTGTAATGTTACTACTTTTAAACATAGAATACAAGAAATGAGATATAATGCAAAAAAATAACAAATTATCGATAAAAGACGAGAAGTCACAAACAGTAAGTTACTAAAAACATATACAGTCAACTCTCAGTTATCCGCGGTTCAAAACTATTATTTATTTTTTGTTTTTTAATGTAAATATTAACTAAATTTTAGTTAGAATGAAACTTAATTAGTCAAATTAACGAAATTCGGTTAATCGTGACGGTCGTGCAAACCATAAGTACGAATAATTTAGAGTTTACTACGTTAAGGTAAGCGCTCATTAACGCGATTAGATGAGCTTCTGATAGTAAACACTTTAAGTAACAAAAGTGTCAGGTTATAAAATTTCTGATAAGGAGACTAAGTTAGTCTTATGAGTCAAAACCTACCTAAAGTTCCATATTATGTAGGTATTTGTGAGATCTAACAAATATTTCAGTTACACAAAAAATTAAATATTTTCGAAAAAATTAAAAAATCTAATAGTCATATCTAAAAAAATACATATTTATTTTTAATTTATAGTGTAAAATTTAAATAATTGTAATCAGAAACTTTTAGAAAATTATTTTATATAAAAATCGGTCAAGAGCGAGTCGGGTTCGCACAATGAGGATTCTATACAGTGAGCAGTCAACAAACCAAAATAAACTTTATTTTTTTGTGTATAAGTAAGGTAAATGTACCAATACCGGAACGAGACCCAATATCGGAACGATTTGATGTTTATTGTATTATATTTTATTTCGTACGCAATGAAATGCAATCTTTCTTATTTCATTTTAAACCTCAATCTTTCATTCATAAGATAAATCCTTAATAAAATTTCAAAATATTCTGGAAATATAAAAAAAAATATAAATTATAGCAATGCGCTTAGACCCATGGCTTATCCAAATCTCTTAATGGTTTTGCTAAGAAATCAGTCAATGGTCTTAAGCTTGTATAAACCGAACAAAGGGATATTTTCGATAAAATTTTTTTAAAAAATGTTTATAGAAACATTTAGAATTCGATAAATTTCATTGATATCACCAGAAAAATTATATTATTATCCTAATTATCCTGTTCTTCTATTGGTACACCCAAAATAAGCCAGTGCCCAGTATCGGAACTGATCGTAACAGTCAGCCATATTGATTTTCTTTATTGACATTTAAGGTGTACTATCTTGAGTGAGCAAATCAAGTGTAATAATAAAACCGTTTTATAAATTAATATTTAATGCAGTAAGTACTGTTGTTTTAAAAAATGCATAAAACATGTATAGACTTTAATTTGAATAATGTAGATAAATTATAGAGATAGAAATTTTTTCCCTTAAACAATTTGGTCAATTGTAACCTCTAATCATTTTTTTTTTTTTTTTGTTAACTTAAAATTAGTACTTTTTAAGGAATATATAATAATCAATACCTATAAATAAAATAGAAGGGTCTGTCTGTGATTTTCGAATTTTTAAGTATAAGTATATTTTTCAGTTAGCAAATTCGACATATACCCCAAATATACCTTTAACAAAATTTTTGTCTGTCTGTCTGTCTGTTTGTACGAACCGATTTAACTCAAAACTATTAAAGTTATTGAGATGAAATTTACAGGGAATATAGATATTAACCTCCCGATCAATTTTAGCCACATTTTAATGTGATCTCCCAAATGGTTATGTACAGTATGATTCAAATAGAACCTTCATTAAAAGTTTATGGTCTTCTAAATAAAGTAGATTTTTGAAAATTTGGTTATAGATATTTTCAATTATGAAGATTTTAATTAAAATATCTTTAAGTTGGTGCCATTTCCGGTTATACCGGAAGTTGACACCAAATTTGTTATTTGAAGTGTTTTCGAGAGAAAATTTCAATTCGCTGGAAATTGTTACTAACAATCTATGTGACAGTGACATTTCAGCTTTTTGACTTGATACAAGGTGGTCACATAAAGCATTATTTTTAAATATTTTTTATTTATTGTGCAAATCTTTCTTTTTTCAAATGAATCACCTATATTTTTATCATAATTATGTAGAAAAATGTAAAGTCTATCTCTTACTATAAGATATTCTTATACCTAAAACTGAAGTTACATAGAATTTATATAATAAAATGAACTGATCATTATAAAATGATCAGTTAGGTTTACTACGGGCACGGCTGACACAAAAACCACGGGAGAGATTTCAGTGAAACTTTATAAATTTATTCCTTAGACGCTTCACCATCTTAACATCGACAACATTTTTAGTCAAAATTATCACAATACTTTTTATAGGGGTTGATATATTAAAGACAACAGTTGATATATCGAAAATATTCCTTTAACAATAAAGGGAAACAAAACAAAGAAAAACAAAAGATTACCTAAGTTACAATGAAAATAATATTTAAAAATTTAAAAGTTCACTTCAAAACTTTTTTAATAAAATTTCACTTTAGAAAAGAATAGTAGTAAAGTTTAATTATGGAGGAACTGAACATAATTTAGAAAGTCCATCAGGGTGCTGGGATCCCGAAAAAGATCTAAAATTGAATTAATTTTAAAACCATCAATATGGGAATCCATGGAAAGATCACAGAGTATGAAAATTAGATTTATTAATGGTTACTTCCGAGTCGTTTGGCGACCGGAGTGAAGCATTACATGTAATTAACCTTTTATAGAATTTTGAACTGTTTGGCGAGCGAAGCGAAGCACTTTAAAGAACTGATTTGAAACTAAATTTGTCCGATTTGTTTCGGAATAATTGATTTAAAGTAGCTTTACTCACAGTTAAGATAATTTTACACGCATGAAACTGGAGGGCATAGTCAAAGGAGGTCAAAAATAAATTTATGAATAGATTATTCATCACTTTTTGAAAATTAACCCTGTAAAGAGCAAAATAGGGAATAAACGCAAAAAAATGGGGGAGAGGTCAAACTTTACATTTTCAACGTCTACTGTTCTAGCGTCTCCAACAATGAATCAGTTACTTTAGAAAATGTCCAAATATAATGCAAACAGACTTATAGGGGATGTAGGGATTTAAATTTTCCAACAGGAATAGGGAGGATACTTATTTAGAGTAGAGTCTACAAAATATTAGGTATTTTAAAAATATGTAATATTTGAGTATTTTAAATCAACATACTTTTTTTACTTCTATATCAAATTCATGGACACCATCTTAATAGGCGTACTTTAGATTTTTAATCTATGTTATATGCTTGAAGAAAAATGACCAATTAGTTTTTGAAAATTTTCAATTGTTCCTAGATAACTAGCCAAAGGGAGAAATTAAAAATAAAGAAGGTTGATGAGTGAGCTTACCAATAAATAAAGCCTATCATTTCAGCTTATGATAAGAAAATAGGGGCAAAATATTTTAGGAAACTACCTAAAAAGAATTACCTTTACTAAATTACGAAATTCACGCTTGCGAAGCCGCGGGTGACAGCTAGTTTGAAAATAAAAATATCAAGTGCATTTCATCTTTTTATTAATACAAATTATTTCAGTGTGTAATCAAATTGCCGAATTGTTGGACTATATTCTTTTATTATTTTAGTGTATAATCTAAAATTTTATTTTAGTATCTCACAAAATTGTGGAATTTTATTTTTCATTTTAGTGTGTAACCAAATAAATATGGACCATTTTGTTATTATTTCTTAATTATTTCTTACTTGTGGTGTTGTAGAACCGCTAAATTATTTTATTATTTATGTTGATTTCTGTATACTGTCTGACTATAAATATAAAATTTAGCTTTATTTAAATTGTTTACTATGTAATTGTTGCGAGCCCAGTTATTTATTATCATTATTCTATTTTGATTTGCTATTTTAATTAGTTATTCATTTAATTCATTAAGTTTACGGTAAATATACTCACTTTATCTCTACAGGGAAACTCATTTCATTTACTGTTTCGATATTGGGTTAACCATATTCCGGTACTGGGACAAGGCTTTTCAAGTGTTCCGATACTGGGACATTTACACTTTTTGAAAAAACATTTTTAATTTATATTAAATTAAAAAAAAAAAAAAACAGTTGATTTGCATACGACTGCATTGCTGAATGTCTGTTCCATATGGTAAAGCTAAATATGTTAATTTATATACTACCTGAATATTTTTATAGTGTCAAAACCAATCACATGCCCTTCGTCGTTCCGGTATTGGTACATTTACCTTACTTAAATCTTATCTAACACTTGTGATAATTGAAAAATTGTACTGAAACATCAGTAAATACGTTGTCTATTACTGTCTTTCCCCTTGTTATTTAAAATATTTTTTTCAACAACTATTATACTGTCGAAAAAATCCCTATTTTTGCGGTAATATATGACTCGAAATCTACTAACTCTATTAAAATAAAAAAATTTAGGTTTTGAAACCTAGGAGATCGAGTGGGGAGGGGGGCGATCATATCTAGCAAATTTTGAGTAATTATATCGTTTAGGTTACTGAACCGAAAATTAGAAAATTATTATTTTAAGAATCTTGAGAGATACCTTGCACGATATATTAATTGAAACTTTTTTTGGACCAAATTGAACCCCTCCCCCCATTTGACCATTTTAATCCTAAATATTTTTCTTTCTAATCGCTGACTGATAATATATGTGCATGTCATCAAGACATAACGTTTGACAGATGGACAAACGGACGCGAGAGTGATCTTATAAGGGTTTTGTTTTTCCATTTAAGGTACAGAACCCTACAAATTGATATTCGCGTATATTCTAATCAAAAATGTGTTTACAAATATGTTTTCTTCAAATTTTTTTGTTAATAAAATGTCTAATTTACTACAAAACATATTGAAAATTAACGATAAAATCAAATTTTATTTAAGTAATGATGTTATAACACGTATTTTGTTGATCAAAAAGTCATTAATAGGTGTTATCTGTTTGTATTCGTTCATACAATATTCAAATTATTGGGTGTGGTAACTAACGTATATAGCTTTTAAATATTTTTACCCAGAAGTATTTAATTTCAAAAAATAATAAAATTTTTAATTTTATTTCAATTTTGAATATTAGCGTTGAAGTTTGCGATAATAAAGTTAGATTTTTATCTCTTCTTGAAAGTGTTGAAAATTCTATTCTTTGTGGTACCTACTAATAATTGTAAGCGGAAATTTCAAGTAGCATTTGTCTAGCGTAATTTCAGTGGATTAAGTTTTTTTTAACTATATAATTAACGATTGCAGTAACAAGGGAGCAGTAAGTAGATTTTAGTTCCTCAAAAAGTAAATTGAGAGGTTGGATTGCTACGAAAAGAATGATAAAAACCAATCGAAACCTACAAAATTTGGACAGATTTCATAATTGAGAAAAAAATCCGTGTTCTTATGGAATATTGGGCATCAATGCTAAAAATTTAAAATTTTGCACGGTAAACAGGTAAATCTTTTAAGCCATGTTTAACAAAAACGTGCTTAAAGTTTTTGGTGATAAATTTCAAGTACATATGTAACAGAAACGACTACAAAATTAAAAGGAAATACAAGGAAGTGATTACAAGACTCAGCCGCTCCCCACTTCTGAACAGAGATTAATTCAAATTTTATCGTGGTTCATCTAATGGCACCATAAGTTTACTAAAGGTAAAGGTTTCTGTCGGATCAGTCACATTTATAAAACGAATTAAGTCATTTTGACAACAAAAATGAAAGGTTCACACCTAAATTACCGTAATTCAAATCACTTCAATAAGGCTTGTTCTGAGAAAAAAAATTTAATTTAGTGACGTCATCAAGCTTACTAAAATTTTTCAAATGATGAAATGATGAAATTGGAACCGAATTACAGGTTTTCAAAGTCGTTTTTTCCGTTTTTACCAAAAACAGGCACCTAATGATACTAGGAAAAAGATTTGTGTGGAGTCAGTTATATTTCTAAAAGGAATTTCGCCATTTTGACAGTAAAATGAAAATTTCACTTCCAGATTATCCTAATTCAACTAATCATCCTAATTAAAATCACTTCCATAAAATTTGATTTGAGAATGAAAGAAATTTTTAATAATGACATCACCAAGTTTACTAAAAATTTTTACTGCCTTAACAACCGTTGATGAAATGATAGAATGTTAAAACTGGAAGAGAATTATTGATTTTCGAAGGCGTTCTTTTAATGCTGACTTCCTAATTTGCGAATTTGATGCGCCCCTGTATAAAATCTAAAATGAGTGTGGAATCAGTTTTTGAAAATTCTAATTCAGACAGTACTTTTAAGTTTGTATATCAGATTAAAAGAATACTTCTATTTTGCTAGAATCATCCATATGAAAAATAAGAACAATAAAAATTAAAATTTTTTTTAATGAATAGCAAATTATTAGTTTGAGCAAGGTGTATTTATTTAAAATGATAATATATATTATGCTAATTTAAATAGGCACATATATTAATAAATATTATTGTTTAAATAAGTTGAATTACGTTACTGTATCGTGAACGGTTTATAAAACCTACAAAAATTTACATATGACATCATATTATTGAATTATTTTGAATTTTTTCTTTAGCAAACGCCGTATTAAATATAATATTTTTGATAGTAGGTGGTTTTTAAGATGGTATGGCTATTTTATTTTATTTATATTCAGGTCTATAAAAATAGGAATATTTCTTTTTACTTAAAGTAATTTTTTTTTTTTTTTACTATTATACTGCGTTTTTAACAGTAAAGTCATATACGCAGTATGAAATAAAAATCTTACATAGTATTCTTATATTAACATGTATGGTAGGGCTTATATAAATAAGGTGAGTTGAGACATCAGATAAAGTAATTTTTAATTAGAAATAACTGGACACTTATCTTTTCAGTTTTCTTAATGCTGACTTTACTGTTTATATTCTAATTTAAAATTTCCAGCTTATACATCAAAGGATTTAAGGATGAAAACGATATAACAGAGCTGATAGAATCAATTTTCAACAAATTTTAAACATTTACTGTAGTCTGTAATAAACAAACTGTACGAGACCGGAGAAGTTCCGTTTTTTGGTTTATTAAAACCGTCCCGTCGTATCAGCAACGGTTTTATCAAATTTTTCCAAAAATATAGAATTTTTTTTAGATTGAAGCAGATTATAATAGGCAACCATTCGTCATTTCATTTGCAACAACCTACTATAACAGTACTGTAAAATTAACTAACACTGCCTAAATTTTCGCTTTAAATCTAAATAATATAAAGACGAAATTAATTTAATTATATCTAACAGTTTTAACGAAATAAAATGATAAAGATCTTTGGTCTGACTCATAAATAAATTTTCCAAATACATGAATTAAATAAAATAAATAAAAAATAATAAAAGGTGAAGATGTAACGAATTCATAAATTTGTCTACCCATATGTTTTACTAAAATGCCTTAATGTTGTCCACATTTCGTTATTAATTACAACTAATATCTAATAATAAAACGTAGCAGAATGGAAATTTCGGACATCTGGTTTAGTTACTACCGTTCTTACCGTTTGTATATTAGGCATACACGGAAAATGTTACCAGTTGCTGAAAGACTGTAATTTTGCCTAGCCTACAGTTTTGGAATCGCATATTCATATAAGATTTTTGGATGTAATTTGATATTAATTTTAAAATATTTATGCAAAGTTTCAATCGATCTGATCGTATTGTTTTTAAGTTACTAATTACATAGGAAACTCCCATATCGCACGCTCCCATTTAGCAATTTCATCGCACACAAGATCTTTACAATGGCACGCCTCCGTGTTTTAAAGCAAATATGTTTGAATGTGTTAGTGTCTAAGTAATAGTTTGTAACAGTAAATCATACAAATATATAAATCAGAAACATTGACGCCCGTGATCTTTGACTTTCTCATTTAGCAATTTGGTCCCAGTGCATTGCGTAATGGGAGTTTCCTATGTATTTTGTGCAAACAGTTGTTAAAAACGTTCCTGTTCATCAGTCAGAAGTTGCGCTTCAAGCAATCAGCATTGTTGGCTTCGAAATATTTGACCACCCACCATATTCTCCAGACTTAGCCCCCAGTGACATTCACTTATTCAAGAAATTAAAGAAGGATATCCGGGGGAAGAAATTTGACAATAATGACGCGGTTATGGCTGCCGTAGAAGAGTTTTTCGAGAGTAAAGAAAATGATTTTTTGAAGGAGAAATAAGAAAGTTAAAATAGCGGTGTATTCTAAATGTATAGAAGTGGAAAGATATTATGTAGAAAAGAAAATTTTTTGATTGAATTTTCTTACATTTTTATAGTGAATCCAAGAACTTTTTGATTCGCCGTCGTACCTAAACGAATTATTTGGTAAAGCGCGAATAAACAAACATAAAAATTGTAGGTAAAGTGTAATATACTAATGAGATTATATAATTTTTCGCTATGAAAAAATTAGCAACCTGAGTTTTGTTGTTTCTGAAATATCGACTAAAGTTTAATGGCTCGTTGAAAGCACTAATAAGTTACTATATTAATTTTAAAAAAAATTAATGAATTGAAGAAACCGGGTCATATTACCAGTTTATTAGAAATATCCCTGTCATTTAAGAAAAACTACAGATATTATGAGCTATTATATTAATTGTTTTTAACAAAAAATTAGGCAAGCTTTCTCCAATACTTCAGTATTCAAAGTTGGCTGACTTTACGGTAGGGACTCAAATTTGTTTAATATAATGGAATGAATCGATAATTTTTGAATACTGAAGATTTTGTTTTTCAATAAAATCGTCTCAAAAACAAATATTACAAAATAAAAAATATTAATATAAAAAAAATCTTATAATTTTTTTTTTATATGTATATTTTAAAAATGCAGCAATGTCATCATTCTAAATAAGGAAATTGAAGGTCCAGTCAGTTGAGATATACCTACTCGAAATTTATGAATCATAAGAAAACAATAAGTATAACAAAGAGAAAATGGATCAAGGTAAAATTATTAAAATTTATTTAAACATTTTTTTATAGTCCAAGGAAATTTATTACTTAGTATCTGCTTTTTTCTTACAATTAGTAGCAGATTTTGCTAACTAAAATGACAATTGTGTTCGTCATAAATTTCTTTTTAATTGTGAAATTAAACAAACGATGCAATCTTGGTCAGATAACGAAGGAATTAAAGTAATGGGACATCCAGTTTAGAACCATAGCATCTTGGTTCTTGGCTTCTTTTTTCTGCTCAATCATACATTCAATAACGAAAGTTGATATTTAATACATCTTACGAGTTTATCATGGTTTGACATTCAGTGTTAAATTTGATTAAGAAACAACAATGGGGCATGACTATGATCAACATCAACATAATTATATTAGGTTCTCGTATTCTGACAAGAAAAGGTTCCCAGGTGCCCACATCCGATTTCAATGCCGCTGAAATATGTTATTCTACGTCGAAATCTAAGAGACACGTATTTTGTTTTATCGGCGGAAAAACGGTTTGAAGGGGTGAAATCGCCCTTCAAAAATTTGGGTAAAAATTTAATTTTTCAAATATCTCGAAAACAGTAAGAGATAGAGTAAAAGTTTAAATTGGCGATATTGCTCTTTTTTAAAGAGCTATCTATTGATATGCAATTTGTTCAATATACATCAACAAGGGTGGTTGGGAGTTAAAATTTGGGGATTAATTTTGCAAAAAGGGGGTGAAAATTAAACAATATAAAAATTTTGTTTGCAGATTTGAAATCTACGTCAAAAAATCTAATTGACCTGTTTTTGCTCAATGTCCTAATATTAAGTCTAAGGGTAGTTAACTAGGGGACTGTGTCGAATAGTCGTACTACTTAGGTAGTTCAAGAAGTTCTTCCTCATGGAAAATAGTTTAAGACAATTAGAATAACGTAGAAATGAAATTTTTGATTTCAAAATTCATTTTGAGTAACATTGGAGAGGGGGTGACTCACCCTCTTAAATTACATACTAGTTTACATACACTCATTTTTAATACTAACACACTAATAATAACGTCACAATACTTAAGTGGTTTTGAAGTTGGACTATCGTATGTAATTTCACCACTTCAAACCGTTTTTCCGCCGATAAAACAAAGTACGTGTCTCTTAGATTTCGACGTAGAATAACATATTTCAGCGGCATTGAAATCGGAGGCGGACACCTGGGAACCTTTCCTTGTGAGCTATAAATCGAACCAAAGAGTTAATAATGGGAATTATTTGGTTGATGTTCCAAAAATTTCCACCAGTAGGGCGCCACTCTACATGGAGGTCATGTGTCCCCAATGAACATTTTTCTGTAAATTTTATGTCAAAGTGACAGAACTGAAAGTCACCTGTTACATAAAATATAAGTCACATATGACTCACATGTAACTTACAATTTCCCACTTATAAACGTAACAATGTGACGTAACATTGTTATGTTCTTGTTACGTTTCAGGAAAATATAACTTTGATGTTACCTTATAGATAAAAATACGCCTTACGCCTTCTTTTGCAATAAGCAAATTCAAAATTCCCCTTTTTTGTTTCTTATTAACATTACATCACATATTACCAACTTTGTTCATATACATACACCTAAATTATTATTGTTTTTTTTTCTTTATTGACTGTTACAGGATTCGAACCGTTATCCAAGCTGAAGCATCATTTAAATTATCGACAGTCTTAACCACTAGACCAAACTGACTTATTTATTCTCATCGTTATATATTAATATATATCGCAAAATAGTAAATAAAGCCTTACAAGAATTTTCATAAGAGTTTAATTTTTAAATTAATAACAAAATTAACTGTTTTAACGACGTATTAACGTTTTTTTAATGAAATGTCACAATCATGACTCTTTTGTTATGTTTTTGTGACGTGTCAATATTAATAAAACATTTCACTTGTCACTTTTGTGAAATGTTTTGTTACCATATTAATTTTAAATGTATCAATTCGCGAGGAGTTATCAATTTAAAGATACCTGTAGTTAATACGTCACAAAAACATAACATAAGAGTACTGTTGTGACGTTTTGTTCAAAGTAACATTGTTAGGTCATCGGGACATAACAAAAGAGTTATGATTGTGACATTTCAATAAAGTAACGTTGATACGTCACAAAAACATAACATAAGAGTCAGTTCTGTGAGGTTTTATTAAAGTAACATTGTTAGGTTGCGAAGACATAACATAAAAGTCACACTGTGACGTTTTATCGAAGCAATCTTGATACATCATCTAAACGTAACATAGCAGTCACAAATGTGACATTTTATTACAGTCACAATGGCACGTAACTGTTACGTAACATACAGGTACCAATTAGGGATATAACGTAAAACTCTAATTTTATATAATTGTTATGTCACCCATAAGTCAAAAAAGTTGCGTAATTTGTTATTTCCTTGTTACATCACATTTACATTCTATGTTCACTGGGTCATGGCCATTTTGTTGTTTGTGTTACGTATTTATAGTTCGGTATCTGATGGGAAAAAATTAAATGAGTCCAATTAGGACTAATTGGCAATTGCTATCGTTTCTAATTCAATTTTACTTAAAAATTTGTATACCTTAATAAACAATAATTGACACATGACAACTAGATCTTCACTGACAGTGGCGGCGCATAGCGGGAAAAAGTCAGATACTTTCATTTATTAAACTTTAAATAACACCGACATAAAAATAAGAAATCTATGTCAAACCTGCTGAGAAAATTTGAAACAAATGGGGAATAGCTTCAAAATATTGTTTAACCTAACTCCAGGACTACTTTATTTAAACATACAAAACTGTAGCTACGAATTTTATTATTAACTTTCCAACACAACGAACTTATTGAATGGGTCCAAAAATTAAAATTGTTAAAAGATCACTCCTGTTTTTACACTATTTTTAAAAAAAAATTTTTTCCTCATCTCTCAAATAAAATGTTACTGATTTCGTTGGGGTACCAATTGAAACGTATTAATGTTAATATAATCTGAAAGACGTTGTATTAATTTTGGTTCAATTTAAGCAAAAAGATTACAAAAAAGTAGATTTTAGGATACTGAAAAACTGATTGTGGCTAACCCTCCCTACGACTTGTTTAGATCTTATTGTTGGTATAATAATTTGTAATACGGTTCGAGGGTAAATAAAAAGACCAGTTTTTTGTACAAAAAATTTTATTTTGTAACACTTATTTTTTGGGTTGCGACAAATAAGAAAATATACACAAAGAGTAACATCCATAGTTAAAACCTTGTATAACTTTCCATAAATAGTACCTACATTAGGGAAATGTTCTTATTTTTCTATAAATAAGAATTTTCTTTTTAAGAAAGTACACCAAAAAAATTAATAATTATTCATATAAATATAAACAATAATAATAAATCTCTAGTTAGAGATCACAGTTGTAAAATTTAAAAACTATAGGAAATTGGTAGATAGAATTAAAATATATCTATATTTAAGAATCGTCATTTTTAGATTTTTCTTCAACTTTTCGTCCGGTAATATCATATTTAATTTTCGGAAAAACCACTTCTTCAATATCGGAACTTTCAGCATCCGAATCAGATGACGAATCACCGTAATAACCTAAACCGGGTAATATTCCTATACATTTCAGTACACCATTTTCCGTTTTTTTCTCACTATCCGCACTGCAGGTGTCTCCACCCTTTATATCGTCAACTTCTTTGATCGAATTTTCATGATTTTCTAAGATTGCATCAGTTTTTAAATCACTATTTACATCTGTATTATTTTCAACTTTTAATAACTTCTTATTCTCAACCCCATTTTCGTGATCGTTTTCGCTCAATTTCCGTTTTTGCGCGTCATTTTTTTTAATAACTAAACCACCTTTAAGTAACTGATTTTGTGACAATCGTGAATTATTTCTTTGTGAGTTAATTTGATTCGGGGGTGATTTTTTGACGATATTTTTCAGTTCGGCTTGTAAACGTTGCTCCATTGACTGTTCCTGTAAATTTGCAACCCGATTTCGATAATCCAATAATTCACGTTCCTCGTCCATTGTTTTGTTACGTTCGGCTTCAAGTTTCTTCTGATCTACCAGATCCAAAAAATCGATTTCGTCATCGTCCAATCCTTTGATCATATTTTCTGTAATTATAGAAATTAGAATTATAAATTACATATTATATTTTGCGGTGATTAATAATACTTCACTTAATTTCCTGGACTCTTCAAATTCTAAATCACGCTTCTTTCGTTGCTCTTCAAGTCGTTCAAATAAACTTCGAGGATCATATTTTTCTTCTGGTGCCTCTGTAAATACATTTTTTTAAAAATACAATATCCGATAACAATTTTCCAAAGTCGAAAATATGGAAATTTTCTTATACCTAATGGTTGATCTGCTGTACGAACTCGTTCCCATTCTTGTTGCCGTTTTAGTCGGGCTTCGGCTATCTCTTTTTCACTAATAAAGCCAGAACTCATATTTGAATTATACCGTAATATTGCCCTCTAATATTTTATTTTTATAATATAAAATGAAGTTTATTTGTTAGAAAATAAATTACTAATAATTACTTTCCACACACGATGTTTTCGGCACGACCTTTTTTATTGCTACTTGTTGTTTACAATTATTTTATATCTAAATAACTTTTTTTTAAATAAACAATTTATCAAATTTACATAAAGGCAACTAATAAAACTTTCGGTAATTTCGATTAAAAATATCTTAAAAGATTTAAATATCTACATAACCACAAATATATGTCATATTTTAGGGAAAACGATGAAAACATTACGAATTTGTCATTCAAGTTTTCTTGTATGATTGCTGTCGTCCCCCTGTTAACGAATTTAAAAAACTACTGTCAACATACACGACATACACTGTCAATAACTACAAAAATATGTAAAAGATGGTACTAGTGATATACATGCGCGCCTCTAATAATAAAATTAAGAACTACATACTGTTATGGGTAGAGATGGGCAATTACCGGTATTTCGAATTCATGTGACGTGACCATCACAAATACCGTTTTATGACGGTTATTGACGTCACAAATTTTTTTTCAACTAGTCTGTTGGGTAAATGACGATCACAGAGTCAGTCACAATTGTGACCGTCAAATACAACTATAAGACGTTTTGTGACGTTTGTTTTTTTCAAAAAATTGATTATCTAAGTTATAACAATTTTTCTAGGTTTCTTTCACCCTCTTACGATTAGCCAACACAAAATTCAAAAAGTTAAAATTTTAACTTTTCTTCTATGTCAGTCGTTTGTGAATTGTTTGTGAATGTTTGTGACACTTTAAAATTTGTTTGTGACTCATTAGTTTATTAGTTATTAATTTGTTAATTATGAGCTTACGATTAGCCAACACTTTTTAAAAATTGATTGTAATATAGGCTTCCAGGTACTCAATCGATCGGAAATTGTTTGTGAATTCTAAATATGTTCATAAAAACGTTTGTGACGGCGTAGTTTTTAAAAAAATTAGAAAATTCTGCTTAAATCTTACAATCTAGGGATGGGCGATAATAATCGATATTTCGACTATCGATGTTTTTTTGAAGAAACATCGATGTTTTGGGTCGATTTTTTTAAAAGTCGAAACATTGATGGTCGATGGAATTTACTGAACCATCGACATCGTCGAGTCGGAAGTAAATTAAATTTTTGTTTCATTTCATTTTGTTTCAGTAAATTTCATTATTAAAATCAATTATTTTAATTACCTATTTAAATAAAGAATACAAAAATTGAAAATTTTGAATTATTGCGATTGTATGTATATTTTAACCTCGTCACTACCGATGTGCAATAGGTATATTCCAACAAACACTCGAATTAATTCTTGTTTTAATGAGCATGCGCATAGTTAATTTTACTGTTCCAACTATGAAGAATTGTAATTCTAGTCTACAAAAAGCTTTAAATTCTGTGTTCCATCAAGTATTTAAATCTAATTCTGAACTTACCAGAATTGGTTTTTGAAATTCTTGCTACAGAGTAAGTTTTTCAAATCCTAGACTTGCGCATTAACGAATATTTCATTTTTAACCTTATAATTTAAAAACTTAAATAGTAAAGACTGTTTGAAATATTTCACAAAAGGAATTTCAAATTTTTGATTTTATTTAGTTGCTTTAATATTTTTTTTTATAGTTAGCAGACAGATATATTATAATTACTTCTTTTATAAATACTTATATTATTTTGGTAAGTAATAAGTAAAATATGAAGAATTTTTCTTACTTTTTAAAAATTAACGTTTTTTATTGTACAATATGTATTAATTTTGTAATGAATATGTTTGTAAATATTCTTTTTAGTTTAGAAGGTATATAGAATACATACCTCAACTCTTTGGTAGAGACATCTTTCGAAATCCCTAACACTAAACAATTAAACGTTTCTACATATTAAACGCCGAACTAGAATTCTAAATTGGATTTGATTCGACCTTAAAATGACATTATCGAATTTAAAATACTGGATTCACTCGAATTGGAAATTCTAGTGTTTGTTGGAACATACCTAATATATTGTACATCAAATTTAGGTTATGTTAACATGATCTTTTAAATGATAAATAATTGAAAACTTAAAGATTAAAAATTTTAATTAAAATAAACGCTTGTTAAAATCTTTGTCCAGTATACTGGACAAAAGGATACTCATTGACGTAAAAAATTTTAAAAAATCAGTAGTGAAGAAGTTACATATAACTTTTTTAGATTTTCGCGCTCGTTTTTAACATCGTTTGATGGCGAAAAAGTAAAAAAAAATTTATAGTCCAATGTCGATGTTTTTTTACCGACATCGCCCATGCTTAGGAGTATATTCCTAACATAATAAAGAATAAACGTCTTGTATTTTCACTACAAGATTACTTATGGTTACACTAGAGGGCATTGATGTGTAGGAAAAGTTTTATTTATTTTTCATTTTCTTTTGGAAAAAAAGCATTCACAAACGTTTTTATGAACATATTTAGAATTCACAAACAATTTTCGATCGATTGAGTACCTGAAAGACTATACTATAAATCAATTTTTAAAAAGTGTTGGCTAATCGTAAGCTTATGATTAAGAAATTAATAACTAATAAACTAATTAGTCACAAACAAATTTAAGAGTGTCACAAACATTCACAAACGATTGGCATAGAGGAAAAGTTAAAATTTTAACTTTTTGAATTTTGTGTTGGCTAATCGTAAAAGGGTGTTTCTTTCGATATTTTTTAATATTGATATTAAAGTCTGATCCTAGTCTGCTTATATAATTTACTAAAATAAATCAATGTTTAAGTGCATCTAGATACTTACCGGATTTTTTTTGAAAAATATAATAATTTGTAAAAAAAATTTGGCTAATTATTTTTTCAATATTTTAAATTTACGACATACATATTATAATAAAACGAATATCTATTTATTCATTTTTAGATATTTTTGAGATCATAAAATATTTTTATTTATTTATTGAAAAATGAAATAGTATTGCGATTTATTATTGCATGTTCATGAACACAGTATACAGTAAATAAACATACGACGAATGACTAGAGATGTGCACTGGTTTCGTGACGAGTAATTTTACCCACTTTTGACCGTCACAAAACGGTTTTGTGACCGATATAGTTATGACAAGACCGTCACAAATTACCGCCATCTGGTAGAATACTTTTGAATTAATCAATGTTTTAGCGGGAAATTACTGTAACATGCTGTCGTTCGTCCTATATTTATTTACTGTATATTGTGTTCATGAACATGTAATAAATCGAAATACTATTTCATTTTTTAACAAATAAATAAAAATATTTTATGATCTCAAAAATATCTAAAAATGAATAAAAAGATCTTCGTTTCATTATAGTATAATATATGTCATAATGTAAATCATAAATTTAAGATATTGAAATAATAATTAGCTAAATTCTTTTTACAAACTATTATGTTTTTCAAAAAAAATCCGGTAAGTACATGCACTTAAAAATATTGATTTATTTCAGTAAATTATATAAACATACTGGGATCAGACTTTACAATCAAGATATAAAATAACGAAAAAAATCTAGAAAAATTGTTATAACTTAACTAGCTAATCAATTTTTTGGGAAAAACAAACCGTCACAAAACGTCTTATAGTTGTGTTTGACGGTCACAATTGTGACTGACCCTGTGACCGTCATTTACCCAACAGACTAGTTAAAAAAATTGTGACGTCAATAACCGTCATAAAACGGTATTTGTGACGGTCACGTCACATGAAGTCGAAATACCAGTAATTGCCCATCTCTACGAATGACACCACGTTACAGTGATTTCCCGCTAAAGCATGTTATTATTTTTAATTGAAATGTATTCTCCCAGATGGCAGTAATTTGTGACGGTCTTGTCATAACTATATCGGTCACAAAACCGTTTTGTGACGGTCAAAAGTGGGTAAAATTACTCGTCACGAGACCAGTGCACATCTCTAGTTATGGGTCATACACAATCAAGGAAATAAGGAATAATAAATAAGAAATAAGGAATAAGAAGTATGCCATCTTGTGACGTAACTGCTCATAGGTATATGTATTTAGGTATTTTTG